>JAPFRF010000010.1:68994987-70194987 GCA_029282475.1 Phrynocephalus forsythii | reverse complement strand
AACGGGCAACCAGTGCAGATGAGCCAGAATGGGGGTGATGAGGTCAAACCTGCCTGCACCAAACACCAACCTGGCCACCACATTCTGTACCCGCTGCAGTCGCCGAACAAGGTTCAAGGGGAACCCCATGTAGAGAGCGCTACAATAATCTACCCTCGACATGACCAGCACCTGCACCACTGTCCTCAGGGAGTCCCCATCAAGGTACGGGCGAATCTGGGCGATAAGCCTGAGATGCAAAAAGTCCAGCCTGGTCACAGCTGCCACCTGGGAATCCCGGGACAGATCTGGATCTAGGACAATGCCCAGACTGCTCACTCTTTCCACCAGCTGAAGGGCGGACCCACACAGACTGGGAAGAGGGCCACTGTACCCATCCTGGCCACCCCCGAAGAACAGAACCTCAGTCTTCCCAGGGTTGAGCCTGTTAGTCCTGGTCTAGTCCAATACTGCAGCCAGACAGCGATCAATGGTCTGGATGGCCTCCACTGTAGAGGTGGAGAAGGAGAGACAGAGCTGCATGTCATCAGTGTACCGATGACAGCAAGCTCCAAAACTCCGGATGACCTCAGCCAGCGGCCTCATATAGATATTAAAGAGCATTGGGGAGAGAGCTGACCCCTGAGGCACCCCACAAGAGAGTGCCCAGGGGGATGACAAAACACCCCCCCAAGCTCACACGCTGGGTGTGGCCCTCCAGGAAGGAATGGAGCCAGCAGAAGGCCAGACCCCCGATCCCCACCTTGAAGAGCCGGCCCAGGAGGATACCGTGGTCGACGGTATCAAAGGCCGCTGACAGGTCGAGAAGGACCAACAGGGTAGAACAACCCCTGTCGGCCCTCCTCAACAGGTCATCCTGCAGTGCGACCAGGGCAGTCTCAGTCCCATGACGCGGCCTAAACCCAGATTGGAAAGGATCCAAGACATGGTTCTCTCCCAGGAACGACTGGAGACACAGGGCGGCAACCCACTCGACCACCTTGCCCATGAAGGGAACATTGGCTATAGGACGATAATTGGACATATCATCTACAGCCAAGCCTGGTCTTTTGAGAATGGGCTTCACCACCGTCTCCTTCAGCTGACTGGGAAAAATCCCATCCCTGAAGGACGCAGTGGCAATAGATGAAGCCCATTCCAGCATGCTCCCTCCAGCAGTCTTAATCAGCCAAGAAGGGCAGGGGTCGAATGGAGAGGCTGCTGGCCTGCAATGTCCCAAGGCCCTGGAGGCCTCGGTTGGAGCAACAGGCCCAAACTCAACAAACCAGGGAGACTGAGGGGGCGCGGCACCAACCAAACACGAGGGTAGATCAGTGCAACCGGCATCCAGATCAGAACGGATGGCCTCTATTTTTGATTTTAAAAAGGCTGTGAATGACTCACTAGTGAAATCACTAGGAGGAGGCTCCAGCAGTCCAGGATTGGTGAGGTCTTGAACCACCCGGAAAAATTCTGCCTGGTGTTCGAGGCCCCATCAATTCTCAGTGGGATAGTGACTGGTCAACACCCTAACTACAACCCAATTCAAAAGATAGCCATCTGCTCTCTAGCCCCCTCTGCTCTTGCTTCATCACCTGAGCTCGCCCGAACATGGGGAGTGACTGGTCGCAACATCCCTAACTATCCACCAACCCAGATCTCAAAGCCATCCAACTCAGAAAACCACTTTCCAGCCATCTGCTCTCTAGCCCAATTGATAGGGAAAAGGTCAGCAGATAGTGATCTGACCATGACACAGGCCAGGAGCACAAATTCCCGACCCCCAGATCAAAACCCAAAGAAGTGGAGGCAAAAACCAGGTCCAGGGTATGTCCACCCCTGTGAGTGGGACCAATGACAAACTGGGACAGGTTCATAGAGGCCATGGACTCCATGAACTCCAGAGCCACTCCCGACAGCCCAGGCCCAGCATGCACGTTGAAGTCCCCAACTACCAAAAGGTGGGGGGACCTCAAATGTGCTACCGAGATGAACTCAGAGAGCTCTGGGAGGAAGTGTGCTGGGTCGTGGGCTGTCCCTCTGGTCCACCACAAGATGTAGACACTCTAACACTGGGCACACCAACATCACAGATCCGCTGACATGAAGAGATTCCCTATGAAGAATGCCCCCCCGACCCTCCAACCTGCCCAGATACTGAACACAGAATCCTTGGGGGCAAAGCAGAGAGAGGGAAGCTCCCCACACTCGCCCACCCAGGTCTCCGTCAAAAACGCCAGGTTGACCCTCTCATCCATGATCAGATCGTGTATGATGGGGGTCTTATTATGAACCGACCTGGTATTGATCAACAAACAGGACAGATTGGAAGCACGGACTGAATGATTCCCTGATATGTGGCAGTGAGCTGGGGGATCAGAACGGGGGACAGGCAACAAATGCCTGACCTGAGTTCTCCTTACCCGATCGACCCGCCAGTCTGGAGCATACCTTCCATGGTCCAACAACACCGAGATGTTAGATCCCACTAAACCTGGCATTTGCGTGGGAAGACCACAAAAGGAATCAGAAGCAGACATAACTTAGAAAAAAAGATGTTAATATAAGATATAACAACAACAATAAAAGTAATACACCAATAATAATAATAATAATAATAATAATAATAATAATAATAATAATAATAATAATAATAATAATAATAATAATAATAATAATAATAATAATAATAATAGTGTAATTAAAGGAAAAAAATGACCAATAAACCAGCACTAATAAAATGCCGATCCCAATAGCCATCAAGCCTCGATAAGATCACATGAGATAGCAACATTCAAAGATGGTATGAGAAATGGTGAAATGCAGGGGGGAAGGCCTCCTCCCAAACTAGGTGTCCAGTCCAAGCTCGCCTCCCGGAAACTTCCAGCAGAGTCCAGGGGTACAAGTACCATAGCTCAGCCCCAAACCATACTGAAAAAGTCCAAACCACAAATGGGTTGTCAACACAGAGATCTTCCTTTGGGGAAGGATGGAAACAAGAGCTAAAGCAGAACTCTAAATGCTCACTTTCAACCTGCACTGGCCCTCACGTAGACTACTGTCTCTCTGCCATGAGTCCACCACATGAGGTCCATCTTCACTTGAGGCAGAGAACGCTCACCACGCGCTCTTCGCTAGATTGATATACAGTGGTCGACTTAAGCCCATTGATCTACAGATGTGGATGTTGGCTGCAACCATTGGAATAGCTGCCAATGAGCTCCAGCTGATCAGGGACGAGGTGCACAATGGTGTACAGGTGAGCTTGCCAATGTCCTTGGCTGGCTGCTGTGTGAGCATACCCGGTAGGCTCCCCTGGAACGCGTCCTGGCTGATGTGGATGTTGGCTGATGTGGATGTTGGCCATGAAAGTAGGCATTGCCCCTTCCTCCCACTGGCACCAGCCGATGCAGAAGCAGGTCAGAGAAAGACGGGTGGCAGGCAGGTGGCAAAGAAGCAAACCAGCAGGAGATGACAGAAAGTCCCAAAGTGGGGGAAGCTACAGTGCATGTGTGCGCAGCTGGTCTCTCCCGGCTACGTTTGACCTAGCCCGGTGACTTCCATCTTGGTTGCCCAGGCAATGCACTAAACACCCCCAAAACATGAGGGGTCACCCACCAAGCAGCACCAAACAGCAAAGCCGGCACCGTCTCCACCGCCACTGCCATGATAGTCCGGCTGTCACATCCATCCAGTTCCAATACCAAAGACACGCAAGAACGTCACAGACACCGTCTCTCTGCACTCCTGCACACCAGTCCAAAGGCAGGAACTGCCACACCCGGGTCCGTGCAGAGTCCAAGGTAGGTCCCACTCTCGCCAGACAGGAAGGAAATGAAGGTGGAGAAGCGGGTGGAAAAGAGCCAGGGAGGAGGCAGAGAACGCTCACTACGTGCTCTCCGATGGCAACCAAACCCCCTCGCCACACCAATTCCGAGGCCGAGGCATAGGGCAGGCAAGGTGCATGTTAGAAGTGAAAAATAACATCAGGCAGACAAAACAGAAGAAGCGAGACAAATGAAAATAAAGAAGAAAAACACAGCAGTGGCAGCAAAGCACGCCTTCTGCCGCCCGCCAACTTGCCCATCTGTTGTTTGCTTTTCTGCACTTTCTCCACCAGCATTCACTATTTAGTCTATTTGGGCTCACACATTTCCTTCCCCATTTCCATCATACACATTGGATTCCCATTGAGCCCAATGGTTCATCTCTGCCATGGCTGCACTGCCCTTCCCTGTTGAAAAATCAGCCAGGGGCTGTAAAAGGGGTCAGCCATATATTGGAGCAGAATAGGGTTTTAAAACCATGTGCATGTCTCTCCATCAGACACAGATGGGAAAAAGCAAACAAGAGGAAGGAATCGAAACTGCTCACAGAGTTCAGAGCTTAACGTGGCAACAAGAGTGGTAGAAATATGTTCACTGAAGAAGCAAGGAAAAGACCCACTGCTTTGTGGCTACCATGGCTACCATGCTCCCCATCAGTGGGGAATGCAAGTACATGGCATGATCCAAGCATGGATTTTGAAAGTGGTACCATGCCTGGCTAGTTGTCTTTCATTCTGGTGTGAAAAGTGACACTATATCCACAAGAGCTCATGGGTCCTATGCTGAGGAAGGATGTGTGTCATTTGGATTGCAAACTGTGATATACAAAATTTCCCCCTTTGTTTTATTTGGTGGCTATTTGCTCAGTCTGTGGTCATATAGGCTCTTTGGGAACAATCTAGTCAAAAACCATTATTTTTCACATCTTCAACCTTTCATTCTGCTGTGAAAAGTGAACAATCTGGGGAAAGAGATTCAAAACCTTTGTTTAGTTTTCACATCTTCAGCCTTTCATTGTTTTGTGGTATATTACAGAGGAATCCCAAGTGCTCTTTAAATGCATCTTCTGAAACTTGAATAGATCTAAGATATGTTCTTTTAGCTTCAGCAATGGATCACCCCCACAATGAAATGCCAGGTACATTCATTGTGATATATGTAAATGCCTGATGTGCCAACATTTTGAGGGCAAGCAGATAATGTTAATGTATGGTTCATGGATGAATACAGATTGCTTTAAAAATAGTTCCTAGCCAAAATTAATCAAAATGATGGTTGTATTTTATTCTACTTTACATTTCCCTGTGTGGCAAATACTCAAAGCACACTTGAAATGCATATATTTTTGCAATCAAAAGACAAAGGGTTCCTTTACATATATATTTTCTTACCTTGAGGTTTCAAAGTGGAGGGTGTATGTATGATTTCTTGATATGAATGTTGGATCTGGCTTCAAGTATGGCAAAGTATCTGTATATAAACTCTAAAGCCATCAGGGTTCATACACTGCTTTCTTTCTACACTCTTGTTGAATCTAAATCAAAATGTTTAGTTAAACTTATTTCCTCTCTTAAGAAGGCCTAAAAAGAGGAACAACAAAACCTAAACTGCTACTCACACATGTTATTCTAGGGCCTTGAAAAAAAAATTTCCTTAAAGGTCAAGCATGAAACGTTTTCCAACAGCACTATTACAACTTCTGACTTTTAATTTTAACTTTATGTAGCCCCACAAGAGTTTTGAACACATAGAAACATGTGTATTCATTCACACGTTTATTTATACTACATATAGTATAGTTATTTACAACTACATATGTAGTTGAAATCAGAGCATGGAAAAGTCCTGGACTACAACTCATACAGTTCCATCGCCATCATGACCAGAGCCATGCTGGCTGGAGTATTCTGTAGTCCCCCCAAAATTAACTTTCCCAAGCTTCACTAGAACATTTGCTGAGATGATGGTAACTGAATGAATAGCACCATCAAAGAGATTGCAACAAACAGTGACAGTTACTTCATGTCCACTCTTGACCTGGGAGGAAGTTCATTGTGTGTTGATGTCGGTCGCGGTCACGTGGTCTTCTTGTGGTTCTGTCCCTGTTCCCATGTACGCAAGGGCATGATTGATGATACTGGCATGACTGTTTCTGCACATCCTCATTCCGTGTTGAGATGTGAAATTCCATGCCTTTGTTCTCCGTTTTTTTTTCGGCCCAACCTTCCATTTTTTGATGTTTTGATTCTCCGGTGCCTTGCCTTCAATGCGTTACGGAGATAAGTTTGAGGCATTTGTCTTTTAATCTCTCTGCACTGTGTTGCTGACTCCATAGGGAATGTACTGGCGAATGGCACTTCACACTCCTGCCACTAGATGGAGAATGACATGTTGTGTGATGAACGTTACCTCACAGACACTCGTCTCAGAATGAGAAGTGAGATGAGATTCCCAAGGCCAGGGAGGAGAATCTCTCATCCCGCTTAGATTGCAGTTCAGGGGGCATGGTTGAGATCAACTCCCCTTGTCCCGCAATGGACGTTTGGTTAGATTTCTTTGTACCAGTCCCCAGCGGGACCACAAACAGAGATGAGATGGACGTGAAGTATCAGCCAGTGACAGTCCCCTGTGTTTTCTAGGTATAAAGCATATGAGATGGCTCACCACTCTCTCTGTCTCAGAGTGCTCTGGGCCTTAGCAGCTTGCTCAAGGTTACAAAGCCTAGATGGGGAATTGAACCCTTGACCCCAGGTGCTCCAATCCACTTATGCTATCCAGCCTTTAATCCAAAAGAGATGCCAAATTTTGAAGTGAATTTTTTTGAATTCAAAAAATTTTTGAATTCAAAAAAATTTTTTGAAGGAAAATTCTTAAGAATTGAATGGGTATGAAAAAAGTGTGTGGTTATTTATTTATTTATTTATTTACAGTGGACCAGTGGTTTGTATAACATAAAATCTGTACAACATAAAAAATTCCAGAGATAGGGGAAATTTGCTTAACAGAATCATCTATGGGGCTATTAGGGATTACTCTGTTTTCAATGCATTCCTATAGGAAATTTATATAAAGCAAAATTTGCTTAACATAATTTCATTTGGAATGAATTAATTCATTTATAAAAGGTACTACTGTATTTATTTATTTATTTATTTATTTATTTTATTTCATTTGATTTGATTTGATTTGATTTGATTTGATTTGATTTTTATACTGCACCATCTGACCAATGCTTACTCTAAATTGCTATTTGACATGCTTTCATTCCTACAGCATTGTTTTGGGCCCAAAAATTGAATGAATGAATGAATGAATGAATCAACCACAGTGCCTCATTAGTGCAAAATGCTATTTGGAAAGTTACAACTATTCACCACAATATGAACATATGTATCTGGTTAACGGTGCACTAAATGCCAGAAACAGTAGTCATACAGAACAAAGAGATTAAAGAAAATGCAGAAGGGTACAAAAGTGCTAGTCCCAGACCCTTCAGAAGGGCAGAGCTGTCTCTGTTTATGGAGCATCTTCACATGATTGAGAGCCCTGGTTTTTCAGGATTTCTAATTTAAGATGATTTAGCAGAACTCCATGAATAAGAAACAGTTGTGCTTTTCAAATTTAGCTCTTCACAAGAGTTAGGATGGAAGTAGGTAATAGAGCTAATAGAACTAGAAAGAGATCCTCATTCAACACACTGTGTGTGTTGTGTCTTTACAGTTGTGATCAACTCTTCATGACCCCATGTCCATGGAGTATTCTTGGCAGGAATACTGGAGTGGCTCGCCAGTTCCTACTCCAGGTGCCTACAGCACCTGGTATTCCCTGGTGGTCTCCCAACCAAGTACTAACCAGGACTAGCCCTGCATAGCTTCCAAAATCAGGCGAGAATGGATATGCTTAGGGCATCTAGACAGCACTAGCTGATCTCAAGTCAGTCATATTCCTTCAGTCTAATTTGCCTCTTAGACTTGTGAGGAAATAGAGTGGGGAGGAGAGCCATGTATGATACCTTGATCTTGGTGGAGGAAGGACAAAGTAGAAATGTGATGCCTCAGCAGCCAATTTAAGCCCATATATGCTGAAATGTCTGACTGATAGCGTATTTCTAAGCTTTCAGGCAGATTTCTTCCAACTCCTATCTGGAGGTTCGTGATATCACCTATGGTATCCTATCCAATCCCTAACCAGTCCCAACCCTATTCTTCTCATCATGAGCCGTCAAAGTCATTTACAACTTACAATGACACTAATAGCATTTTCAAGATGTATAAGGTGTTCAAAGAGTGGTTGACAATTGCCACTTCATGTGAGTTTCCTCTTTGAGTCTAAGTATGCAGCACACTGATTCTTAACCCTTTTAGCTTTCAAAGCCAGATAAGATTGAATGTGTTCAGGATGGTGGAATGACTTGCCAAATGAGTGGGAGAGTGAAGTGTTCTATATGACAGTTGGACCCTTACACAAGAACAACCCACTCTGCCAGTCCCACTTGTGTCATAATAATAATATCTCATGCTATCTTTGCTCTCATACAGAGGCTGTTAAAGTTGAAGAAAACATTTTATAATTTACCATCATTGTCATTCTTGTCATTAGCATTCACATCAGTTTTACATATGGTGACTCCTTTCCAGTTTTCTAACTAGAGAGTATTCAGAAGTGATTTGCCATTCTCCTTTGCTAAGGGAGCCTGTGATTGTGTAGCTTGCCCAAGGCCACACAGGCTGGGGTTTTCCCTGGAGGAACAGCAAGGAATTGAACTATCAGCCTCTGGTTCTGAGATATCAAGCCAGTGGCTTACCATGGGAAGGGTGGAGCTGGGAAGAAACTTTGGCCATTATTTAATACTTCATGCTTTTAGCGTAGATGCTCTTAAACTGAAAAAATACATATGCTATACCCTACTGGAAGTTACTTTTAAAATCTATAGCCCTAATTTCCCAGTTGCATCTGTACAAATTTATGAATATTTCATCCTACATAATGCTTTAATGTTAAAATGCTATTTATAGACCCTTGACATTCTTTCAAGGTGAATATAGCTACTGAAAAAGCAAACAGTTCTGGTGCTAGTATGTAATTTATAGCCATTTTAAAGTGAGAAGGAAAAATGTGATCTCATAATATAGCCTGGAAATCTTTGCATGCATTACTATACTATGAAGGAATTTAGCTGAGAAGTTGGGTTAATCCTGTCATAAAGTTTTCTGATTTCCTACACTCAGGTAGAAGTGAAAGGGTCAGTCATACATCTCAAGGAATGACATCACTCCCCATGTCATAGTTGTTGTTGGTTGAGGATTTGTTTTTTAAGAGGGAAAGGAATGTTAAAAACAGAAAGAAGTCCATAGTTTCTTATAGTATACACAATTCATAATGTATTCTATAGATTTTTATCACCATTGAGGATTTTATTAAATGCTTAGAAAAGCATCGGAAATGTAATAGGCAATGTAACCAAATTTATTCTGAAATACATGGCTAATATTATATTATAGCACTTTTCCTGCTTAATATCTCACCTGGTTTACACATGGAAGATATTTTATTATTTTTATTTACTGTGCTTAATATCCTGTGATTTGGGCCCTGGGCTGAAAGACCTCCAAGGAATTTTATAAGGTGCATTAAGCTAACAAATTTTACATGATTACTTGGGTTATGTATTGCCCCCTTGGGAGGGTATTTAATAAGTATGGAGACCCAACTGATAAAAACAATGCCTCTTATGTTCACACAGCTTACTTCAGGAGATAGGTGAAGACAGAGCAGAGGCTTGGTTGCTTATTTTATCACATAAGTATTTGTAGAATAAAACTGTCTTTCAGAAATACGAGCTGTACATCATTTAAACATTCTAAGATGGTGTCGTGTTTTGTATCAATGTGTACCTCCTCATGGAAAGTGGACTCTTATATTCTGCTTCCATGTTGTAAGTAGAGAGAAAGGAGGAGTGTTCCCCAGCTTCTCACTTGGAAAAGGCTTCCTTCAGAATGAGAGGAGGAACCGGTAGGTAGGTGGCAGAGGTATTTCATTCTGAAGACCAGCCACCCCAATTGCTCCAACTTCTGAAAGCCCCATGGAGCTGAGAGAAGGGTGTATTTTTTATTATTTTAAGTATTTTACCTCCCCTTTCTCCTTGGAAAAGGACCCAGATGGGGTTTTCAGAAAGTAGATAGTGGAGTAAGGATTTTGAGTTTTATTGCAGCTGTGGGGGTGGACAGCAGCCTTTCCTCTTGCATTTATTTTTTAAATTTTCTTATAAGTTTTGAACTGGCATAACACTAGATTGATGTAGCACTTAAATAGAAATAGCTCACAGGATCATAGAATCATAGAGTTAGAATAGACCTCAAGAGCTATCCAGTCCAACCCTCCATCAAACTACCCTCTCAACAGATGGCCATCCAGCCTTTGCTTGAAGCTGATACAAGAGGAAAAACAAAGAGTTCAGAGTTCAGCGTATCATGCAGTTCAAATTCCCTCGTACTTGGCAGCCATTTCAGCAAACCCCACATGCCAAAATGTGGAGAAAAAGTGCAACCAAAATTGATTTAAAATAAACAAATCCCTCACAGCATCTAAAAAAATGCTTTTCTCTCTGTTTCTATCTCTGTCTCTGTCTCTGTCTCTCTCTCTCTCTCTCTCTCTCTCTCTCTCTCTCTCTCTCTCTCTCTCTCTCTCTGACACACACACACACACACACACACACACACACACACACACACACACACACACACACACACACACACACACACACACACACACACACACACACACACACCAAATATGCATAATTAGCTGTACATTATTTGGATATTTTAAAATCTATTTAGCGCATTGGATGGACAGTGGTATAGTCAAGGATTTGACATATTTGGAGCTCTTTCCCATTGTGGGAGTCCTCTGGATATGGTCAAACACATGGGCCAACACTACTATATGCTTTTGGTGTGACAATTAGGCCGTGGTACAAATAGTCAACACGGTGTCCTCAAAATCTTCCAAAGTAATGAAACTGGTAAGATAATTAACACTTTGCTGCTTAAGGTACAATATTGTTATCTGTGTGAAACACATACCAGGATGAGGAACAATCCATCTGTGGGGTCAGCATGTAGCAGACTCTTGACTAGAGTATTTGGAAAAGCTCTGCTGGGCAATTCCATGCAAAGTGGTAGAGAAAATGATTTTTTTGCTGCTTCCACTGCATAGGAATAAACTTTCCAACAGCCCTCCACTGTTTCTTTATCTGTTTCACTTTGAGTTTTCTGCCAACACCTTTTACCTCTACAGCCTGCCCATTTCACATTTGTCAGTTCCCAAGTAAACCTAGCAGCCAGTTTGCCTCTACTTCAAGGAAGGAGACATTTAGGAACAATCAGATCAATGGCTTTGCTCATTTCCCCATTCCAGAGCTTAACCAAGGATTCAATGGAATCACCCATCAAAAAGATGAAAAACTCCCCATGGGCAGCTACAAAACCATCTGGGTCCATCAACCTTCTTGGACGAGTTGCCTTTGTCTGACTTCCACCCCTCCCCAGGCTCTGAATTCCCATGAGCCTAAAGTGTACCAGATAATGGTCTGTCTAAAATAATGGGAGTACAGAAAGTTCTGTAACCCCGAGGTTCCCAATATCCATACCAGAGCAGAAGACCAGGTTTAAGGTGTGGCCTGCAGAAATGAATAGGGGCAGACTCTATTTGAGACAGACCCATGGTTGTCATGGAGGTCATTAAGACTTTGGAAACCCCTGACAGAGCTGCCTCAGCATGGAAGTTAGAGTTCCCCAGCATGATGAGCCAATTGGACTCCAACACTTAAAGTTTATTGGAATGCATCACTGAAGGCTTTAGTTAGATCAGTGGTTCCCAACTTTGGGTTCCAAATGTTCTTAGACTAGAACTTCCAGAAGCTTTCACAACTAGCTGTGCTGGGCAGGAATTTTGGGAGTTATATTCAGGAGTAGAGGTGGGCAGGAAACAGAAAACCTATGGTTCGGGTTCATCTGTTTCGGGTCCACCCTTGGTTCACTTTGGGTTCAGGTTCATACAATTTTTTAAAAAAATTCATATGAACCCGAACCAATCTGAACCAGGCAGCAGCAGCTGATCCTGCCCACTGCGGCAGGGGCTTCTTGAGGCACTGGCTTGCGGACAGTGCCTCATTTTCCCCCAAGCGCTGACTATGTGGCCCCTGGGGCTGGGTCAGTGCGGGATATAAATATAATAATAAATAAATAAATAAATAAATTTTATTTTTATTTTGTTTCTTTAGTTTAGAGCACCGACAAGGCCACCCCTGGGGCCGGGTCAGCACTCTTGTTTTGTTTTGTTCTGTTCTGTTCTGTTTTGTTTTACTGCTGACCATGTGGCCTGCCTACCAGCTGTAGTGCGGGCCAGTAGGCACTTCTTTTCAAGCTTTTTGTTCAGCGACCCATGGGCCGGTGCCGGTGCTCGCGGGCCAGTACATGTGCCGGATAGTTTTTTTATTGTATTGTATTTTTATTGTATTTTTTAACTGCTGACCACATGGCCGCCTACTAGCTGTAGCGTGGCCAGTCGGCTCCCCCCCCGGAGGCTCCTGGACCCTCCCTGCAGCCAGGATGAAGGACCCTAGGAGCAGCACCAGGTAGGAGACACTGCCGGCAAATGAAACAAACCAAAACAAATTTCCATTTCATTTAGTTTCTGTTAGAGGGGGCAGTTTGTTATTTGTTTCGTTACGTAACATAGCAAATAACAAATAACAAAACAAACCAATAGTTCGTTTCATGCCCATCTCTATTCAGGAACATCTGGGGACCCAAGGTTGGCAATCACTGAATGATTGACTTTTTATTATTGCAATGCCATCTGATTATAAAAGGGGAACGATACACATGTAGGGAATGGGAGGTGTAAAGACACTGAAGAAGTCTGAAGAGAAGTGATATATTAATAGTTGAGGATTTTAAGGAAAATGTGAAGTATTCTGATGTCCTACATTACTTTTACTAAAATCAGAACTGAAATTCCATCTGACATGCTATTCTGTGAATATTTTTTTCAGTTTTAATCATAATATGCACATTCCTGGCTTATTTTATTTCTTAACATTTTTATATCCTACATTTCTAGTACAAGAGCACTCAGAGCTGCTTACAGCATTTAAAACTTTCATCTTCCTAAGAACAATAATGTAACACAATGAACCTTAATTGAAGAACCAGCAGTTAAACCATTTCAGAGTGAGTCACTTTTTATCCATGCCAGAAGACTTTCTGTGGAGAAGGGTGGGACTGTACATTTCTATTTTGTTTTGAAATTGACCTACCTTTTTGTTAGCTGCCTTCAAAGTCTCTTTGATGGAAGGGATGATAAATATAAATATATAGTTATATACATACCTACAGTCACAGACAGGATGTTTATTGTACACAGTACTTTGGAACTGGTAAAAACAATCTGCCAGCTCAGCATTATTGGATCTGGGCTGGATTCAATTATTCATTCTTTAAAATCAATGCAAAAAGTCATGAGAAATGTGGGGTCTAACCTTTGGGGTCCACATATTAGAAAATTACACCTGACTTTACAAATAAAATGAACACAGCTCGTACTTGTGTGAGGATAATGTCCGTATCCATATTAAGGTGCAATACTGTTACCTTTTGCTTTCTTTCAGCAGAATTCCCCCAAGTCAACAGCTTTTAAAAGAATACATCTAAAAGTCATCCTTTCTGATAATGTCCACCTTCTTCAGCACAAATCATCCATCTCTCTTTCAATTACAGCTGTCTTGGCATTGCTAAATGTAAGCTAGTGAACTGTTTTTGATGCCTGGCTTGAACAGCTGTTCCTTATTATGAAGGGTGAAGTACAAAGATATTCTAAAAAAAATGGAGAGAGGTATTGTCTGATCATTTATCTTGAGTTGTTTTTTTGAAGGATAGTCATTATAGTGCTTTATAGCAGACACTAACAAGGTAAAAGCTTTCTTAACAATGTTATCTATGAAGTTCCCTCTTCATTCTAATAAGGTCTTCTGAAGTGCTTGATTGATGTGAATCCTGACTAAGATCCAGATGTGAGGACTGCAACTCTACATCCCAAGGACTTGCCTTGCATCTGTGTAGCCATCATTTTTGATCTTCTTGCACCAAAAATCACATAATGCTATGGTGTCCTGTCCATACACCCAGATTTTCTTGGTGTTTTATAATTACAATCCATGCTGATTGGCTGTATTCCTGTTGGGACCGTTAGGAACAACAGTTTGTTAAAGAATTGTAAGCAACATATATATTTCAAAGCATGACTTTACATTACACACACTGCTTGACTGTGTTTCCCATGTTGAAAAAAAAAGGTACAATCATATAAATACAGCAAGGGAGATATAAAGTTCCCAAGAACCTTCCTACAGCGAAACAAAAGCTACACTTGCAAGGTCTGTGTATTTGCTATATATCCTGAAATCATTTCATACAAACTTTTAAAGTGGGTCTTCCAACTACACTAATGCCAGAGATCATTACAGTGGTCCCCCACCCTTTCGCAGTTCATATACTGCGGTTCCGCTATATCGCGGGACCACAGTATATGAAAAAGGCCCCCTAGGGTAAGGGGGAAAGTCCTGTTTCAAGCCTCCCATATTTACCCCAGGACTGGAACTGCCCTGAACAGGCCTGTGAGGGCCTTCCTGGGCCTTCTGGAGGCCCCCAAAGGCCTCCCTGCAAACCAAAAGTGACTTCCGGATTGCTGAAAATCATTTCTGAGGCCTCCGAGAGCCTTTCTAGGCCTGTCGGAGGCCTCAGAAATGATTTCCGGTTTACTGGAAGTCACTTCGGGTTCGCAGGGAGGCGCTTTTAGGGCCTCCAGAAGGCCCGGGAAAGCTCTCACAGGGCCGTTTGGGGTAGGGCCAGGCTGGGGGGGAAGTACAAGAGCCCCCAGCTAGCCTCCCACAGGCCTGACTCAACCTGCATCCGCATATCGCAGATTTTCAATTATCGTGGGTCAGGTCAGGTCCCTAACCCCCGCGATAGGCGGGGAATCACTGTACTTGAATTACAGTTAAACTGTCAGCATTTCTAGGTATGTTTGAAAATGTGAAAAATAAATTTTTAAATCAATATCAAAACAAAACTAGTTCTAGTGGTTTAATATGCTTCTGTATTTTTTCCTTTAATAAAGATATTTGTCAAAGTAAGATAGAAATTTCAGCCATTTCCCCACAACATATGGAAATATTGTCTGTATAAGATTCAAAACATGGTCCATGAAACAGCACAGGTTTGGGTAGAAGAAGACCATCATGCAGTAAACCAAGGCTTCCACTGGTAACATCCATCGTGAAGGTGAAGTTTTCCTTAGCCATTTATGTTCCCTGGCAGACTGAATGCTTCTATGTTTTTCTTTCTCACTTATATCTGTGGGAAGAGGTATATATGATGTTCTGTAACCTGTTTTCATCAACCTCACTGGATTTGTCCAAATACAGTGGTTGGCTGTGCCTTTTTCTCCCTTAAGATTTTGCTCAATTTCTCAATGTTTGCTAATGCAAGATGTGTTGTTGGCTGTCAGCCCAGAAGAAATTCAAAAGACAAAGGACAGTTTGCACTATAATAAGTTAGCCAACCCGTACTATAGACTTTTCTGGATAAGGAAGTGGAAAACTTGTAGCTCACAGTCTGTGTGGGCCATGGAAAAGTGAATGTGCAGGGGGAAAGACTTATATTGGATAAGTATAGAAGAATTCTTAAGGAACTGTTTTATTTTATATATATTTTCTGCAGAAGTCTCTTTTTATAACCCTGAGAGGTATAAAAATCCGCTTTTGAATCTGAATAAGATTTGCAGTTGGATTATAATAATTCTAAACTATATGTCTGTTGCTGCTGCTTCAGATTTTGTGACCCACTTTTAAATTGCAGCATTCACAATGTTGAAGAAGGCCCTATCTGTGCATCAATCTGCAGAAGAGATAACAAATGCAAAGTTCTGGGATTACTCCAAAGAATGTAAACAAATATAAATGTCAAATGTTATGAGGCCTTATGATTTTGTTAGTAAAATAATCAGAATTCTTTAGGATATTTTAAAATATTAAAGCTAGCATTTGTAGTGCTTAAAAGACACTAGAAAATAAAACAATGGCCCTTGCAAAATAAGAGCTGGCTTTTTCCTCTTACTGCTCATTCTACAGTGACCCCTGCCTATCGTGGGGGTTAGGGACCTGACCCAACTTGGGATAACTGAAAATCCACGATATGTGGATGCAGGTCGGGCTGGGCCTGGGGGCTTAGCTGGGGCCCCTTGGATTTACCCCCAGCCTGGCACTGCCCCAAACAGGCCTGTGAGGGCCTTCCTGGGCCTTCTGGAGGCCCCAAAAGGGCCTCCCTGCAAACTGGAAATGATTTCTGGTAAATCAGAATTTACTTCTGGATCACCGAAAATCATTTCTGAGGCCTCCAACAGGCCTAGAAAGGCCCTCAGAGGCCTCATAAATGATTTTCTGTGAACCAGAAGTCACAGCACCAGTCCTAGGGTAAGTATGGGGGCCTGAAACAGGCTTTCACCCCTTACCCCAGGAGGCCTTTTTCATATAGTGTGGTCCCCTGATATAGTGGAACCTCAGTATATGAACCATGAATGGGTGGGAGACCACTGTAACCTACCCGGCAATTAAGACCGAGCCAGGGGCCCCTCTTGAAAGAGCCATTCCTCAAGGAGGTGAGAGGGATGGCTTGCAGACATAGGGCCTTCTGGCAGCTGCCCCCAAGCTATGGAATGCCTTCCCAAGTGACATCCGCCTGGCACCAAAATTGATGACATTTTGGTGTCAGGTAAAAACCTTCCTATTCCAGAAGTTTTTTAATTGATACAATATAGACTGTGGATCCTCTGATGGCAATTTTAGTGTAATGATTTTAGTGTAAGGTTTTTATTATTGTTTTAATTATTTATTGATATTTGATGTTTTAACTGTTTTAATTCTTTGATTGAAAGCCGCCCAGAGACCTTTGGGTAGTGGGCAGCATATAAATTGTAATAAATAAATAAATAAATAAATAAATAAATAAATAAATAAATAAATAAATAAATAAATAAAGTGGCATTGTTCAGCCACAGCATTAGAACTTTGTTTCCCATTTTTGAGGAAGGGTAATGGAGTTTTTCCTCAAGAACAGCTCAGAGAAGAAGTTCATAAGCTTTTGCTTCCCTTTTATACCATAATTGCAGCTTGCTCTGATGTCCAATTCCCCACAAACCACTTACTTTTAAGGGTGGGAAACAGTAACAGTAGGTTGTGAAGCTGACTCATTTCAGGTTTATCACACTTTAGACTAAATCTTGAAAAAGTTACTTTTATGAACTACAGTCCAATGGATCCCATAGCTTACATGATCACAGCCCATCAAATGGAAGTGATGGCTTTTTAAGGCTATATATGATGGAAAAAATGTTTTAAAACCCCTCCTTTCCCAGGAGGGATTTCTAAACATTTTTTGCTGCCCCAACCCCAAGTTACAGCCAACTGGCGCTTGGGGTGGCAAAAAAAAGTTTAAAAATCCCTCATTTCCCCCACTCCATCATTTTGTTTCATTTTGATTTTAAAGTACTGAGTCTGTATGGTGCTTGTGTAATGTGGGGTTTTTAAACATTTTTTTTGCCACCACAAGGGCTGATCACCCCAATGGGGTGGAGGGAAAGGAGGGATTTTAAAATGTTTTTTTCTTTTTCTTTTTTGCCACCCCAAGTGCCGATCAGCTGTAGCTCGGGCTTGGGGTGGCAAAAAAAAATGTTCTTCTGGATCATGGCATTAGTCATACAACAGGATCAGCTACCAGGAAGAAAAGTGGAATTACTGTCTGCCTCTCTCTGTGTCTTTTCTCTCTTGGGCTCTATTGTGAAAGGCAGCATGCAGTGACAGCATTTTTCATCCCTTCTTAGGAGGAGAAAGTTTGCATTGATGCACTGTGATAGATGGAAATCTGGAAAGGCACCGTTTTTAAAAAATCATAACCTATGTGCAGCCTGCTACAGGCAACCATATGAATGCCTGGATATGAAAATTACTGTATCTCTTTTTTGTCACAACATGGTGTATTCCTCCTCCGTGTCTGACCCCTATTATCAATCTGTCTTATCTCAGATGGATTTTCTACCTCTTCCTCTCTTCTCATTCCTTCCCTTCTGCATCCACAAGCAGGATCTTTGGATGCTGGAAATGTTCCTAAAAGTTTAGTACTTGGAATAGATGCTCTGAAAGGTGTTGGCAGGACATTGAGTTCTGCACTACTGATCACAATGTACATTATTTTTTGTAGGATCCCCCTCTCCCCTGACACATGACACAGTCCAGTTGTGCTACAATGTTACTGTGCTATTGATAGGTTGATGGCTTCACATTTGGATGTAAGGGATTAAAATGCAAATCTTATTTTTGTCATAATACATTTTTACTGGGAAGGGTTAAAACTGACTATTAACTTTATCAGCAACAGTGATTATGGTGGTGGCAATGCTGATGATGACAATCCCTGTCATTATTACCTTCAAGGTGTTCTTTATGAAAAATGGTCATATTTACAGTATTTTAGATACTGAGAAAATTTAGATGCACACGGGAGAGTGTAGAACATAAACCAGGCAGTTCATGCTGAGGCCATGTGGTTCTGGGCATGTGTTGTGGCAATATGTAGAATCACTTTTCATGCGTTCACATCAATTGCAAAAGCCTTTTCAGTATTTATTAAGTGGTTTAAACCATTGTCTTACTGGAAGCAAACAAGTCTTCAAGCCAATTAAACTATAAAATTTCAATTCACTGTGGTTTAAGAAGCAATCTTCAGAGCCTAGTGACAGAGTATTGATATTCCGCATGACCAGATATACTATAATGATTCACTGCAGCAGGCAGAGAGTGAGAGAAGCAGACAGATATATAAATTGCTTTAATAAGAGTCAATAGTATGCAGGCCATAAAAAAGCTGAGCATCTGTGGATTTTTAAAAACAGTGGCCAGGATTCTTCTGGGAATTTACACCATTGTAAATTTGCATAAACTTTGGTGGTGAAATGGTTCTAATCAACAAGTTTCCAGTCTCATTCCTTTGTATGCATAATCCTAATCATAACATTTTGTCTGTCTATTTGTCATGTTCTCTTACACACACACACACACACACACACACACACACACACACACACACACACACACACACACACACACACACACACACACACACACAATGTCATTCCATCTGGTTAAGCCGTGAGAATTGTTTTGCCTTCTGGGGACCTAGAACAGCAGGGCAATTGCATGAGATTTCAATTGTCATGCTGAGATCACGAAGTTCTATAAGCGCACAATTCTGTACAGCTATGACAAGAATTAGCTGGCTGAATAGCACAGAAAGTTAGATACCTGGCTGCTGAGTCAAAGGTTTCCCACTGTGGTTTCCAGAAGAGCCAGCCTGGGTGGCCTTGGGCAAGCTGCAGTGTCCTATATGCCCACAGAAGTAGGGAGTGGTAAACTACTCCTGAGTACTCTAAACCTAGAATACTTTGAAAAGGGTCACCATAAGTCAGAATTGACTTTGGAGGCATACAATTCTTAATGAAATGAATTACTGTTGAAAGCTGTAAGAACATAAGAACAATTTATATAAGTGCATAAGATATATTCAGTTCTTGAGACAACTTCAAGTTTCTGAATGTGACATATTGTGCTTCTGTACCCATGATTTAAAATGTCAGGAAATGCTCCTATGTTGCTGCACAATCTTGTGTCCACATTGCCAGTAGAAAAAAGGATGCCAGACTTTACATAGCAATGGGCCACCTGAATGTAGACAACACCAATGGCAGCAGTCAGGATTATTTATAGCAGGGCTGTCCAAGACATTGACAGCGGGAGACCAGTCGCCCACGGCACCTTCAGGGGTCACCTGCCAGGTCCCATGTGCAGGGGAGGGAATTTCCTCCGACTCACTCACCCTCTCCAGTAGTGGTGGCAGCAGCTCCAATGGTGGCAGTGGCGGTGGCGGTGGCTAGCCCAACAACCCGCCCTGGGCCCACCTCTGTGCCTGCCGACCACTGCTGGAGCCACCACTGTGCCCCCACCCCTGCTACCTGCATCACCTCCGCCACCTTCGCCATCACCCTGCCCCCTGCCGTCATTACACTTGCCCATGCCGCCATTGCCCCTGCCCCACCCTAGGCCGTGCGCACTGACCCCACCACCATCACCATTGCCGCCTGTGCCACCACAGCCACAATCCCACCGCCCTGCCCTCTGCCATTGCCCCCGCCGCAGCAGCAATCATGCCTGCTGACAATGCTGCCCCCACCACTGCCGCCACAATCACCCTTGCCCCTGCCTGCTGCCATCGCCCCCACCCCCCACCACCGCCATCACCCCAGGCCCTGCCCACTGACCCCGCCACCCCTGCCGCCCCATTGCTGCTGCCGCCACCACAATTACCCCTGCCACCACCATCACCCCAAGCCCCACCCCCACTGCTGCCCCCACTGCTGCCGCCCCCACCACCGAGCCTCTGCTGCTGTCAACTGTGGGGGGCCTACAGAAGCAGCAGGTTGGGCTATTCAAAGTTGGACAGCCCTGATCTATAGGATACCTTCTTGTACTCTACTACTGTTCACAAAGTGGCATAATGCAAGGGAAAATCCCAGAAGTTGGTTCCTTCTTTCAACAGTTAACCGCTTCTCACCCAACCACAGAACAACTGTCAGAGCTGTTTTCCATCAAGTGTGAATAGTAGTGATGAATATCCTGTAGGCCATCTTGACCGCTGCCATTGGTACAGACACTGTCCAGACTGCCCTTTGGAAAGGCCTGCCTCTTTTTAAAGGCCTTTCTGTAGGCTGGATTCCTTCCAAATTAAATGAAGTGGATGGGGCCAAGTATTCTCTTTCAAGATAAGAAAGATTTTTTTAAAAAATTATGAGCTATTTTAAATCTAGAGATGCTTAGGGTCACTTGTTTCTGGACTAAGTCTCTGTGTTAAAATAGTTTTACATGTTTAAAAAATGTAACTCATAAAAACTTCACCCACATTTCTACAAATTTGTCATAGAACAAGAGAAGACTGTCTGCAGTGTCTGTACCATACTTCAAAGTTAGAAATTTTGTTTGGGCTCTCCTGGTTTTTTAAATTGTCTTGTAAAACATTGATTTGCTCAGCCAGCATAATAATATCACTGCACTTTCATGCAGTGTTTATTTAGTGGTTCTGTTAAGCAGCTTTGCTGTTATGTGCTGTCAAGTCACCTCCAGCTGATGGAAATCTTATGAACAAAGTAGAAATAGAAATGAAAAACTGGAAATGAAAACTAAGGAAGACATGAAGCAGCTAGTGATCCACTACATAACTTAAATGGTCATCGGTTGTTTTGCATATTATGGAAATATGGCTCCCTTGATTTGGGCAGTTAATATATGGCAATCTAGAGACAACAGAGAAAAGAAAAGCTGTGTTGGAGGACATAGGGGAAAGAACAAATATGCTTTTAACCCAGGCAAAGGTACAGACTGAAGAAAACTGAGGCAGGGGAAGAACAGCATGAAAGAACAAGCAAAATATGTAGTTCCTATGTGGAGTCATCAGCAATATTGCTTTGCACGAACTGATTTTTATATGTATGTCTTAATTAATTTTTAAATGAACTGTCTCAATTGTTTTACTGGACCTGCAAAGAAGAGTGTTGGATAGTCAGTCCAAGGAGCAAGTGCTGCAAAAGAACTCACAGATGCAGACAACTGGGCCTCAGTGCAAGATAATGGAGCTAGCAGGTGCAGGGCTCAAAAATTCCCCTGTATTGTCACCTTCTGTAGAAAAAGACAGACTGCCAAATGTCTCAAACTTGGTGCTTAAAAATATAGTTCTGTGCAAGCATTATTAATGATGAATGTTCACCTGTTGGAGCCCTGGCCCATCTGTTGTCACCTGATTTTCCAGAGTTACATTTCCTTTGAAGAACCTCAGTGGTAGCAGACACTCTTCTGTTTGCACTGTTCACCCATGCATTCAAAGCAATAGAACAGAGACTCAGGAGGATGGAACTACAGCACTGTATCTAAGCACCCTAAGTATTACACCTAAGTCTAATAAACATTACACAGACTGAACTATTTGTATCATCTGAGAAGTAGTAAATCTGAATACATAAAATAAGATTAACAAAATACATTAGGACCCACTGGATCAGTATGTGTGGTTTCACCGCCACACCCTGAAAATATTAAATAAAAAACTCATGGAATACATATTTATATGTATTTCTGCAGTGTATTTTCAAAACAGGCCACTAGAGTGAGCCAGAGATCACACTAAATATTGATGTTATACATTCTCATATAGTGTACATTAAATATATTTTATGTGTTTTATGATTTTTTTTGGCCTTGCCCCATGACAGCATGAAGCATTTCATGGCTCTCTCTTGAGGAAAAAAGAAAGAAGGAAAAAGAAAAATGTTTTTAAGCAAAATTAAGTAAATAAAACAACAATGAACTAACTCAAATTGTACAGAATAATGATGGCCATTGCCTTGTTAAATTAACAGTTATGGTTCAGAAGGCTCAAAAGAGTTAAAACAGAGGCTAGACCAGTCAACAGACTGAAAAGATCTACAAATGAAATCAGTCTGTTAAATGGCATTGCTGTACTTTCTTTTAGCATGCTCCAAGAAAGCAGGAAAGCTTTTATCAAAAGAATTGTTTCCATATTTTTGTATAATAACCAGGCAGTTATTCCATGCTGGACTGTATGTGAGAACACACAAGCAAGCATGCTTATACTTGGCTTCTCAAAATAAAAAACACTACTGTTGGACAAATTAAAGAAGTGCTTTAATTTGTTCTTACATAGAGGCACGAAATCTTATAGGACTTGACTATTCCTTGTTGGAATCAATGACAACAAAGGATGTTGTTCTGAATTAAAAACCAGCTAGCAGTTGTGCATTTAACTCAAGTGTATTAGGACTGACAAATCTGCCTCCTTTCTTAAATGTTTGTAGGTATCACATGGACGGCATTTTAAGTCTCACTAGAACTCCACAATTGTACAATATGTACTATCTCTATTATTTTTATTGCATGGCTATCAATTCTATGTTCATTTGCTTAGGCATCAGAAATTGCTGGCAGAAAAAGGAGTACAGACAATGTGCTAAGTGGTTGCTAAATCTCTAAAATAAATCTTGCTTCATTTATGTGTGGCAAACCTCTTCAGAAACTCAGAAACTTTAACTATTCTGCTCATTTGAAATAATAACCATACTGCACTAAACTATCCCTTCTGTTCCATGGAGAGAGTTACAGGGTATCCAGGGGAGTGGTATCAGGAGACAGATATCTAGGGTCATGTGTTACTTCCTGTTATTGGCCTGATCCAGCAATATTGAAGTTTGATATTTTAATTTTATTTGTACTCATTTTATTCAATTCCTGTTTTTAGCACATTGGTGTTAGTGGGTTTCAGCTGAAATGTGCTTAAGAAAATGTATAACTTTCAGTGTATTTGTAACTGCCAAAAAAAAGTTCTCGATGTGATTTTCAGGGGCATGTAACAGTTTTGCAGCAGTGAGCACCAGAATTTCAACTGTTTCAACTGAACAATTATCTGTAGTATAGCTTTTAAAAAAACACACAAAACTAATGCAATTTTGTCTCCTCTAGTTGTCATCATTGGACATTCACAGATTGTATAATTTCAATGTTAGCATGGTTAGTTCTCGGGGAGCGGGAAATGGACAATATGAGAATTTTTAAAACTATATTGGAACCTCTGAAAGGTATACTTGGTTATCCTTCTTGGTTTATGTACCAGGATGAATGAGGAAACCAATAAACCAAGAATAACATTCTCAGCCTTAAGAAGACCATGGTAGGAAATCTTCACCTCCTGGAGTGCTGTATACCTAGAGAGAGTCTAGATTCTAAAAATCCTTTGTTGCCATTTTATTTCCCCTCTCCATTCCACACAACCTGGGCAGTGTAGTGCTGTAAATGTAGCAAAGACAAGGGTTACCAATAAAACTGAAAAGCCATGTGATAAGGGAATATCTACTCCTTCAAGTTGCATGTCTGCAAAGATGCTCAGTCATCCAGGTGGGTTTATGTGGATGTTGAATCATGGCAACTGGACTCAAGAAAAAGAAGTCCAGTTGCCATGACTCAACTTCCAGACTCCTTCAAGTTATTTCCTCCCCAATCAAAGCTTTTGGAGTTAATGATCAAGGTTTCCCCTTGAATTCAGGAATCAAGTGGACAGGATTTCTCAGTCTAGTCTTTTGTAACTATCACGTGGTTGATTCTTTTTCAGGCAGTAATGAATCAGGCCTATGGTTTGAGTGAGTTCAGCTGAAAGACTGCAAAGTATTTTGAGAACATCTACACATCCTGTTGGTTCTGCATTCTAGTGAAGCAGGCCTTCTTAAGAAGTCTGCCTGGTAGAATCATAGTTACAGTAACAAAACAAGTAAAATTAGTGGACGCTTGTGAAATTCACTTGCTGAAGAGAACGACGTGCTATACTGAACAGTGACCTCTTTAGTGAAAGAACATCTTGGGGGGTGACTGGAAAGACAACATCGGTGAGTGACACAGGGAAAGTGATTTTTGTAGAAACTGGCTGCAGAGCTGAAATTTCCATGTCTCTGTTTTCTGAATTCTGTTAATGAATGTGCCAAAAATGCTTTTATTTGTTCAACAAAGCATATACTTACCAGTGTTGGAACATCCAACCAAGTACTGCTCCAGCTGTGAGAATGAGATGGAGAAACTCTGATTCCTTAGAGATGGATATTTATTTGGAAGGAGATGGCAGCAAATGGTTACAGAGGGGTCAACTCAAAAAACACAATCTGTGAGTGAGCATATTGAGAAAGGCGTCTGTATCACATTTGCCTACCATCTGGAAGAACACAGGAGTCAAGACTTCAGGTTTAGCTTTTGCACTGTTTTAAGAATTACACAGTTAGCTCAGTCCCAATGGTCCATTGAACTGCTTCAATATGCTTGGTAAAATTAAAGAAATAAGCAAAGGTATTAGAAGGACATTAATGCCAGGCAAACTGAAAAAGTCACCTTAGGTGGTGGCTTCATTTGTGGTGTCATGAAAGATCAGCAAGATGTTATAGTTTGCAACGTAATTATTATTCACTTTTTACTGAATTGAGAAATTATGTCCCATTTCTTCTCTTACGCAGCCAATTTACGTGGTTCACTCAAGGTAATATGTCCATTGAAGCAGGTGGGTAGGAACATCATTGGTTACTTTGCTTCTGAACTGAACCATGTGACTTGATGCTAAGCAGATGCTATCATAGGACTTTTTCTACCAAATGCAGATACTAAAAATATCTGCTCTAAGGGAATAGGTAAAAACCAGAACAGAACAGGGACTTCTTAATAAAAAAGCAGTGGTGCATGATGGACAAACCCAAAGAATATTACTCTTTAATTAACCCTTTACTACCCAAAAACCTGTTGAAAAGGAACATAGTGGCCCTGAACAAAGGGGACATGATGGGGGTTTTCAAGTAGGATGGCCCCCAGCTGGAGGGGTTGATAGAAACAGACACAAAATGCTCCCAGGAACAACATTCCAGTACCCATTCCAGCAGAAATCAATACTATATGGAATAAAACAATCCAGCACAGCTATTTCTAGGTATGCTAACCTATCTTCCTGCACCGTAGACAGTGACCTCTTGCCATACTAGTCCTGCCCTTTTATCCTCCCTGTCTTTGCCTCTCCCAGATGCTTCTCACTAGGATACTGTCTTTTCTGCAGCTGCAAGGACTCCCACCAGCCAGCCTGGTCCTGCAGATGGTGCGTCCTTCTGCTCCCAACTTCCCAAATGATAACCATTTGATGTAGAACATGTGAGCCTGCACCACTTCACAGTAATGTAGTTTATCACATATTATTTTTGTAATCCTCATTTGTCAGTAATTGCCAATTATACAAGTTTCTATTTATTTATCTTTGCTCTTTCCAAAGGGTGGGCAGGTACAAAATAGAAATAAGCAGATAACTTTACAGCAAGAAAAAAATCAAAAAATAAACAAAAATTTAATCACAAATCATCACCTCCTTTCTGAAGCCAGCACATCTGGATTATATATTCATTGTTGCATTGGAATGACACTTCAAATGAATCTTAACCTTCCCCCTAAAGGACCCTAAAGATAGACTACTTACTACCACCCTACAAAGACAATCATTTGTTTTTGAGGGGGGAGGATACTAAAAAGCTATTTTTTCTTCTGAAACATTTGAAGTTCCTCTTTAAAAATCCACAAAGAAAACATGCTGACTTCAGCTTACTGAATCCTTCAGCTATCATAGCCTGAAGGGACAACATTACAGATGGTGCTTGCTTCTGCTCAATTGAAACCTTCCTCTCTCAAATGATAATTGTTTCCAGTTGATAAGTAGAACATGTGATGTGTGTAGGTGAATCATTTCTCACATGAAAGCTGGTTGAGACTTCAGAGAGGAGAAACTCCTTAGAAATGCTGTTATCGGAAAGAAGGAAATGAATAACATCTGTTCTCATTTTTGTTCATAATCCTCATTTGTCAGTAATCCTGCTTGAATGAAGCAAATATATCCAATGTCTTATTTATTTATTATTACTATTTATTTATTTGTTTTTACTCAAAAACAATATTGCGTTCGCCGCCCCATTTTATCCCCGCCCGCACCGCATGGCCATCTTTCCAAAGGGAACTCTGGGCAGCTTACAATAAAAATAGAAATACAAAAAAGCAGATAACAAACAAGTTAAAACAAAAAAGGGGCAGGGAGCAAGATGGCAGGCCAAAAAACAACAAAAACAAAACAAAAAAACTAACTAAAAAAGGTTGCCAAATGCCTCCCTGAAGAGGTAAGTCTTCAGGGCTTTTCTAAAGGCAGGCAGGGAATCAATCAGGTGCAGCTCACAGGGTAGATGGTTCCAGAGCGAAGGCCCCACCACAGAGAAGGTGCGGTCACGCGTACGCGCTTTCCGCGCCTCTCTGGGTGTGGCCACCATTAGTGAGCGCGCTTGCGCCAATCTCGTGGGTCTGGTCCTGGTTGACCTTTGAGAGATATGCTCCACCAGATACTCTGGTCCCAGGCCATGGAGGGCTTTGAAAGTCAAAACCAAGACCTTGAACCTAATCCGGGGGACAACGGGAAGACAGTGCAAGCAAGCCAGAACTGGGGTGATGTGCTCGAATCTCCGAGCACCCACCACCAGCCTGGCTGCTGCATTCTGCTCCCGCTGTAACCTCCAGACCAGGGTCAAGGGCAACCCCACATAGAGGGCATTGCAGTAGTCGATCCTCGAGATCACTAGGGCCTGCACTACTGTCCTCAGGGAGGACTCATCGAGGTACTGGCAGATCTGGGCGATCCTGCGGAGATGGATAAAAGCGGACCTGGAAGTAGCCATCACCTGGGCTTCCAGGGAGAGGGCTGAGTCCAGGACCATGCCCAGATTCCTGGGCCTGTCCGTAGGCTGGAGTGAAACACCCCCCAGCTTAGGGAGGGGCCCATTGTACCAAGACGAGGGTGCCCCGAAGAACAGAACCTCCGTCTTCTCCAGATTGAGCTTGAGCCGGTTATCTCTGGTCCATTCCAGAACTGCCTCCAGGCACAGATCAAGGGAGCGAACTACCTCCACTGCAGATGACGAAAAGGAGAGATAGAGCTGTGTGTCATCAGCGTACTGATGACAGCAAACTCCAAATCTCCTGATGACCTCCGCCAGTGGCCTCATGTAAACGTTGAACAGCATGGGTGAGATTGCCGACCCCTGGGGCACCCCACGAGGGAGAGTCCAAGGAGCCAACAAGTCATCCCCCAGCTGAACCCGCTGAGTCTGGCCGCCAAGGAAGGAACGGAGCCAAGCCAAGGCCTGACCCCCAATTCCCGCCTCTGCCAGCTGGACCAGCAGGTTACCGTGGTCGACGGTATCAAAGGCAGCTGACAGATCAAGGAAAACCAACAGGGAGGAGCACCCCTTGTCAGCCTCCCTGAGGAGGTCATCCTGCAAAGCGACCAGGGCAGTCTCGGTCCCGCGAAGAGGTCTGAAACCAGACTGAAAGGGATCCAGGATAAGATTTATCTCCAGATATGACTGAAGCCTGACAGCAGCCACCCTCTCGACAACCTTGCCCAGGAAGGGAACAATGGCAATCGGACAATAGCTGGAAAGATCATCCGATGCCATATTAAGTTTTGTCTATGGATGCCCAGAGAAAAGGTTAGTGATCGGAAAAGATACCCCCACACGTTTCACTAAAGAAGCACACTGCTTAAACAATAAATGTGAAAGTATGGTGCTCCTTGCCTTGGCCTACTAATGTGTAAACATTATTGTTATGTACTCTTGAGTTGCTTCTGACTTATTGTGACCCAGTAAATGGGTGACTTGCAAAAAGTCTTTTTGCTAATACTCCTGCTCAGGTCTTGGAAACTCAAGACTTTTGATTCCTGTATAGAGCCAACCCCTGTCATATTTGTTCTCATAATTGGAACTGCAGAAAAAAATTATTTTTACTAATTTATGATCTATTGTGGAATTGTATACCACACGAGCTAAAAAGAGGGCAATGAAAATATATACAGATTCCACACATCCTGGACATAATCAGTTTCAATTGTTACCCTCAGGGCGATGTTTTAGGGCATTGCATACTAGGACAACTAGATATAAAGATACTTTCTTTCCAAGGGCTATCAAACTGTTGAATAATTAATTTTTACTTATTTTCTTCCTTTTTTAATAATAGGTTATATTGTAATGTGTTTTTATTGTTGAATATATGATTCTTATATTTGCTTTTATATATGGAGAGCATTTTTTACCAAAACAAATTCTGGGTGTGTCCAACCATACTTGGCTAATAAAAAGGATTCTGATTCTGATTCTGATTCTGATTCTGATTCCTTTTTCCTGGCTGGTTTCCACTCCTTCCAACATTATTTTTTTCCAGTGAGTCTTTTCTTCTTGTGGTGGGTCGAAAATAGTCTCAGGCCACAGTCATACAAGGCCAACGTCCTCATTCAACAATTTATTTCATGTCCTTTATGGTACTAATTTGCATCCATGTGGATGACTGTCAATGGAGCCTTCCAATTTATTTTAACATTTCCAGTTCAGTTCTTGCTATTTGATGCATAATTCCCAGCTTGATACACCACCAACCCGCTCTTGTGCCCACATAGCCAAGGAAGATGAAATTTCAAGGGCGATAAATGACAAGGCTGAAGGAGGAGATTGGAAGGGTTGGTCTGAGAATACCAAGGTGGGAAGGGGAAGATTTTTTTTGTCCCTCTAGGTTTTTGGTTTTGAGAATGGTGGTGACCTGTAGCTTCCTGAAGCTGCAGGAGCAAGGGTGGCTGCTCCCCCTGCCTGGCTTGCCCCTTCCTTCTTCCTACACCACTGGTGCCTTGAACTTAGCCTTGTGTGCCCCAAGCCTCATTAGCAGCAATGGTGGCTTGGGATCGGAGACTACTGTGGATCAGCCTTCCATCAGCACTGCCATCCCCATCAAACTAGCCCTTTGGTTCACAGTCTCTTTGGTTCACAGTCTCATCAGCTTCTTAGAATTAGTCCTGCTGGGCTCAGTGGCTAGCTGGCTCTTCTCTAAGCTTTTAGCAATGGTCAGCAATCTAGTGGAGAACTTGCAAGAGACGATCACCAGGTATGTGAACTCTTCCACCTTCAAACCCTACTTCTGGAGGGCCAATAAAGGAGATGAATGGAGATGGTCATGAAACGAATTTTTTATTTGTTCTGTTATTTGTTATTCGGTTCGTTACCTAATGAAACGAATAACGCAATGACCCATCAAAGTACCACAAAACGAAAAGAAACGGAAATTTTCACTTCATTCCTTTTGTTTTTCGTTTTCCCATAGGAATGCATTGAAGCAATGCATTCCTATGGGAAAAGTTTTCCTTCCAATTGGTGTGGGGAAACTGCGCCTTTTTTCTGCCACAAGCCAGTGCCGCCGATCAGCTGTAGTGCTGGCTTTGACTGAAAAGGGGTTATAAAAGCCCACCCTTTCCTCCACCATTTTCTGAGGACTCCTGTTGGGCTCTCAGTTCCTGGACCCCTTTAAACCCAGCCCAATCGGTATCAGGGAGACCCCCTGGTATGGACTGGGCTACGTTTAAAGTGGTCCAGCAATTGACAGCCCAGCAGGAGCCTTCAGAAAATGGGTCGGGAGGAGGAAACTCGCAGCAACAGCACGCTGTCCTCCCGACCCATGTTCTGAGGCCTCCTGCTGAGCAGTCAATCGCTGGACTCCTTTAAACCTGGCCCATTCGGTACTGACTGGGCCAGGTTTAAAGCAGTCCAGCAACTAACAGCCTGGCAGGAGTCCTGTGAAAATGCTAGGGAGGGCTGTTCTAGGGATTGAGCTGCCCTCACTAGCATTTTCAGAGAAGTCCTGCCGCCCTGTCATAGGCTGGACCCCTTTAAATATGGCCCAGTCAGCACCAGGGGGACCCCCTGGTGTCGACTGGGCCATTTTTAAAGGGGTCCAGCTGATGATAGCTTGGCAGGACCCCTCTGAAAATGGCCCGGTTGCCAGGGCAGAGCTTCTGCATTGGCAACCGGGCCATTTTCAGAGAGGTCCTGCCACCCTGTCATGGGCTGGACCCCTTTAAAAATGGCCCAGTCAGCACCAGGGTGACCCCTCCCCCACTTCCCCCCTCCTGGAGCCAGTGCCCAGTAGCCACTTGGTGCTAGCTTCGGGAGGGGAGAAGATTTAAAAAGCCCATTCTCTCCTCCCACCTGATGGGGTGGGGGAAGAGTGGGCTTTTAAAATCTCCCCCCAGCCCTCCCGGTCACTGCCGGCGCCGTCAAGCCAGCCAGGAGAGTGCTCCCATGGCTGTGGGACTTTTCTCCTGGCTGGCTTGCCGGTGGGTCCGGCAGTGCCCGGCTCTGGAAGGGCTCCCCGTGGCCATGAGATTGCTCTCCCGGCAGGCTTGCCACCAGCTCTGGCGGCGCCCGGCCCTGGGAGGGCTCCCCGTGGCTGTGGGATGGCTCCCCCAGGAGGCTTGCCCTCAGCTCCAGTGGTGTCTGGCCCTGGGAGGGCTCCCTGTGGCTGCGGGAATGCTCTCCTGGCCTGCATGCCACCAGCCCTGCGCGGCGCCAGGCCCCGGGAGGGCTCCCTGCAGCCATGGGAATGCTCTCCCTGCCTGCAGGTGGTGGTGCCCGGCCCTGGCAGAGCTCCCCGTCGCCACGGGGATGCTTTCCCGCTGGTGCTGAAAAACGAATACATGGTAACGAAGTGGGCCCCAGGCCCCCAAAAAACAACCAAAATGAAGCGGGCCCCAGGGCCCGAATAACAACCACGAAATGCCATTTTGGCATTTCGTGCCCATCTCTAGAGAGGAAGAGGAAAAAAGGCAATTATTTATGAACTACTCCCCACCCTGGGGGGGGGCTCTTTTACTTCTGTCTGTTCAGTAAAACAAACTGATAGGGATACCTCCTGGGTACAAAATAAAACAACCCTTTTTCTTAGGGCCTTTTCACACGACCCCTAACATCTGCTGGCCACTTAAATTCGGACCAGGGATCTTGGGGGTTCATTGCTCTTTCTGCGTCCCCACCCCTCCTCACTTCCTTGCTCCTATCTGCGTGAGGGGAGGAAGGAAAAAAGAGAGGAAAAATGCAGGCTCACCTCCGAAGCTGCCCGGAGCCCCGTCGTTGTCCTGATTCCTTCTCTTCTATTTGTTTTTTTTTTGCCTCCCGCCCCTTCTCTTAAAGGGGTGGGAGGCAAAAAAAACAGAAGCGAGGAGAGCCCCGCACTCACCAGATTAAATCCGGACCTGGGGATTTTCACCCTCCTAGAGCAGGTACAAGAAAAGTGTGCTGGGACGCGCTTAGGTGGGCATGGGCGCACTTAATTTCCTGCAAACTCCAGAGCTGGTGGGGAAACAATTGTAAGCTCCGGAGCTGGCAGCCATTTGCTGCAGAGTTTAGGGGTCATGTACAAATACCCTTAGGGGGAAATATTCTGCTATTACACAGCTGGCTGGGAAAATAATTTGCTAACAGCCCCATGTTGTGCAACCAGAAATGTATGCAGCGATATAATCAATAAATAACTGGGGTACATATGGTTAGTGTGACAGCAGCCTCAATTTCATCATTTATACTTCTAGAAGGAGTTCAGCCTTATTTTGATCTAGTGCTCACTTCTTGTCTTTCTGGCAGTTCAAGGTGTCTGTAGAGTTCCCTCTCACATGATATTTCAAATGAATAAATTCCCTCTGCCACTACACCAGCTGTTCAGCTTTGATGATAACTAGGAATATACAGATAAAACTCAAAAAATTAGAATATCATGCAAATGTTCATTCATTTCAGTAAGTCAATTCAAAAGGTGAAACTAATATATGAGATAGATTCATTACATGCAAAGTGAGATATGTCAAGCCTTACTTTGGTAAAATTATGATGATGAAAACCCCAAATTCACAATCTCAGAAAATTAGAATAGTGTGAAAAGGTTCACTATTGTAGGCTCAAAGAGTCCCACTCTAATCAGCTAATGAATCCATAATATCTGCAAATGGTTCCTGAGCCTTTAAATGGTCTCTCAGGCTGGTTCAGTAGGAATCACAATCATGGGAAAGACTGCTGACCTGACAGTTGTGCAGAAAACCACTATTGACAATCTCCATAAGGAGGGAAAGCCCCAAAAGGTACAGATTGCAAAAGAAGTTGGATGTTCTCAAAGTGCTGCACATCAATAGAAAGTTATGTGGAAGGGGAAAGTGTGGAAGAAAAAGGTGCACAAGCAGCAGGGATGACTGCAGCCTGGAGAGGATTGTCAGGAAAAGGCCATTCAAAAGTATTGGGGACTTTCACAAGGAGTGGACTGAGGCTGGAGTTAGTGCATCAGGAGCCACCACACAGAGACGGATCCTGGACAGGGGCTACAAATGTGGGATTCCTCTTATCAAGCTGCTCCTGAACACTGTTGCTCAGTGGTCCAAAGTCCTCTTTTTTGATGAGAGGAACTTTTGCACCTCATTTGGGAACCAAGGACCAAAGTCTGGAGGAAGAATGGAAAGGCACACAATGCACAATGCTTGAAGTCCAGTGTGAAATTTCCACAGTCTGTGTTGATTTGGGGAGCCATGTCATTTGCTGGTGTTGGTCCACTGTGCTTCATTAAGTCCAGGGTCAACACACCCATTTACCAGTGCTTCCTTCCACAGATGAACTCGATGGGGATGCTGACTTTATTTTCCAGCAGGGCTTGGCACCTGCCCACACTGCCAAAAGTATCAAAACCTGGTTCCAAGACCATGGGCTCACTCCTTTGCCTGCCTCAGCGAAGCAGAAGCAAAGGTGGGCACAGTGGGGTGAGTCCTCCTGGGACACTCTTCTCTCCCCATTGCCGCTTCCCGGCTGGGAGGCGTTGTGGAATCCCACTTCAGGGGGCTGAGAGGGGAGTGCTGATGCCAGCATTACCCTCTCAGCTTTTTGATGGGGTACTTGCTTACTGCATTTCGTTTCATTATCTGTAAGTAACAAAATACTTTTGAAAATCTTTGTTACTTAAGATATGAAATGAAATGCAGGGGGGGGGACAAAAGGGAATGAAATGAAACTCAGTTTCATTTCATGCCCATCCCTAATGCTTATAATTTTCAGAGGTCCAATATTGTTCTATTTCCAATCCTTGTGTTATTGATGTCATGTAATATTCTAATTTTCTGAGATTGTGAATTTGGGGTTTTCATAAACTGTATGTCATAATTATCACAATTATACCAAAGTAAGGTGTGGCATATCTTGCTTTGCATGTAATGAGTCTATCTCATATATTAGAATATTAATTTTGAGTTATATGATTGTATTGACAAAAATGAATATGTGCATGATATTCTAATTTTAAATATAATTTTTATATTATATTTTTTAATTTTTAATTTTCAATTTTCACCTGTAGTAGTGTAGATTATCTTGTCCTTGTACTCCAGTGATTCTTTCATCGCCACTCTAACAAGGTGGGCAGATAAAAATGTAAGCAACAATATTTGATCACACTGTCCTGTGACAAAGAACTGGGATTAGATCAGTAAAGATTGTGACTTATGTTCCATTGTTATGTCACCACACTAGATATACATGTGTGCTTCAACTTAAAATAAAAATGTGTTCCAGATACTTCTGTGATATCCATATGGTGTCACAAATGTACATATGGAGGGTTTTCAATTCAATTTACAATTCAAGGTGCTGACCTTGACCTACAAACCACTATACGACTTGGGCCCTAGCTACCTCAAATATTGAATCTCACAGTATGAACCGGCTCAGGTGTTAAGGTCATCAGGAGAGGCCCTTCTATCCATCCTTCCACCTTCACAGGTATGTCTCGTGGGAACCCATGAAAGGGCCTTCTGCTGCACCCACACTCTGGAATTCCCTCCATCTAGAGGCCAGGACTGCCTCATCACTGTTGCCCTTCCGGAAACAGACAAAGACTTTTATCTTCAGGCAAGCTTTTCCTGAATGATGGACTACCATGTGTATTTTATATGAATCTATAGGTTCAAATGGACTTTGTGTTTATAATTACTTATAACCTTGTAGCTTTAATGTAATGTTGTCTATTAATGCTGTAAGATGTCCCTCAATTCCTTGTTCTCAAATACTTGAACATGTCTTAATTGTACTGGACTGCATATTATCCCTCATTACTGTAAGCTGCCTTGGGTCCTTTTCCAAGGAGAAAGGTGGGGTAAAAAATACTCTAAAATAAATAAATAAATTTTATCTTCTGTGAAGCCCATATATCTATACTATCATTCCTTATATCTTCTACCAGAGTGTTACAAGATTCTACCAGAGAGTAACCAAAACATATATTGTTCCATAAATCTCTTGAATCAGAGTTTGAAGGTGCTGGGCATAATTCAACATGTTAAAGCCAGTGACTTCAGTTGGATGCGGATTGTCCTTATAATTCTCAAATTCACATCCCCTTAATTCCCAATCCAAACTTGTTTCTAGAAAGATAAAAGAGTTGGAACAACATACAAAAACATTTTTTTTAATTTCCTACCCAATGATAACTAGATTTTCTGTTTAGAAGTACCAGTCTGGTACTTCTTTGAAAAAGGTAGCTTGTGCCAAAGTAAAAGGAGGCGTGGGTACCGGCCGGGAACAAAAAAATCAAAGCTGGAAGTGTTTTTACAGAGGAAGTATTATACCTGAGATTCAGCCACAGAATGCACTTGAAAGGAAAGGGTATGGTTTGGCTATTCGACCATACTTCTGTGAGACCAGATTTTATACAAAGATTAAGAGAACAGTCACTCCTCAATAAATACATAATTATATGCTACTGCTTTCCATACAAAGACTCCTTTATGGGCTGTCTCTTGTTTTTGTATAATAGATTATTTTCGCTAAGAGTCTAGGTGTGCTTGGAGTCCTGAAAATGTTGTCTATTTTTTTTAAACTGACTTCAGATCCTGCAAGAGGCACAAAGGCTGATATTGTTGAGGAAACCTACTTCAAAGTGTCACCACATTTAAAAAAAATAAATGATATTTTCCTTGTTAATAAAATTGAAGCTTCCTTTGAAAACGAATTTTGTCTTACATCCACCTCAGCTGAATGGTTCCTAAAGAGGATTGTCCAACTTGTGATGCACCTCTTTCTGTTTAGGAGAACATCAGAGGAATACCACTTCACACCCTCCACACCTGGGTAGGGCACTTACTGTTGCCCTTCTCACGTCTGGGGCAGAGAAATGAAGATGATGGATTCAGCTTCCCACCCCTGGGAAAATAGAACAATCACCCTACTGTAATTGGCCTAAGGATGCTTGCACATTTGCTATTTGACTCTGGTGATCAGAGGACCCCTGGCCAGCAACACACCTTCCCACCTTCACATTTTGCACCATGTGAGCTCATCTTGTCCCCAAAATATCAGACTGCAGTTAATAAACATTATTATTTTGCCTATATCATGTTCAACAAGTAAAAAGAAATAGCAAGTGGTAGCTGGTATTTAATTTCCTTTATCATAAATTATCTGACCAATTGGTATCTAATATATGTATTTGGCTTTCTTACTTATTAGTTCAATTTCACTGTTCATTTTAATTGGGATTAATTTATTCAATTGGTGCCATCATTGGCATATATGGCAATTAGAGATGGGCACGACTTAGCGGTATTCCCGTTTCCATTTCCATTACTCGTATCCGTTACTCTACGGAAACGGTAACGGGAATTACTCCGCCAGACTTCGAGCTCGAACCGACGAACGAACAATTTTGGTCTGATTTGTCGTGCTCGTTACTTGCATCACGGCGATCGCGCAATGCCAAGCGGCACAGAAAAAAAGTTTTTAAAAGTTAAAAAAAACCCCGATTCCCGGCCCTAAAAGTAGGCGAAAACTGTCTGAGGGCACCTACCAGGCCAGAAGGGTGTTTTATTTGGGGGGGGTTCCCCGCCCCCCTCTCCTTGGCTATTGCTACTGCTGCACTGCTAGTACCAGGCTGGGAGGGCGCATCCATTTGCCATGCAGTGCGGGGGATCCAAAATGGCGACCGATTTTTTTTAAAAAAATCGTTGCCCAAAATCCCACCAAAGCACCACAGAAACATGCGAAAATTAGCTATTTTAAATGCTTGAATTTTTACAGTAGCAGCAGTGGGTTTTTCTTGCAAAAAAAAAGTCTCCGTTGATTTTATTTTATTTTATTTTATTTTATTTTATTTTTTTACACCTGCGCATTCACAATGATGGGCTCGCCCATGGGAGTGGAGCATGCAAAGTTTTGGAGCCATTCCACCAATTGCATGGCCAGGTTTTGCTGACTGTACCAGGCTGGGAGGGCGCATCCATTTCCCATGCAGTGCGGGGGATCCAAAAAAATATTTTTTTGAAACCATTGCCCCAAACCCCACCAAAGCACCACAGAAACATGCGAAAATTAGCTAATTTTGAATTTTTACAGTAGCAGCAGTGGGTTTTTCTTGCAAAAAAGTCTTTATTTTATTTTATTTTATTTTATTTTATTTTATTTTATTTTATTTTATTTTATTTTTTTACACCTGCACATTTGCAATGATGGGCTCGCCCATGGGAGTGGACCATGCAAATTTTCCACCAATCGCATGGCCACTTGGCCAGGTTGACCACAGAGACTTCTGGGATGTACCAATCAGGCATAAACAGCCCACTAATCGTAGCCCAAACCCGAACCCTAAGCCTAAGCCTAACCCATACGCCAGTACACTGTCCTTCTAAGTGGGTCAGAGAGGCACCCAGAGGTGCACCCCAATACTCACCCTAACCTCACCCGTAACTAGCCTAACCCTAGCCCTTGCGCTAACCCGTCTTAACCCTAAGCCAGATCTACTTGCTTTGCACTACATGCAAGTACGTGAGACACAGCCAGTGCAAAGAGTCTGCCAGTCCGTCACTTGTGGCTCTGGCTGACTCCTGCAGCTCCCTCCAGGAGCCCGCTACCCCCCCCAAACCAGTACTAACGACAATGAAAAAATGAAAAAACGAACCCACTAATTTTTGCAAAATTTCGCAAAAAACGGAAACGAGCCGAAACGGACTGCCTCCGACACACGACAACTCAAAAACGTCATTTTCCCTAGTCGTGCCCATCTCTAATGGCAATCCAATGCAGAAGGAGAGAATTACAGTGTGGGGGCTAAGGAACATCTGGAGATTTCCTACCAGCAGAATTGCTCTGCAAAACCCATCCCCTTCAGCAGTAGAGAACAAAGTGCTTAACTGGGCCAACTTCATTAGATTTGATTGCCAAATTGAGTTTGGTGATTAACCACTTGCCACCTTCTCTGTCTGTCAGACTGCCTTTGTATTAAGGCTTTTCCTCAAGCTGCTTTACAAACAATTGTGCTCACCATATGATACTCTTCTACCTTGAATTGCACAGGTCTGAGCAGCACAGTTTTGCTTACACATGGATTATTTTTCCAATAAATAAATAAATATTTCAATAAATGAAACTCCTGCTATTTGTCTCCAGGTAGTGTTCTGAGAAAGGTGGGTCTCAGATTGACTGAGGCCCTTTTGTTGTCATTGTGGAGGCAATGAGACCAATGGCAGCAGACTCTATGCCCCTCTCTCCTGTGGGCACCTGGGGAGGGTCCTGGAGCATGCTGGGAAGCTGTGTGTGTGTGTGTGTGTGTGTGTGTGTGTGTGTGTGTGTGTGTGTGTGTGAGAGAGAGAGAGAGAGAGAGAGAGAGAGAGAGAGAGAGAGAGAGAGAGAGAGAGAGAGAGAGAATAAACCATTTATGCTTTGCAATAAATAGTTTTGGGGGGCAGAAGAGTTATACACAAATTTTGAACTAAATGGGGGCCTGGCACCCAACTCTTGTATCATTGAATGGAGAAGTTTATATCTAGGTCTACATATCTTCAAATAAATAAGAAAAATATAAATTGCAAGAAGGCATGCTTTAGTAATGAACTGATATCAAAACAATGAGTAATGACTATTATAATAACATTGCTGAAGCAATGTTAACACGTGACATTAAAAAACAGTGTTCTAAATGTTTGTCACTCCTACCGCTAACATGGTCACAGATTGTGATAGCAATGTAGAAATGTACTCTGTCCTAAGTTCATGGGTGGGGGTTTCAGTCATCACTGGAACACAGCAGTAGACGTTACCTTGACAGTGCATCAGTTACACTGATCCACATAATGTATTAATGGGTTCTGCTCAATATAGCCAACTCAGTTATTTAAAGAGGCTGGCTGCTTTTGATGTAAACATCAGTCCAAGCCTCTCAGCTTTGGCCAGGTATGTTCTCATGAAGTAGGAGGTCAGAACACAGGGGACAGTAATCTTTTAGACTTACAATATAGTTTCCTTTGCAAGATCTGGGGAGAATTACTAAAGAATCAATTTGATTAAAAGAGATTTCCCGCACAGCTTTTTACCATAGTCAATGCCCCTCAGTTTGCCATCTTCTTATTTATCAATTATAATTATACTCTTCTTTTCCACTAAAAATAGTGCTCAAGGTGGCTTACTAAATTCATAGAAGAATAAAAACAGGGGGGGAAGCAAATTTAACATTAAAAATACCATAAAATCAAGTAAATCAGCCCTACCATTTATTTTTATTTATTTATTTTAATACTTATATATTGCCCGTCTTCCTGGAGGAACTCTGGGCGGTTTACAGCAAGGATACAAACGAAGGAAGCTGTAAATGCAAACAAAAATAATAAAAGCTAAGTAAATCATCATAATAAAACATCAGTGTAAAACCACAAAAAAACCACAATAATATTTAGCAAGATTATTTAGCAAGATGGCGGGACAAGGGGGAAAAAAGTTAACTGTCACCAAATGCCTCACAAAACTGCCAGGTCTTTAAGGCTTTTTAAAACACAGGCAGGGACTGTGCTAGACGCAACTCACTTGGGAGATGGTTCCAAAGCACAGGGCCAGGAACAGAGAAGGCTCGGTTACGTGTCACAGTTTTCCGAGCCTCCCTGGGTGTGGCCACCCAAAGTGAGAGCGCCTGTGATATTCTGGTAGGTCAAGCCTCAGTTGAGGCCCATAAAACCATTAAAATCAACAAGGGGTACAAATTAAAAGCAGCACAAGACAGATTACATATCATATGGCAATATAAAATATGTGTTTTTACTCTGTTCTTTAAATTCACTAGAGTGGAAACTGATTGCAGTTCTCTGGTACTTTTGGTTTGATTAAATTTATTTATTTATTTATTTATTTATTTTCGCACTTATATACCGCACCTATTCCCAAAGATGGGACTCAGGGCGGTTCACAACAAACAGGATAAAAACAGTCTAGCATCACCTAGACAAGGCTCAAAGTAAATACAATCAGGCGGGCCAAAGGCTGCAAACAAGCAGGCCAGAAAAAAAAACTAATCAGTGCCAAAGGCGTCCCGGAAAAGTAGCATCTTTAGATTGTTCCTGAACGACGCCAGCGATGGAGCCTGCTGTAACTTGTTCGGGAGTTTGTTCCAAAGAGTAGGCGCCGCCACCGAGAAGGCCCGTCCACGTGTACTGGTTTTACAGGCCTCCCTTGGAGCGACGGTCCGAAGCGAGTGGGCCGACGAGGATCGGGTGGGTCGGGCCAGATCTAATTGTCGGGTGAGATGCTCTGCCAAATAAGCAGGGGCCAAGCCATGGAGGGGTTTGTAAACCAAAACCAACACCTTGAACCTTATCCGGGAAGCAATGGGCAGCCAGTGCAGGTGGGCCAGGATGGGGGTGGCGCGGTCGTAACGACACGTGCCAACCACCAGCCTGGCCACCGCATTCTGGACCCGCTGCAAACGCTGGACAAGGTTCAAGGGGAGCCCCATGTAGAGAGTGTTGCAATAATCCAGCCTCGACATGACCAGCGCCTGTACCACTGTCCTCAAGGAGCTCTCATCGAGGTACGGGCGAATCTGGGCAATAAGCCTAAGATGGTAAAAGGCCGACCTGGTCACGGCAGACACCTGAGATTCCAGGGTCAACTCCGAGTCCAGGACGACGCCCAGATTCCTCACTCTTTGCGCCAGCTGGAGGGCGGACCCGCCCAGACTGGGAAGAGGGTCACAGTACCCCTCTGAGCCGCCCCCGAAGAACAAGACCTCCATCTTTCCAGGGTTGAGCCTGAGTCTGTGGGTCCTGGTCCAGTCCAAAACCACAGCCAGGCAACGATCAAGGGTCCAGACGGCCTCCACTGCACAGGTGGAGAAGGAGAGATAGAGCTGCGTATCATCAGCGTACTGATGACAGCAGACTCCATAACTCTGGATGATCTCTGCCAGCGGCTTCATATAGATGTTAAAGAGCATTGGGGAGAGGGACCGACACCTGGGGCACCCCACAAGAGTGTCCAGGGAGCCCACAGCTCACCCCCCAAGCTCACACGCTGGGTGCGACCCTCAAGAAAGGAACGGAGCCAGGACAGAGCCAGGCCCCCAATCCCCACCTCCGAGAGCCGCTTCAGCAGGATACCGTGGTCGACGGTATCAAAAGCCGCTGTCAGGTCGAGAAGGACCAGCAGGGTAGAGCAACCCCTGTCAGCCCTCCTCAACAGATCATTGTGCAGAGCAACCAGAGCCGTCTCGGTCCCATGACATGGCCTAAACCTGGATTGGAAGGGATCCAGGACATGGTTCTCCTCCAGGAACGACTGGAGACGCAGGGTGGCGACTCGCTCAATCACCTTGCCCCAAAAGGGAACATTGGCTATGGGACGATAGTTGGACATATCGTCCACAGCTAAGCCGGGTCTCTTAATAATGGGCTTCACCACTGTCTCCTTCAGCAGACTGGGAAAAATCCCGTCTCTGAAGGAGGCTGAGGCAATTAGTGAAGCCCATTTCGGCATGCTCCCCTTTGCGATCTTAATCAGCCAGGAAGGGCAAGGGTCGAACGGAGAAGCCGCAGGCCTGCAGTGTCCCAGAGCCCTGGAGGCATCCACCGATGCAACAGGCCCAAACTCAACAAACTGGGGCGACCGAGGCGGCCCGACGCTAGCCAAGGCGGGGACAGGATCAGTGCAACTGGCGTCCAGCTCGGAACGGATGGCCTCTATCTTAGATTTAAAGAAGGCTGCGAAAGACTTGCTAGTGAAATCACTAGGAGGAGGCCCAGGCGGACCGGGATTGGTGAGGTCTCGAACCACCCGGAACAATTCCGCCTGGCAATTAGAGGCCTCACCAATTCTCAGGTCGACAAAAGATCTCCTAGCCACCCTTATCGCTCGGCAATAGCGACCGGTCAATGCCTTAACCACAGCCCTATTTAAAGCCGTCCGAGCCTCCCGCCATCTTCTCTCTAGCCTTCTCCGCTCTTGCTTCATCGCCCGCAGTTCCTCGGTAAACCAAGGAGACGAGCGGGCTCGGCATCGGATCAGGGGCTTGGGGGTGATCCGGTCAGCTACCCCGGCCACCTCCTCATACCACTGCTTAAACCACCACCGGGAGGGAGCAGGGGGTAGACACCATCATTTTGGTAGCCCTGCATACCTGTACATACCACACAGCATATAAATTAGAGCAACCAGATATCTCATGCTCAAACAAAAGGTAAGAGAGATGTCGAAGGAAGGGAGCACTGGACAGCTTTCTGAATGCAAAAAAATGTGACATAGGGCGTTTATACACGACCCCTAAGCTCCGCTGCAAATGGCTCCCAGCTCCGGAGCTTAAAAATGTTTCCCCACCAGCTCCGGAGCAAACAGAAAATTAAGTGCGACCCCGCCCACCTAAGTGTGATCCAGCGCACCTTTCAAGTACCTGCTCTGGGAAAGTGAAAAATTTTAATGCGGAGAGTGCCGGGCTCTCCTCGCTTCTTTTTGTTGTTGTTTTTGCCTCCCGCCCCTTTAAGAGGAACCAGGAAGTGACGGGGGGTCAGAGCATCTTCCACCGGCACTCCGGAGGTAAGAGTGCATTCTTTTCTCCCTTTTTTTCTCCCTCCCCTCATGCAGACAGAACAAGGAAGTGCGGAGGGGGTGGGAACGCAGGGAGAGCGACAAAACCTCAAGATCTCTGGTCCGAATTTAAGGGACCAGCGGATCTTAGGGGTTGTGTAAAAAGGCCCATAGAGACCAAACTGCCATCTTATCTCAATTTTCAAGATGTTACCATATCACCAGAAATGGTTGGGAACAAAGGATTTAAGAGAAACAAAACAAAGCAGATGTTCAAGATATTTTGTCTTCTGGGATATTTGTGTATATATTGGTTTGTGTGTGAAAGAAAGACAGTGGCTGTGAGGATATAAGTATCCTTACTCATTCTTGACTCCACAGTTGTCCCCCTTCAGTACAAGGCCACAGAAAATTACTTACATGGGCTTTGTATTTTTAAAAAATCATCCATCTGCGAGGGGGTTACATGCAATCACCCCTAGTAAATCATTTGTCCCTCAGAACACAAGGATCAAGTAGCCAGGAGGAGGGTATGTTTACATCACAGCTGAAGGAGAGAGAATTCCCTGAAGAGAAGCAGCTGAAGAGGCAAGGAGAAAAACGGGCCAGACTGGGAAGGCAGAGGGATGCTACCTATATCTGAAGGGTAGAGATGGGCACAAATAAAAAAATGGTGTTTTGTTTTGTTTTGTTTTGTTGAGGAGTTCAGTTCATTTTGTTTCATTTTTCATTAATTTTTGCAAAAAAATTAATTTCATTGTTTTGTATTTTGTTTTTGTTTTTACCCACTTTGCACGATTAAAGCATTTCGCACGTCCCCCAACACCCCAGACCAGATGGAAAACACTAAATAAATAAATAAATAAATTGATATAACTGAACAAACTGCCTAGCATAAAGTGAAAGTAACGATGCAGGCAGCGATCCCACCCCAATCTGACTCCACTCCATTCCACCACAGACTGCAAGGAGGGCTGGGGGAACAAGAGCTTTTATGCCCTCTGGAACTGCCAGACCTTCCCACTGCAACCTGGGCATGCTATTGGTTGAAGTTGTTCAAGAATTTACATGATCCCATCACATGGCTAGCCCATGTGACTGTGCTCAATGCATGATATAGTACAGTGTTTTTCAACCTTTTTTGGGCAAAGGCACACTTGTTTCATGAAAAACATCACGAGGCACACCACCATTAGAAAATGTTAAAAACTTTAACTCAAGGATTGACTATATATAAAGGCTGAATAAGGACCCAAGACAGAAAGAAAACAAGAGCATCGGGGCCCCTCAGAGATGGCTCTTCCCCTCCCGGACCCTGTCCGAACTCCAGCCATGCCAGTAGCCCCCCCCGCCTGCCCGCCTCCTGAGCCCAGGCCTGGCGGGGCATGCTCGCATTCGTGGGGCAGCTGGGCGCCCCTCCTCCCCTTCCCCTCACCTGGTGGTTTGTTCTGGGCTGGGGCTCCCGGGCCGGCTCGTGTTGGCGGGCGGGCTGTCGGGTGGCTCAGTCCATTGGTAGCTCCCAGGAAAGGGGTGGTGGTGGTCCAGGGTAAAAAAGGAGGGAGGGAGATGGAATCTAAGAGAATGAGCGGGGCCATCACATGGCTGGCCCTTGACGCTATTTATAGTGCCTCCCAGCTGTGGGCCGCCCCGCCGGCCCTGTTGAATTTCTTTAGAATTTTTCAATTTTTCCCACGGCACACCAGGCAACATGATATAGTAAAAGTAAAATAAGGATAAATAAAAAATAAAAATAAATTCAAGGAAGCTATGAATTGACTAAAAAAATTTACCAGAAAATAAAATAAAAGCGATCTGAGAAAAGGCATAAATGCATGTTTTAAGCACCCCTCACCCCCCTTGCACATTTTTAATACCCAAGAAATATTAAGCATGTGGCTGGCATCCATTTTGTGTCATCCTTAAAGGAAAAAAAAATACATCGCAATGTGAGAAAAGACATAAATGAATGTTTTAAGGACCCCAAACCCCACTGGCAGGTATTATCAGGCAGAATAAATAATTATTGCTGTTTTTTTATGGATATTCAGGATGTTTTTTAACATTTAAAATTGCTCATTTCATCGTGCGCCACCATTAACGAAACGAAATATAACAAACCTAATTTTCTTGGTTCGGTTTGGTTTGTTCCTTTCCCAGTGCCAGGTTTGTTATTCATTTTGTTACGTAACAAAACTTATAACGAATAATGAAACAAAAAAATTCATTTTGTGCACATCTCTACTGAAGGGGGACCTGTGGGAGAATACAAGAGAAGAGAACACTGGAAGATGTCTATCCTTACCTGGTTTGTTGTTTTGCAAAAGGAATCAGACACTAGAGACTCCAGCTACATGCTTTGGCAAGGCTATATTAGCCTAAACACCACCACAGTCATAGAGAGGCAAGTTACAAGCCTGTCAAAGGAGGGGATGGGTAGAGATGAGCTGCAAAGTCTGACTTCTTTTACTCATCTATGCAAGTCTTTCCTAAAAGGATTGCTTCCTGGACCTCAGCACTCCTCTCTGTCCCTGATTTACAGAACCTGGACTCCAACTAACTCCAATGAGGTTAACAGGGTACCCAAGTTGGAAAGTGACACCCATGAATTTAGAGACTATAATTCAGCCCTATGATACTGTGGGCGAGTGGAGGCTGGGGGGAAAGAATTGTATAACTAACTAATAAAGGCTGTTCTGAGACAATATGCTAAGCTGGAATCCATAAAGGTATAACTAGAAGATCCCAGACCTGCCAGCACTGCAACAGGGGATGGCTGGGTGCACACCATCCATGGGTTGAAGGAATCGGTTTAGAGCCTGGACAGGTACGTGCAGAACATTTTAAAAAAGAATTTCCTTGATGTACTTCATAAATATCCCACCTTTTTTGGTAAACTATCACGAATAAAAAAGTAGATTGATTGATTGATTGATTGATTGATTGATTGATTGATTGATTGATTGATTGATTGATTGATTGTCCTTATCAATGGGAATGCCAGTTAATAAGTCAACAGATCTCTCTCTCAGATTAGGTGAGGGATTAATTGATTTGGAACATCAAATCAGGATCAAGCAGGAAATAAAAAAGGAAGGACAGTGAGAACAAACAAAGCCAAAGAACAAGAAAACAAAACTGGAAAAAATGGACAAACAAACCAAACAATGGGGGTGGAGTCAAGGAAAAGTAAAGATTATTGGAACTAAGGCAGACACTCAAAGTTAGTGCTGGTTCAAAATAAGCCAATAGGAATGCCTGCTCGTTGTCACTTTATTTAATGTTTTACTTATGCTTCCAGAAAGTTCTCCTTCAAAGTTCTTCCATGGCAAGATTAGTTTCCAAGGACCCAAACAGGAGCTAAGTTCTATTAGACATTTTGCTGATGTAATATTTCCTGGTAGTGATCAAAAATAGTTCACCAGCTCTAAGGAAGGAATGGCTTTATCTTGAACAACATTGTTAATACTTAGGAATCTGAGAGTTTCCAAAATACGCTAGGTTGCCTTGTTCAGAAATACTGTAACTGACAGTATTACTAGGGCATAAACAAGAGTATGTGAATCATATTTTGAAATAAGTTATTTTCATCCTTGGAACACAATATGTTATTGGAGTAAAACTCTTGAAATCATGACCAGTACAATTAGTGGAGGGCTTCCAGGACTTTTAATCCAAGAATATCTGGGTACCAGTGGGAAACACAGTTCTAGATTATAAGATATTACTCACATCTCTCATGCTGAGCCCTTTTTATTCATCTTAGAAATTTCCTTGTGCTCAATGTAAAGTTATTGATCAACCCCCAAAATGCTAACCACAGCAACATCTAATTTCAAATTAAGGCCAATGTACATGAGGAATACAAATGAGATTAATGAATATGAGCTAGGGTAGCTGGTTGTTGTTGCTGGTGGGTAGTTTGTGATTGTTTCTCCCTAAATCTTGTTGTTTCTCATGACCATACATTTAATTACTGGATGTCTCAGCATCCACTAAGATGGTGGAGTAAAATAATATTTAGAAAACAGGAGTTGGAAGCAATCACAGAACTCCTATCAGATTGCCATTTTATCAACTTTCCAAATGTGGCACACAACTCAACCTGCTTTCACAGGTACTGTATGTGAGTCAGTGTAGAAATTCCTCCTAAATTTCTCTTTTGAATTAAACTTGAACTTAATCAATCTCACCCCTACTTATCTCTGTTTTATCAGTATTCAAATTAGTTAATTATTTGGATTTTTTGCCATGTGTTATCAGGTTTGGAACCATTATCAAATCTGCAAGGTTGCATATCCTCCCACCTGTAAAGGACTCTAGCGTGATAATTTATAGGAATACATTTTGAATTATCACGTAATAGTCTGGTGTAGTTATCTTTTTCATAAGAGCCATGTTCATGCTTGATGGAGATTTTTGTCTGATTGTTTGCAAATGTTAAAATGCTATGCTAATTTGTCTGGTTGTCCTGAGGTTCCACGGTGAGAAGTAACATAAAACATGAATAATATGAAAGCTACAGAAGTGAACTGAGATTTTTAAAAACTGGGTGAAAATTAAGGCATTCAAATTGAAGCCAGGCAAATACTGCTCTTATCCAAAGACAGAGGTTCTTTTATTTTTACAGTAAGTCAGGTTGGATTTCTTTTCAGTAATTTCTCTCTGGGAACATTTGGAGACAAACATTCTGTATTCATGTTTCAAAATATGTCAGTTCAGTGCGCAATTACTCATGTAATGTTATCTTAACAGCAGTCTTTCTGGACTTCTGTATACCATATTTCAAGAGTTCAAAGTAAGTGTGTTACAGGATCTCTGACTGAGTGGTAATGATTTGCTTAAGACCAGTTAGAAAGTTTGTGACTTGGAGTGACATTTGAAACATTCTGGATTAAAGAAAATGAAAGCTTATGATAAATTAAAAAGCAAAAAAGTGTTCTGCTTATCTACCACGCCATAGCACTTTCTGGGCAGTTTATAATTTAATTATGCAGGCTACACATTGCCCCCCCCCACAAGCTGGGTACTCATTTTACCAACCTCAGAAGGATGCAAGGCTGAGTCAACCATGAGCTGGCTACCTGAGATTGAACCCCAGGTTGTGAGCATAACTTTAGCTGCAGTACAGCCATTTAACCACTGAGCCACGAGGCTATTAATATGAGTCTTCTGGCACCTTAAAGATGAGTCTTTAATGTTCTTCTTACTGCAATATACTAACAAATACTTGTTGCCTTCTGGAATCTGAATCATGAGTATATCACAAAGTCCATATAGTCACTGAAATCCTGTAGCAAGTTGTGACTTGAATAGACCCTCCATAACACCTCCATAAGATTCCATTGATACTTTAGTTATGATTTACTATTGGATTTCAACCACTTAATCACTGACCTGCAATAATGCTGCATGACTAAGCCATGTTCACTATTATCTTGCTAACGTATAAAAGTCCAAATAACCCAGGATCAGGACACTGACCAGACCACTTCCCCCTACAGTATATGTATGCCAAATTGATGTACAGTACTTCCCCATTTAGCTGCCTAGATGCCCTGAGCACATCCGATCTTGCCTGATTTCGGAAGCTAAGCAGGGTCAGCCCTGGTTAGTACTTGGATGGGTGACCACCAGGGAATACCAGGTGCTGTAGGCACCTGGAGTAGGAACTGGCAAAACCACTCCAGTATTCCTGGGGTCACGGAGAGTCGGTCACAACTGTAACGACACAACACACACACACACACACACACACACACACACACACACACACACACACACACACACACACACACACACACACACACACACACACACACACTCCCCCATTTATTGTAGGGGTTATGTGCCTGATCCACCCATGATAAAGAAAAATCCGGGAAATGCAGACACTTAAGTAAACTGACCTTGGGCTGCTCCTGCCAGCTGCGTTTCCAAAGAGAGGTTTTTAAGCCCGTCTTGACTCCTCAGTAAACCTTGCTGCCAGGAGATCAAGATCTGTTTGCTGAGGTTTCAGGAGGGGGTTATAAACTTCTCTTTGGAAACAGCAGCTGACCAGCCGAAGGTCAGGTTGATGAGGTGTTAGGGGTTGGTTAAAAACCTCTCATGCAAATGCAGTCGGCAGGAGCAGCCCCAGCTCTGTTTGCTAAGGTGTCAGGAGGGGGTTAAAAACCTCTCATTGGAAGTGAAATGCAGACGCCTCAGCAAGGGCTTCTCCTGCTGGCTCCACTTGCAAAGGGAGGTCTTTAACCCCCTCCTGACACCTCTGCAAACCTTGCTACCAGGAGCTCAAGGTCTGTTTGTTGAGGTGTCAAGAAGGGATTAAAAACCTCTCTTTTCAAGCATAGCCAGCAGGAACAGCCCCAGCTCTGTTTGCTGAGGTGTCGGGAGGGGGTTAAAAAGCTGTCTTTGGGAGCTCACTTCTCTCAAGAAAAAGAACACAATATACTGAGACCGTAACATATGAACCGTGTTGTGGCTGAGGACTACTGTATACGATTTTTCTCAAAAGCCTTTATTAGCCTTTATTCAGCCCACAGAATAATTCTTTCTTTTAAGCATAGACCTTTATCCTTCCCTGAATCAAGAATGATGTTCCACATTGATCATTCTGCCTCAATTTCAGGGCATTAATTTAACATGCATCAGTTGCACAAGCTTTTTGTTTTGCTTGTTTTAGGGTGGAGTGGAGGTCAGATCTTTAGTCAATTTAGCTCAGCAGCCCTACCAGGACTTTTTCCTGCCTGGAGATAAAATCTGAGATTGTCTGCATGGAAAGCATGAAAGTTCTACCTGTTGCAATCGTAATCACTATGCAGGGCTCTTGCTCCCTGCTATAGTACAAATTCTGTACAGTACAAAATCTATTCTGTGAAAGGTCCAGAAGAGTCCCAAAGTATTATCAAGTGGACATAATCTGGCAGATACGACTTTCTTCAATCCAGCTTTCTTTCTTTCCTGGAGAAAGACAAGGGAAAGGGAAGAGGCTATGGAGATGGCTGGTGACTGAGATAGCTAAAAACCACACTGAACCACCTCCCTCATGTCAGGAAAATCCTGTAGCTTTGCTTAAATCAGCCCAAGGTCTGTTTCCTACTGGAACAATAACATAAAGCAACTCCTATAGGTGGGACTCTTTCAAGGCCCATTTTTTGTGATGACAGAGAAGTGGTAATTTCCACACAATGCCTACAGAGAGGATTAAGAAAGTCAATTCCAGAGGCAGATAAACTTCACATAAAACAGCAGGGAAAGGATGGGAGGGTGGCAAGGAAGCGTAACTGGATGTGGGGTGGCCAAGGTGGCCTAGATAATACTTTCTGAAATAACATAACTGAATACCATCTAAACACCGTGACACCTTCCTCAGGCATCAGGAACAATTGTTATCCCTTAAGAAAAAAAAACGCTATCAAATCTTCTATGACCAAAGGTCACTGTATGCTTTGCTTGGGTTTTCCCCTCTAGTTTGGATTTGATGACAGTTTTTTCCATCCACAATAAAGCAATTCATAACTACTTTAGTGTAGGATTTTAAAGCTTTTTTGCCATCTGTCAGCTGATCAGTGCTTGAGACAGCACAAAAAAAGTTGCACAGGCACCATACACCACACACTACTATAAATGAAAAGCAAAAAATAAACAGATTTTTAAAATAAAAATTTGTTTCGTACGAAACAAGCACTCTCTTCCCCAAATGAAAAATGAAACAAAATGAAACATTTCCCCCATTTCATGCCGATCTCTACTCAGCAGAAAATCAAGTCTGGGTGTTAAAAGAGAATTTTTAACATCTTGGACTTAGCTGGTAGATATATGGGAAAGGACATTATCCACTAGAACATTTCCCAGATCCTTGTCTATGAAGTAAATGAAATCAACAATTACAGCCACCATTCTATTACATACAATTCATATGCTGTTCATATCTGCTGTTAAGTTATCTCTGACTTATGGTGACCCTATGAAAGAGCGACCACCAAGAAGGCATACCACCAACAGCCCTTCTTAGCCTCTACAAACACAATAAGTTCAAATTTTGGGTATCTCCTAAGCCTAGAAGTCAACAATGAAGTTAGAATTTCAAGTTTTACACAAAGACATACAATTGCCAAACATGTGTATGGGACTGTATAAACACTTTGGGTAACAGCTTATGCTTTTAATTTGACCTTGTAAACATCACTTCTTGTTTTCCAGAATAAAATGAAAAACAACCAAATGATACTCTGTCCTGAAACAACCGGAATTGCTTTATTTCTGCCCTTCTATTCAAGTTCATTCTTAGGGCTCACATTAAGAAATCGTAGCTGATGACTGCTTTTATTTCGGACCAGAGTTAATTTTAATTTGTATTTATGATATATCATGTAAAAAGGCTTGATTCATGTGTTGTCTACTGGAATGCATATTTGATTGTTCTTATTTTTACGATTTTATTTTTTGGAGTTTTGCCTTTGACTGTAAATACATTTATTATGTTTTTTAAAATGGGCTTATCTCTTTATATTATGGGTTTTTAAAAACCTGTAAGAAGAACCATTAAATCTTGTTCTGTAAGTTATGCCACCTAATTTATGCTACCTAAGTTACACCTGCACCAAGTTTTATTAATTCAAGAATTCTTCCCACCCCACAGCCCCTGATGGGTGTTAAAATGCACTCCACAGACATCATAGAACTCTGGAGAAGTGGGGGGGGATAAGAAACATTTTATGTCTGAAAAATTGCCCCAGCTGATGATATCATCAGTCTTATACAGTATATGGTTTGCAAAGATGTTTAAAAAATAAAATAATATTTTTTTAAAAGTCAATTTTTAATCTGCCACCTTCCAATTTACCTGGAATTATGTTTCACAAAAGTCAGTGATAAAAATGTCTAAGATAATTGCTTAAAATCAGAATCCTAGACTGGACAACATTAATTATGTTTGTAGGTGCAGTGGTTACATTAGACTTGATAGCATGGTTGAAAAACAGATGGTAAACATTTCTGTTAAATGGATATACGGAAGATACACATTAATGGTATTTTACAAAGAGTGATCTCTAAGGTTCTAACCGATAAAAAATATTCCCAAAGGGGGAAAAGTTGCATTAAAAACTATCTAATTCTAATGTCCATTTGAAGTTGACCCTTGATGGATGCAAAGAAGTACACAGCTTCTTTAATAGTTATACAAAATAAATGAAGTTTTGCATCTTCTGTGAGTTCCTCTAGCATAAAACTAATGTACTACATGCCTGAATACATAGCAAGTCCAGTTATATTCACTTGTCGGCCTTTGCAGGAAAGAGGTGATAATGTAAATGAATTAGATAATGGGAAAACACAATAATAGTTACATTACATGTCTGTGAAGATTCTCAGTTATCCAGGTGAGTTTATCTGGAAGTTCTGTCATGACAACTGGACTTCTTTTTCTTGAGAGAGAGAAACATTTTGCTGCTCATCCAAACAGATTTATTCATCACACTAGATTGAACAAAGAGTTTGGAGAAGACTAGATTTTGGAGTAGAGTTACATGTCCCAAAATTTGGACATGTAAGTTGTAGTCCCTCCAGGAAACATTCCCCCCCCCAAACCAGTCATGAAATGGCCCAATTCATTGGGATATATTTTATTTTATTTTATTTTATGTGTTGTGGTTTATTTCATACCCATTTCTATCCAGTACTAGTCAGACTTCAGTGTTGGGTTATTAACCAGTCTTTTCATGTGCTACATATTGGAGGTGTCTTTGTAGATAAAATTTGACTTTATGGCAATAGATGTTTATAACTTAGCTCCTTCCACATCAGACCAGTAGTCAAGTTGAGGGAAAACAGTGTTTTGTCCAGCTCCAGGAAAAATACATAGCTAGTTGACCCTAAGCCTTTACGCTAGTTTTCTAATGAGTTTATTTCTTTGTGAATGACAATTGAATTTTTGTGTCTCATTCTCAGAGCTTAGTAGAAATTTGGTTATATTTTTCATTTTATTTATTTATTTATTTATTTATTTTCAAATTTATATACCGCTCCTACTTCCCGGACGGGAACTCATTGAAGGGTGTTGCACTCTTTTTGTACTTTGTACAACAGCAGTGCCATTCATGTCATGGCTGTGCACACTTTTATGATTCCCCCCTTCTGAATTTTAACAAAAATGTGAGAAGTTGGCACTTGTGAAGGGGGCCGCTGGGTGGCACGGAGATGGGTGCACAGTGAAACACAAAACACAAAACACACACACACACACACACACACACACACACACACACACACACACACACACACACACACACACACACCCCTCAGCCTCAGCCACCTCATGAATAAAGTAAACAGAAGAATCCTGAGTGCATGAGAGTTCCTTCAACTTTTCCTTTCTTTGTAAATTCTTTTCAAGGGGACTTCCACCCCTCAATCAATTTTACAGAGAAAGGTTAGAATTTGTGTGGAAGACCTTTCAATTACAGCATTACTGGTTAATAAATTCCAGCTGAAATGTGTGTCTTGATGTTCTACAACCTTCACACAAAGCCCTCAGAACTGATGTCATCCAGGCCAGTAAACGATGTATGGTGCTCAAAGGATCAAGTGTCAGTGGTTTTTCTTTCTGGGATCTTGAATTGCATTTGGTACCAATCCATTCAAGTTCCCTGAAGTAATTCAGGTTGCTTCCAAACAACTCTGCATGCCAAGTGTTTCACGTATACAGCACAAGGACTCAGATTTCTCCTTCAGCTGGCAGTATAGTGTCGCTATAAATTTTGAAGTGCCAGCCACAGAGGTTTGAAAGAAAAACTTAGTTTCAAGCTTATAAAAAGATTCTTGCCATCAGACACAGCAGGTTCAGTAGAGCAGAGAGATTGTTTTTCACAATAAGGCCACTTTATGAGAGAAAGAAGAGCAGTTTGCTGAGGAAAAACATGTGGATTGTGGACTCACAGAAAATAATGTGAAATTTTGATTTGCAGTCTAGAAAAGTAGCAGGACAACAGCAGTGCAGTGGCCTTGGCAAGTTTGCTGGCCAGTAAATACACAAACTACTATTCCTGATACTCAGAGCAGCATCTGTCAAGTCCATGTCATATATAAACACACACACAAACACCACTTCATCCCCATCCTAGTGTGTAATGTACATTCTTGAGCTGACCCAGATGGTAATAATTAGAAGGTAAGGTTGACAACTTCCAATTACATCACTCGAAGTACAGTACTTTCAACACACCTCATCTGAAGTAATAATCCTTGATCCATTGTGCACGTTGTTGCTCCACACATCTTTTAAAAATATTAAACGAATTGTGCCAAAAACCTACAGCACTGAAGTACGAGTGAGAAATTTAACAGCCACATTTAAAAATAAGGGTGTTGGTGTTTCCTTGCAGTCACCTGCTTTCACAGGGTCCCCAACATAATTTATGCTGACAAAAAACAAAGAGCTTATGTTACTCTTGACTATGCATCCACTAAAGGTCTGCTTTGATGAGCTTCAAATCCGATTGACCAAATAATACAAAATACTATATTACCATAACAGCACATTTCAAAAACTGAGCCTGGTTTAATGCAAAAGCTGAACTCTCACCTGGTCTGAATGGTTTCTGTCATATAAAATGGTGCCTCTGTTTAAACTGGGAATGCTTGCCATTTACGCCTGTGGAAGACTACATTCTGTTGTCCAAACTGCCAAGGTAAGTATGGAGTTTGGACAACACTTCAGTGACAAACATAAGAACTGTAAGGATAACATATCTTCAGTCTGCATAGTTGGAGGAATGACTATCTACACTGCTAAAATCATGAATCTTCAAAGTAGGGTATATCAGTGTATTTGAAATATTCCATTGCATACTGCTTCCATCACAAAGGATACTGCTGCAGAGATCATAGTACATAGAGTGCTGTGCTTTTTCACAGATACGCATATTAGAAGATTTGCATTTTTTCATTTGTTAAAGTCTTCAGTAGAAGGAATCAATTAATAAATAATTGGTGCTTGTCACATTACAAGGTTACCTACAGTAGGAACAAATGTGAAATTGTATTTGAAAAGAACAGACATTTTCAGCTTAATCAAAACTTGAATGGCTTGTTTTTTTATTCAAATGAATGTTTATCCAATCCATCAAAGCATTTATTTTGGATTAAATAACATTTCAATAATCAATTTAGCATTGTGCATTGTGTTAGAGTAATAATTACTTATTATTCTCTTTATACTCTCTCTCTCTCTCTCTCTCTCTCTCTGTGTGTGTGTGTGTGTGTGTGTGTGTGTGTGTTCCTCTCAATTAGAGATGGGCAGGACTCAAAAAATGGTGTTTCATTTGTCGTTTGGTCGTTTAGGGGTCCGTTTCGGTTCATTTTCGTTTTCATGACGTTTTTTGCAAAAAAATTCATTTTTGTTTTGTTAGGTAACGAAATGAAAAAACAAAAACAAAAATGAAAAATTGCTGTTTCGTTAGCATTCTTTTTAGTTCAATGCATCTGCGGCAACAAAAATGAAAAACACGGCAAATTTGGTCATTTTGTTTTTGTTTTCGTTTTGTTTTAAAAAAATTCATTTTGTTTTCGTTGCATAACGAAATGAAAAATGAAAATGAAAACAAAAAATCGCTCGTTTCGTGCCCATCTCTACTCTCAATTATTTCCTACAGGTGTCCCTTACAGCAATAGCAAAGCAGACCTAGGATCTGAAATGGAACTAATGAGTTAATAAACATTCCCAAAGGCCTTTTAAAATTACACATACATTCCTGAGCTAAAAATATCTTTACAAGCAGCCAATTGTAGTTTCCTTGAAGGAAATGGCCTACTGCTCATTAAATTAGTCCACTGACCAGATTTATTACAGTGTAATATTCTGACATTATGTAAGACCTAAATTAAGACTTACTCAAACTGCATCTCAAGAAGAATGTGCAATGAAATATTTCACTACCACCCTGCTTATTTACTTGATTATGCTCTGGCTGTCCAAAAATGGCAGACATTAATGAAATATTTGAGCAACCAAAAGTTGAATCCTATTGATTTGAATTGGAGAGTTATGCACATTAAAGATGAGCACATTTAGTTCATTTTGTTGTTATTATATATAAACAGCAGGTAAGGCCAAAGGGGCCAATAATGCTCTTGCAAAAAAAATTTAAAACAAATAAAATAAAATATATCCATTTTAGGGTCGGCGCTGATTTTATTTTTTATATTTTCTTTATTTTAGGGCACCAACCTGGCCAACCCTGGGGCCGGATCACTGCTCCTTTTTATTATTTTTATTTTTATTTTATTTTATTTTATTTTTTTTTTTTGTTTTTACTTTTGGGTTTAGGCCCCATGCTACAGCTGTAGCACGGCTGGAACCTGGAAGTAAAAAATAAAATAAAAAATAATTAAAAAAAGAAGTGCCCACCTGGCCCCAGGTGCCGCGCAGTGGGTGCTAGGGAAAAAAAAAAAAGAGGCTCTGGCCCCTGTGTCAATGCCTCAAAAAGCCCCTGCCACAGAGGCCAGGATCCTCTGCCACCACCATTGCTAGTAAGAACCCGAACCCCGAACCTGAACCGAACCAAGGGTGGGCCCAAACCAGACGAACCCGAACCATGGGTTTTCTGGTTTGTGCCCACCTCTAATACACATTGTTAACTCATACTAAAAGCAGTTAAAATTAATGGTTCTTACCCACAGCAAGAATTTGAGCATACATTATTTGAATCTAAATTTTTGGATGCTGCTTGAATGCTCATGCAGAATGTCTATAAGCTATGTACAATACATTACATGAAACATATAACAGTGCATATGATTCATATGATTACAAAAATCTCACAAAAAGTATTGAGCCTATAAAAAGAGAAGTCTGTCCTTTTTTTAGTAAGTATGCATATGTGCATTCATTTCTAATAGGTTGGAGGTTCTCACCAAGTGTATATTTTCCTAGGCTGAGGTGCTTGAGGAGTTCCATCATATCACCATTTTAAAGTAGACCATTCTATTCCACACATACCAAATTAATGCGCAAATTGGATCCTGTCCTACCCCAAATTTTCATTTGTTGGAACTATACAGTGACATTATTCTGCCCAGCAAAATGTCTTGAATATAAAATCAGTTTTTGAGGATAAAGTATAAATTTAGAAATGTATACCGAGGTGGGAGGGCTCAAAAGTGTATGTTTAAATGCAAATTTGAAGTCTGAAGTTTGCAAGAAAAGTAATACAAAATAAAGCAGTAAATGGGTGTATGAATTACCACTACCACAGAGATATGTGGGCTATTTGCCCATCCTCTGTATGCATGCAAATCAAACACCATTTGTAATCTTAAATGTCATTGTCAGCAACAATTAAAATGCCACAGGAGTATGAAATAGGATTGCTTTTGGAACCAGATTACCAGGTCAAGTCAGGAAAGAGATTCCTCTGATCCCCTCCCTTCCCTAGACATCAACTTTTCCATCAGTGCTCCCTAATGAGTTTAACTGAGGTTTCAGTCACTGATGCTGGAGCAATTCCCAGTGAACTCAATGGCCCTCCTTGGAGAAGACCTGCATAGGTCAACACTTAATTACAAAACAATGACCACAGAGGGATCTTCATTGGCTTCACAGGATTGCTGGTCATTTTATGAATAGTATATCATTCCAAGAAATCACACCACCCTGAGCACAGTCAGTCTTATCTGTTTTGGGAAATTAAATCTGAAACCCTGGAGAGCTGCTGCAAGAGATGACAAGACTGGTGTGGAAGGACAAACAATTCATCTTAGCATCCAGTCCATCTTCCTAGGTTCCTTTCTATTGAAGTTAGCCATACAGATGTGCAGAGTAATGGTGGTGTAGGCCTTTTGTTTCTAATTAGTCACTGGCTGTATTCATCCATACTGTGATGTGGTTAAGCACTCCCAATGTCAGCTGCAAGGGGACACGAAAACTTCCTAGGTACTCTTCGTGTTCCTTTGAAAGCAATTGTGAAAACCACTATTAACAATGGGCTGTGAGCTTGAAAGAAACCCTGGGTTAGGCTCTGTTTCCAGGGAATGTGGATGGAAACTGGATGGCACAGGATTGCTTAATCGGAAGAAGATGATTTTACTTCTAAATCTGTTTGTTACGGTGCATAAAGGAAGAACCAGAGATGAGCTTTTGCTACTGGCAAGAAGACGTCAAAGAAGAAACACTAATTGCACACACATTTCTGAATAGTAAGTACCACAGGGACATAAGCAAGGAGAAGGGAAGCTTTTATATTTAACACATGTGCAGCATTCACCCAAATTATTATCAGTTTACAAACCAAGATGGTTTGTAATTGAATGCACTGAGCAAAAATTATGTCTTCCCTCTGCCCACCCATGCCGCATACAATTGCCAATTAAATCAAAGAGTGAGCTACATATGTAACATAGAGAAGCATTTGTCTCCAGATATTTTGCTTATGCACTTGTAAGTTTTCTAAAAGTTTGGGAATGAAAGAAGACAGACTAGAGTCATGGAATCATGGAGCAGTTTATCACATCTGTAGAATACCAGGTTCTGTTTTAAGACATGATGGAAGCACCTGTATTCTTTTGCAACAGCACAATACAGTAGGACCCCAGTATGTGCTGGGGATTGGTTCCAGGCCTACCCGTGGATAATGAAATCCGTGGATAAGAGAGAACGCCAAAACCTCCCCCCCCAAAAAAAACCCTGCTGTTTCATGACAGTAGCTTGCTTTCTGGCTGCAGTTTTGAGAAAGTAGCTTGCTTTCTGACTGCTGTTTGTGACAGTAGCTTGCTTTACACTGATGTTTTATGAGAGCAGTTTGCTTTACAGCTGCTCTCTGTGACAGTAGCTTGCTTTGTGGCTGCTGAATTATTTATTTATTTTTTTCTGCAAACCGTGGATAGCTGAATCAGTGGATAATGAATCAGTGGATATGGGGTTCCAACTGTATGAGTACATTCTTGCCTTCCAAAAAGCCTCCTGTATGTCTAAAAAACCAAGAGTTCTCTTGCTCCCACCACCTTTACAAGTCTGTTTGGTGGGCATACAGGAGAGGGCCTTCTCTGTTATTGCTCTCAGACTTTGTAACTCACTCCCGCAGGAAGCCAAACTGGCCCCATCTTTGCCATTCTTCCATAAGCAGGCAGAGACCTTTCTCTTCAATCAAGCTTTCCTTTGATGACTGGCTGCCTTAGTGGGATTGTCACATTTTACTGGTTTGAATGTGGTTTTGGCATGGCTTTTATTTTATCAATTCTCAGAGTAGTATTTGTTGTTTCCTTTTGAATATTTGTATACTTTTTGCTTTTTGCTTTAACTATTGTACAGTATTTTAATGATGGAAGCTACATTGGAGCCTTTTTAAGTAGAAAGGCAAAGAGAAATATTTTAAATAAAATAAATAAGGGTGGTCATGGTAGGGTCTAAAAATGTTCATGTACAGCAACTTCAAGCAACTAGTGGCTAGTTTGGGCAGGTCTTACAGGACCAGCAGCTCATAATAATCCAAGGTAAAAACTGTGTCTGTCTCTATTATAAAGCCTGCATTATATCTTTGGTCTTACTTAAAGATTCAAAACTTTAGGGAATGTGTCAAGGGTAAGAAATGCCCCTCACTTCCATATCAGCTCTCCCCAATACTGGTGACAGCAGTGATCACTTAAGACTAGAGATGTGTTAAGTCATAATTGGGCATAATGAAATTCTCAGAGATGCTTTTGGGGTCCCCTGAGACCCCTCCCAAAACATTCCTTGTTGGGCCAGGATAAAATAATTCATTTCCAGGACATTCAAAAGAGCCAAACACACAATTCAGGTCACATCCCCCTGAACTGGCAGTTCATCCCTACTGTGGTCATGGCTGATGGGGTGACGGCCACAGATCAACCCCTGGGGACACCCCTTTACTCTCAAAGCTACCTCAATTGCCCCTCTATCTATATGAACCCTGGCTTTTAGCCATAGCCAGCCCCCCCTTCCCTCTGGGAAGCTTACCTCCATCATATCCATTTGTCTACACTGGCCCAGGTCTCTGGCCCCAGCCAACCTCACCCCCTCTTCCCTCATTCTCTCTCTCTCTCTCTCTCTTTCTCTTTCATTTTATCTTTCTCTCTCTGTCTTTTCCTTCCCACCCACCCCCTGCTTGCCCTTTCTCTCCCTTTTCAGATCCCCTCTCTCCCGCTCTCTTCCCTCCACCCCACTAACCCTGGATGTGCTTAAAAACGTCCCTGCACTCTGCTGCTTCTCTGGACCTAAACCATCTTGGGCAACGAGCACATGGCAAAGGCTGCATCTTCCAGAAGCCACAGGTCAAGAGAGCTGAATCTCTAGATGGAATCCATTTCTCCAAGACATCACGGGCACATAGGCAACAAGGGTTAACCCCAGCCTGAGGCAGTCTATTGTTTCCACATCCACCAGGAACTCTGTGCAGCAGCTTCCAGGCTTATTCTATTGATACCTTGGTTGTTCATGTTGCTTGTTGACTCACCCATTGATTTACTGATTTTCTCTGTTTGCCAAGACCCCAAAACAATACCCTGCTCCCCCTTATCATTGTCACACCCCTGATGGCCCATTAAGGGACAGATTAGGCCAGGCACACCTGGGCAGATGCCCAGCCCCGCATCACCAGGAACGCCTTGAGACTGCCCAGGACCACCCATGGACCAACCTCCGGACTGCATCTATTGGGACGATCCCAGAAGACTGCCCCTGCCCTCCCCCAGGGGAGGCACCACCTTGGAGGGAGGGAAAAGGAAGGAATAAAATGTGTCTCCATCTTGTCTTGGGGCGGAACACCTCTGCACTGTCCTGGTTGGGGTGTTGGCCTGCTGTTCTTTATTGAGCTTAATAAACACAGTATTTTTTCCTGGCTCTCTCTCCTGTTGGATTCCTTATTGGGTCTTTGGGTTCCAACAGAACTCAGCGGGACTAGTCTTGCTGAAAACTCAACAGATGGACACAAATCACTGAACCAGAGGTTCCTCCCAGCCCAGTCCATCTTTTGACTGAAGAGGTGTTCCCAACCCTGACAGGCAGGCAGACGCAGCCCCTGGAGGAGGCAGGGCAGGAACACAGGGGGCTCTGCCTTCTGGAGGAAGCAAGGCTGAGAACCACCTGTTTAGCTGAAGGACAAACCAGCATGAATCACTGGTTCTGTAGTTTGTGCCCATCTTTACTAGAGACAAAAAGAACAATGGGTTTCCACCCCCCTGTGGTCATTCATACATGGATTATGTTTTGTTGCCACATGACACCATGCATATTTAAAAAAATCTGTGCCAATATTTACAGCATGTGCAACTATGTCCTTAAATATATTTTTCAATAAAGACACATTTCTGAACATGCTATATACAAAATAGGAACACATTTTGAGCCAAGAACTAGATTATAAAATTCAGAGAACTGTAACATTCAAAGAGGAGGGCCGTTACCATACCACATTGAACATACCTGTTCTAATCTCAGAAACTAAGTAGGCTCAGACCTATTTAGTACCAAAATGGAATATTTCAAGAGAATACCAGGAACTTCTGGGAAAAATAAGAAAGAATCCTGCCTGAAGCCTTTGATGACTACTGCCAGTCACAGTTGACAAGATGGGGTTAGATGGACCTGCACTCTGGCTCACTGGCTGAAATTGTGTTGCTTAGAATAGTCAAATTGCAGCAGAGGAGATCCATTGAATCCATGGTGATTTGTGAGTTGTCCACTTCATAATTTTGTTTGATTTAAATGGGCATATTTTAACTGCAATTCATTAAGTAAACCCAATCTTCATTGGACTATACTGGATGAATGGTTTAGGAGACATTTTTGCCATTTCTGCAAAACATATAGAGTTCTCAGCCTGATGCCATATTCTCTAGTGCAGCAGTCCCTAATATTGGGTAGGCCAGATGTTCTTAAACTGCATTTCCTAGAAACACCAGGCAGGACAGCTGGTGCTGAAGGCTTCTGCAACCTGCCACTCAAGAACACCTGGATTACTCAAGGTTGAAAACTGCTGCTGTAGTGTGTGGATCATGCTTTCTGGCTATAAAGGTCACACTATACATCCTAGTGCTGGAAGACATCTTATTCTTATATTATGACAGTGTAATACCTCCTATAGGTTGTAAATTGCTTTGCTTTGTGAGTGGCCATCAAGAGGGAAACACAAGCTTTATTTATGTGTATGGTTAGGGTGATTTTAGGGTGACAGTATGCCAGAACCATTATCTAGTGAAACACTCATGGCATTTCAGGATCTAATGATGTACCATTTGCATTACGGTTTGATCCAGAGAACCAGCATTTGGGAAACTGTATCAGTATATATGATTTAAATTTTATTTGTTTGTTCGTTTGTTCAATTTCAATACCACAAAACCATCCGGCCCAGGATCATGTGTGGGGGAATAACCCCTCACTATGTAAATATTTTTCTGACCACAGAGGATCGAATAGCCACAATCTTGTCTATAATGTCATGAATGGTAATACCTCTGTGGCAGATCCCATGCAATTCACCATAACGGCATAGTATAAAAACAAATGAACTTCATTATTTTAGTTATCTATTTAAAATGTTGGGATATATGCTTTGTTTAAGGGTAGATTGCAAACCATATCCCAAAGATAGCATTGTTTATCATTATCCGGAAGGAATGAGATACAGAATGTGGGCTATATCTTAAACTCATATTAAACATCCTGTCTCCATCAGATAAGAGAAAATGTAGTGAAGATAGCTACTCTTGTTTCTTGGATGACAAGAAGGCAAAGTCAAGAACAGAGGGGATAATTAAGAAAAAACTTGTGTTTCAGTCTGAGCAATGGTTCATTATGAGTGAGAGGTAGCTCCATTGTGAAATCAAACTTTTTGGTTTATTTAAAAGGCCAAAGTTAAAAACATAGTAATACCAGTTCAATGATATCAGTGATGCTGTGACCTAGGAGGGCAGTTTATAACTTCACTATGTCAAGTAAGATTCTCTTTTTTTCCAAATCACAACCTGATAGTCTTCCATCTTCTTTCTCTGGCTCCCAAAATGCAAATTAGAATGTCCCTTTCACAAAATTCTTTACTTCCAGTGACTCCAGGAATGCATCTCCCCAGAAATTCTGGAATCCCTTAAACAAACAGAAACACCATCCCCACCTCCCTCCTAACCCTGGAAGCATGCATTTTCCTTGGCAAACTATGTTTCTCTTTATCCTGTGGTTAAGCAAAGTTTTACATCTGTTCTCATTTCTGCTGGTGGGCAAAGGATCTTCAGGGAGATTTCCTCAATGGATGAAATAAAATTTTAGTCCACACTAAGGGAAATGCTTTCATCAAAACAATGCAATTCATGGTTTGACCCAAATGATAGGTCTAAAACTTGGTATTAATTAACTTACATTTTTCTGGCTTTCTCTGCTGAAACCAGTTGTCTGAATTCTCCTTTAGGTGCATTATCACCGTCACTCCTGTAAGAAATGGTCTTAAACTTGAATCAAATTTCCCCCTTTCTCTGGAAGTTGAGTCATGGCAACTGGACTTCTTTTCTTGAGAGAATGAAACGTCTCGCTGTTCATCCAAACAGCTTCATCAGTCTGAAAAAAGCTAGATGTGAGTCCTCCATTTTATATTTCACTTTGACCTCATGTCACCCTGGTCTGAAATAGGCTCATAAGATGAACAATGGCCTGAGTAGGCTCGTTAGGTGGACACTAGTCTCAATAGGCCATTAGGTGAACAATGGCTTAAGGCAGCGTTTTTCAACCACTGTTCCGTGGCACACTAGTGTGCCGCGAGATGTTGCCTGGTGTGCCGTGGGAAAAATTGAAAAATTCTAAAGAAATTCAACCCAGGGCCGGCGGGCGGCCCACAGCTGGGAGGCGCTATAAATAGCGTCCAAGGGCCAGCTTGGCTCCTCCCCCCCAAGGCCCGCGGCGCTGGCATCACTTCCTCCCCGGCTGGACCTGGCCCCGCTCATTCTCTTAGTGTTTGCCCTGTGCCTGCCGCCGCGACTCGCTCGCTTCCCTCTCCCCCCTCCTTTTTTTACCCTGGACCACCACCACCCCTTTCCTGGGAGCTACCAATGGACTGAGCCGCCCGACAGCCCGCCCGCCAACACGAGCCGGCCCGGGAGCCCCAGCCCAGAACAAACCACCAGGTGAGGGGAAGGGGAGGAGGGGAGCCTGGCTGCCCCACGAGCACCGCGGCAGGGCTGCGAGGAGGAGGGGATGGAGGAGGCCTCCGCCGGGCCTGGGCTGAGGAGGCGGGGGGGCTACTGGCATGGCTGGACGGCCGGCCGGCCGGCCTTTAGAGTCCAGGAGGGGAAGAGCCATCTCTGAGGGGCCCCGCGATGGGTTCCTTGAAGTCTTGCCCCTTTCTTTCTGTCTTGGGTCACCCTCTTCTCTCTCTCTGTCTTTTCTTTCTTTTTTTCTCCACCTCTCTCTTTCCATTCATACCCTTTCCCCTCTTCATAGAAACGTGCTCATTTCTAGCCTGCATATGTGTATGTCTAGCAGCCTGCCTACTGTAATTAAAACTGTAAACCGCCCAGAGACTCCTTGAAGTGGTATGGGGCGGTATACAAGCAGAACACTTTCTGCCTTCTTTCCTTCCTGCCTTCCTTCATCCTCCTCCCCTCCTGTCACTGGACTTGCTGAAGGCATCTGCCTTGGCCACAGTATGGAGAGCAAGATGGACTTTTGGGTCTTATTTGTGTTCCTGGAGAGTCAGTGCCCCTTCTCAGGTCTCCACTGGACACAGAAGTCCATTCAGGGCAAAATGTATTTAAAAAATCAACACAGGTAAGTGGGAACTGGGTGCTAGAGAGCGAGCTGCCTCAATCTGTGGCTCCTCTGGCCTGCTTCTCCCTACACCAGCAATGGCGAACCTTTTAGAGACTGATATAGGCACAGAGTTAATTTTTTTAACATTTTCTAATGGTGGTGTGCCTCGTGATTTTTTTCATGAAACAAGTGTGCCTTTGCCCAAAAAAGGTTGAAAAACACTGGCTTAAGGTACTGAAACCCATAAAGTATGAGCCGTTTGCTCATACTTTTAGCCTTTTAAAGAATTGATTCGAACTAATAATTCAAAATTGGGACATAGTTGCCATGCAGTGGAGTGAGCTCCCGCTGATAACCCCAGTTCCTGCCAACCTAGCTGTTTGAAAGAATGTAAATGCAGGTAGATAAATAGGTACTGCCATAAAAAGCAGGAAGGTAAAAGCATTGTGTTTCCTTGCAGCCATGACAGCCAGATGGCCATGGACTTGTAAAACACTGACTCTTCATCTTGAATACAGAGATGAGCACTGTCCCTAGAGTCGGACACAACTTACATATAGAACATAAGAACATAAGAAGAGCCATGCTGGATCAGGCCAAAGGCCCATCTAGTCCAGCTTCCTGTATCTCACAGCGGCCCCACCAGATGCGTTTGGGAGCGCATGAGACTAGATATCTGTCTCCGGATACCACTCCCCTGCATCTGGCCCTTGAAGAACCCTGGTTTAAAGCCTAGAGATTACACATCTCCATCATGGTTTGTAACCCGTGATGGACTTTTCCTCTAGGAATCTGTCCAATCCCCTTTTGAAGGCATCCAGGCCAGATGCCATCACCACATCCTGTGGCAGGGAGTTCCATAGACTTACAACGCGCTGGGTGAAAAAATATTTTCTTTTGTCAGTTCTTACTCTCCCAGCACTCAATTTGAGTGTATGTCCCCTAGTTCTGGTATTTTGAGAGAGGGAGAAGAGCTTCCCTCTATCCACTTTACTCATACCCTGCATTATTTTGTATGTCTCAATCATATCCCTCAAGCGCCTTTTTTTCCAGACTGAAGAGGCCCAATTGTTTTAGCCTTTCTTCATAAGGGAGGTGCCCCAGCCCAGTAATCATTTTAGTTGCTCTCGTCTGCACCTTTTCCAGTTCCACTATGTCTTTCTTGAGATGCGGTGACCAGAATTGTACACAATACTCCAGGTGGGGCCTTACTATTGTTTTGTATAACGGCATTATAATGTTGGCTGTTTTATTTTCAATCCCCTTTTTGATAATCCCTAGCATGGAATTGGCCTTCTTCACTGCTGCCACACATTGGGGAGACACCTTCATGGAGCTGTCCACCAACACACCAAGATCTCTTTCCTGATCCGTCACGGATAACTCAGAGCCCATGAGTTGATAGATGAAGTTTGGATTTTTTGCCCCAATATGCATTACTTTACATTTGGTTACATTAAAACGCATTTGCCATTTCTCAGCCCACTCCCCCAGTTTGGAGAGATCCTTCTGGAGCTCTTCACAATCTTCTCTGGTTTTTACCACATGGAAAAGTTTTGTGTCATCTGCAAACTTGGCCACCACACTGTTTATCCCTGTCTCCAGGTCATTTATGAACAGATTGAAAAGCACCGGTCCCAGGACCGAGCCCTGGGGCACACCGCTTTTCACTTCTCTCCATTGTGAAAATTTCCCATTGACACCTACTCTTTGTTTCGGGATCTCAACCAGTTCTCAATCCATAAGAGGACCTGCCCTCTTATCCCCTGACTATGCAATTTTCTCAGCAGCCTTTGGTGAGGGACTGTGTCAAAAGCCTTTTGAAAATCCAGATAGACTATATCCACCGGTTCACCCAAATCCACGTGCCTGTTGACCTTTTCAAAAAATTCTAAAAGGTTTGTAAGACAAGATTTACCCTTACAGAAGCCATGCTGATTTTCTCTCAGCAAGGTTTGTTCTTTTATGTGTTTTAAGATTTTCTCTTGGATGAGGCCTTCCACCATCTTCCCTGGGACAGATGTAAGGCTAACCGGCCTGTAGTTTCCTGGGTCCCCCCTCCTTCCTTTTTTAAAAATTGGTGTGACATCCGCTATCCTCCAGTCCTCCGGCACTGTGGCCGTTTGAAGAGACAAGTTGCATATTACCGTTAAGAGATCTGCAATTTCATTTCTCAGTTCCCTAATAACCCTTGGGTGGATGCCATCTGGGCCCGGTGACTTGTTAATCCTCAATTTATCAATTAGTCCTAAAACCTCCTCTCTTTTAACCTGTATTTGATTTAATTCTTTAGTCAAGAGGGGCGGCTCAGGCAGCGGAATCCGCTCAAGGTCCTCTGTCGTGAAGACAGACGCAAAGAACTCGTTCAATTTCTCTGCAATGTCCAAGTCCTCCTTAACCTCCCCTTTTCCTCCTGCACGCCTGTGCAGGGGGAGCCTTTATATAGTAGTCAAGAGACATCATTATGTTGCTTAATGTTGATAGGCATTAAAGACCTCATCATTATGGATAGAAATCAAAGGTCTGATAGTTTAAATAGGAGGACATTATGGTGGCCCTTTTTGACCTTTTTAGGTATAGAGTACTCAGATGTGGTTTATCATTTCCTTCTTCTGGAGGTATCCTGCAATTGTGCAGCTAGCCCAAGGCCATATAATATGGCTGTTCTCCCTGGAGGCACAATGGGGAATCAAACTTCCAATCTCTGGCTCTGCAGCATATACAGTGGGTAACTTACAGAGCTATCCGGACATCTGACCTCCCAACATGGGTAGCAAAAACACAAAGTCTGTAATTTGGGTGACATGGATTTATTTTATGCATACGCAGTAGTATGATCATTTTTATTAGACCAGCAGTGTCGTGTTGCCACATTAGAGTGGGGAGGGTGCGTTTTTAAAAAGAAAAACAAGTAATAAAATTGGTAAAGTTGGGAGGAAAGAAAAATGGATGTTTTACCACATGGAGATAATTTTTATTAACCTAAGAACAAGACCTAATTGATGTTTTACTCCAGATCTGTTTGAATTTCAACCGCTTTCTGATTTATTATTTCATGTCCCAGTAAATAAAGGTTATATGATTGTGACAGTATCCAGTTCATTACCCTGGGTCAGTCCTGTGAGTTTCAGTAACTTAAATGGCTGCTGAAGAGAAATTTCTGCTGTTTTTATCCTTGCAAAGAGAAAACAAAATTTCAAAACAACCTATCATTAAATAGGCAAGCATGATATAATTTTGACAAGTATTTATGTGATACTCATTGAGCTCCTTCATGTCTGCAGAACATTTTGGATGACCTACTTTCAGTAAGTTCATGCTTTTGGTTTCTTCGGCACTATTAATTTCCAAGTGCATTAATCTCCCTTAAAAATCTTCCCGGTCTCCAGGCAAAATCAAATCACAAACAGGCAGTTTATGAGGACTGGCATGATTAGGACAGACAAGTATCTTTGGTTGGTGGTCATAAGTAATGCATCAAATAGTGATATGGAGAATGTTATTTCAAGCTATTGATGACGAAGGTACAAGAGTTGTCACAAACTGTAGGACATGTTGCAGTTGACTGCAATACAGTTCTTGTTTTGGGGGGAGGGATTGCTTCCTTCTTTTTGAGCTAGTCCTCTCCTGTTACAGAAGTGAATACATTTGTCCATACTATCAAAAGGACTCATTCCCTTGAGGATCACTTAATGCCCTTCTCACCACAGTTGGTTCAGGAAGCACACGACAATTCTGTTCTCAATTCTATTTTCTTGGAATCAGGAAGGAAATTACATTCCAGAGATGTATTTTGTTACATGACTAAAAATTAATCAGAAACAGGGCATCTTTCTCTGAAACACTTGCGTTGGCCTTGTATATTTGTGCAGAGTCAGGCAGATTTCCCTTATTTATATTGCACCCTGGGACAGATCTTGATGCAAGAGGTAATGCATTGGGATTAGACAACATACTTCAGTTGACCACATGTTTACAGAATCATAAGGCATTAGGTGTCACAATGTTTATGTGGTGATGTCAAAACTCTATTTTACACTATTTTTTCCAAATGACATCATCACATGTGCATATCCTTCATTGTTGTTGCTAGCAGTTTTTTTAATTGACAGCTGTTTGTCCCCTTAGTTTACACGCCAGTATACATCAGCTATAAGATTTCAGCTAAAATATTTTTAAAGCATAGAAAAGAAAATAACATGTATGGTCCAGCTGGGTACACCTTCCCACTCCCAAGCCAGTCACTTGTCTCCTTGAATCCTAAAGCTGTATCATTAACCCTGGTTTGTAGAAGCTAAGCTGAATTCTGTGTTTTCCCATAATTCAACTGTCTGTATATGGGCAATGTGGATCACAACATTTGTCATCTCTTGGCATGTTTTTTTTCTTTTAGAGGCCAGTCTTTTCCCATGCTGGGGGGTGGCTCCCAGGGGTCCCGTGGTGGCTCAGTGGGCTAGAGCACTGAAAACTGTTGGCTGAAAGGTTGGCAGCTCATTAGTTCAAATACCAAGTGCCACACAGTGGAGCGAGCTCCTGCTGTTAACCCCAGCTCCTGCCAATCTAGCACTTCAAAAGCATGTAAATACAAGTAAAAATAGGTACCACCATAAAAAGTGGGAAGGTAAAACAGTGCTTCCTTGAAGCCATGCTGGCCACTTGGCCATGGACGTGCACAACACTGGCTCTTCGGCTTGAATATGGAGATATGCACCGACTCTAGAGTCGGACATGACTAGCAAACATGTGCAGAGTGAGAACCTTTACCTTTACCTTTTCCCATAGAAAATAAGAACTCATTCATGAACAAAGGTGGGAAGGGGTTGTAAGTTCATACAAGAAAAGAATCCCAAAGAAATGGCTTTTAATTATTAAAACTGAGATTCCCCCCCCCCCATGTGCAGTGGTACTGCACCAAGAGTATATTTATGTGCAAAATGTTTAGGTGCAAAAGAGAGTGATTAAAATGATTACTGGTCTGGGGGACCTCCCTTATGAGGAAAGGCTAAAACATTTGGGGCTCTTTAGTCTGGAAAAAAGGCACCTGAGGGGAGATATGACTGAAATGTACAAAATAATGCAGGGCATGAGTAAAGTGGATAGATGGACACTCTTCTCCCTCTGACAAAATACCAAAACTAGTAGGGAACATCCACTCAAACTGAGGGTTGGGAGAGTGAGAACAGACAATAAATATATATATGTTTACCCAGTGTGTAGTAAGTCTGTGGAACTCCCTGCCACAGGATGTGGTGATGGCATCTGGCCTGGATGCCTTCAAAAGGGGATTGGACAGATTCCTGGAGGAAAAGTCCATCACAGGTTACAAACCATGATGGAGATGTGTAATCTCCAGGCGTAAAACCAGGGGACTTCAAGGACCAGATGCAGGGGAGTGGTATCAGGAGACAGATATCAAGTCTTGTGCGCACTCAGAGGTAGAGATGGGCATGACTAGGGAAAATGACGTTTTCGAGTTGTCGTGTGTTGGAGGCAGTCCGTTTCGGCTCGTTTCCGTTTTTCGTGAAATTTCACAAAAATTAGTTGGTTCGTTTTTTCATTTTTTTGTTGTCGTTAGTACTGGTTTGGGGGCGGGTAGCGGGCTCCTGGAGGGAGCTGCAGGAGTCAGCCAGAGCCACAAGTGACGGACTGGCAGACTTTTTGCACCCGCTATGTCTCACGTACTTGCATGTAGTACAATGCAAGTAGATCTGGCTTAGGGTTAAGACGGGTTAGCGCAAGGGCTAGGGTTAGGCTAGTTACGGGTGAGGTTAGGGTGAGTATTGGGGTGCACCTCTGGGTGCCTCTCTGACCCACTTAGAAGGACAGTGTACTGGCGTATGGGTTAGGCCTAGGCTTAGGGTTCGGGTTTGGGCTACGATTAGTGGGCTGTTTATGCCCGATTGGCACATCCCAGAAGTCTCCGTGGTCAACCTGGCCAAGTGGCCATGCGATTGGTGGAAAATTTGCATGGTCCACTCCCATGGGCGAGCCCATCATTGCAAATGTGCAGGTGTAATAAAATAAAATAAAATAAAATAAAATAAAATAAAATAATCAATGGAGACTTTTTTTTTTTGCAAGAAAAACCCACTGCTGCTACTGTAAAAATTCAAGCATTTAAAATAGCTAATTTTCACATGTTTCTGTGGTGCTTTGGTGGGGTTTTGGGCAACGATTTCAAAAAAAATATTGCGGTCGCCATTTTGGATCCCCAGCACTGCATGGCAAATGGATGCGCCCTCCCAGCCTGGTACAGTCAGCAAAACCTGGCCATGCGATTGGTGGAATGGCTCCAAAACTTTGCATGGTCCCTCCCATGGGCGAGCCCATCATTGCGAATGTGCAGGTAAAAAAATAAAATAAAATAAAATAAAATAAAATCAATGGAGACTTTTTTGCAAGAAAAACCCACTGCTGCTACTGTAAAAATTCAAGCATTTAAAATAGCTAATTTTCGCATGTTTCTGTGGTGCTTTGGTGGGGTTTTGGGCAACGATTTCAAAAAAATATTGTGGTCGCCATTTTGGATCCCCCCGCACTGCATGGCAAATGGATGCGCCCTCCCAGCCTGGTACCAGCAGCGCAGCAGTAGCAATAGCCAAGGAGAGGGGGGCGGGGAACCCCCCCCCAAATAAAACACCCTTCTGGCCTGGTAGGTGCCCTCAGACAGTTTTCGCCTACTTTTAGGGCCGGGAATCGGGTTTTTTTTTAACTTTTAAAAACTTTTTTTCTGTGCCGCTTGGCATTGCGCGATCGCCGCGATGCAAGTAACGAGCATGACAAATCAGACCAAATTGTTCATTCATCAGTTCGAGCTCAAATTCTGGCTGAGTAATTCCGTTACCGTTTCTGTAGAGTAACGGATATGAGTAACGGAAACGGAAACGGAAATACCGCTAAGTCATGCCCATCTCTACTCAGAGGCATTTGGTGGGGCCACTGTGACATAAAGGAAACTGGACTAGATGGCTTTGGCCTGATCCAGTATGGTTCTTCTTATGTTCTTATGTTCTTATATAGGTGAATGTGAAGTGAAATCTGATGAAAATAAAAAGAACATAGATTCGAAACTGTGACATGCTGTATACTGCTTCATAAGTCAATACGCCTGTGTCAAACTTCAAACTCCAGATTCTGCATTTGAGTGAGATGTAGTTTCCACAGTGCTCTTTCCACAACCCTTAATAAAATATAGCTTTGACATTACAGTCAGGACTTGATCTAACAATCCCAATTTTCCATTAGTTTTGGAGGACCTGCAGATAAATTACACTAAGCGCTCGTAGGCTAAACTCTCCTTTCACAGAACATTACACATCAAGTTGAACAGTTTGCTCCTTAGACATTTATGCCAGTATAAACATTGGTATATTTGAGAGGAATAGTGATGACTCCCTTCATAAATGAAGCTGCTATGTAAAATGGAGAGCTCTGACCAGTTTTATATGTTTCCCCTGGGAATCATAGCTAAATAACTGGCTGCTCTCCCTGATTTCTGAAAAGGTGAGATGGGTCTTAGATCAATTGTTTTCGTTAAGTAACAGAAGTAAAACTGAATGGGGATGTGGCCTAATTGGAGGAGCTTGATCAATATTCTAACATATTTTTAAGATGAATGATGCCACAGTTTGAAAGTTGACCTTGGACCCTGCATCTTTTTACCAAGTTTATCTCTACTGCTTGCAGTGCATCACTTCAAGTATGTAATCTCCAGACTTAAAGCCAGGGTACTTCAAAGGCCAGATGCAGGGGAGTGGTATCAGGAGACAGATACCTAGTGTTGTGTGCTCCCAGAGGCATTTGGCAGAACCACTGTAAGGTACAGGAAGCTGGACTAGATGGGCCTTTGGCCTGATCCAACATGGCTCTTCTTGTGGTGTTATGTTCTTACGTGTGCCCATTCCATGTTTGAAAACTAGATTATTTTTTTCCTATTCACATACTTGCAAAGCACTGATGGTTACTAGCAGTTTAGAATGATGATTTACTATGTTAGAGACATGCAGATTCAACCACCAACTCATTCATATCATGATGACTGGCTGGAATCCTCAGAGCACAAAGCAGAAGAGAGAAATATGATCATTGTTCCTGGATGAACTGATATAGCAGGCTACACTGCCTTGTTCAGTTGAGCAGGCTGTGCTAAAGCCACCAGGGAAACAATTGCTGGTGAAAGCAGTTATAAAAGGAACAACTATTCTCAAACAAATTGACTGCCTCATTAAAAAGAACAATTTTCTATCCCTAACCAATATCTGTTTATGTGAACACAAAAGGTATTCAATGGATGTAATTGCAACGTACCAAATATCCCTGATGCTCATGTACTCTTTGTGTCTGCGTACTGGGAGCCTGGTATTATTCATGCTTAAGGATGCAAATGCTCACTTTGTTGTGTACTTACTAGACATGGGCACGACTTGGCAAAATTCTCGTTTCTGTTTCCGTTTCTCGTTTCCGTTACGTAAGAGAACGAAGAATGACAATTACTCTGCCAGAACTCGAACTTGAACCGAAAAAAGAAAAATTGGGTCTGATTTGTCATTGTCGTTCCTGGCATCGCAGTGATCGCGCGATGCCAAGCGGCACAGAAAAAAAGTTTTAAAACTAAAAAAAAAAAAACCCGATTCCCGGCCAAAAAAGCAGGTGAAAATATGCCTGCCTGAGGGCACCTACCAGAGGGGTGGTTTCGGGGGGGGTCCCCACTCCAGCCTCCCCCCCCTCTCCGTCCTGGGCTGCTTGTATCAGGCTGGGAGGGGGCATCCTCGGCGGTGTCTCCATTTGCCATGCAGTGCGGGGGGATCCAAAATGGCGACCACAATATTTTTTTTAAATCATGGTCCAAAAACCCACCAAAGCACCACAGAAACATTGCGAAAATTAGCTATTTTATATGCCTGATTTTTATAGTAGCAGCAGTGGGTTTTTCTTGCAACAAAACGTCTCCATTGATTTTATTTTATTTTTTTTATTTTTATTTTTTTACACATGTGCAATGATGGGCTGGCCATGGGATGGGAACATGCATTTTTTTTGGAGCCATTCCACCAATCGCATGGCCAGGTTTTGACTGACACTTCTGGATGTGCCAGAGGGTATAAAAAGGCGAGGCACTCCGAGAACACTCGCAGTCTGGGTTTGGATTTGGGTGGAGAGAGGGCTGTAGCTGGCTGCTGTGCTAGACTAGTTTCGATTTTGCAAAGGAGCCTTTAGATTTCAGTTAGGCAGGCAGGGAGGGAATAATTGATTCAATTGAATTTTTAGGAAATATTTCATTCCCTGTCTGCTGTGGGGAATAGCAACGCGCAGTTTATTCCTTTATGCTCCTGCAGTTTGTCAGGAGGATTTTTTTTTCTGATATTGGTTTAGGTTTGACTGGGGGGGAGGTGTGGATTTATTTTAAAAAAATATATACTACTGTACCATTCCATACTTATTTTCTATTTTACAAAGTTCATTTTCATTTCATTGCTAGCAGTTTTCTTTATTCTCTCCTCTCCTTTTTGTGAGAGAGAGAGGATTTATTTCATTTAGTGCCACTGCTTCAAGTTCAAAGGGGAGCTTTTTGGGAGGCGAGGTGTGGATTTATTTTAAAAATATATTGAATATACTACCATTTATTTTCTATTTTCAAAAGTTCATTTTCATTTGCTTGGTGGCTGGCAACAAGTTCCTTTAGCCTGCCTCCAGCACAGTGCTGTGGCTTCTGGGAATAGCAAGCCTAGCAGTTTTCTTTATCTCTCCTCTCCTTTTTGTGTGTGAGAGAGGATTTATTTCATTTAGTGCCACTGCTTCAAGTTCAAAGGGGAGCTTTTTGGGAGGCGAGGTGTGGATTTATTTTAAAAATATACTAGCCTAGTATATTTTAGATTTCCCCAACCAGTGCACTCAAACACATTTGTTGGCATTGGCAAGCCAAGGGCACCTCTGAGGGAGAATAATATTTAACATTTTAGAAATACATTACAATATTATTTGTGTACTTTACTTTTACTTACATTGTTTGTTTGCTAAACTTTTTGTGAGGACACTGCAGTTAAACAACACAGGCCCATTATGACATCAGACAGCCACCTTATTAACAGACTTGGGGGTTCCATCCATCCTACTCCAACACTGTTTACTTTGTTTGTTTATCATTGTGCAATGCATTAACTTACAAGCCACATCTTTTGCGTGTGCATTGCCCTCTGAGTCTGAGATCTGCCTTTCTAACAGACTTGGGGTTCCAGCTTCAGTTACTTTTGTTTACTTTTCCTTCATATTACTGCTGTACAACACACTGTGCCAGGCACCAGGCGTGCACAACCTACTCCTGTACTAGTGGTGTGCTTGCTCGTTCATTTATTTACAAGGCACACCCTTGGTGGGTGCCAGCGCAAGTTTACTTTGCTCACAGTGTACAACACAGTCCTACTCCTGTAGCACTGTAGTGTGCTTGCTCGTTCATTTATTTACAACAAGTTACAAGGCACACCCTTGGTGGGTGCCAGTGCAAGTTTACTTTGCTCACAGTGTACAACACAGTCCTACTCCTGTAGCAGTGTGCTTGCTCGTTCATTTGTTTACAACAAGTTACAAGGCACACCCTTGGTGGGTGCCAGCGCAAGTTTACTTTGCTCACAGTGTACAACACAGTCCTACTCCTGTAGCAGTGTAGTGTGCTTGCTCATTCATTTATTTACAACAAGTTACAAGGCACACCCTTGGTGGGTGCCAGCACAAGTTTACTTTGCTCACAGTGTACAACACAGTCCTACTCCTGTAGCAGTGTAGTGTGCTTGCTCATTCATTTATTTACAACAAGTTACACAAGGCACATCCTTGGTGGGTGCCAGCGCAAGTTTACTTTGCTCAGTGTACAACACAGTCCTACTCCTATAGCAGTGTAGTGTGCTTGCTCGTTCATTTATTTACAACAAGTTACAAGGCACACCCTTGGTGGGTGCCAGCGCAAGTTTACTTTGCTCACAGTGTACAACACAGTCTTACTCCTGTAGCAGTGTACTGTGCTTCATTCATTTATTTACAACAAGTTACAAGGCACACCCTTGGTGGGTGCCAGCACAAGTTTACTTTGCTCACAGTGTATAACACAGTCCTACTCCTGTAGCAGTGTGCTTGCTCGTTCATTTATTTACAACAAGTTACACAAGGCACACCCTTGGTGGGTGCCAGTGCAAGTTTACTTTGCTTGTCAGTGTAGAACACAGTCCTATTTCTAATCGTTGAGAATGAAAAAAATAGCAGTGCACAGCCAGAGGGAAGGGGAGGGGGACCCCACTAAGATAAATTCATTTTTATTTACAACAACCAGTTACAAGCACAACCCTCTGTCACTGAGGGAAGCATGGATGAGTAAAAAGTTTACTTTGACCCCAACCTCCTTTATCAGGAAGAAACACAGTCGGAGTCGGAAATGGCATCAGAATCAGTGTGCACTTTGAATCTAGAGGTTCAGATTTATTTGGCAGGAACTGATGAAAGGCAGGCTTAGGCAGTGATGGCACAGCCCCCTTCCTCCCAGAGGTGCCAGTGACAGCAGTAGTACTTACTTTCCAGGCAGGGCACAGGCCACACCACCACCACAGTCCCAGACTCCTGTAAGCACGCGGGTGTCTCTGGGAGCATTTTGAGAACAGCCCGCAAGTTCATTTATTTACAAAAAAGTTACACAAGGACCCCAAACACCTCTCCTCAAGTGGGTTGGCAGTACCTGAGCGAAAGCACCCTTTGTTCACTTGTCCTCAGGGAGGAAGAAGTGGAAGAAGGGTTAGGGAAAGAAAACACATTTCTAATGCTTTGAAGAAGGCCAAAAAAATAAGGTGGGAGTTTTGTCAGCCAGAGGGAAGGGGAGGGGACCACCCCCACTAAGATAAATGGTGGCCATGAACATTTCTGGAGTCAAGGCTTCAGGAAGTAGTGCAGATAGTAGTCCATCCCGCGCACCTTCAGCAGGCTCCACAACCAGTCCCAGGGACATGATCCTCTGTCACTGAGGAAGAAGCATGGATGGGGTGATAACGGAACCTCTCTCTGACGGCCTGGCAACCCAAGAAGGTCCTGGAGCCCAGGACATCCCAAGAACAGCTGAGCCCAAGGCAGCACCTCCTTTGTCAGGAACGACAGGGTTCAACATTTCAGAGGTCCTCAAGACAGCAATGCGAGAGTGGGGATTGACTGAGGGGCAGGAAATGGCATCAGAATCAACGCGGTTGAAAGGGCAGGGGCACTTTGAATCTAGAGGTTCCAGATTCTGAGGACCTGATGCTGGACAAGTGCCGGAAAATTGTCAGGCTTCAGGCAGGCATCCAGGATGATGGAAGGCAGGCAGCCCTCCTTCCTCCCAGGACGTGACCACCGGTGGAACTCCACCCAGTGACTGGTGCAGTACGTCATGTCAACCACCCCAGTCCTGCATGAGGGGAGGGAGATGGACATTTTCCAGGCCCTCTCCCAGAGGGCAGCCAGGCCACACCACCACCACAGCCAGCCTGGGCCACGTACTCCCCCTGGTCAATGGCAACGCCTAGAGGCCAGTATCCGGGAAGAAGCCAATCTTCTCCCAAAGAGCAGGGCCTTGGCAGACAGGCTGCTGACTGGCATGGATACCTGCCTTGGCCCACTAAGGAGGGGAAAGGTGTACAAGATGGCATGCCTGTGCGACCCTCGCGTCAAGGGTTCCCTGGCGGGCAGCGCTGCTGACCTGAACTCCTGGAAGACGGAGCTATGCCGTCAAGTCAGGGCTCTCTCCAATCAGGGCCAGGCATTTCCGAGGGCGCACGGAAGCCAGAGCGATGCAGAAGAGGGATCCTCGCAAGGATCCTCATCCTTCTGTACTCCAGGAGTATACACCCAGAGGCCAGGTTCCATGCCAGCAGCCAACTACCTGGCCTCTGCCCTAGCCATGGCAGTCTCCTCCTCAGTGGAGGCAAGGGACGAAGAAGAACCTGACCCCGCTCTGACCATCGTGAAAGAGTACATGGCCGAGCCCCTCCAACCCCTCACCTTGGACCCACTCCACTACTGGGCCAGAAAGGCAGACCTCTGGCCCGCTCTTTCGACTCTGGCATTGGACCTCTTGTCCATCCCACCCACCAGTGTCCAGAGTGAGCGTGTCTTCTCCCACATGGGAGATGTCCTGAGGCTGCACCGCTCCCGACTGGACCCGGAGACCGTGGAAAGGTTGACTTTCATCCGCTTCAACCTTTCCACGTTGGGATTACCCCAACACTCCAAGACCTAAGTCCCAAGTCGTTCTGCCATGGGTTCCTTAAACGGCCCTCCCTTGCCCTAACATCAACTACCAGGGCAACATTTATGCCGGTCCGCCTGCCTGTCTGCCTACAAGCCTGCCTGCCTGCCTACAAGGCTACCTGCCTGGCTGGCCCTGTGACTACCTGCCTAGTGCCTAAATGCCTGCTTGCCTGCCTGCCTGTCTGCCTGACTGACTGTATTCACACACACACAATTGGAAGGGTCTGTATTGGCCCAATTTTTGCAGCCCTTGCCTGGGTCCAAACCAGCAAGAACCATTCTCAAAGTTTCATTTGAAAGGGTCTGTATTGGCCCAATTTTTGCATCCCTTGCCTCGGCCCAAACCAGCAAGGACCATTCTCAAAGTGTCATTTGAAAGGGTCTGTATTGGCCCAATTTTTGCAGCCCTTGCCTGGGTCCAAACCACCAAGGACCATTCTCAAAGTGTCATTTGAAAGGGTCTGTATTGGCCCAATTTTTGCAGCCCTTGCCTGGGTCCAAACCAGCAAGGACCATTCTCAAACTGTCATTTGAAAGGGTCTGTAATCTGTATTGGCCCAATGTTTCCCCGTTGGCCATGGCTGGTCTGAGTGAGACCCTAAAACCTGCCTTCCTTGGTGCTTCCTCCCTTCCCTGGGGTTTAGGCGCCAATCTGCTTACAAAGTGGTCAGGAAGCATTTTACAACAACCTACCTCAAAGACTGAGTAGCAGGGGGCTAGCTCTCCTAGTCCTCCTTCCTTACAGCCTTAAAGAAATAGCCCAGATCTCCTGCTTCCACTCTTTCTCCTTGGTTGACAAAACCCGGTCTTGGTCTGGCGATAGAAACTCTGCCTCCCAAGGCAGAAACAATCCTTCCTTCTGGCACTTTGGCTTTGTGCCTTCCCAATCCCTAGCCTGGGTGGCTGGTATCCTGCAAGCCTGCCTAGCCTACATACCTGTAAACCGGACTGCCTGCTTCCCTGCCTGCCTGCCCCTCTGCCAACCTGCCTTCCTGTCAGACTCCCAGCTTTGAGCATGCCTTCCAGTTGTTTCTCATTCAACCTCTGGCCTTCTGGCATCCCCTACTTTGTCCTCTGGGCTGGTCTGTGACCCACTAAGAAGGACTCTGGGTTTGTGGTCTGGTCTCCTTTAGAGGTGGTGGTGGTGAATGATCACCCGAGAAGGGAACTCAATCAGGAATACTGGGAATGGGGTTAGGGTTAGGTAAGGGGGATGCTATGGCCTCCGCCACTCTGTCCTCTGGGCTGCAGAACACTGTGACTCACTAAGAAGGACTGGAGTGGAATGTACTTGCGCGTACTGTGTGTATACTGTACTGCACATAACCGTGTGTTGTCCGTTTCTTAGAAATAGAAGAGCCTGTCAGGAGGAACTTCCAGGGTGGGTTCATGGTGGATCTGTGAGTCTGTGTGACTCATTAAGAAGGGCATTGCCCTTGCCTATTGGCAGTTTGCTACTTGCCAGCGTAACAGCACATGGGAAGGAAGAGTCAGACAGAACTCTTCCTTGCTGTCCTTTTGGCAGCATCAAGACTCAGGCCTTTGGGTCTCCACCACTCTGTCCTCTGGGCTGCACAACACTGTGACCCACTAAGAAGGACATCTTACTGGCGTACTCAGGCCAGTCAGCCAGCTCCTTGGCAAACTCAAGCTGGCAATGACTGTCCCCTGCTCAGGCCCTGTGGCCTCAGACTCAGGCTATGTGGCCCCCGCCACTCTTTCCTCTGGGCTGCACGACACTCTGGCTCACTAAGAAGGACATCTTACTGGCATGCTGGTGGCACTCTAGAAGATTTGCCTGAAAGTTCCAGGCTTGGCTTTTGGAGGTGTAGGAACTGTGACTGACTACTCAGACTCACTCAAGCTATGTGGCCCCCGCCACTCTTTCCTCTGGGCTATAAGACACTGTGGCTCACTAAGAAGGGAATTGTACTTGCATGCTGGTGGCACTCTGTCACCATTTACAAATCAAATAGAAGATTTGCCCGAAAGTTCCAGGCTTGGTTCTTGGAGTTGTGGAAACTGTGATTCACTACGAAGGGCATGGTAGAGATTTGCCACTTTGCCAGCAGTTAGCAACTCTACCAGCACACAGCTGGGAAGGAAGAGTCAGACTCAGATTCTGGCTTGCTGTCCTTTTGGCAGCCTGTGTAGTCTAAGACTCAGACTCACTCAAGCTCTGTGTCTTCTCCCTGCCTGCCTGTCAGGCTCCCGGCATTCCCGGCTTAGAGGAGGCCTTCCAGGTGCTTCTCCTTCAGCCTAACAGCACAGTTCAGTGCTTCAAGTTCAGCCTCCGAGCCGACATGTGCCCTGTCGGCCAATCCCCTCAACTTGCCCATGCAGCAACCCCGGCTGCCCCCGCCTCTAGGCGGAAAATCACTGGACCAACTGTAAGGTGCAGTCATGACATCAACTATTTTATTTAGAATTGGGGGAATCTGTCATCCTGGTTCTTCACACAATCCAGGTTGGGAAATCCCTTGGCAGAAGGAGGGGAGATTCCTAACTAGGTGCTTCTCCCTCCACCTCCTCTAGTCAGGCCTTCTGGCCTCCGCTTCTTCACTCTGAGCTGCCAAACACTGTGACTCACTAAGGAGGAAATTGTGCTTGTGTGCTAGAAAACAGCCATGGGCTGGGCCCATGTTGATTAGGCAGGCAGTACTCTGCCTTGCTCTCCTCAAGTGGCTTGCACAGCCACCTTATGCGAAAGCACCCTGGTACTCTGCCTGACTGTCTGGGAGTGCGACAGTGTCAGCAGCAGGCCATGGTTCTTCAGGGAGGAAGAACGGGGAAGAAGGCCTGTGGAAAGGAAAAGACAGCTCCGCTTCTGAGAGTGGGAAGAGGCAGGCCTTTCTGCAGGAAGTGTTGCCGCTGTGTGGGAGTTTTGTCAGCCTCTGCTGCTCTTCACTCTGAGCTGCCGTGCCAAACACTGTGACTCATTAAGGAGGACATTGTGCTTGTGTGCTAGAAAACAGCCGTGGGCCCGTGATTGACTAGGCAAAACTCTGCCGCTGGCCTTGTGCCGTTTTGCAGCCCCTATTCTGGCCTTTTGGCAGCCCGTAATCTGGCCTCTGGGGCTTTGCCTGCAGAACTCTCTGACCCACTAAGTAAGACAGAGAACACAGCTGGGCTTCGTGGTCTCCTTGGGATACCGGAGCTTGCGGTAACCCGAGCGATTGAGGGGAACTTATTTGGAGGAGGGGTTTAGGGTTAGGGTCAGCGTTAGGGTTAGGGGTTTGTTTAGGCCTCCGCTACTCTTTCCTCTGGGCTGCAATGCACTGTGGCTCACTAAGAAGGAAGGGAGGAAGCCTCCAGGCTTGGTTCTTGGTGGATACTTTGTCGCACACTGACTGTGACTCTGTGATTCACAGGCCTACTGTCTCCTCCGCCACTCTTTCCTCTGGGCTGCAAGACACTGTGGCTCACTAAGAAGGGAATTAGACAGCTCCGCTTCTGAGAGTGGGGAGAGGCAGGCCTTTCTGCAGGAAGTGTTGCCGCTGTGTGGGAGTTTTGTCAGCCTCCGCTGCTCTTCACTCTGAGCTGCCATGCCAAACACTATGACTCACTAAGGAGGACATTGTGCTTTTTCCACTGGGCTGCCAACTGTGGCTCACTAAGAAGGGAAGCATACTTGCGTATGCGTACGTGTTACGTACGTAATTATGTATACATAATAAAAGAGTTTGTCAGGAAGTTCCAACCCTGGTCCTTGTTGGTGGATACTAGTAGTCTGTTTCACTGACTGCGAGTCTGTGGAGGAAGGGCTACTTGTCGGTTCCATTGGCAGGGCAAAGCACTGACTCACTGAGAAGGGAACGTGCCTGGGATGGGATTTTACCAGAGAAGCAGCACACAGCTGTGAAGGAAGACCCTCTGGCTTGCAGTCCTTTTTTCAGGCTGGACTCAGGCCTCAGAGTCAGGCCCCATGTGGCCCCCGCCACTCTTTCCTCTGGGCTACAAGACACTGTGGCTCACTAAGAAGGAAAATGTACTTGTTGTGTGCGTAACTGCGTACTCCTGTCTGAAAGTCCCATGTGTGGTTCTTGGTGCTGTGCTGCGTGATTCAGTCAGTACTAGTTGTTGTCACGTTTTCTTTGACCCAATTTTTAATATTTTTCTGCTCACTTGTCATAATGTGCTCTTCATCACTGTCAGTACAATGTTTTCAAGTTGCATTCTAAAATTGGGAATTTTGGTGATTTTTGAGACATTCGCCTCAGGGACAGGCCCCATGTGGCCCCCGCCACTCTTTCCTCTGGGCTGCAAGACACTGTGGCTCACTAAGGAGGGAATTGTACTCACATGCTGGTGGCACTCTGTCTGTCACCATATAGAAGATTTGCCTGAAAGTTCCAGGCTTGGTTTTTGGAGGTGTAGGAACTGTGATTGATTACTCAGACTCACTCAAGCTATGTGGCCCCCACCACTCTTTCCTCTGGGCTGCAAAACACTGTGACTCAGTAAGAAGGACAATTTACTGGCGTACTCAGGCCATTCAGCCACTTTGGGTACTGGAGCTGGCAATGATCCTCCCCTACTCGGGTCCTGTGGCCTCAGACTCAGGCCTTTGGGTCTCTGCTACTCTGTCCTCTGGGCTGCATGTGAGTCACTGAGAAGGGAATTCAGGTATTCTTCTTCTAATCGAGCGGTCCTTTTGGCCTCGCCTACTCAGGCCCTGTGGCCTCAGACTCAGGCTATGTGGCCTCCTCCAGCCACTCTGTCCTCTGGGCTGCAAACCACTGTGGCTCACTAAGAAGGGATGAAAACTTACAGTACTAGTACTGTAGCACACTGCTGCTGGGACTTGGCTAAAGTATATGGATCTTATTCTGCCTTTTTTACCTCATTAACTATGTTATTTGTATGTAATGATTGCTTTTCCTGCAAATAAAATGCAAAAAAAAACACATAATGTAGCTTAACAACTAACCTGAACACATGATGTTCAAGCTGGCACTCCTTAACACTGCTTAAACATTTTATAATCATTTTTGCCCAAACCCTGGAACAAAGACTGCCGGACAAGAAAACTTAATGTTACATTCACCAAGCTACACTTGTAGGTGGTGGCGGTTGAAGAGTTATGTGAGAAGTTGTGGGAACACTCATCGGGAATAGTTGGAGGTGCAGTTAGGGTTAGGGTTAGGGTGGATGTTTTGGCCCCCACCACTCTGTCCTCTGGGCTGCAGAACACTGTGGCTCACTAAGAAGGGATGAAAACTGCTTGTAGCACAGCTTTGAAGAGGCAGCACGCTGCCTTGCTGGCCTTTGGGCAAGCCCGTACTCAGGCCAGTCAGCTAGTTCCTTTGGTAACTCGAGCTGTCAATGACCCTCCCCTGCTCAGGCCCTGTGGCCTTAGACTCAGACTATGTGGCCCCTGCCACTCTGTCCTCTGGGCTGCAAGACACTGTGGCTCACTAAGAAGGGAATTGTACTTGTGTGCTGGTGGCACTCTAGAAGATTTGCCTGAAAGTTCCAGGCTTGGCTTTTGGAGGTGTAGGAACTGTGACTGACTACTCAGACTCACTCAAGCTATGTGGCCTCCGCCACTCTTTCCTCTGGGCTACAAGACACTGTGGCTCACTAAGAAGGGAATTGTACTTGTGTACAACTACGTACGTACTGTCACTCACCACACCACCACCAAGAGTATGTCAGAAAGTGCCATGTGTGGTTCATGATGGTACTAGTACTCACAGTCACAAAGAAGGGCTGAAAACCTGTGGCCTCCGGTTCGCAGCCCTGTGGCCTCAGACTCAGGCTATGTGTCCTCCGCTACTCTTCACTCTGGGCTGCAAAACACTGTGACTCACTAAGAACGACATTTTGCCTGCGTACTGGGAGTTTGCTGGGATAATAGCACACAGCTTGGACTTTGTGGCCTTGTGGCCTCCCTTTCGCAGGGCCCTGTGGTCTCAGACTCAGCCCTTTTGGGCTCCCCTACTCTGTTCTCTGGGCTGCAAGACACTGTGACCCACTAAGAAGGACACATTTTACTGTTAACACAGCCGTGATGATAAGGCAAAAATCTGCCACGCTGGCCTTGCTGGTGCCCTTACTCTGGCCTTGTGACCTCAGGTACTCTGGCGTTGTGGCCTCCCGTACTCAGGCTCTGTGTGGTCTCATACTCTGGCCTTGTGGACGCCCTTACTCTGGCCTTGTGTGTGGACGTGGACGCCCATAGTCCTCCTTGTATAGCCTAGTGGGATCTGGGCTGTAGTGTAAAACTTAGAGTTCTTCTGCCTAATCCAAGCTGTGAGCCCGTACGCCAGCACACTGTGTTCCTTAAGAGCAACCCAGAGCCCAATCCCTATCTATTCCAACCCTAACCCTAACCCTAACCTTAATATCAGACTCTAACCGCTAGATGACCAGGGTTGCATTGGCTTGGCTTTACAGTGTGATGTGAAGCCAGGACCTTGGAGATGGGGGGCCATTGAGAGGAGTAGACCCTCATCCAGATTTGTGGAGGAACGGAATGTCTGTGTCTCCTGCTGCCTCTGAGAGGTGGAGGGGAGATGGGATGGATAAAAGCTTCAAAATGAAACAACAACAAAAGTATAACAGGCAGCCAGACCAAGTAGGGTGGCTGGCCGGTTCAGTGCTAAGCTGACCAAGAGAAAAAAAAAGAATATTGCATTTCTGGCCACTTTGTTTGCTTTATTGCATAGGATGCAGTCTTATGCTACGATATATTTATTAAATATTATTAATCTTCACCCAGTTTAAAGTGTTTTCCGCCTGCTCTGGGTCATTGCGGGACGCCCCCATGCTCTGGGTGGGAATGGGAAGTCAAATTGCGCTAAATCGCGGTAGAAACGACAAACCACAAACGACACGACAAAACGACAAATTTTAAAAAAATTTCGCGAAAAACGAAAACGACCCAAAACGGACCCGTCCCAAAAAACGACAACTCAAAAAAAAATTTTTTTCTGGTCGTGCCCATCTCTAGTACTTACAGATAAAAATAAGGTATAACAAAATGTTTGTCTTTAGCTGCAGATAGGTGAGATATTTTCTACCAGTTCCAATTAGAGTTTATATGAATATTTTCACATCAATAACACACAATGCAAAATAATTATAGCCACTGTAGTGTTGCATAGACTTTTAAAAATTAGAAGCATTGAATAGGTTAGTTGTCTCCTTTTGGCAATTTGCCAGTCCTTCCATCCTTGCTGTATTTCTGTATGCTTAGATTCACAAAGGGAAAATCTACTCTCTTGCAGTATCATTTTACATAAACTCTAGTCACCCTGAAGCAAAAACTGCTGCTTGTGAGGGCGCTGAATCTTACAAGGAGTCCCCTGTCATATGCATTCCACATCACAAAGGGGAAACACATGGAAAGGGCTAAGGACCATATAGCCTATGTGATTACATTTGAAGGATGAAAGGGTGAAAAGGAACTCTAAATTTGAAGGAAGAAATGAGATGATGATGATGATGATGATGATGATGATGATGATGATGATGATGATGATGATGATGATGATGATACACTTTATTTTAATGCCACCTTTCTCCCTGAAGCGACCCAAGGTGGCTTACAACAATAATTAACATAACAATATTAAAATACTAAAGACAATATTTAAAAACAATGATAAATACACTATCAAAAAAATACTAAAACAGCAGTAGCTGCAGAATGAGATATGAATGCAGATAGATAGAAACATGACCATTTGTCATGTTTCTATCAACCCCTGTGTCATTGGTTCAAGTTACTGGTCACATGGGTTGGTGCTTTTAAATTTCACAACTAATACATTCTTTTAAACAGTGACCTTCAGTATCAAAATGAAGACCTTACTTGTTTAGTAGTTGTTATGTGCTGTCAAGTCAGAAGTGACTTCTTACAGTGACCCTTTCAAGGTAAGTGAGATATTTAAGGAGCAGGTTCACCAGTAGAGATGGGCACGACTAGGGAAAATGACGTTTTTGAGTTGTCGTGTGTCGGAGGCAGTCCGTTTCGGCTCATTTCAGTTTTTCGCGAAATTTCACAAAAATTAGTCGGTTCGTTTTTCGTTGTCGTTAGTACTGGTTTGGGGGGTAGCGGGCTCCTGGAGGGAGCTGCAGGAGTCAGCCACAGCCACAAGTGACGGACTGGCAGACTCTTTGCACCCACTGTGTCTCACGTACTTGCATGTAGTGCAATGCAAGTAGATCTGGCTTAGGGTTAAGACGGGTTAGCGCAAGGGCTAGGGTTAGGCTAGTTACGGGTGAGGTTAGGGTGAGTATTGGGGTGCACCTCTGGATGCCTCTCTGACCCACTTAGAAGGACAGTGTACTGGCGTATGGGTTAGGCTTAGGCTTAGGGTTCGGGTTTGGGCTACGATTAGTGGGCTGTTTATGCCCGATTGGCACATCCCAGAAGTCTCTGTGGTCAACCTGGCCAAGTGGCCATGCGATTGGTGGAAAATTTGCATGGTCCACTCCCATGGGTGAGCCCATCATTGCAAATGTGCAGGTGTAATAAAATAAAATAAAATAAAATAAAATAAAATAAAATCAACGGAGACTTTTTTTTTTGCAAGAAAAACCCACTGCTGCTACTGTAAAAATTCAAGCATTTAAAATAGCTAATTTTTGCATGTTTCTGTGGTGCTTTGGTGAGGTTTTGGGCAATGATTTCAAAAAAATATTGTCGCCATTTTGGATCCCCGCACTGCATGGCAAATGGATGCACCCTCCCAGCCTGGTACCAGCAGCGCAGCAGTAGCAATAGCCAAGGAGAGGTGCCCCCAAATAAAACACCCTTCTGGCCTGGTAGGTGCCCTCAGACAGTTTTCGCCTACTTTTAGGGCCGGGAATCGTTTTTTTTTTTTTAACTTTTAAAAACTTTTTTCTGTGCCGCTTGGCATTGCGCCGCCAGTGGTGCAAATAACGAGCACGACAAATCAGACCAAATTGTTCATTCGTCGGTTCGAGAATTCTGGTGGAGTAATATAAGGTAACGGATACGAGTAACGGAAACAGAAACGGGAATACCGCTAAGTCGTGCCCATCTCTATTCACCAGTTACACATGCCCAGTGAGTTTCCATGGCTAAATGGAGATCTGAACCTCAGCCTCCTGAGTCTAGTTCACTATACTGGATATCTCACTTGTGATATAGAAGGGGTAAATGTCATAACCAGGAATAAAATAATGGTGCAGCTCAGAGCCAGAAGCCTTATTTTGCCTTTAGCTGAAATAAAATGAGCAGAACAGCCAAACATGTCAGTGAATCAAACACTTTGTTTCAGGGAATAGTGAATAGTTGCAAAGCTAAGGAGCAGAGTAAACTCTGGAACCTTTCAAATAACAGTACACAATATTCTGTTCCAAATGGTTCTGGGTCCATTAAACCAACAGAAATTTCCATATGCTTGTCAGCAGTTGCCTTAGAAAAATTCTCTGGATTCCTTCAACTGTAACGTTCTGGTCATATGCAACCCTCATGTACTTCCCCTCCCTTTTCCCTAAGTTTTTAAAACATTGCCCTTGTTTTTAACAGGAGCTACAGATTTACATGCACATATCTGCAGAACATGTTCTTGAGGGATGTAAGAGCTGAGCAACAAGGAGCCAGTGGTCTTAAAGAAACAATCTTCTCCTCAGTGTAAGAGGGCAGACTCCCCAGAGATCTCAAATCTGTGATTATACATCATCAACTAAAGAGATTAAACACTACTTGATAATGTAGGTGCCTTCTCTCTCTCTCTCTCTCTCTCTCTCTCTCTCTCTCTCTCTCTGTGTGTGTGTGTGTGTGTGTGTGTGTGTGTGTGTGTGTGTGTGTGTGTGTGAGAGAGAGAGAGAGAGAGAGAGAGAGAGAGAGAGAGAGAGACTACATTAGCAAGCACTGTTAATCTCTTTAGTTGATGTGTATCCACTAGAGATGAAAACAAATTAAAAACGAATCAGTACTATCAAAAAATATCACTGTTTCATAGAATATTTGTTCTTTTATATTTGTTTCCATAGACCCCAACAAATACAAAAGGATGACTTTTCCTTGTTGAATTCATCCTGTTGTTGGGCTTCCTTCTCTGTTTGTGTCTTCATGGACCTGCTATTCCTCAGAGACATAGGCTGAGAGGAGGGAGAAATCATTTCCAGGAATAAAGGCAAGGCACTGTCTATCAGACAGTTTAAATAAAATAAACTGTTTAAATAAAAGAAAAAAATCCTGCAAAGACTCCTCCAACCCCTGCAAAGCCCCCTGTCACCTCCCTACCTTTGTTGAAGGAGCCACTGGTGTCCAGACCACTGACACCATCATATTGGAAAAGATGGCCACCTGGCTTTCCCTAACTTAGTCCATAAATATAGGGCCCCTTCACCATATCATGAAATCAAGATAGATTTAATTAACCTGCATTTATTTTTGGATAGACAGTGGGTATTATTACTTGATCTAAATTGTTGGATTTTTTTTTAATCTCCAGTGGTTATTTCCCATAAATAATAAGTTCTAACATTGTGCAATGGTGTGTGTGTAGATAGACACACACACACACACACACACACACACACACACACACACACACACACACACACACACACACAAGACAGCTGTAAAAACCTCTCAAAGAAATTCATAGTCACAAAGACACATTTTTTGAAATACCAGACTGCGCCAATTGCCATAATAATAAGTGTGGGAAATATGCTTTGCTAACTGAACTGAAAAGAGTTTCAGAAGATATAGCCCTGTGCATATTTTGAATATTTCCTATTGATACAGACACTGTGAGAGTTAGATTGGCTTTTCTGAGGAGAGAAGGAGGAGGTTACATTTCAAAGAAAGCTATCAATTTATCTCATCTTTTTTTCCTCCTTTAATATCATGGAAGAGAGTTTGGACACTCATTCAGGAAAGGTGGGAGGTAAATGTTAATTTCCATTTTTAAAATAACTTTCTTGGCCATGGAAACAAATATATTTCCAGAGGGTGGGCAGCTCATGACAATGGAAAAAATTCTTTCATGCTGCTTTGAACTTCATGGGAGTGAAGGAAACACACACAGAGAAAGAGAGGGAGAGATTGAAATCATAAGTTCACTGAATACAAGCCTAATACATATTGATAGTAATTAAAAATCATTACAGATTTTTTTAAGATGGATTGTAAACCACCTTGGATATTTTGCATAAACACAGGCTTTGGACTCCACTAGGTGACTTTGTCATTTGAATCTGTAGCTAAAATGTTCTAAGAGTTCCGTTTCAATTCATCCACTTGAAGACTATCAGTTCTGGAACGGTGATGATTGATGGAAGTTAAGGAACACATCTGTCTGTGATGGAAACTTGGGAACAGTTAATATCTTGCATGCAGCTTGGCTGAAGGAAAAGAACTTGTGACTCCATAAGGCTCCTGAAGTCTTCCCATCACTTTGCTTTCAAAACCATTCATTTGGCTGTTTTCTTTTCTGTTAATCACACAAGTGTACATGGGATGCTTTAATGCAGCCACAGCACCGAATAGTCTTTTCAGCACTTTTGTGTCTGTACAATATTTGGCATCTAAAATGCAGTGTGCATGCACAGACTGGAGAAGCTGAAGCTGAGCAGGTGATAACAGTGGTGAGCAGGGGTGCTATGGCATGATCTCATGAAAGGGGGACAAAGTTATTGTATTTTCAATACTTGTACAGAGGATAAATCCTCTCTTCCATGCTTCTGTTAAATATGAAGGGATTAATGGCAATATGTTGCATTTGTTTTGGGTTTTTTTGTTCTCACATGGTTTTTATTGCTTGATGGATTAATACCTCCATTTTGTCTCTTCTTTGAGCTAAACTATGCTCGCCACTTTGATCCTGCTATCACTATTGTTTTCATGGACTTGTGCTGCTAGGGCCTGACGTCTTGCCCAGTCAAAATTCTTGCACGGTCTGTGGCCCTTTTGTTTCATGCCAGCTTCACAAGAATGTTGGCAAACAGTTTGGTGGTTGTGAACTCTGGGCTTTTGTGAAGAAAGGTGTGTGGGAAAGTCTCTCCATCTCTTACTTACAATGAGATCAAAGGAAGTCTGGCAAATAATTCATGATGATGATGATGATGATGATGATGATGATGATGATGATGATGATGATGATGATGATGATGATGATGATGATGATGATATCCTGCCATGCTCCTGCACCCAGATATTCAAATTTGGTTACCTAAATCAAGGGGGAAAGGAGCTAACTCAGGATTCAAGATACCGGTAATAGAAATCCCATTCTTGCCTGTCGATCACTTTTTAAACTGAAAAAACTGACAATCACAACTAGGGATGGGTAGGAAACAAAAAATGAAATGCTGTTTCTTCATTTTGTCATTTTGTTACATAACGAAACAAAATGAAACAAAACAAAACAAGGAAGCAGCATTTCATTACAGATGAAATGAAACAGTTATTTCTCCATTCAAATGAGCCATTTTATTTCCTTGTTTTGGGGTTCCTGCAGTGAGATCAATGGCTGGAGACCTGTAAACCTGGCCCAGATGGTACAAGGGGAACCCTCTAGTACTGACTGGGCCAGATTTAAAGGGCTCCAGCCATTGACAGCTCAGAAGAAGCCCTCAGAAAATGGTCAGGTAGGGAGCACGATCCTGCGGAACTGCCTGACCATTTTCAGAGGGTCTCCCTGACGCCAACTGGGCCAGGTTTAAAGGGCTCCAGCCATTAACAGATCGGCAGAAGCCCTCAGAAAATGGTGCAGAGGGCAGCACGATTACCGGAACTGCTCTTTGTACCATTTTCAGAGGGCTCCTGCCAATCTGTCCATGGCTGGAGCCCTTTAAACCTAGCCCAGTCAGCACTTGGGGGACCCCTGGTGCTGACTGGGCCAGGTTTAAAGGGCTCCAGCCATTGACAGCTTGGCAGAAGCCCTTTAAAAATGGTTCCCGGAGTCCCAGGCACAAAATCTGGTGCCTCTGGGACCCAGGGGAGCCATGTTGTTCCATTTCATTTGTTTCATATGAAACTTTTAAAAATATTTTGTAAAAAACTAAATGAAACAAAATGGGGGTGATCATGAAAGGAAACAAAATGAAACATTGTTTTTTCCATTTCTTGACCATTCCTAATCACAACCCTTTCTTAAATAACTTCCCCATCCACTAGGCTGAATCAAATAACCACAGGTGTTACATTTGTACTGGGGCTCATGGCTGCCTCAGCCCTTCTAGTCACACTAATATGGATGCTCAGTTTTCCATTAGTAAAGAAAGGACTTTAATTATACTCAAAAACACTGTCTTCTTTTTACTGTTTTAAATATACACTATTTCTAGAATACATAGCTGCCTTGAGTTCCCTTATCAGGAGAAAAGCAGCCTCTAAAGATAAATGAATAAATAAATAAATATAGGCCAAAATCCAGTAATTAGTTGCAACTCCAGTAGGCGCACTGAATCAATGAAAGTCCCTGATGTTGGGAAAGATTGAAGGCAAAAGGAAAAGAGGATGGCAGAGAATGAGATGGTTGGACGGTGTCATCGATGCAACCAATATGAATTTGACAAAACTCCGGGAGGCAGTGGAGGATAGGAAGGCCTGGCAGGCTCTGGTCCATGGGGTCACGAAGAGTTGGACACGACTGAATGATTGAACAACAACAACAACAACAACAACAACAACAATGAATGAGCAGTGCAAGATGTATTGAAATAATTTTTTTCCAGCGAAATGAGCTGAAAATGAAAATTTCCAGCTGCCATCTCCGTATTATTTGTAATAACCTCCTTCTGTGAATACAGTTAAAGGAGTTGTCTATTAGAACATAATTCTGCAAATCAGGTTCATGGAGAAAATTTAATAGTAAGCAAGGAGCAGAATGTTTACAATCATTTATTCTCCACCCTTTGCAAGTAATGCAGTCACAAATATCAGGGTTTTTATTTTCTTTTATCCTAATCAGGGACTTATGCCTAACAAAGGCATTAAGATACTGATACATACTAAATCCTAAGTAGCATTATAAATTCTGCACAATTTCATTTAAACATAAAACAGAATGAATAATTCCTAGGATGAGCATCTTTTCAAAGTTATGTAGATTTCCTATGACATTTGCTTGGTTCCAGGAAGTTTTACCTTTGGCTGGCCTAATTTTCTAACTAGCTTATTAAACCAAACATGCAAATAATTGGTATGTAAGCTTTAGCACTGGCATTAAGAATTAAAGGGTCACTACTATATATAGAAAGAACGGACTGAGATTTAAGACAGTACCCACTACATATTCTCAGCAATGCATGTGATAAAGAGTATTCATTTGGACGCTAGCATTCTATACACTTCGATCTATTGTGGATGAGATGGATGGAAAATATTCAACTTTTGATGAAGAGTATAAAACTCAAATTGCATTGCTCCTTCTACAGCAGATAAATTGCATCTCTTTGGAAATCCCCAGCAATTAGGCTTCTCCAAAGGTTTTTTTTTTTTAAAAGGAGAAAAGAGCCTAAAACAGAGTGTCTGTTTATTAAAATAAAAAAGAAAGAGTAAAGTAGGGAGATGCTGATTTACAAAGTAGATGGAAAGCAGAAGTCTGACCGCTTTTGCTTTTCAGTCCGAGCTCGCCTGAGAAAATTACACCAGAAGGTCTGGCAACAGGTTGCTCCTCAGCCTCCAGGCCACCATAAAACATTTTTTTCCACAAGAAGAAAAGGCCAGTGTCTCCATAGTGAGTGTTTCCACACAAGATTCTTTTTGTGGAGAGAAGCAGCCTGACTTGGTGCCTCAGAAAAGTAAAAGAAACAGCCTTTTTTTCCCCCTCAGCAGAAACAGAAATATGGTTTGTCTTTTTTTCCTACCAAAATGAAATCTCTCTGCATTTATTCAGTCTGCCTATCTGGTAATATAATAGTACTGTTTGTGAAAATTCAGTTTTATAGATATTTATGAACGCGAGAGAGTGCAGAGAGGGCAAAAACAGTGTTTTCCTAATGTTAAATTATTTTTATACAGGTCAAATTAACGTAAATGGATTTTGCTTTAACAAGAATTTCTACTCAAGGAACACAAACCATCATCTAGATTTTGCCATATATGTACACAGTGATATATGTATTCACTTTTTACTTCCATTGCCACAGTTTGGCCATCAAATGGTACAGTCACAAGAACACTATTCTGCATTTAAGTCCTGAACCATTAGGCAGTAATAGAACTGTCCATTAATATTTATTTATTTATTAGATTTATACCCTGCCATCTGGCTATCTGGCCACTCTGGGTGCCTTACAATGCTATACAAAATACAATCAGATATAAATAAGACCACAGGCAGAGAACAGAAGAGATTATTGTGCAATTTTCTGCTTCAGGCAAGATAGACACTGCTTACTAGGGAAGCACTGCTGATGTCAGCCTGAGTGGCTTGGATCCTACACACCAAAACTCGGGAGGAGGCATCAGTCAGTGAAAGCAAAGCAAAGTGTTCTGCTTATATACCTCCTCATACCACTTCAAGTAGTTTCTGGGCAGTTTACAGTTTTTAATTACAGTAATGCAGGCTACACATTGCCCCCCACCCTAAGCAAACTGGGTACTCATTTTACTGACCTCGGAAGGATGGAAGGCTAAGTCAACCAGGAGCCTGCTACCTGGGATTGAACCCCAGGTCGTGAGCACAGTTTTACTTGCAGTACAGGCTTTTAACCACTGCACCACTGTGCCAATTTATAGTATAATGCTTTATCTTCCTTTTCAAAATGTAGAACAGTTGCAAGCATTCACATAGCAAGCAAGAGCCCTATTAAATCAGATCAAAAGCCTCCCTAGTCTTAATATGCTCACAGAATAGAAAAAGCTGCTTCTAGTGAGCCCCACTCAAGATAAAGGACCATTAAGTGAACAGAACATTGCTACTTGCTAGTGACTCCAACATTTAAAAACCCAGTTGCACCCACTTTATCTTGCACTCTCTAGACAATAGCAGTAGCACCCAAGGTAATTTGCAATTAGCAAGTGGTAAACAGATTGACATATTTCTATTTGTGAGATGGAGAAACATTTCATTTTGGAAAGCAATTTTATTTCCTTTTAAACAAGTAACTGTTGTGCACACTTAACATAACTAAAGGCTAAATCCAGTTGTTAGTTGCAGCTACTATAGACCCCACTGTACAAGGTTTAGGGAAGTGTTGACATAAGATCCCACTCATTCAGTGCATCTGCTTTAGTCAAGATTAAAATGTGGCTTTAGCTCTATCCAACAACTGCATTTAACACAGTTCTCCAAATATTCTAAGTTCTGGGAAAGCTTTAAAACTATGAAATGTTTGGATCATATGATTTAATTTTCACATTTTCTTAAATCAGTTGTTCTCAACCTTCCTAATGCTGCAACCCTTTAATACAGTTCCTCGTGTTGTGGTGACCCCTTGCCCTGCTTGGAAGAGGCCACAAGACCCCTTTGGCAGGCCAATGCCACAGGTGCTATATAGAACTTCCCTCTACAGGCACCCTCAGACAATCCTAGCCTCCAGTGCCATTGACTGACATCCCTCCAACCTATCAAGCTGTAACTCACTCTTTCCCCCTTCTTCCCCCTTGTCTTCCAGACCTAATCCATTTGTACCTTTTTCTGGCTCATGGCAACCCCTGTGAAATGATTGTTCTACCCTCCCAAAGGGGTCCCAACCCCCAGGTTGAGAACCACTGTCTTAAATGAACTCTTCATCTTACCAATAATCTACTCTAGGAAGTTTATGTCACCCATGGAACATAAGCATGGGTACTGTGTGACTATAGCTGGAGGGATGGTTCTGCTCCAAATTTTAAGATAAGGTACCCTACCTAGCTTATCAGTCCATAAGCCCCATTAGCTGAATATTTCCTATCATGGTGAAACTCCACAACATTTTTGTTTCTCCAAGGACCAGAAGGCACATTTTAAACACTGAAACTGGGAATTAGAAACTTGGCCAATTTCTCTCTCTTTTTTCAAAGCATTTGAATTAAGAAATGCCAACATAACAGTCCAACCAAGTAGGTTTACCGGCAGAGAAGAAACCCTTGGACAAAGAGCCGTGTCCACAGATAAGCAGGAAATGTTGAAAACATGTGTTAAGCAATTTACAGCTTGCATTACACATAGTGGTTCAACTGTGTTTGATCAAACTTTGGCTGAACACAGTTACTTGATTGCTTCTGTATATGCCTCATTTCTTTCCCCACTTAGACCAGAAATTTTATTTGCCTTTAATTTCTTAGCACTTTTCATTGGGGGAAGAAGAAAAGAAGACATTAAGAATGGGAATGATGCCACAGCCCCCAGTGGAAATTAGGCCTGATAGCCAGGAATCTGTATTGTTTCTTTATTCTGTTTCATCGGTGTGTTGAGCAAACCTCAGCCTGATTACTATCCAAATGAAGTTATTTTCCTTGACTAGACTTGCAACATACAGGTTTCTTTATTTTTTCATCAGTTCTTCAAAGAATGCAAGGCTAATCAAGATAAACACTAAAGTTAAGATTTTGGAAACTGATCTTTGAATAATGTTGTAGCTACTAGGGTAGGAGAATGCATTCATCCACCCAGTTCTAGTCATTATTTCTTCAAAAAGAGGTCTAATCTTTCCTGTTTGGCCTATTTGCTAAGCTTTCCAAAATAAGGTTTTGTGGGAATTTGTGAGCAAATAAAAATGCACCATATTATGTATTTCCATAATATGGAAATAAAGGATAGAACAGTCTTCAACTTTATTTATGTTTGGGGAGTCATTAATAAAATAAAATATTTTTCTTTCTTTTCACATGCCAGTAAATGCATTGACTAGCATTTTTTTTACTAGTCAAGAATCTGGAGATACGAAACAGTGAACTTATTTTTGTCCTTATGGTTAACGGCTTTTGTTTTTTAAAGCATGGAGTTGGACACTAATGCTAAGAAACAGAATGGCTTGTTTCCTGAAGGCAAGTGAACAAATGTCTCACGCTGTACAGTGCAAGGCATTTGCATTATGTTGTCAATTGTGCAAGATCTTTAGACAGTAAAGGCATTGTACCAATAACTATGATATTTGGCAGAGAATTCCAGAGAATCTTCAAATATTTAGGAAAGCATGAGAAATAGATGAAGAACTTACACTCTATTATTTCACACATGCAGTCTCTGTGTGCATTAATGATATCTTGACAAGCATCATGTTGTGTTGCCATGTCATCATAGAGGGAATGAGATCACTGGCACTAGAAGATAAATGCTGTATATAAAAAAATCCCTGTTCCATTTTGGTTTATTTTGACTTGTAAACAATGGGAATACAATCACACATCACCTACATTGAAGCAGAGACTCTTTAAATTGGCAGCAATCTGCTACTGCTGGTGATGTTATTCCCTCTTTGTCAGTGTAACTACACAATGCATAGGATTTAATTCTAGGCATGCACATAGTGTCATTGCTTATTATTAATTGGTCTTTTTGCCTTCATCCAATATCTTAAAGCAAATGACAATCTTACATTATATAATAAAAGTGGGGCATAATGTCTGCTCTGGCTGGCCGAAGTGCTAGGCCAGGGGCTCCTTTGCCTACCCACCCAGCTGGCGTCACGTGGGTGCATCCCACGGGGCTGCTGGCAGAAGCATCAGTTTTCATAAGGCCTCGCCATGTGGCAAGAGGCCTCTTTTAGATTCAGCTGTCTCACCACCCTCCCTCCCAGATAAGAGAATGAGATTAACTGGTTGCGTAAGGGCAGATGGGAATTTTTTGGCTGCCACTCAGATTGGACCAGAGTGGCAATTTGTTTTTGCCCATCCCATTCTCTTTAGGCCAAGGAATGGTTCATACCCTGTCACAATAGGCAGGTAGTGCAAGCGGTTAATTTAAGTCAGGTGAAATTTATTGAATAATATGCCCTTATTTAGCCAGTAGCCTCTCAATATCAATTAGGAAATTGATTAGGATATTAGGAACATTAGTTGTTAGGTGTAAATAGATTCAAATATGAAGAATGAGACCGCAGATTGAAGGTTTTGGGAGGGTGCTGAACAGGTGGGCAGTGCTTGTCTTATAATATTAGGAATCAATAACTGATCTGCTTGCACTACATTGAGGCCTCCTTGTTTAAGGGACATTTAACAGTTGAACTGAGTGAATTTCATATCAATAAATTGTGGCCCAATTTGAATCCCACAAACATGTCTTGCCTCTTTATTTCCAGGCTGGGTGGGCAATATCCCATAAACCAACACATAACTTGAAGAAGGAAGGAAGGAAGGAAGGAAGGAAGGAAGGAAGGAAGGAAGGAAAGAAAGAAAGAAAGAAAGGAAGGAAAAATAAATAAATAAAGAAAGAAAGAAAGAAAGAAAGAAAAAAGAAAGAAAGAAAGAAAAGCAACCATGATATTTAACCATAGCAATAAATAAATAATTCCTAAATTGGAATCTACTCCACTGGACTTGAGTTGAAGACTTTGATTGACATAACTGGAAATATTTCAGAATTCACTGTTGATAGCCCTATGATACATTGATGGTAACTCCAAAATACCATGGGATGTGAACCAGAGCCACAGTTGCAAGGCAAAGACAGAAAAGGCCAGTGGAAGGAGAGTCACTGCTTTAAATTATATTTTCTGCTTCAAGTTACTTTTTGAAATGAATGATTATCCCTAAATTAAACAAGCAATTTGATCTTTTTCTGGAGAAATTTGAGGAAATTATTTTCCTCAAATTTGTTGTCATAATTTCTCTGCTCCCAAACAGGACAGAGTAGTTTAAAAGGCTGTGTTTGCAGAGCTATACAAATCCTGTTCTAGGCATGCTAAAATGCACCAGAGTCTGTCAGTTGAATCAATAGTTATTGTGTGAGTCAAGTCCTCCATAAGTTTCCTTGACTCAAACTGGGCAACTCTAACTGCAGCTTAATGTACCATCTGAATCAATGGAATGTATGGAGGAATTCACAACATCCCCATCCTCTTAATGGGCCATATCTAGGAGATTTACTATTCTAAGCAACAGTGTTTTGGCCAATGGACCCAGATATCTCCTCTACCGACCCCTGAGCTAATAAAACTACAGAATGTTAAACTGGCAAAAGTACACCCAGAGTATCGAGATCTGTATATTTTTAGATTTCACAAGAACAGACTTGACTTTTCTTTTTCTCTGTTTACTAGATGCTTCCAAGATGTGTTCTCGAAAAATGCATGGCATTTGACTATGCAAATATGCTAAATTCACTGAAGATGCAGAGTGTCCAATTATGACCATTTGTGTTCAGTTGCCATTCTGCTGCCTTCTTAATGTTTCTGGGGAAAGCATCTTATTCATTTTTGGCCCAACATTCTAGGCCTGCTACAAAAATAACTGATCAGCATTTCTGTATGCGTCAGCTTCATGGATATTTCCAGATGCCAATGAAGCATTGCTATTTGTGTATTTAAACTAAGGCATTGATTAAGGTTAAATGCTTTTGTTTTCTTAATCAGACTTATTTTGCCATTCCAACTATGTTCTGTTGCAGATTGCCCAACTGAGAACTGACATTTGAGATACTGTCTTTTCTCTCTTTGTTTTCCTATGCTTTCCCTTCCCTCTACATTGCAGCATCTTCATATCAAAACACCTCCTTACAATTTTATATCACTTATGTAATAGTTGGATCAGTATCAAGGATTGGGTTCAGCATAGCAGTTACTCCCACTGTTGATGATCTAGTTTATAGATGGATGGACTCCAAGGACAATGTCCAGACTGCAAAGAATCTAAACAAGTTGGGCCCAAGCAAGAAGCAGTTCATTCAGCTAAAGGCAATCCAAAAGCAGAGGCAAGAAATTCCAAGTCCCAACCCACTCATATTCTTTACCAACAAGATATTAGCTAATTTGTGGGGTGAGGTGGCTCAGTGACCTAGAGCACTGAAATTATTGGCTGCAAAGTTGGCAGTTCAGCAGTTCGAATCCCGGGTGTCTCACAGTGGAGTGAGGTCCCGCTGTTAACCCCAGCTCCTGCCAACCTAGCAGTTCAAAAGCAAGTAGATAAATAGGTACTGCCATAAAAACCACAAAAAATCAGTATAGCATGGTCTAGAGCAGTGATGGCGAACCTTTTAGTGACCAAGTGCCCAAACTGTGATTCAAAACCCACTATTTTTTTTCGCAAAATGCCAATACAGCCATTTAACCTAAATCCAGGTGGCTGTGAAGGGGCGATGTTGGGTGCCCACAGAAAGGGCTCCGAGTGCCACCTTTGGCACTCGTACCATAGGTTCGCCAACCCTGGTCTAGAGCCATTCTTCAGACAATGTATCTGGCAATTTTCTGTTCCCAGGAATGAGGCTTATATAACTAAGCTGCCTAGGCAGTGTCCAAGGCTCAGCTATAAGTATTCTAGAAGAAGACTCTCATCTGAGGAGACTCCCTACTGCTATTGAGTACAGTAACCCCCCCCCCCGATAATTTGAAATCCGCAATATGAAGGTGCAGGGCTGGGTCAGAACTGTGGGGCCTGTTCGGGGCCTCTTGTACTTACCCCGGGCCTCGCACTGCCCTGAACGGGCCTCCGGCAGACTTCCCGAGCCACCAGAGGTCCCCAAAGTGCTTCTTGCCAAACCGGAAGTGACTTCTGGAAAACTGGAAGTGACCTCTGGATCACTAGAAAGTACATTTGCAGCTTCTGAGGGCCTTTTTAGGCATGTCGGAGGACTCAGAAATAATTTCCTGTGAACGGGAAGTGGAAGTCACTTCCGGTTCACCAAAAAGCATTTCTAAGTCCTCTGACATGCCTAGAAAGACCCTCGGAGGCCCCAAAAGTGCTTTCTAGCGATTCAGAGGTCACATCTGTTTTTCTGGAAGTCACTTCTGGTTCAGCAATAAGCAATTTTGGGGCCTCTGATGGTGCAGGAAGGCCGTCAGAGGCCTGTTTGGGGAAGCATGAGGCCTGGGGTAAGTACAGGAGGCCTGAAACAGGCCTTTCCAGCTTACCCTAAGGGGATTTTCCTCCATATACTTTTTTCCCCCATAATAGCATTGGTTGTGATATACTGGGACCACAGTTCATGAACAACGAAAGGGCGGGGTTTACTCTATCCCACATCCAAGAAGTCTATGGTGGCAGACAGATACTGGTCCAGTACCTACCAGTTATTCAAAATCACCAGTTACCTACCAGTTACTCAAAATAACCACTGCTCTGTGGCATAGGCTAGTGGCCATATCTTTCTTCTGACTTATAAACAATGTTTCATATCTCTTGGGGAGGCGATTCTGCTAGCTACCTCCTTAAGAGTCCAGGATGCACAAGAGGAGGGCTTGTGTGATTTGCAGAAAGACAGGACCTTTTAGAGCAATGAGTTCCAACAGTCATTACGCATCCTCCCTCAGCAAAGGTCAGCAGCAAAATGGATTAGTCTGCTGTAGATCTGATTCCAACAGTATAGTTGGTATGGACACGTCTTGCACACTGATGAGGAAACTTCTTCAGAAAAAAAAATCCAGTTGCCATGACCCAGATATCCTAGCCCTGGTAGATGATTCAGAACACCAGAAGCTTGACTCAAGCAGGAGCAAACAGAGACCGAAGTCCAAGATGAGCTGCATCTCTCCAAAAAGATAGCAAGGGAACCACTTTCTCCAGAGAAAATGAGTTCAGAAGCTGACTCTGAAAAAAAGAGGTATTCATAAGCCCCCAATAATAAGCGCACTAGAAGAGGCAGGAGAGAAGGGTTTGGCTGAGGAAAACACTGCAATAGAAGTCCTTTTGAGAGGAAGATACTTCATCAGATAAAGCCTGTTTCTAACCCTGAGATGGTCACTTGTGCCATAGGTGGGGCTATCAGCATTTATATAAAAGCTTTGCTAGCAGTATCCTGAATTGTTGGGAAAAACAGGGCTTTACACTATCTCTGATTCTATTCATTCTAGGCAGTTTAAAAACAATCCTTTTCAGTCAATTCCAGTCCTTTTTTACTAATGTTATGTGCTTCTCGCCAGGGCCAGCGCTAGGTTTTTTTGCGCCCTAGGTGAGGGGCGGGGTGGTGGGGCAGGTGGTGGGGTGGTGGGGCAGGGGGTGGTGGGTGGTGGGTGGGGGTGGGGGTGGGGGTGGGGTGGCAGGGCAGGGCAGGGGGCATCGGGGGGCGGGGTGGTGGGGGCAGGCGGCGGCGGTGGGGGGTGGCAGCAGGGGGCGGGGCAGCAGGGGGCAGCGATGGGCATGGGGAGGTGGGCGGCGATGGGCATGGGGGTGGCGGGCAGCTGGCGACGGGTGGCTGGTGGGCGGTGGGGGGACGGCCAGCGGAGGCCAGCGGTGGGGGGAGGGGCGGGGGGGGCAGCAGGCTGGCCAACACCCTCTCTCCATTTTGGCGTCCTAGGCAACTGCCTAGTTCGCCTTAATGGACGCGCCCGCCCTGCTTCTCGCCTTGATGCAGGTCCTTAGAAATGCTCCATGTACGTTCCTTACTAGCTTGTATTAATTTGGTGGAAATCAGTAGTATGTTCCAAGTAGAGTAGGACCATTGAATCAGTGTGGATGTGGTGAGTTAACTCCTTCATCTTTTCTGTTGTCCCAGTGCTGCTTTATTTGCAGCGTACTACTAGATTTCAGCTGCTGCGTGTGGATCAAGTGGCCCTTTTTGGATCAAGAAAGGTTTAGTCCAAAGCCAAAAAGTTTCAGCTCTCTCTTGCTAAGATAGCTATAAAATATCATATCCTAGTAGCAACTTCAGTCAAACGGAGAAGCATATATTGGCAGGGCCCATTTGGTGGAACCAGCCTCCCAGTGATATTAGGACCGTGGAGCTCCTCTTAGCCTTTAGGAAGCAGTTTAAAACTTGGCTTTTTCAGGCTGCTTTTGGCGACTAATGGTGGTTTTATATATTTTCTTTTCCCTTCTTTTTTGCTTCCATCGTATATCCCATGGTTTTTTAAAAAATTGATTTTAATGTCTTAATTGATTGGGTTTCTTTTACTTTATTTTTATAGTTGAATTTTATGGATTTTCTTGCTGTGAACTGCCCAGAGTTCCTTCAGAAAGTTGGACAGTATATAAATATAAATAAATAAATAAATAAATAAATAAATAAATAAATAAATAAATAAATAAATAAATAAATAAGTTTTTTTAAAAAAATAAACTACACCCATTACTAATTACCACAGATCTCTACATAAAAGCTTAGGAATTCTGTATTCCATATTAGAGATGGGCATGAACTGCAGGCTCTATAGTTCATGCTGGTACATCCTTTGGATGAACAAGTGTTCAGGGCTTTCCAAACCTGCCTTCTCTGATGTGTGCCTATTGAGAAGCAGTGCCCTGGACTTCCCTGCCACGCCTTCTCTGGCCACTGCCTCTGAGTGGGTACACACCAGAGGAAATGGTAATCACTACAACATATTCATTCAAAGGACATACCAGTAAGATTTGCTAAACTGGAAGTCATGCCCATCACTATTCCATATATCTACTGCTGTAGGCATAAGCACGACAGAGATTTAAAATCTGTTCAGACAGATCTTTTATGCTTCTAGAAAAAAAAGAGTATTTTTTTCTGTGTGGCAAGAGTAATATTTCTTCCTGATAGGATAACTGGGAGGGGATCATTTTTTTCTATTACGGAGAAATCGTAACCATAAATCATCACAACTTTTATTTGTAAAAGAACACCACTATAAAAACATTTCAGTGAAGATGGCTTTGAGGGTCACTGACACCAAAAAAAGAGAATAAAAGAAAGGAAAGGGGATAGATCTGGGCATACCCTGGACCTGGTGTTTACCTCCACGTCGGAGGATACTAGTCTGAGGGTAGGGGTCGTTGTCTCCCTGCCCGTGTCATGTTCAGACCATCATCTGCTGGCCTTTTCCCTATCGAGGCCTTTGGGGAGCTTCCTGGCGGTCTGGCTGATGATCAGGCCGAAGCCGTGGTAGACCATTGGTTTGATGATGTCTCTCGGGCTGTCGACCAGATCACCCCTAGGTGCCTCCTCCATTGCAGAGCTTGATCTACACCGTGGTTTACGGCGGAGCTGAGAGCGATGAAGCAAGAGCAGAGAAGGCTGGAGAGCAGATGGAGGATGGACTGGATGGCGTTTAATGAGGCTGCAGTCACAATCCAGACCAGGTGCTACATCCTGGCAATCAGGGAGGCTAAAACATCCTTTTACTCCCTGAGAATTAGTGAGGCCTCGAACCATCAGGCGGAATTATTCCATGTGGTTCGCGACCTCAGTAATCCTAGTCTGGCAAGGCCTCCTTCTACTGAGTTCAGTAGTGAGATGTTTGCAGCCTTTTTAAGAACTAAAATAGAGTCCATCCGTGCCAGTCTTGACTCCAGTTGCTCTAGTCTACCCTCGGCATCTCCCGATTCTGCCCCCCCGGTCTCCTTGACTGGTTGAGTTTAGGCCTGTCTCCTCTCTTGAGGCCTCCAGGGCTCTGGCACATTGCTGGCCTGCGTCCTCCCCCTTCGATCCTTGCCCATCCTGGCTCATAAAAACTGCCGGAGGGAGCATGCCTGAGTGGGCTTCCATTATTTCCACTGCCTCCTTCAGGGAAGGGATCTTTCCCTCTCACCTGAAGGAGACAGTGGTGAAGCCCATTCTGAAAAAATCTGGCATGGCATCAGACAAATTGGCAAATTACCGTCTGATTGCCAATGTTCCCTTCATGGGCAAGGTTATCGAGAAGGTGGCCGCTGTCCGGCTCCAGACATACCTGGAGGGAAAATGGATTCTTGACCCATTCCAGTCTGGGTTCAGGCTGGGTCGGGAGACTGAGACAGTCTTGGTCGCACTGCAAGATGACCTCCTCCGGGGGGCCGACAGGGGTAGCTCTACCTTGTTGGTCCTTCTGGACTTGTCAGCGGCCTTCAATGCCATCGACCATGGTATCCTGCTGGACCGGCTCTCTGGGATAGGTATTGGAGGCACTGTCCTCTGTTGGTTCCGATCCTTCTTGGAGGACCGTCCCCAACGTGTTCAGCATGGGGGGGAGTTATCTGCCCTGTGGATGCTCCCTTGTGGGGTACCGCAGGGGTCGTCCCTCTCTCCCATGCTGTTCAACATCTATGTAAGGCCACTGGCTGAGGTCATAAGGAGATTTGGAGTCTGCTGTCATCAGTATGATGATGACATGCAGCTCTATCTCTCCTTTCCCCCCTCTGCAGTGGAGGCGGTCCAGACCCTCGACCAGTGCCTGGATGCAGTCATGGCATGGACCAAGACCAACAGGCTCAAACTCAACCCCAAGAAGACCGAGGTTATGTTCTTCAGGACTTCCCCCTCCAGATATGGAGGCCCTCTCCCCAGTCTGGAGGGCATGCCCCTCCAGCTGGCGGACAGTGTCTGGAATCTGGGCGTGGTCCTGGACCCTGCTCTCACCATGGAGGCCCAGGTGGCTGCCGTGTCCAGGACTGCCTTTTTCCACCTCCGTCAAATTGCCCAGATTCGCCCATATCTTGACCGGGAATCTTTGAGAATGGTTGTGCAGGCATTGGTGATCTTGAGGATAGATTACTGCAACGCTTTTTACATGGGGTGCCCTTGACTCTCCTTCAGTGACTGCAGAGGGTGCAAAATGGTGGGTGCAGACTGGTGGTGGGTGTGCGTCGATATGACCACATCACCCCAGTTCTGGCTCGCCTGCATTGGCTACCTGTTGTGTCCCGAATTAGATTCAAGGTCCTGGTTTTAATTTATAAAACCCTCCATGGCCTGGGACCTGATTACCTGGAAGAGCGGATCTCCCTGCGGTCAACTTTGGCCCAACCGACCAGAGTGTCGCGGGCTCACTCGCTGCGGGTGGCCACGCCCAGGGAGGCTCGGAAAATGTCCACTCGTTGCCGAGCCTTCTCTGTGGCTGGTGTTTGGTGACTCTTAGCTTCTTCTTTTTTAGGTCCGCCACCTGCCTGTTCATTTGCCTGTTCTTTGTCTGTGCTTACTGATTTTACCTTGTTTATGCAGTTTTAATTGTAATAATTTGTTTGTTGTGAACTGCGTGGAGTTCCTTCGGGAAGACGGGTGGTATGTAAGCCTTAAAAAAAAATAAATAAATAAATAAATACGAGAACATCTACAAATTAATAACTACAAGACAGATATTAAACAGCAAGCAAAAGTACTTCTGAATTACTAGCCTCAGTTAACAATTATAAATCAGAGACACAAACACACAAAGCCCACATACAAGGAAACAAATACATGTGTCATTCATTGTCAGCACTAAAACACATTAGTTTTAAGAAGACTGTGAGTAATTGATTTTCCTGTCTATATTTGTGAGAGATATGAAATGTTTTAATGCAGACCCTTCACTCGGTTTTAAGCAATATTTTTGTGTACCAAGAATCTTTATCTCCCATTCCACCAACATATGCCATAATACTTCCTTTAGATGTAGGGTGGCTAACCCCTGGTGGACTACAGATCCCAGCAGCACTCATTGGGGGTGATGGGAGTTAGAACCTGGTAACATGTGAAGGGCCACTGTTCTCCTTTGCCTCTGAAGTTGTACTGCTATCAAAACTGAAAATGCACTTTTCCATCTATCACCTCTGAAAGTGCCCAGGCATTCCTCTGTTTTGGTGTGATCATGAATCAATTCTCCTAGGCTTTGGGTGGAGGGAACAGCCACTGGTTGAAGTGCTTGTTGAGCACTAAAGGATATGTTAGCAGCTGGCATCTGGGCAATGCAACTGCCAGGTTCGAAACCCCCTGTGAGTCAGCTTGGCTTCTGTAAGCTACTGGAGAACTCCAAGTGTGAAGACAAAAAAACCACTATGAATGATACTGGCTACAGACAGAATGACAAGCAAATGTTCTAATTACAGGCTTGGCTTGTGCCAATGTACTCTCAGATGTATGTACATTTAGATTTTTTTTTCAGATATTATGTACACTGCCAAACATAACTGATGTATTCAACATATGGCGTTTCAAGGTAATGCAGATATTAAAAGAGAGCTGTCTACTATGAAAAGATTGTTTTTCACTCCCCTTGCATGACCCCACAGCTCAAAGGTGGGCAAAGTACAGCCTGTGGATAGCTTTCAGTCCCCAAATGGCTTGTTTGCAGACCCCCAGACTACCCCCAGAGAAGAAAAAAGAAAATATGAAATAAAAGGGTATTTCTTAAAACCAAAAATGAGTTTCTCCTCTCTAGGAATGATAGCTTTTGTTTTAGGTTGGTGATAGAAGATGATGCCAATAAATGTGGAAAACAACAAAATGGCTCACCGTCTGGAAACTGTGGGCAGAATATGCTTTCCACTTGGCAAATGAGGCTATATTGCTGGCCGAAAAAGACAATATTTTCAAATGACTGCTTAGGAAAATTAAAGAAAGAAAGTGAAAGAGTAAGTTAACTGTTGTTGAATATTAAAAAGACAAAAGAAATATCTGCAAATTAACTTTATGTTGACAACAAAGAACCAAAATAGCTTGGCTGAATCATTGATCCAAATGCAGGCTGCATCCAAGAAATTAGAAGAAAATTATAAGAAGGAAAGTACATCCTCGATCCAATTAAGGCTGTTAAAGAAGCTAATGTGACATACTGGGATGACTGCATTTTGGATATACCATGTGAAATTAAAGGTAACTGGAAAAGACAGGAATATTAGCAAAAAGTGAAAGCCAAGAGGAAATGGCAAAACCTAACATAAGATGGACTGACTCACTATAGAAAGCGACAAGCTTTAGTTTGTATGACTTGAGCAGTGTTCTTCATTGCAGAAACTTTTGGAAAGTCATTAATTCATACAGTTGTCACAAGTCTGTAGAGATTTGGCAGCATCCAACAAACCTTCACTACATTGTAATTTATTGACATTGTTTCTACTATTCTATAGTTTGAACTAACCATTAGAGATGGGCACAACCAGAATTTTTTTTCGAGTTGTCGTTTGTTCGGGACAGGTCCGTTTCGGGTCGTTTCCATTTTTCGTGAATATTTTAAAAAAATTGTCATTTTGTCGTGTCGTTTATCGTTTGTCGTCACCACTGCAATTTTGCGTGATTTGACGTCCCAGTGAGTGGCGTCCCGCAATCAGGGTCGGCGCTAGGTGTTTTTGCGGCCTAGGCAGCGGGCGGGGTGTGGGGGCGGGGAGGTGCGGGCGGGCGGCGGTGGCGGGGGCCATGGGTGGGTGGCGACAGTGACAAGGGGGAGGGGCGGGCACGCGGGCGGGCACGCAGGCGGCAGCTGTGGGTCCCGCAATGACCCAGAGCAGGCAGAAAACACTTTAAACTGGGTGATGGTCTTGCTGCACAAGACTGCATGCATCCTCCTCACAATAAAACTGCAGGAGAATAAAAAATCATAAACTGTGTTGCTACTCCCCGCAGCAGACAGGGAATGAAAGGAGTTATTTCCTAAAAATTCAATTGAATCAATTCCCTCCCTGCCTGCCTAACTGAAAAATCTAAAGGCTCTGCGAAATCGAAACTAGCACAGCAGCCAGCTTACACACAGCCCTCCTCCACCCTCATCCAAGCCTGGACTGCGACTGTTCTGGGAGTGCCTCGCCTTTTTATGTCCTCTGGCACATCCAGAAGTGTCAGTCAAAACCTGGCCATGCGATTGGTAGAATGGGTCCAAAAATTTGCATGGTCCCATCCCATAGCCAGCCCATCATTGCGCAGGTGTAAAAAAATAAAAATAAAATAAAATAAAATAAAATCAATGGAGACTTTTTATTGCTAGAAAAACCCACTGCTGCTACTGTAAAAATTCAAGCATTTAAAATAGCTAATTTTCACATGTTTCTGTGGTGCTTTGGTGGGTTTTTGGACCACGATTTCAAAAAAAAATATTGCGGTCGCCATTTTGGATCCCCCCGCACGGCATGGCAAATGGAGATGATGAGACTGATGCCCCCCCAGCCTGGTACCAGGTCCAGCAGCCCAGGACAGGAGAGGGGAGGAGGCCAGGGACCCCCCCCAGAAACCACCCCTCTGGTAGGTGCCCTCAAACAGGCATATTTTTGCCTGCTTTTTTGGCTGGGAATTGGGATTTTTTTAGTTTTAAAACTTTTTTTCTGTGCCGCTTGGCATTGCGCGATCACCGCGCGATGCCATGAACGACAACGACAAATCAGACCCAATTTATCCTTTATTGGTTCGAGTTCAAGTTCTGACGGCTTAATTGTCGTTTCCGTTTCCGTTGCGTAACGGAAACGAGGAACGAAAATGGAAATGAGAATTTTGCCAAGTCATGCCCATGTCTACTAACCATAGTTCTGAATTTGGACATTACAATAAACTATTATTAGAATAAACAAGGAAGTAGATCCAGATCATGTCCCTTTCAGATACAAATCACCCACTATACCAGGTTATTGAAATGACTGGCCATGTTCAAATGTTTGTGAACAGAGAAAACATAGTTTTGTTTCTAGTCTGCTAAACTGGATGAGGGATACATTTGTGGTGTATTGCTGGTTTATCTTATATTACACCCCTATCAAAGCATCTCCACTTGCTGCCAATCAGCTATCGGGCACAATTCAAAGTGCTGACCTTGACCTACAAAGCAATGTGCGAAGTGGGTCCAAGCTACCTCAAAGATCGAATCTCAGACTATGAACTGGCTCAGGTATTAAGGTCATCAGGAGAGACCTTTCTCTCCATCCTGCCACCCTCACAGGTATGTCACGTGGGAATACATGAAAGGGCCTTCTTGGCTGCTGCTCCCAGACTCTGGAACTCCCTTCCACTAGACTCCAGGATGGCCCCATTTCTGATGTCTTTCCAAAAACAGGCAAAGACCTTTCTCTTCAGGCAAGCTTTCCCTGAATGATGGACTACCTGTTATGTGTCTTTTATATGAATCTATAGGATCACATAGATAGACTTTATGTTTATAACCACTTCTAACCTTGTGTGATTACACTGACATTATGTTTTAAATCTTAGTTTCCATCTCTCATAACTTTACAGGGAATTTTACTCTCTTTAATGTAGCTATAATGTAATGTCTTTTAATGCTTATTATCCGTCACTACTGTAAACCGCCTTGGGTCCATTTCCAAGGAGAAAGACGGGGTGAAAATACTTTAAAATAAATTTAATGTAGACACTCTATTATGAGGTATTCGTGGCTTTTGATTTTGCTCTGTCACTTTATCATTTCCCTACCTCTCTAACACTTGCATATTTGAGCAGGCAGACACATGCACAAATAGTTTTGTCTGGAAAGTACAAGTGTAATAATAATAATAATAATAATAATAATAATAATAATAATAATAATAATAATAATAATAATAATAATAATAAAAGACCCATGCTTTACAAATTCCTCTTTCTGGTTCAAGACACTATCATGCAATAGGGCTGATGTACATACTAGAAGCAGAGAAACCTGCCCCCCTCCAAAATGCTAAAACAACATGAAAGGGACAACATGTTTTTAAAAGCAGATGATTTGTTCATAGCGTCATACAGATTTGTCCTATTGACTTTTTCAGATTTCCTTTTGGGTCTTCAACAAGCCCCAGAAGAGCTTCTGGTAACCTCTGTGTAGATTAATTGCAAGGATAGAGGGACCCACCAGAACAGCATATCATTTGTCATATTCTTTATGAATATGATGTGAAAAATGAGACTCCATTAATATCCCTTTCCCTTTAGAGTTTTTATTTGTTTTCAGCTTTAATTGTTTGATGTAATGTTTTATTTACTCTGAGTTTGACTTATTTCTGAATGATCTTGTTCTGTATCATGCTGGTGAGCTTGGAATGGGCTTGATTATTTGAGAATGATTTGTTCGTAATGCGTAAAACACATTTGTAACATACGCACTTGAGTGTGTATCTTTATGTTCTTGGCAAGAAGAGCCTCAAACACTCTTGAATTCCTGGCACAAGTTAATCCAAATTGCTACAGTAGAGAGTGCCCCACCTTCATTGACATCATTTCTCCTTCTAAAACATTTTAAGAGATGGTAGTAATAGAGAGGATTTTTTTAAACCACCAGGTGGCAAGCTTGGATCATAAAATTATTCACACCATATGAGCAGTTTGAAAGCAAATACAAGTGGACCCTTGTATAACAAACGGTTTGTATAACATAAAATTTGTACAACACAAAACATTCCGGAGATAGGGGAAATTTACTTAACAATTGCCTATGGGGCGAATCTGTACAACATAAAAATGGGATCAATCTGTTTTCAATGCATTCCTATGGGAAATTTGTATAAAGGAAACATTGCTTAACATAATTTCATTTGGAACAAATTAATTCCTTTATACAAGGTACCTCTGTAAAGGCTAGTAGATAAATAGGTACCACTGTAAAAAGTGGGAAGGTAAACAGTGTTCCGTGCAGCCATGCCGGCTACATGGCCATGGACTTGCACAACACTGGCTCTTTAACTTGAAAATGGAGATGAGAATAGACCATACAGTTGGTCACAACTAGCACACATGTGCAGGGGGAACATTTACCTTTACCCTTTATGAATCATTTTTAATCCCGCCTCCTCATTGTTAATTACAATATATATTTGCTTCTTCACAACATGTACTCAGTGCCTCAAACTGGAGTTGATAGGCTAAGTATACATCAGAGGCTGATTGAAAAATTGAGGAGGGTTTCATATTTTAATACAGGGTTCTCCAATTCTGTTTCAATGTGCCTGAAACTGAAATAGATCTTAACGCAATTTGCTGTCAGAAACCTATATTTTTCCAAGCTTGGGTTGTCATTTTCATGACAACTAGAGATGGGCACGAAATGCCGAAATGCCATTCGTTTTAGTTATTCGGCCCCTGGGCCCCTGCTTCATTCTGTTACCATTCTTCGGGCCCCTGGGTCCCGCTTCATTTCCATTATTTTGATTTTCGGCACGGCCGCGGGGAGCCCTCCCGCCGGGGCCAAGCGCCTCTGGAGCTGGTGTTCCAAGGCAGTGGCGGCTGGCACAGCTTCCAGAGGCCCCTGCCCTCTTGAAGAAGCACCCAGGGACAAAAGGTGCCCAGTGGCAAACCGAGCGAAGGCACCTCCTGAGTCCTGACTGGCAAGCACCCGGCTCTGGCTGCACACGCCACTCACTGGCTCCTCCACACACGTGGGGCAGCTTAAGGGCGCCTGCCTCATGCTCCTCCTCATCCCGGAAAAAGAAAGGGGAAAAAAGCCACCCGCCAAACCTCTCAAGTCGCAACTAGGCTTTGCACAAAGCCGCCCTTCTGCTCACATACTTACCGAGATCCGCCCTTTCCCCTGCCTCAACTTGTGCAGATGGCCCTCGGAAGACTCCAACTCCCAGAATCCTCTCTCTCTCTGGCTCTCCACTGCACCTGAATCTCTCCTGTAACTGTTTTCTGGAGGGAGGAGGAGGAGGAGGAGAAGGAGGAGAAGGGCAAGGGAGGGCGAGGGACGCCGGCCACGAGCAAGCCAGTGAGGGTGATGAGGCGGGGAGGAGGCGGCACCCATGCAGAGGGCTCCTTATGCCTGAGAAAGCCCCCACCAGCCCCACCAGCCACTGCCGCCACTGCCTTATTCCCCACTGGGCCACCGAGTCAAATGGGTGCTGCTGAATGTCAGTGGCACGATCTTCCTGACCACCCAGCAGAAATGTTTCCTCTGCCACCTCTGCCAGGGCGAGGACTCCAGTCGGACTGCCAGTAAGCAAGTGCGTTTCCACCGGGCTGGAATCGCCTTGGGGCAGGCAGAGGTAAAGACTTGGCTCGTTCTGGCGGCCGCGGGTGGGGTGAGGTGGAATTCCTGATGGTTGCTATGCCCGGGCTTTTTTTTCCTGGTCACCATGGCACCGGACCTCTGGACCAGCAACAGGCCATTTCATTGTGTGTGGGGTAAGGTGGAATTAAACCTGATGGTTATTTGCTATGTGTGTGTGTTGTGTTGCAGTCTTGACTGGCTCTTTTTTCCTGGTCACCATGGCAGTCTGGGGGACCTCTCCAGCCTACAGACAGGGCCAGGAATCTGGGCAGGCCATTTGGAAGCCCAGGTGATGGCTGCAGGGCCACCATCTCCGCAGGATCGCCCAGATCCATCAGTAACGAGTCCTCCCTGAGGACAGTAGTGCAGGCCCTGGTGATCTTTCTTGTTTCTGTTGCGGCGGCCAGGCTGGTGGTGGGTGTTTTGTGCACATCAAACCAGTGCCATGGTCATTGGTTTTCAAGGCCCTCCGTTGGGACACCTGTGGGTGTGTTGTGTTGTTACAGTCTTGACCGCGCCTTCTCTGGCTCTGGAACCATCTGTGACTCCATGTCCATGGAGCTTTTTTCTTCAAAGAAGCATGGTGCCCTTATTAGTTAGTAAACGTCTGGCCATCTTGCCCTGCCCTTGCTGGTGGCCTGCTATCTTTTAGCTTTTTACTTTTTTCGCTTTGCGTTGGCGCCCAGAGTTCCCGTTAGGAAGATGGAGCGGGATATAAACACTTAAATAAATAAATAAATAAATAAATAAACACTGGAGTGGCTTGCCAGTTCCTACTCCAGGCGCCTACAGCACCTGGTATTCCCTGGTGGTCGCCCATCCAAGTACTAACCAGGGCCGACCCTGCTTAGCTTCCGAAATCAAGCAAGATCGGATGTGCTTAGGGCAGAACGAATAACGGATAGCAGAATGAATAAAAAAGTCATTTCATGCCCATCTCTAATGACAACACAACAATATTTTAAAATAAAATATAGGTATGTGGGAAACTTGCAGGGGGGAAATGTACATTCCTTAATAATGCTAGTAGAGATAGGCACGACCAGGAAAAATTACGTTTCGAGTTGTCGTGTGTCGGAGCTGGCCCGTTTCGGCTCATTTCCGTTTTTCGTGAAATTTTCCAAAAATTTGTCATTTCGTTTGTCGGTTTTTCATCTGTCGCTAGTACTGGTTTTTTTCGGGGGGCTCCTGGAGGCACCTCTCTGGGGTGGGTGCCTCCTCTGGCCCGCTACAAAATGGCATGCATAGCCAATTGGATATACATACCATTAAGTTGCAGTTACAGTAGGCAGAGGCACCTCTCTTTCGGGTGCCTCTGTGACTCACTGCCTGCACTTGGGCTGGGGAACGAAGTGAGAGAGGACCCCTACGGGTGCCCGCTGTGACTCACTAAGAAGGGAAGTGTACTTGCTGTAGTGCAATGCGAGTACACAGATCTGGCTTGGTGTTAGGGGTTAGCACAAGGGCTAGGCTTAGGGATACTGGTAAGGTTAGGGTGACTTACTGGGGTGCACCTCTGGGTGCCTCTCTGACCCACTAAGAAGGACAGTGTACTGGCGTATGGGTTACGGGTTCGGGTTCGGGTTCGGGTTCGGGCTAGGGTTAGTGGCTTTTTATGCCCGACTGCACATCCCAGAAGTCTCGGTCAAAACCTGGCCAAGTGGCATGCAATTGGTGGAATGGCTCCAAAAATTTGCATGGTCCACTCCCATGGCCAGCCCATCATTGCGCAGGTGTAAAAAAATAAAAATAAAAATAAAATAAAATAAAATCAATGGAGACGTTTTGTTGCAAGAAAAACCCACTGCTGCTACTGTAAAAATTCAGACTGTTTTAAAATAGCTATTTTCGCATGTTTCTGTGGTGCTTTGGTGTGTTTTTGGACCACGCGATTTCAAAATAAATATTGCGGTTGCCCCATTTTGGATCCCCTGCCTGCACCACATGGCATGGCGCGAGTTGGCGAGATGACAAGGATGCGCAGCCCGGGAGAGGAGAGGGGGGAGGCCAGGGACCCCCCCCCCAGAAACCACCCTTCTGGTAGGTGCCCTCACTGAGGCAGGCATATTTTCGCCTGCTTTTTTGGCTGGGAATCGGGTTTTTTTAAATTTTTAAAACTTTTTTTCTGTGCCACGCCGCTTGGCGAGTTGCGACTCGACGAGGATGCGCACTTTGTGCAGCCCAGGAGAGGAGAGGGGGGAGGCTGGGGACCCCCCCCAGAAACCACCCCTCTGGTAGGTGCCCTCAGGCAGGCATATTTTCGCCTCATTTTTGGCCGGGAATCGGGTTTTTTTATTTTTTAAACTTTTTTTCTCTGCTGCTTGGCATCGCTCGATCGCTGCGATGCCAGGAACGACAACAACAAATCAGACCCAATTTTTCTTTAGTCGGTTTGAGTTCGAGTTCTTGCGGAGTAATTGTCGTTACCGTTTCTGTTACGTAATGGAAACTAGAGATGGAAACGGAAACGAGAATTTCGCCAAGTCGTGCCCATGTCTAATTGCTAGCATCCTTTAATATTGGAAAAACATATCAATATGAAAAGCACACAAAATATGTAGATTTTGAGAAATCTGCATAGAAAAATGAAGACACATACATTCATGAAAATAAAAGCAGAACATCTAGTTTTTTACACTAGAAAAAATGAGAATCTTTTTGAGATCTGAACACTTTCATGCATTTCAAGATAGATAAAAATGTTCTTAACATTTCTAGTGATCCCAATCTTTGTGCCCTAAGGAAAAAATGGATTAACCTTTACTCTTGTAAGCTATTTAGACCTGTTTGCCTCAAGTCCAAATTGCAACCCAGGCTGATGTGGAAGTAGATTGCTGTTACTCTAGGCCTTTGTAAGCATGCAGGTGGGAACAAAATATGCATCTGGGAAAAAGTGTTGTTGGAAACTGATAGATGGGCAGGTGATGAAAATAGAGAAAAATTAGACTGGTTATGCATATCATTAAGTATTTAAACAATTGGCAGTGTCATGTTAACACAGTCCACACAAGCCTGTAAGTGCTTGGAAGTAAAGCGTAAAGTTTGGTGTTTGCAACCTTCAGCCTAATGATTTGTGTTTGGTTTTCTGAGACAGGGTTCTGACAAGGCATTTGTGCTGCTGGAAAAAATCTGCTTTTAAGAAATCCTTCTGTTGCTGATGTTCATCTGCTTTGTACCACATAGTGAAGCCTATGTTGGAATAGATGTGGACAAGACTGTGATGGTCTCTAACTTATTTCATACCCATGCCATTTACATCTGATGGTGGATCTGTTTAGTTTTCCTGGCCAGCAAAAAAGGTTTCGTCCTGTCTTCTGAATGAACCCTCCAGCTGCAGCCACTTGAAATGGGCTGTGGAATCCCTGTGGTCTGGAATTAAGTCTATGTCTGTCTTGATCTCAATTGCTGTCCAGCCTGTGGTTGTTTGGTAAGAAGACAATGAGATGGGGCATATCATCCTTTTTCTTGGTTGTGTCTGAGGACCAAGGAATGCCGATATCGAAGGCCTTGAAACAAGGCTGAGCAACTGTCAGAGATGTAGGGGCTGTATCTGCCCATTACAGGAACTTGAAGGACCACACCCATTCCCATGCCTGCCACCAATCACCCCATTTTTATAACTCAATATGCCTTTCCTTATATTATCTTCTGTCCATAGAGAGCCAGTTCATCATTTTGGGAATGTTTTTAAATTGTTCTGAATAGCTTCTAGTTTGGGGAAGGGGGAGATCCCCTACTTAAATCATTTTAGCAGAATATGACAAAGTTAGCGACCCTACCTTCCAAGGACATGAGGGAACATTCCAATCAATTTTTTAAAAATTGGGGAGAAAGTTTTATGGCTGTTGGAAAGCTTCTGTGAGGCCCCATGTGGCCCCATGGGACTTGTACTGCAGGATGTGCTTTGCCTATCCATCTTTTAAAAGGACTGCTTGTGTCTAGAGAGGACGATGGCTTTAAGAGTACTTCCCTTCTTGAAGAAGAAGGTTACTAGAGCTAAAACAATTTTTCTTCCCTCAAATATCTCTTAAACTGTGAGTCAGAAGTCAAAATGTATGATGATTCCAAACACTCCCACCACACTTTAAAACACATATGCATCAGCCTTGATTTAATTTAAGACATTTCCTTTATGGGGTTTTCTATTAATTTTAACAAATTTCTGATGGGATGAGAGTAAGAACTGCTCTCTCCAATAAATTTGGTTTAAGTAGCTTGGGCAAAACCAATTTATGTTTTGCAGATTATCTAGTCTATTTTCCATGTATGTACCAGAAATTGCTTAGAAGGTTTCAGAATTATTTTTATGGCTTTGTATAGATTTGAATCTTGGTCTTGCCAATTTTTGATGGACTCTGTAGCAAGTAAAACCACTGATTGAGGTAATCATTACTATTTCAGTGAAAAGTACTTTATTGATTATTTACAGTCACAAAATCCTCTCTTTATTCATGTTATGTTGAAACCTAGCATACAGAGACTTCTGATTTTTAATGTGGACCACCAGTATCTTATTTTAGATGTAGCTTTAATGAGTTTTGTACTGTACACCATGCTGGGATTTTGTTAGTAAATCAATCAACCAACCAATCAATTGTATTTTACTGTACTTTCAGCTAATGATCGGTTATGTGCCATCAAGATGGAATTGGCTTATAGGGACTTCTATGTAAGTGAGATATTTAAGGAATAGTTTTACCAGTTCCACACCATCAATGAGTTCCCATGGCCAAATGGGAATTCAAACTCTGGGTTTGAATGAGGAGTGCCAAGATAAAATTATAGATGGCCGAGAGAAAGAAGCTCAGACCTTGGATGACAGATGAATTTCTGGACGTCAGAGATCATAGAAGAGAGATGAAAAATAGAGATGCTATAATATATAAACAACTGAGAAAGTAATGTGGCGGAAAATAAGAATAGCAAAGGAAGAAAAACTTTTAAAGGAATGTAGTGAAATTGAAGAATTAGATACTAAGCATGATTCATTTAACAAGTACAGGAAAATAAGGCAAGCAACAGTGCATATAACAGTAGAGGAAGTGAATCTCTTATTGACAAGAATGGTAATACCTTGACAAGCACTGAGCGGAAACTACAGGAGTGGACGGAATATATAGAACATCTATTTAAGGATAACAGAAGTATTTACCATTGTGTCAAGTTAGATGATGGAGTAGATATCATGAGGGAAGAGGTAGAACATGCCATTAAACTATCAAAGTGTGGCAAAGCTCCAGGCCCTGATGAAATATATATGGAAGTATAGATAGATAGATAGATAGATAGATAGATAGATAGATAGATAGATAGATAGATAGATAGATAGATAGATAGATAGATAGATAGATAGATAGATAGATACTTAAGGAAGAACAATCACTTTCCCTTCTGTTCGATTTATACAACAGCATCTATAGAAGTGGAATCATCCCACAGGACTGGCTTAAATTCACTTTTATACCACTTCCCAATTCAAAAAAGTTGTACTGAATATCGGACCATCAGTTTGATGAGTCACACCCTGTTGTTTTTAAAAGTCCTGAATTTAAGAATATAGCGAAAATGTGAATAGAACATTGAGGATACCCAATTTCACTTCAGGAATGGATTTGGAACTCAGGAGGCAATATTTAGTCTTAAAATATGAGTTCAGAAATGTCTCGATGTCAATGTTGATGTTTTTGTTTGCTTCATTGATTATGAAAAAGCATTTGACTCAGTTAAACATGATAAACTTATTAATATTCTTAAAGAACTGGGCTTGGACAGTCATGATATCAGATAGCGGATGTCACACCATTTTTTTAAAGGAGGGGGGACCCAGGAAACTACAGGCCGGTTAGCCTTACGTCTGTCCCAGGAAAGATGGTGGAAAGCCTCATCCAAGAGAAAAATCTTAAAACACATAGAAGAACAAACCTTGCTGAGAGAAAATCAGCATGGCTTCTGTAAGTCTTGCCTGACAAACTTTTTAGAATTCTTTGGAAAGGTCAGCAGGCATGTGGAGTTGGGTGAACTGGTGGATATTGTCTATCTTGATTTCTCAGAAGGCTTTTGACACAGTCCCTCACCAAAGGCTGATGAGAAAATTGCACAGTTAGGGGATAAGAGGGCAGGTCCTCTTATGGACTGAGAAATGGTTGAGATCCAGGAAACAAAGAGTACCCTAACCCTAACCCTAACCCAAAAGGGCCTTCCTGTGAACTGGAAGTGACTTTCTTTAAACTTGAAGTCACTTCTTCATCACCGAAAATCATTTCTGAAGCCTCCAAGGTCTTTCTTGGCCTATTGGAGGCCTTAGAAATGATTTTCAGCGACCTGGAAGTGACTTCTGGTTCATAGGGAGACCCTTTTGAGGCCTCCAGATGGCTCAGGAAGGCCCTCGCAGGCCCATTCGAGGTAGCGCCAGGCTGGGGGTAAGTACAAGAGCCCCCAGTTAGGTGCCCCAGGCCCAACCTGACTTGCATCCGCATATTGTGGCTTTTCAGTTATTGCAGGTCAGGTTGGGTCCCTAACCCTCACAATAGGTGGGGGCTCACTGTTCTTCATGTGTGGATCATTTGTTCTAGCACTTACCATTATACCAGAAGATACCTACAGACCCCAAATTTTCTTTTAGGAAAACATAAACTGAAAAAGAATGGGAAGCTAATAAGACATCTGATGTTTGAGCAGGCTTTGTTGTGTCAATGATTACAGATTTGTCATGGGCCTTTTGTTTCAGAATGGGTCCGGTTCTGAAATGAAGCATGGCAGCACAGGTGCTGTTTGGAACTTGGACCTATCCTGTGAAACAAAATCACCCATTGACTTGCCTTGCCTTACATTGCATGGGGCACACCACACCAACCAGGAAGAAGACTCCAACATGTCATTGTTCCATCTCCCTGGTGCTGGCCAATCAGGAGCTGTTCAGGGACATGCACCATCCCGCCTTTAACTTCATGGTTGCAGTATTGCCCTGATAAGGCAAGATAACTCAATGGGTGATTTCATTTTTCAGGGTGGGTCCAAGTTCCGAACAGCACCTGTGTTGCCGTGCTTCATTTCAGAACCAGACTCATTCAGAAATGAAAGGCCCATGCCTATTACAGTTTGTTGAGGAGAGGAATTGAAAATGGTGGTTGCGGGATGACAGAATTCACTGGAAAAGGGTATATTCACTGGGTAGAGGCCTGAAGAGGAACTCTTGATAGCACAACATTTTATTGTAGATCATATTTGCCTGGACTAAAGGATAATATTTAAAAGTGCTCATTGCCAACCTTGCAAATGTTCTGTTATCAATTAACAGATGAGAATATTAGATATGTTAAAGGCAGATCCAAACATTCAACCAAAAATTGCTTTGGAGAAAATGTGCTTTCTTGAAACTGCTTCACTTTTGCCTAATTGTCCTAATGAATGCTCCTTTGTGTCGCGCCCAAGAAAGGTGATTATGACCACTGATTCACAAAGTCATTTTGCTCTGAATCACTGTTAGCCAAAAGGCCATTCTTAATTGGGCTTCCATTTGACTTGTGAAAACTAGTATCTATGGCAGTTAACATTCCACTTGCATTTGAATCAAATCCTCTCCTCCACCTTTTTAACTCTTTCCAACAATGATGTCACCACTTTTGCCATAACTCAGAGAACATTCCCTTTTAATCAAAGCACTTTTTCAAAATTTTCATAAAAGAACAATAAAACAAACACACTAGATATCATTAATGGAAATTTGACAAAACAGTAAAATATTTGTTATTAAGAAAAAATCAAATAATTAGACATTATTTTAAAATAATCAGAATTTTTTTCCAAACCAAGACAGAAGTAAGACTAGAATGGAAGGCTCAGATTACTGTGTAGATCAGTGATGGCGAACCTTTTAGAGACCAAGTGCCCAAACTGCAATTCAAAACCCACATTTTTTTCGCAAAGTGCCAATACAGCAATTTAACCTGAATACAGGTGGCTGTGAAGGTGCGATGTCAGGTGCCCACAGAAAGGGCTCTGAGTGCCACCTTTGGCACCCGTGCCATAGATTCACCAACACTAGTATAGGTAATCAACAGAGGTATGCCACGTATGTGCAAAGTGTCTTATTTTCAAAGGCTTTAGGTTTTCTTCTTCTGAGGCAGGTGAATTCCTGATGCAGTGATGGCAAACTCCACAACTCCTACAGTCCTTTCTAATTGGCAATCTAGGCTCAGAATTCTTGGAGTTGTGGGTCCAAAACATCTGGAGTGCCAAAGGTTCACCACCACTGGTATAGGGCATGCTTATAAATGCTATCCATCCATTATTACAGCCATAGGGCAAAAGCAGTTTTTAAAGACTTTCTGGAAGACTTGTGATAGCATTATTCATCTATTTTTAGATGTAACTATACATGTTTTTATTATTTCTAGACTTCCGACAGATCAGACTTTTCAGGAGAGCTACCATAAATTGTTCTGTATCACTACCCCCAGCAAAATGATATAGAACTTAAATTCTGGAAGTCTTTAGAATCCCTATTAAAATCTGTATGAGTGGGAGGCATGTGCCAGAAGGTGTTAAGCCTGAGAATTTATAAGACCTTTATCTGAATTAGAACAGATTTAATAAAATGATATTGACTCCATCAAGTATTGCACAAAATTGAGACACATTCCCCATCTGTCATAGACCAGGTCTCTTCTTCATCACCCTTCCAATATGACTTTTGTAGCAATGCTTCTATATTTTCCATAGGCTCTAATTGTCAGTCAAACTTAAACACCTCTTACTTGGTCTTCTAGCTGCTTTCCCCCTGAAAAACCATTCTCAGACAAGCCACTTGTCTGCCATTCTTAGTATTAGATAATATATAGTGAGGCAGACATCTTAGGCAGTAGTAGAGATGTCATATCAGCAGCACTCCATTCCATGATATGTCACATACCAAACTAGATCCAAGGGAACAACTCTTGTGATATCACAAGAATAACCTGATGGTTTGCCAGAGGCTCGACAGGCAAGTGTGACGGATTCACACTGTCCATGTTGCCTCCTTGTGATGTGTCCCAACTATGTACAAAATTATAACTAAGAGAGAAATCGTTTTGAGTAACAACTTATGCAGTCAAAGTGACTGAACAGTGTTTCTTACATGTAGGTGGTTTGAAAAAAAGACATGTGGTAGCTAAGACTACCATGAGATTGCTTCATCTGCATATGTCACATCTTTCATATGACTGGCTGGCACATGAATCCCAGGAAACAACATGGGAGGCCTATTTTTGTAATGTGGAACACCCCCCCCCCAAGTCAAACTGCATGTCCTTAATCAGGCAGCATTCTGCAAAAGGTAAGTTCATGTCAGAGTATCATTCTCAAAGTGTTGTTGTTTGTGTTTTAATCTGATACAGCTAGAGTAGATGAAGATGTAAATAATGACTGCTTCCCATTTTGTGGAGAACAAAAGAAAAAATATTTTTAAACTAAAAACAAAACAAAAATACTATGGCACCTTGAAGATTAACTGCTGTATTATAATGTGGATTTTCATGGACAAGTCTGTTTCCTTGGACATGCTCTGCACATAGGTTTTCTCTCTCCAGGTGTTGAGAATCATGATGTTTCAAGGCTCTCAATGAGAGGCAGAGTTTGGGAGTTTTACTTGTTAGTTCTATAGCTCTAAGAGACTCCCACACTAGTTGGTATGATGACGATGACAATGACGACAATGACGACGACAACAACAACAACAACAACAACAACAACAACAACAATGGTGACCACGAAATCAGAGGCTTCCAATCATGAGATGCAAACACCATGCTCCCCTGAGCCCACATTTCAAAGCCACAAAACTCTGATCTAGAACCAGCATTAACAGTGCCTGAAGCATATCAACTGTAGGGACTGTATATTTTTCTCAAAGAATTCCACAATTCCATAATAGGACAACCCAAAATCAGCTGAACCCCAAGCAAGAACTCTTGGAGCGAGTTTAAATGGTAGTCAAATATCCTGCCTCTAACATTTCCCTCTTAGTGAGTAATAGTAGGGCTTGGGAAGGGCGGTTTAGCCTAATACAAATTTTCAAAAGCCTCAGGTCAACTTCATTCTTGTTCAGGCAGGCTGCTCTTTCAGAGTTTACTCCATGTGCTAAAATGTTCAACCAGCATTAATGCCTTGCATTCCAAAATCTCTTCCTACTGCACTGACCATGAGAACAAGAAAAATTAAAATAAAGTGGACTTACGAAGAATAGGTCATAGATGTTTGGCAGTGAATACTGAAGAGCAGCAGTTGCCCTCTCATAGTGTTCATACTGTCCATTCACTTTTTTTCCTAAATGAGATGGCAGTCTCCATCTGACTTTAAAGTAAGAATAAAGCATGAATCCAATCAGCATCTGCCCATTACATATAGGAGGATCTCACATTTTTTTCAATCCTAACGCAGCAGGGCTCAGGCCCTTTCTTCATGTGACATTAGTTACATAAAAGAGGACATCAAAAGAAGGCTCACATCTCATAAGGCAATACTGCCAATGTGGGTATGTATCAGATATGCTACAGCTTATATATACATATTGTTAGGATTCTTCATATTAATGACTGAACAAAATTAACAAGGTTATTGGGAAACAATAGCATAGAACTCTCTGTTTAAAATATATTTTTTCCAGAATATATTAGATTTTCCTCAAGGTAATTTAAGAGCATATGCCATCTATATATTTCCTTGTCAACCACATTGGGGGTGGCTAACTAAGATACTGGTTTAGAAAGCAGGAAACATGGGATCTAAAAGGATAATTTAATGGGGGACAAAGTGTTCAAATGACTCATTAGCTTCTAAGAAAAAAATAAATAATTAACATATTGAGGAAGTTGTTTGCCACAGATATGACAGTCTCTTTCCACTCAAAATTTCTCAACTGGAAATTCCCATAACTTTCAATTGAAGGCTGATTTACATTACAATCTTCTGCCTTTTCTCCTAAGATGAATATACAGTTTTGAGGACAACTGGTCTTCTATTATCATGCCATGTTCTACATTAGATGGTTATAAGTGGCTTTCGTTGTTCCTGCAAGGGGGCAATGACAATAAAGATTCCTATATCCTTTGCTTGACGCTGAGCTGATCACTATTTATTTCAAACAGCAATTTTTAAAAACCCTGTGAGGAGATGGAAGACTCTCTGACACCATCATATTGAGTAGGTTACTACACTGGAGTAGATTACCACACACAGTTTTATATGGCAGCCACAGGACTATAGTCATGCTACTGGGAATCATGATTTTGCATAAGGGTTGCATGAGACTATTCAAGAATTTATTCATTCATCAAATACAGTAGTATATATTGGCAAGAAGAGCCATTGCCTGCATTGACCTAAAGAAATTACGTTGGAGTTTTTTCCATAAGTGTGCAATTCCTATACACTATTACAGAATGATTCCTCTTTTCCTACTGTCATACTCCTTCTGGTATATATTTTAAATAATAAATACACAATAAATTCCAACCAGTCTAGGACTGTTTTACAAATTTCCACTTCCCCCAGACATAGAATCATAGAATCAAATAATAATTGAGGTAATGGACCCAATAAGACCAACCCCTGCACAATGCAGGAATCCAAATTTAAGCATTCTGATTGGCTGCTGGTAGCAGTCCCTAAAACACATAGAAGAACAAACCTTGCTGACAGAACAAACCTTGCTGAGAGAACAAACCTTGCTGAGAGAACAAACCTTGCTGAGAGAAAATCAGCATGGCTTCTGTAAGGGTAAATCTTGTCTTGCAAACCTTTTAGAATTTTTTGAAAAGGTCAACAGGCACGTGGATTTGGGTGAACCGGTGGATATAGTCTATCTGGATTTTCAAAAGGCTTTTGACACAGTCCCTCACCAAAGGCTGCTGAGAAAATTGCATAGTCAGGGGATAAGAGGGCAGGTCCTCTTATGGATTGAGAACTGGTTGAGATCCCGGAAACAAAGAGTAGGTGTCAATGGGAAATTTTCACAATGGAGAGAAGTGAAAAGCGGTGTGCCCCAGGGCTCGGTCCTGGGACCGGTACTTTTCAATCTGTTCATAAATGACCTGGAGACAGGGATAAATAGTGAGGTGGCCAAGTTTGCAGATGACACAAAACTTTTCCGTGTGGTAAAAACCAGAGAAGATTGTGAATAGCTCCAGAAGGATCTCTCCAAACTGGGGGAGTGGGCTGAGAAATGGCAAATGCGTTTTAATGTAACCAAATGTAAAGTAATGCATATTGGGGCAAAAAATCCAAACTTCATCTATCAACTCATGGGCTCTGAGTTATCCGTGACGGATCAGGAAAGAGATCTTGGTGTGTTGGTGGACAGCTCCATGAAGGTGTCTCCCCAATGTGTGGCAGCAGTGAAGAAGGCCAATTCCATGCTAGGGATTATCAAAAAGGGGATTGAAAATAAAACAGCCAACATTATAATGCTGTTATACAAAACAATAATAAGGCCCCACCTGGAGTATTGTGTACAATTCTGGTCACCGCATCTCAAGAAAGACATAGTGGAACTGGAAAAGGTGCAGAAGAGAGCGACTAAAATGATTACTGGGCTGGGGCACCTCCCTTATGAAGAAAGGCTAAAAAAATTGGGCCTCTTTAGTCTGGAAAAAAGGCACTTGAGGGGGGATATGATTGAGACATACAAAATAATGCAGGGTATGAGTAAAGTGGATAGAGGGAAGCTCTTCTCCCTCTCTCAAAATACCAGAACTAGGGGACATACACTCAAATTGAGTGCTGGGAGACTAAGAACTGACAAAAGAAAATATTTTTTCACCCAGCGCATTGTAAGTCTATGGAACTCCCTGCCACAGGATGTGGTGATGGCATCTGGCCTGGATGCCTTCAAAAGGCATCTAGGCTTTCAACCAGGGTACTTCAAGGGCCAGATGCAGGGGAGTTGTATCAGGAGACAGATATCTAGTCTCATGCGCTCCCAAATGCATCTGGTGGGGCCGCTGTGAGATACAGGAAGCTGGACTAGATGGGCCTTTGGCCTGATCCAGCATGGCTCTTCTTATGTTCTTATGTTCTTATGTAAAATGCTACTGGATGATAAATTCTCAAGGTAATTTGACAGGCAAAATGTAAATGAAAGGTTGCAAAAAATAAGAGAACAGTAAAGAAACATGAAATGTTTATGTACTCCTCTTTTGTTGACAGAAGTCATAATGTTTTAGAGACTATCTTCGGAAATCAATTAAACAACACAAAACACATAAAAAGTGTTTTTCGTGTTTTCGATCTTCTTAAAAACATGAAAGACTAATTGCTAACTCAGAGCTGTTAATAAAATCTCATAATTATCGTGATCCCAATCTTGGAAGCAATGTACCACAAGAAAACACAGAGAGCACTGTTTTTTCAGACTAGATTTGTCAAAATCACACAGCTGGATTGTTCTCAAGGTAACATAAGAACATATGCCATCTCTGAACCTTATTGTAACCATTATGTAGGTGCTCACATAAGATATTAATCTAGATTATAAGAGGGGGAAAATAGAAGCTGAACACCATCACTAGTGGAGAGGCTGTCCATCAGATGGGTTGTGTACAAATGTAAAGAATACATACATAATAAATAAATGAAAATATATTTTTAAAAATATTCTTTTTCAAATTACTCCATTTCCAAGAATAAAATGTAATTAATGTATTCAATATGTTGTTTACCCATAGGTACCCAGAAAGACTGGTTACATCCCTTCCGTTCAATGCTTCTAAGTAGAGATGGGCACGACTCAAAAAAATGGTGTTTCGTTTGTCGTTTGGTCGTTTAGGGGTCCGTTTCGGTTCATTTTAGTTTTCGTGACTTTTTTGCAAAAAAATTCATTTTCATTTCGTTAGGTAACAAAACAAAAAAACGAAAATGAAAAATTGCTGTTTCGTTATCATTCTTTTTAGTTCAATGCATCTGCTGCAATGAAAACGAAAAACATGGCAAATTTGGTCATTTTGTTTTCGTTTTCATTTTGTTTTTTTTAAATTCATTTCGTTTTTGTTGCGTAATGAAACAAAAAAACAAAAATGAAAATGAAAAATCACTCGTTTCATGCCCATCTCTACTTCTAAGATTACATAGATCCCATGTTACCCAGAATGTCATTATCTATAAAGTATTATTTTTGGATGGGCAATAAGGTCATAAGGTTAACAGCCTGTAACATCACTACCTTTCCTGGTATAACAATATTTACTCCTCTTTAGAATGGGATAGGAAGAGGAAAACAACATTTTGGACAAACTGTTTCAGCCCACGGTCAAACACCTAGAAGTGGACTTTACTGTCCACCAGTCCACCATACTGCATTTCTTGCTCCCCATTTGGGCTTATAAATCCCATTATGACAATGCCTGTGCATACAAGCTATAAATAAATAAATAAATAAATAAAAAATACTATTATATTAGAATGCCTTTGTTTGCGTTATTTGATGTTTTGTGGAAATGGCAGTGGAAACAGTAAAAATAGATGTTTCTGCAGACAGGGACCACATGGTTTTCTAGTTTAGCAAGATGGATTATGACATTTTATGGAAAATGGGTCATAAATCTCTGGAAGTTTATTTTTCCCAATATGTATATCCAGTATCCTTTGTCATAATGATTAAAATTTCTTACTCAATATTTTGTTTTTGCTTTTCTGCCAGTCACTTGTAACCTCATTGCAAAACCAACCACTGGTGTCAATGTGGATTTTACTGTGTGGATTAAGTGTTCCTTGTGCCATATACTGGCATTTGCTGCTGCTGCTGCGACCGCTGCTTTTTTATCCACAGGATCAGAGTTTGGAAAAGTTACATTTTGCCATCTCCATGCATGAAAGATTGGAAAAGTTATTGTGAGTCACTAGTCCTCCAGAAAAAGGAAATGCAAACAATTTTTCCATAATAAGGCATTGATTTTGAACCTACAGTTCCTTCTCTAGGGGTGATGGGGCATATACAATGGGGTAAATTTGAGATTAGAACAGTTTTCGTCTCCTGCACCCACCCAGCCCAACCCCTATGTGCTTTATGTTCCAGAGAATTCCTTACCATGTCAGCAAAATATGTGTCCTTTTCAAGAAAACACTGTTCACATAATCAGTGAATGTACAAGCGGAACATGGCATTAGTGTCGCTTTAACTAGCCATACATCTTCAACATCCACAGTTGCATGCATGCAACTGTATAAGCAGTCCTGGAATGGGGAAAGTTTTCTGATTATGAAAATATAATAATACTCTGGGGTGATGGGAGAATATACAGAGACAGCTAGGCAAGTTTCTGCAATGTAGATTTCAGTGGTGGTCCCACCCTCCCACAGTTGGGATTATCTTGCCTTTTGGGATTGAAGAATTATAAACATCTTATTTATCTTCTTCAGTCCTTAGAGGCATCCCTTTCCTCTCAGATAGGTACAGTACTTGTTTGAAAAACCATATTTCCCTGAAGGTATGGGACAAGAGGCTAAATAATATGGATAGCTACTACCATCTGACTCACTCCAAAGCCTTTTCCCTCCCCCACTGTCACTAGAAAGACTTCAAGGTATTAACTATGGCATAAAAAGCCCTAAATGGTTTGGAACATAATTGCCTGACAAAGCACCTTTTCCCAATAAGAACTGCCTGCAATACCCGGTATTCCCAGGTGGGGCATTTAAGAGCACTTATTCCAAGAGAGGCCAGTAAAGAGAAAACAAGAAACTGGGCCATCTCAAGGATTGCCCCACACCTTTGGGATACTCTTCCACCTGACATCTGTTACTGAGGAAAGCAGTAATAAAAATATTTATTATCTGTAAGCTCCAGTTACAGCCTTGGGAGTGGGGAGGGACTGAAGATCAGGATAAACTTTTTTAAAAAAATTGCAACAGAGTCTTTTGGCACTTAAAATACAAAGTTTTAATGGGCATATGCTTTTGTTAACTTTAGTCCACCTTTTATGCATATGAGAAAGTGGTCTAAAGTCGACAATCTTCTTGGCTGTTAGGTTACCACAAATGTCTTTGGTAGACATGGGCAAGAGCAGAAAAAATGTTTTGAGTTTTCGTTTGTCGGAACGGGTCCGTTTCGGGTCATTTCCGTTTGTCGCGAAAGTTTTCAAAATTGTCATTTCCGTTTGTCGTTTGTCGTTTGTCATTTCCACCGCGATTTAGCGCGATTTGACTTCCTAGAGCCTAGGGGCATCCCGCAATCAGGGCCGGTGCTAGGTGTTTTTGCACCCTAGGCGGCGGGCGGGGCGAGCGGGCGGGTGGCAGCCGTGGGCAGGCGAGCGGGCGGGCGGCGGCGCAGGCCCCAGGTGGGTGGTGGCACAGGTGGACGGGCGAGTGGGCAGTTAGGATATCACTTAGGATAGAGGTTCTGTTCTTGGCTTGCACCCCAAATGTGTGTGTGTGCAAGCAAATTGAAGTTGGGAAAATAGAAAATAAATGGTAGTATATAATATATATTTAAAATAAATCCACACCTCCCACTCCCAGTCGAACCTCCCCCTTTATCCAATATCAGAAAAAAATCCTCACAAACTGCCAGAGAAGAAATAAAGAATAAACTGCTATTTCTTTCAGCAGACAAAGCTGCAGGGAATCAAAGAAATTATTTTCTAAATTCAATTCCCTCCCTGCCTGCCTAACTTAAATCCTAAAGCCTCCAACCTCCCTCCTCAATCTCGATTGGATGACACCAGCACCAGCAACCAGCCCTCCTCCCTCAACCACATCCATACACCCGACTGCGATTTCTGGAAGGTGCCTCGGCTTTTTATGCCCTCCGAGACATTCAGAAGTGTCAGTCAAAAACCTGGCGATGCCATTGGTGGAATGGTTCAAACAATTTGCATGGTCCCATCCCATGCCCAGTCCAAATGGGCAGGTCTAAAAAAATAAAAAATAAAATAAAATAAAATAAAATCAATACGACGTTTTATTGCTATAAAAAACTCACTGCTGCTACTATAAAAATTCAGGCATTTAAAATAAATAAATTTCACATGTTTCTGTGGTGATTTGGTGTGTGTTTTGACCACGATTTCAAAAGAAAAATTGTGGTCGCCATTTTGGATCCCCCCCGACCGCATGGCATGGCGAGACGACGAGGATGACCACCCCCCCAGCCTGGTCCAAGCAGCCCAGGACAGGAGAAGAGGGGGGGAAAGGCCAGGGACCCCCCAGAAACCACCACTCTGGTAGGTGGCAAAGCCTCAGGCAGGCATATTTTCACCTACATTTTTTGGCCGGGAGTTGGGTTTTTTAAAAAAAACTTTTAAAAACTTTTTCTGTGCTTTGCATTGCGCAATCGCCGCAATGCCACAAACGGAAACGAAAAACCCGACCAAAGTTTTCTTTTTTCAGTTCGAGTTCGAGTTCTGATGGCTTAATTATCGTTACCATTTCCATTATGTAACGGAAACGATAACCGAAAACGGAAACGACAATTTAACCGAGTCGTGCCCATGTCTAGTCTTTGGAATTTTTATAGCAATAGACTGAATGACTCCTCTCTACTGGAAACTATTCTGATAGATAGATAGATAGATAGATAGATAGATAGATAGATAGATAGATAGATAGATAGATAGATAGATAGATAGATAGAGTAAACTCCCAGAGCCTTATTTTTGAACTGGAGATGTCTTAGAAAATCTGGAGCTTTGCAGGGCAATTTCCTTATGGTAATTCATTGGAGACTGAAGGTGGCTGCTAATGTAGGTCAGAAGGGAACATCTAACTTCCAAATGTTGACAGAAGTGCCCCTCCTGAGGGATAGAATGACTTGTCACAAACAACAGGGGCTCTGCAATTCTTCAGGGAGCAAGATGTAGTTCATACAATGAAATGTTTTCCACAAGATGGAGGAGAATTCATAAAATCATAGAATTGGAAGAGACCTCAAGGGCAATCCAGTCCAACCCCCTGGCATGCAGGAACCTCCACCACAATACTCCCGACAGATGGCCATCTAGCCTCTGCTTCAAAACTTCCAAAGAAGGATCTCTGGAAGTTGAGTCATGAAAACTGGACTTTTTTTCTTGAGAGATTGAAACAATTTCACTGCTCATCCAAACAGCTTCATCAGTCTGAAGAAAGCTAGTTGTGAGTCCTCCATTTTATAGTTCACTTTGATCTCATGTCTCCTTGTTCATCTTATGAACTTGAACTAGGCTCATGAGATGAACAACGGCCTGAGTAGGCTCATTAGGTGAGCAATAGCCTCAATAGGTCATTCGGTGGAAAATGGCCTAAGGTGCTGGAACCCATAAAGTATGGGGTCATTAGCTATGGCCTTGGTGGTGGAGATGTGAAGTATTTTGATTTGTCTGGTTATTTGTTAAAAATCACTGCCTGATAAGTAGCAGATAGACTGTGCCTGAGGGACCCCTTGCTGAGAGAGGGGTTTTCAATACTCACATGAATGGCTACTCTGACCCCTCTCTCAAACCACCTCTCTTCTCTGTCTATGTCTGATCAGGGTGACATGAGGTCAAAGTGAACTATAACATGGAGGACTTGCAACTAGCTTTCCTCAGTCTGATGAAACTGTTTCGATGAGCAGTGATACACTTCAATCTTTTAAGAAAAGAAGTCCAGTTGCCATGACTAAACTTCCATATATACTCACTTGCATGATTGAGAATCTTCACAGACTCCAAAGGAGACTCTACCACCCTCCGTGGCAGCATATTCCACTACTGAACAGCTCTAATCGTATGAAGTTCTTCCTAATGTTTAAATTGAATCTCTTTTCTGTAGTTTGAAGCCATTGCCCTGAGTACTACCATAGTCTCTGAAGCCATGGAAAACAAACCAGTTGCCTCTTCAATATGACATGCTTTCAAATATTAAACATGGCTATAAGCCGCTCCTCATAAGACATTTCTTCCAGACCTTTAACCACCCTGGTCGCCGTTCTCTGGACATGTTCCAGGTTTTCAACATCCTTATTCATATATCCATATATTCATATTTGTAAATTCATACTGTATATACTGTATATAAAATTAGAATACTAAATCTTTTCCAAACTTTGAGATATGGTTAATTTGAAAGCAAAAGAAGGTAAAGAAAAGCCAGTCAGTTCCCCCATGTCTTCACTTCTGTCCCCCATGAATGACAATTCAAAGAGTAGACAATCTTCTACATGTGAAGACTTGACATGATTTTTTCTGGATTCCTAGTGTATGCAGAGACTTCTGTAGCAGAAGCTTTCTTCTTCAGATACTCGCTTCCCATATAGAGAGAACAACAGGTAAGGAGTTGTGCATCTTGTCTTTCTTTCAGATGAACTATTTCCAAAAATGCCCCCAAAGGGTGATAGCCTCCCTATGGTCTTTTCTGTTGAGACGACAGTCAATTTTTTATGTGTTTAGAAATTATAGTCAGCCATATGTGAGGAACCATTTGCAGGGTAACAGTCAAGACAGAGATGTTAAGATCCACTGTCATGCCAGGAGAATGTATTATTTATTTATTTATCAAACTTTTATACCAGCCATCTAGCAAATAGCTACTCCAGGCAGTGTATGACCCAAATGAATGAAACCCCAAGCCAGTCTAGTTATAAGGACCTGGTTGAAGAAGGATGAGAAAGGCACCTGGCAGTGGTGTAATCTGATAGCTTCTTATGGGGATGTAGACTTGTGCTTGGCACCCATTCAGTGCCTTGCTAGCATGTCAGCTGACTTGCTGTACTGTCTGGCCTGTGCGTAATGGTTGATACTGCTTGCACAGGGAGATATTGTAGGCCCTCTTTTGCAACCATGTAAAATTGAGATCTCATTGCACAACTGCATACTAAACATATACTTTTCAGACATACTTGGGAATTCACCAAATATGTTGCAACTAATTTTTTTCCTCTGCACACTGCCTCTGCAATTTTAATACAATGACTCTAGCATTATTACAAATAGGGAGATGGAAACTGAGCAGTTGGTGGGTGGCATGACTGTTGCCAGTTTAATTATGTTTCCCAAGAGTTAATACTAGATGACTACTACCAAACTCAGACATCCTGTACTAGCTCATTTATGTGTGATGGGGAAAAGAACAATTGTAAAAATAAAACCCAGCATTTTATTCTTAATAATGAGTATCTTTATTCAGTAACTAATTAGAAGATGACTCAGGACGGAAAGAAGGAGGGAGGTGAGATTTCTTCCAGGCATTAATGTGGAAAAAATGGTGGTGAAGAGTAAGTTTCTGTAAGGTGTAACTGTTCACACAATTTCACGTTTCAGTTTCTTTGGACTCCATGTGTTAAGTACAATGCTGCTAGGAAATCTGTCTGAGGGGAGACAATTGAAGTGTTTTTATTAGGGAAACCTTTCTTAACTGGTGTGAGCTGAGTTATGCCTGAAGTATAATGTGGCAAATGTCCCATTACAAAGAAAAGGGGAGATATTGTTATAACTGTTGTGGGTTTCCAAGGTTCCCTTTTCATCCCATGTACCACAGGAATAGCTTGACTTGGCAGTATCATATAGTGAAACAAAAGTTCTTTTCCAAGAAATAATGATATTATGAAATTGGGAATGCAAAAAAATTTGCTTCTGGTAACTAGGCTCCTGGAGACCAAAGGGGAGAGAAGAATGAGGCTCATGGGATGGCTGTTGAGGCCCAAGTGTCTCCTAGATGTATCCCAGGGAAGCACAATTCCTTGGAGGGATCTAACAACAAGAAGATATGTTTTTGACTTGGCTGCCATGCTGGAAATACATGGGCTAATTAATCTATAAACAAAATCTGGAGTAGCTGACAACTCTCTGAGCAACTGGCTGCATTTCACAAAGGAGTCTGTACTTGCACCTCAGGAGTGGAACCCATTCCTCCCCCCGCCAAAAATAAAATAAAAATAAAGATATACTGTACTTTTGAATGCCAAACATGCATAATATACACACATACTATGATAGCTGTTCCAGGGACTTGAGAAATGCCATTGTTTGAATTTGTGTAATTCAAGGAAAACTTGAAATACCATGACTATTTGTATTCCCAGGTAGCAGGCTCATGGTTGACTCAGCCTTCCATCCTTCCAAGGTCAGTAAAATGTGTACCCAGATTGCTGGGGGTGGGCAATGTGTAGCCTACATACTGTAATGAAAACTGTAAACCGCCCAGAGACTACCTGAAGTGGTATGGGGCGGTATATAAGCAGAACACTTTGCTTTATTGTATTTATTGTTCCTACATGCACTTGAAATCTTTCCTTAGAATATCTAATTCTGATATTCTAAGGATTTATGATTCAAGTTACAGTAATATAATTCAACATTAGCTTTTTAACTCAGTTCAGTCTGTGGAAAGTGAGGAAATGAATTGTTCCTTAATTGGAAAGCCTCAATGAGGAGTAGAAATATTGGAACCCCCCCCCCCCGCCCATACACATTTCATTTTGCCAAGTATGGTAGTGAAATATAACACCCAGCGTTTCCGGACATTTCATGGGACAAAAACAAATCCTGAAGACAGAATCAACTCTGGATTTGGTGGTTTGGTAGAGCATTCAGCATTTTCTGCTAGAATTGTATCCACCTCCTCTGAACTGCACCAGTACAGCTATCTCCACCCTCTTTCACTCACACATGCACACACACTCTCTTCGGTGATACACATTTTGCTTGTCTGACAGTAGCACACACAACTGATCAGACAATTGGTTATGCAACTAGTTGTGCGCCTGTACCTGCAGAACAGTTAGCTGGGTATGACTACTTCCTTGGTATTCATGCATTGCTACCCAACTATATTTTGGCCATAGATCCAAATATATGCACATTCATGTAGATGTATGCATAAACTATGTGGAATGCATAAAAATATGTGGAATGTCACACACAATGGTTACCATCAAAACAAGAAGAATATGCAGAGTCTTAATTTATACAGAGAAATTATAGTAAGTCTAGAAGAATATTGCCTTTCCCCCCAGAAACAAATACATATTGCTTCCATCTCTCCCTGCTAAGGCTGACTCTCCTGCTAAGGCTGAGGTGTACAGCTTGAGTATCCTGCTGGATCCATGGCTATCTTTGGAGTTCCAGGAAGTGTCTATGGTTCCTTCCTCCCGTTTCCACCTTTCACGGATTACCCAGCTATATCCCTGGCTGGACACTGGACCATGCACTGGTAATCTCAAAATTAGACTACTTCAGTGCTATCCATATGGGTGCAGCCCATGAGGCTAATGTGGAAGCTTCAACTAGTCCAGAACACAGTGGCCAGACTGCTAACTGGGGTAAGACACTATGATATCTCCCCCACGCTGGCTGCTCTGCACTGGTTACTGGTTTGCTTTTGCACTGACTTCAAGATAATGATGATAACATACAAAGCCCAAATTGGTTTAGGACCTCGATACTGTACAGAGCACCTTCTGCCACTTGTTCTTCCCAGGCAGATCAATTAAAGGCTCTGACACTAAGGGAGACCCAGAAAACAAAAACTAGGGATGGGGCCTTCTTGGCAGTAGATCTTCGCCTGTGGAATTCTTTATCCACTGACATCCAGCTGTCCCCTACACAGTGTACCTTTAAATGCACACTAAATACCTGGCTGTTTAAGCTGGCCTTCATCTGGTCTGGTCCATAGCTCTAGGGCTTGTACCTCATCCAGATTTATTTCTACTGCCTCTGCCTGTTCTTAATTGTTTTTCGCACTCCCATTTTTGTTTATATTGCTTTCTAATAAGTACAATTTGGTTGCTATTATTTATAATTGGTTTGTTGTTTACCTTGTTGTACACCACCCAGAGTAGCTTGGTAGCTAGATGGGCAGTGCAGAATTCTAATAAATAAATAAATAAATAAATAAATAAATAAATAAATAAATAAATAAATAAAAAGTAGGTAGGCAGACAGGCAGGCAGGCAGGCAGGCAGGTATCTGTAACAGTATGGAAAAACCTTAGTAATACCACAAAAGGAGGAAAGTTGCCACTTGTTATATCCCAAATCACAGGCTAAAATCCTGTTCGACATCAACTTACTTCATATTGCTTATGTGAAGAAGAGGGGGCATGGGAATATTTATATATTTATTACTGCAATAATGTTCTAAATCTAATGCTATAATCCTCAGACTTACAATGTGGCCTGATTTTTCCACACAAACCCTCTGCTGGTATTTTTACAATATAAAGGATACAATATGAGTCAGTACGAATACCCTGAGGGAAACTTCTGTGATACTTCATGGGCAATCCTCCGTTTTGAGACAGTGGATGCATAGTATTCTAGAAAGTTGGGTCATAGTGAAAGTATTTATGGAAAGTACTGGTGTCTGTTAAGACACACAAATGTAGGATATGACTCATTTCAGTTTTGTAGATTTCCTGATTAGGGAAGCTTGGGAGCCAATCCCATGGACTTCAACAAAATGGTTCCTCAACCAACACTCTGAAACTAAATTCCATTTTGTGGCCAGTCACTATGTGTGTGGGCTAGTACTTGCAGAGGTGATATGCTTAGTGTTTACTGTCAGCCTGATTGTGTTGCTGTTAGAGTAGCTCTACTACAGAGAAACCCATAACTGCCACTACAATTCAGGCATATTCTTTTTTTCTTCTGTTGAAAACATTACATCACTGAGGAACTGCTCATACAGGCTGAGAAAGGAAACAGGTCTTTTGTTTTTGTTTTTGCTTTTTCTTTTGCTTAGTAACTGAAACTAAGATGAATAAGTTTTTGTTTAGAGTAATTGAAACTAGGATGAGTAATGGTGAACTAATCTATAAATACAGTAGATGCCTGTCAATGCAGAGAGGACCACTTCCACTTTCTTGACACAATTTAGCCAGAGTTAGTAAATCTTGCATCACATTGGCTCTCCCCTCACAAAAGAGAGAAGTGGTGGTGAGGAAAAATTAAGAGGATCTAACTGGAAATGAAATCCAGGTTTACCAAGAAACAAGTTTTATTAACATTTGACCAAGGAAATAACCATAGGATTGCAGGCTAAATAAGTTCACTTGAAAGAGCCTGAGTTCAGAAGCATCTACCATTCACAAAGTTTTATATGTGAAGACTATCAGCACTTTTCTAACAGAGTTGATACTCTAGTTTTGAATTTTCTAATACATTCCTAGCTTTTAAGACAATGTGTTCTGAACAAAAATAATTGTACACTGAAAGATTGGATTTAAATTTAAGATATAAAATACATAAGGCTTAATATGAAGAAGGAAAAAATACTTCAGTAGGAAGGACAGACCACAGCTGTGGAGATTATCCTAGAGACCTATGGAACTCCTTTAAAAAATGATTGTACCAGTTTTATACAGTTTTAACTGTAATCTTGCTGAGCAGTGCAGATACATCTTAAAAAATTTGTTATGGCAATATATTTGAGCCAATAGGCTACTTAGCTTCTGCTGAATTGAAAGTCTTACTGAGGTGTAGGACTGAAGTCTTTCTAAAAAAATGTTGCTGTTGTACATGTGATGATTTATAGAAAAGAAACTAAGCCTTCGGCTTGCACAACAGCAACATCTGTTGCGTGATCCCACATTACTTTGCTGTGGGACTTTCCTCTGAGTGGAAAATCGATAGCATATATAGGCCTTTGCTTTTAAGATGCCACAAAACTCTTTTGTTTTTGTTGCAGCAGACAGCTAACATAGCTGTGTGTGTGTGTGTGTGTGTGTGTGTGTGTGTGTGTGTGTGTGTGTGTGTGTGTGTGTGTGTGTGTGTGTGTGTGTGTGTGTGTGTGTGTGTTGTGTCATTAGAGTCATGACCGACTCTTCGTGACTCCATGTCCATGGAGTTTTCTTGGCAGGAGTACTGGAGTGGCTTGCCAGTTCCTAGTTCAGGCACCTACAGCACCTGGTATTCCCTGGTGGTCTCCCATCCAAGACCCAACCCTGCTTAGCTTCCGAAATCAAGTGAGATTGGATGTGCTTAGGGCACCTAGCTACTCCTCTAGAAAAAAAAGTTATATTTCATGAAAGTAATCCACGGCAAACACCTCAAAAACACAGCTACCACATGTGAAACACTCTAGGTCTCAAGCCTCAGTGGGGACAAGCAAAGGGGCTAGGATATCAATGCTGATACCCAGTCTCTGGGAGACCTAGGTTGGATACTTATTTATTACCAAAGAAAAGGAAATGATGAAGGATGAGATTTTTTCATAAAATTGCAAAGCTGATACGTATGTGCAGGTGCACGTGTAGAAATAAAGTGATTCTAATATAAATGTATGTCTTCTCACCAAGCCACGGAACGCTGAGCAGGAGACCACTAAGACTGCTCAGCCTCCTGTCCAGGATTGAAGAGTCCCATTCAGTTGTTACTGATCCGGTTCTTCTTAATATGTTTGATTGGAGCCACCAACCCCTCTCCTTGAATTATTGTAAGTGCTACAATATTGGGCTATTTCCCTCTTCTTCATTTCCCAGTAATGCAACAGCAGCAGAGGGAAAAACTTAAGCATTAGATTTGGAAAACAAAGCATGGTCAGTCATCACTCTGTGAAGTATGTGATATGTTTATCAACTGTGTGATATACCTGGGCACCTTTCTTGATTTAAAAAATACATAATCGAATACAAATTCTCCTTTTGGTCTTTGTGTTATTCTGTTCTCTCTTTTTTACTTATTAGTTGTTTTGTGATGAATTATTTTGTGTTATACTATTTTATTTTAATTTTATGTTTATCTTACTTTAGATGTAAACTTCCCAGGGTTGTGTCTATTACTAATTGGATGGCGAAACAAACAAACAAAATTATCAATATAGTATTTTTACTTGAAACATACTGTAACTTTCAGTTTGTTTCTGTGCACAGAATATTCTTAGTTCTTATAAATGTCTAAGAATTGCCCCCATCTTTACTGTCGTTCTGTAAGCAGGCGAAGACCATTCTCTTTAGGCATGGTTTCCCTGATCTGAGTAAATGGCTGTCAAGTGGGGTTTTAGTATTATATACTTGTCGTTACTAATATAAATACTTTTAATTGTTATAATTAAAATAAGACTATTTTGTTATAATTCAACTTATGCCCTTTGTAATGTAAAAGGTAGGTAAAATGTTTTAAAATGAAATAAATTGCTACAATGTATCTTTATATTTACCAGGGATGATCACCATATTGCCCCTCTGACTTCTGATCCAAAATAGTCTAATTATTTTAACATTTCAATTTGTTTTAGATTTTACCTATATTTTGCATATGTCCATAATTTTAAGTTGTGCAAGACTCTGATACAAATAAATAAAAAAAAAAAAAGATGACCTGGTTCAATGAACTATCTCCTTAGCAGGTTGGAACATCCATTCCCAATATCTTTCTTGCAAAGAATTAAAAATAAAAATATTCACACTCCTTTGTGAAACATGGTGAAGAATTGCTGAAAATGATAAGTACGTTTATTGGAAATAAAGTTTTCAAAATGCATTAATTAACATACTGCATTTCCTAGCAGTATGAAGTGATTTTGAAGACAGTCTGATCATTTTCTAGCATTCTGTACTACATAGTATTTTCCTGAATGGTATATTTCACAGCACAGTAGATCCACTGCTCTTGGTTAGAAGTGTGATTTATCAACATAATATTTCCTCAAAGTGCCCACCATGTCTTGACATAGGGATATTGCTTATTTTCCTTTGCTGAAAATTCCCAGGTTTGTTGCCTAGAGGGAGCTCTTGGCTTTATTAATTGAATTCTCTCTCTCTCTCTCTCTCTCTCTCTCTCTCTCTCTCTCTCTCACACACACACACACACACACACACACACACACACACACACACACACAAGTGGAAGGGAGAGAGAGAGAGAGAGAGATTCAATTGTACATTGATTTCCTAGATTCATTATTTTCATGATCTATTATAAAGTCTAAATAGTATGGAGAGAATACTTGCACTCCAAATAAACACATTTTAGGATTTGTTTTGCTTATAATTAACAGCATGAAGGAGATTAAGCTATCTGTACAATAATCAAATAGTTGATTATTTGGGGCTGGGGTACTCATACATATTGCTTTTTTGAACATCGCTGATTATGTTTAGCCTGGAACACCCACTGATCTTTCAAAATAAGTCCCAGTAATGACATGCAGCCAGTTTACTCCATTTGTTTTAGTAGACTTTAACTCCATATAAGTGAAACAATCATTATTAGAATACAGTCCAGTGCATATTTGCTAACAACATGAGTGCTGTGCTGTGTCCATGGTCTATATATATAGGAATACAGCTTTAATCCTACCTAATATGTATGCCTATCAACCTCCTTTCCTCCACCCTACTGCAAGGCCCCCCATGGGGTAAGCTAGATGGTCCTGTTTCAGGCCTCCTGTACTTACTTCAGGCCTGGCGCTGCCCCAAACAGGCCTCTGATGGCCTTCTCGGACCTGTCAGAGCCCCCAAAAGTGCTTTCCGGTGAACCAGAAGTGACTTTCGGAAAACCGGAAGTGACTTCTGGATCTCTGAAAACCACTTCTGAGGCCTCCGATGGCCTTCCCAGGCCTTTTGGAAGCCCTAGAAATGCTTTCTGGTGAACCAGACGTGACTAAGGTAAGTGTAGAAGCCCCCAGAAAGGGCTCCTAGTCCTGACCAGACCCAGGATCCGCATATCACAGACTTTCAATGATCGTGGGTTGGGTTGGGTCCCTAGACCCCCACGATAGGTGGGGCGTTACTGTATCAGCCATCCTAAGTATCCATCCTAAGTAGCTCATGATAGTTTTATGCTACTCTGTAAACTAAGTTTGACTGAGAAATTATTCATTTCCTGAAGTTCATTTAACGGCTGACTATTACTAATGTTCTTACTTTCATTGCTAATGATCTTGCAAAGTTAGGTCAAAGCTGAAACTTCCATGGAGATAAATAATAATAACAACTATGTGCCATCATGTCAATTCTTACTTATGATGAACCTATTCAGAGTTTTTGAGCTGGAGACTATTCAGAAGTGGTTTACCACTCCCTTCTTCTGTGCAGTTTACCCAAGGCCACACAGGCTGGCTCCTTTGGGATTCACGTAACTCTCGGTCTCTGTCTCCACAGCCAGATGCCTATCCCACTGAATGATCTAGCCAGCTAAGAAGATATATTGTATTCTACTACTGATGGAAACTAGCAATAACTTTACACACAAATACTGCCTGGATAGTTCAGTGGTTTATGTATGGCTGCAGAGCCAGTTCAGTGTCCCCACTGTGCCTCCTGAGAGTAGAGCCACCCTGTGCAACATCCCTAGAACAAGGGAATGCGGTAAACCACTTTTGAATATTGTCTACCTGGAAAACCCTAAAAAGGGTTGCCATAAGTTAGAAATGACTTGATAGTACATCATTACCATCATTAGTATTATCATTGTTTGCCTTCTGCTAAGCAGACCTGGTCATGTGAAATAAGAAATACAACACACACTTATTTTGGAAGGAAAAAAGTCACAAACTCTACTGAATATAACATCAAATATTCAGGCTAAGCTTTGGGTTGGATCCATTACATCAGGGGCCCCGTTTGTTCCTGGATGCAAACACTGTCCCTAGAGTACCTCTGAGAGACCCACCTTCTGGTCCCATGTGAGTTTAAACTGCTCTGTGGGATAATGCTGACCCCAATTCCACATAATCTGGGACTGTCCATGGTCCCTGTTCCTGGTTCCCACCAGGGGAATCATTACCCACCAGGACATGCAGGTCCATGCCTGCCATCCTTTAACTATCTGGATCTATCCCAATGTCCAAAACCACCACCAGAGCTGAGCCAGGATCAGTTCCCACCAGAGAGCTGATGCCACAACCAATTTCCTAATGTCTCCTTGACCTCTCTGGACTATACTATATTACCCAAGTTTGACAGGTTCACCCCACCCTTCCTGAATAAGGCATCAGTTTTGTGGGATATGCCTGGGTGCCATGTCCATAGCTCTCCCCCCACCCCCACCTTCACCCCGCTGTAACCAATTTTCCTTTGGCTCTTGTTACTTTGTGTCATGTTAGGTCTAACTTTCAAGGGTCATGAGCTCCCCTCCATGCTTGTCTTTCCAGGAGGTCAGACCACATTATCTACATATTGGGGTAACAGTCCTGAATCATCTGGAGGCCTGCCTTCACAGTAAGGATTTAAACCCTACATGCTGGTGATGTCACTTTCACCTAGTTGTAGTAGCAATGTATCAGGTGGTCCTTTCTCTTTTAGTTGTTGCCAAAGCATGAGTGTCAGCCCATCCCACCTTATGCCCCGTATTCCCACCCAGTTTATTCAAATGATGTTGTCAAAGCCCAGATATCTTCCCAAGATATATCTGCTAGTAAAGTTCTTTCCTGCCTTAAAAGTTGAGGGGAAGCTCAAGATGGCTTGTCAAGCCATACTTTACAAAACATGCATAAAAAGGGGACACTACTGAAAATCTGAGCTAATTGGAATGAGGGCACCTGGCCACTTTATGGAGGAGTCACCACTGGTCAGAAGTTGTAATCCCTAGCATCCTACTTAAAATGAGATTAGACTACTGGCAACAGTGCCTTGATGGTCTCCCTTCACAGCTGTTCTGGGCTTTGAGCTCATAGCCTAATTGTGTTCACACCACACTAAGATTATTTTTGGATGTTTTCCCTTGTAAATATTCAAGCAAGTCACATCTTGGAAATGAATCACAGGGTGCAGACTTCCTTGGGAGTAAATATGCCTGGACTCAGAGGGATTTGCATGTGAATAAATATAGGTAGGATGGATCCATTCCATACATCTACCAAACAGATTCCTTATTTGATTATTTCATAGGGATTAGACAGTCTGGACAGAGTCCAATACTTTTTGAGCAGTGTTTAAATTCATTTAAGCTTATTTCAGCATGAGCATGCTTCTTCATTAAATGTGTGTGTGGCCAAATTGAGGAAAATAAATGGTAGTATATAATTATATTTAAAATTACAAACTCCCAGTCGAACCTCCCCCTTTATCCAATATCAGAAAAAAATCCTCACAAACTGCCAGAGAAGAAATAAAGAATAAACTGTATTTCCTTCAGCAGACAAAGTTGCAGGAATCAAAGGGCTTTCCCTCCCTGCCTGCCTAACTTAAATCCTAAAGCCTCCAGCCTCCCTCCTCAATCTCAATTGGATGACACCAAAGCAATCAGGGTTTCCATTATTTCTGGAAGGTGGGCATTTAATGCCCTCCGAGACATCCAGAAGTGTCAGTCAAAAACCTGGTGGTGCCATTGGTGGAATGGTTCAAAACATTTGCATGGTCCCAGTATGCCCAGATTTGGGCAGGTTAAATAAAATAAAATTAAAATTCAATACAACATTTTATTGCTATAAAAACCCACTGCTGCTACTATAAAAATTCAGGCATTTAGATTTTAGTTTTTAAAGAAAAATTGGGGTCGCCAGATCCCCCACTGCATGGCATAGGAAGAACCCCCATCCTGGTGCAAGCAGCCCAGGAATGGGACCCCAAAACCACCCATCTTGATTTTATTTTTTTGCAGTCGGGGTTTTATAAAAAGTTTAGACTCGGAAATTCAAATTTTTCTTTAATATTTGTTCAAAATGTTCACAACAATAATATAATAATGGCAATTGTATTCTCTCAAATAATTTTCCCACTGTTGCTCTGCTCTCTTCTGAACAAACTAATGACTTTGGGTTTCCCCCCCCTCAGCAAAGTCCTGTTGTGGAGAAATATTTAATACACCCTAAACACTGAACAAAGAAAAACAGAAACAGATGGGTGGTGACACTTCACCACCTGCAAAGTGGAAAATCTGTCCAGTATCTCCTAGGAGGGGCACACAGCTATTTCCTCAAGTCTGGAAACTTTTCCCCCCCGGACAACTCCTATATCTCCCTTATTATGTAACAGCAGTACTATATTATAAATTAAAATGATATTACCTTATGTTTGATCCAGACTTTCATGTGACTTCAAAAGGTAAATGGAGGCAATTTCCCCCAACCAAACAAACTTTCTAGATGATTGGCAGTGAGGTCAGTTAAGGCCAGATTTAAAAGCTAGTAAAACAAAGGACAGCTTTTGTTGTACTGTACCCATGGGAGTCCTCAGGCAACAGAAAATGTGGGCCTATCTGTTTGAAAAGAGAAAAATGTTTAAGAGACAGGAGGCATCTATCGATGGGAATGTAAAAATCTTTTTATGTCATTGCTGCCAGGCTCTGAAATCTCCTGCTTGAGAAGGCTGGTCCACACCAACTTTGGTCAGCTTTGGCAGACACAAGTGCTCTGATTTTATTTTGTCCTTTTCTTTGTTACTATTTTATATTTTATTGCTGTCAGGTGCATGGAGCATTATATGTGATGGGAATATGGGAAATTGAATTAAGATAATGAACAAAGGGTGCCATCACAAGTCAAGGGTGTTGGTGCAAGCACGTTCGGGACCCCATTCTTCTCTTCAGCCGCCACCAAGCATTCCATGCATCATCCATTTTAGTTCTGGATTTTAGATTTCAGTCTTTTGTATTAGGAGGGACAGGGCTCTCCAAGTTTACAGATTCCAATACTAGTTCCAGATAATTACATGTTTCCTTCTGCTCTGCAGGGCCAGTGTGGTGTAGTGGATAGAGAGATGGACTAGAATTCAGGTGCTGTGGCATGAAAATTTAGGGGAGATATCACTGGTCAGGCCACTCCTTCAATATCTCATGCACTTTGAAAACTTTTTTAGGGTTACTATTAAGTTGGATGCAGCTCACTAGTACATGATGTAACTGGTTCTCCTGGCAGGGAATAAAAAGTGAGGGCAAACAGCAGTAGAGGAGGAGTAAGTTCAAATTTATTTTGTGTAGAAGCTGTAGCACCTAAACATCATCTAGTCCGAATTTCCAAATGCCAACAGGGTTGTTGGCCTCATGTGAAGGTATGCTTAGTGTTGGATGCCTGATATTTGTTTGGAATTGGCAAAAACAATGGAAAACAATATTAAAGCACCCTGTCTGTTTCAGTCTCACAAACACAAAGACACATGTTCTTTTACATTTATTGCAGAGAATCTTTCACTTCTTCTGACATTACAACCTATATACACAGTACCCATATACATAGTACAGATGCTCCCAGTCTTAGGTTTTGAAATCTCTGAAATCTCAGAGACGTTTGCTAATCTGGGAATCCTAGGGAAGATCTCACAACATAATTGCAAATTTGTCCATTGACAGTCTTCTTAAAATTCAAAGATGGAAGTTACTCTGGATATATATGCTTTGGCCAGAATCCTGTTGCTCATTTACATTTGCATAAATGAAATCATTTAAGTCAGGCATGTTCAAACTTTGGCCCTCCTGATGTTTTGGATCACAACTCCCAGAATTCTAAGCTTAGATTCCCAGTGACGAAGGACTGTGGGAGTTGCGGTCCAAAACATCTGGAGGGCCGAAGTTTGGACATGCCTGATTTAAGTCATAGTAGCAAAGTGCTGCTCATTAGAGACGGGCATAAAATGCTAAAATAATGTTTTGTTTTGTTTTTCATTTCGCTCCATTTTGTTTTGTTTTTTCATTTGAAACTTTTTTAAAAAAATTCATTTCATTTTTCATTTTGTTTCATTTTTCATTTTGTTTTATTTTCCATTTTTAGTGGTGTGTGTGTGTGTGTGTGTGTGTGTGTGTGTGTGTGTGTGTGTGTGTGTGTGTGTGTGTGTGTGTGTGTCTGTGTGTCTGTGTGTCTGTGTCTGTATGTCTGTGTGGTGCTTGTATAACTTCCCCACACCTGATCTGGCACAGGGAAAGGGTGAGATTTGTAAACATTTTTTTTGCCGCCCCAAGCCTGCACTACAGCTGATTGGCACTTGGGGTGGCAAAAAGAAAAAAGTTTTAAAATCCTACCTTTTCACCTACCTGATTGGGCATGAGAAAACTGGGGATTTTTAAACTTTTTTTTGCCACCCCAAGTGCCGATCAGCTGTAGCGTGAGCTTCAGGAGGCCAAAAAAAAAAAAAGGTTAAAAATCTCTTATTTCAATCGGGTGGGGGAAAAGGAGGGATTTTTAAACTTTTGTTTTTTTGCTGAGCTCCAAGCCTGGAGCTGATTGATCGTGGCTTGGGGCTCAGAAAAAAAAAGTTTAAAACCCTGCCTTTGCCCCCACCCAATCAGGTGGGGGGAAAGGGAGGGATTTTTAAACTTTTTTTTGCTACCCCAAGTGCCATTCAGCTGTAGCAAGGCCCTGGTTGAGGGTGCTTTCTTTAACAAGCACTGGGCATGTGCTACAGCTGATTGGTGCTTTTTTCAAAAATGGGAGGCATCCCTGCCACCTCAGAAGCACCCTCCACTGGGGCAGGTTGGCAGTAGAGGCCATGCTGGGTGGCAGGAGACATCCCCGCTACCTTGGAAGCCCTCCCCGTGGAGGCTGGGCAGCAGCAGCGCTGGGTGTTCAGAGGCCTCCCTGACATCAGGTAGGACAAAAAAATGGAATGGGGGGAATGAAAAACAAAACGGAACAGAACGAAAACTTCCGTTTCATTTCATTTTGTTTCTCTTTGAGGGGGTGGTTCATTATTCATTTCATTACATAATGAAATGAATAACAAAATGAATAAAAATGTTTCCTGCCCATCTCTACTGCTCATTAATGAGATCATTTACAACTTTACAAATGGACATGTGCAACAGATCAGTTCAGTGATGGTCCATTCCTCCAAATGGTGCTACTGGAAATTGTCCCCATCCAGGGTGGTGCTGAGCTAAACATGGACTCCATTGTCAGACTGAGGTGATTGGCCCATCGGTTTGGCTTAGTTTGGCACTGCACCTGCACAGATGTTATGCAGGTGCCACACACTCCCCTCCCCCACCTCCTCTGTGCACTCACCCATTCCCCAGATGATATGTACTTCCCTCCCCACCTCCCCAACCATGACTGCCTACTCAAAGGCAGTGCTGAAGGCTTCCCTGCCCTGCCTCCTAGACGGCAGCTGGAAGAGGCAATGGAAAAAAGCACACATTGCATTTGGTGTGTGGGCAATCTTTCTGGGGAGGCAGGAAGAGAAGCATGGATTGCACATGGAAGAAGAGAGCATATATAGGAGAGAGATGGGAGAGTATGTGGTGTCCACATAATACATGTGTGGGCACAGCCCTGAACTCGTCTGAACTACTAAACTGTGCTGCATGCCTATTTCTAGATTACTTCCTAATAAGTGTTCAGGAATATACCCAGCACCTTGCTAAAGCACCACAGTTTGGCACTATGACTTTAGCAGTTTCACTCATGCCTATGTAAAATAGCAATTGGATTCTGGCCTATCTATATGGAACACATTAAATAAATAAGAGCATTGGTGGGATATTTTTTTTCCAGCAGAGGAGACAAAACTTCTAAGAGCTGCATTAATGCAATGCATTTGAACAGAACAGTCGTTGCCAACACTGGAAGTCCCAGAAGCCCCTGGAAGTCCCTAGTTGTGCTGTCCAAGCTTTCTGGAATTTGCCATCCAACTACACCTGGGTTACTCCAAGGTTGGGAACCATGGACATAGCACATACCATCATTACATGGTGTGTTTGTCTGATAAATTTAAGTATTAAATTTGGGATGTAGGACTGGGGGGTGGAATCATCTTTTGTCCTCTCCTCAGATTCGCATGTAAATATGCATTAACACTCTAAACACGATACAGTACTGACTTTATTTCAAGCTCACCCTGCAAAATACAGTATGAGATAAGTAATAATACCTCTTTTAACTACCCCTTACAGATGGCATATGCAATGGATTAGGTGGGAGATGATAGAAGTAGCTTTCTGAAAACATCTACTTTAGCCAAGATTATGTTGTGTTGAAGGTGCCCACTGAGGATTCTCCAACCCCAAGAAGAAATTGCACCTTAACCTCAAGATCAAAAGACTGAATAGAAGTTTGTCTTTCTTTCATCATGCATGGCTTTTTGCAATTTGTGCCAAATAGCTTTGCATAAGAAGAGCCCCCTAAGTTCACATGAATGGCGAGTAGAAAAGGACAGGTGGTTGGACAGTATCATGATGTCACAAACAGCTCCTTGAATGCTGCCACTTTTCTACTTTGTGCCAAAGTCACTGCTTTATGTTTCAGAGAAATGCAAAACAACTGTGTTGAAAATGTGTAAAATCTCTTTGAAGATCAACAGGACTGATAAGAAAAAAATGTGTTCTCCCACAGGATGGAGTAAAATCTTGTAGTTGTCCCATTTAATACAAGAGAAAGGGCCACATCAGGATTTAAATTCCCATATGGCAGTGTGCTTGTGTTACATCCCAGATGGGGAAAACAATGAAGAAACTTAGTTTTCAGAGATGCAATGAGTGCATCCTGCCACACACTCTTCCTGTGGTCATGGGGCTTTCCAGAACAAACCATCTCATTTCCAAATCATTCACCAATTTCCCCCTTTGCACATTTCCTGTATGTCTCTTCCTCTTGCAACTGCCCTATTTTCTTAGTTATTATTGTTTATGTACAAGTATTAGTTGTTTCAAAATTTGTACAAGTATGCTGGCACCCCTGCACTGGTTAAGCTTTCATTGACTTCAAGGTTTTGAAAATTTCAAGCGGATTGCCTTTGCTTTGAACATACCCCTCTTTCTCTGTCCTCACCCCCGAAATTTTAGGACTGGCACCCCTGCACTGGTTTCTGCTTTCTTTTATTTTTTGCTGATGCATCAATACCCGGCTGTCACGGTCATTGACTCAAAGGCCCTGCGGTTGTCCAAGGACTTTTGCCAGTTTCCCTGAAGCAGAGCAGCTGGGTTGGTACACAGCCCTAAATGGTTTGGGACCTCAGTATCGCGTGGGACAGAGCAAGGCACTGACACCAACTCCCCCTCCCTCCCAAGAAGAACTGCCCGGGGATCACCCCTCTGTTGCCCCTGCCCCCAGAAGGCAAGATCAAAAGAATGGGCGAAATATCTATGCATCGGCATTTCGGAGAAAAAGTAAGTCCCAGCGGGACGGCCTCCGGCAGGGGAAGGCCCAGAAAGTTGTAATTAAGCCGCGCAGAGAGGTAGGGCCTTCAGCCCTAAATGGTTTGGGACCTCAGTATCTGACAGTTAGAAGAAACCAGGATCATATAGCCAGGCAGGACGCCTGCAGTCCCAACCCCGAGGAAGGCCCAGAAAGTTGTAACAAGGAGTAGGGCCTTCTCCAAATATTTCCAAAAACCTACCTCCTGAAGACCTGGTTCAAATATTTAAAAAACTATTGAAGACCTGGTTGTATAGAATGGCCTTCCCTGGTTTTTCAAACATTTAGTAAGGCACTTTTTAACCACTTTTCTTCTCTTTTCTCCCCCGTTTTATCAATCTCCTGCCATTTTTATCTTCATTTTATCTTCATTTTAGTTTTTTGTTGTTGATTTATATATACTTTATTTTATTATGCACCTTGCATTTTGGTTTTTAAAATGTATTCCTTTGTTAATTGTCATGTTATCACATGTAAACTGCCCAGAGTAGCCCTAGGTCTAGATGGGTGGTATAAAAGTCAAATAAATAAATAAATAAATAAATAAATAAATAAAAATAAATAAATAAATAAATAAATAAATAAATTGTGAGGCATACTCAGGAGGGCCTCACCAGATGACTATGAGGAAAGGCTAAACCATTTGGGGCTCTTTAGTATGGGAAAAAGGTGCCTAAGGCAGATATGATTGAGATGTACAAAATAATGCAGGGCATTAATAAAGTGGCTAGAGGGGTGCTCTTCTCCCTTTCACAAAATACCAGAACTAGGGAACATCCACTCAAACTGAGGGTTGGGAGAGTGAGAACAGACAAAAGAATTTTGTTTAGTCTATGGAACTCCCACAGCGTGTTGTTAGTTTGTGGAACTCCCTTCCACAGGATGTGGTGATGTCATCTGCCCTGGATGCTTTAAAAGGGGGATTGGAAAGATTCCTGGAGGAAAAGTCCATCACAGGTTACAAACCATGATGGAGATGTGTAATCTCCAGGCTTAAAACCAGGGTACTCCAAGAAACAGATGCAGGGGAGTGGTATCAGGAGACAGATATCTAGTCTCGTGCACTCCTGGACACATCTGGTGGCACCACTGTGAGATACAGGAAGCTGGACTAGATGGCCCTTTGGTCTGATCTAGCATGGGTCTTCTTATGTTCTTATGTTCTTATGACCTTTTCAAAGGAGCCACTCCTGTGGAAACTGGTGATTAACAGAACATTTTCTCACATAACTACCTTAGAGAAAGCCACACTGTAGGACTTACCCTAGTTAAATGGGCATAATATTACAATCTTAGGTAGGGAAGGGGTGGTCAACCTCCCACCCCCACCCTCTTAAGACAGTTGTTGAGTTTGATTGTAGAAACTGTGTGGCTTGCTAAGAAATGTATTTTGGATTGCTGTATGCTGAAAAAGACTCTCCCCCATCTTATTAAGTTTCACATCTTGCACAGCTTGACATTCTCGTGTTCTTCAAGATAAATGCTGGTTAAGAGCAAGATAAAAATGTTCTTGCTGACAGCTGAGGAAGGGAAGTGGGGTGTGAAATTCCTACGTAACAAAAGTGAGTACATGCCTTTTTCTGTCTTGGTGACGGAGAAGCTCAGCTCTTGATATAGAACCATTAAGAGATGAAAACCAATCTGGAGAAACCACTTCAGTTATGGAGAAGGACAATATGGTCACAGGAAAAGTACATCCAGCAGAGGGCAGTTGTCAAGTGGCTGAGGGAAAAGAAGATGACTCAATGAAGAGGAGATTTTTAGGCATAAATGACTGGAGTACGGAGAAAGTCTAATTTGTTTTGTTTTGTGACCCATTAGAAGAATGCTGAGAATGTTTATGAGGGAGTTGGCAATATTACCAGCACAACATATCACTATTAATACCCACATAAAATTTCCAAGATGCTCACAAATCATAAATAACTAGTGCAAGAGGCTCCCAGAGTGCAACGGTTATATTACAAGTGAGGGTGATGAATCTGTGGTACTTCCTGTGTTGTTGGACTTCAGTTTCTATCACCATCAACTAACCTGACCAGCCATGAGAAGTCATCAGTATTATCACCATATTTTTCTCTCCATAAGATGCACTGGACCATAAGATGCCCCTAGTTTTAGAGGTATGTATGTGTGAAAAAAATATTCACACATACATACTGTGGTCCTGTTATGTTTCCAGCCCCAGTGTACTCTCCAGCCATGCTGTTCTTGGAAGGCCCGGAGTGGCATGGCTGAAGAGTAAAATGCGAGGACAACCTGCCCCCTACCTGGGTCTCCATGCTGGGAAGCGTCCGCCCATTGCAGAGGCCTCCAGACCCATTGCAGGTCCCAGTCCCAGCTACGGCCCCAATGGAGGCTTCCCGACATGGCTGTTTTTTTTAAAAAAAATTACCTTGCATGATTGATTTGTTCCATAGTATTGAAGACAGATAGTAAACACGGCTATTGAAATGGACAGACTTTCCGGCCACCTGAAAGGAGAAGATGAAGATGTTTTGTCAAGAAGATGGCAAGAGTTAATAATTGTCTTAAAAACTTTATAAATGATGTTTGTGTTCTGTGATTGTTATCAATGCAAAACAATCCCCCTTTCTTTATAAAACAATAAAATTATATTTTTTTAAAAAAGACAGAGAGTAAACAGCCCTACCGGACACCATAGAGATGAGAAACAGGCTAAAGAGGAACCACCCACGTTGATGACCATAGAGCTGCTCTTCAAGACAGGCTGAATGGCAGCGCTGCTTCCCCCTGCATTCACATTCTGCTTGTGTGCAGTGCTGCTTGAGTTGAGGTAATATGAAAGAATCTTTTATTACCCAATACTAGTCTGGCCACAGTATTCTACATCAGCAGGAGCTTCCACATTAACTTCCAAGGCAGCCCCCATAGAGAGCACTAATATAGTCTTGAGACTACCAGTGCATGGTGTCCAGGAAAGTATGTAGATGCACAATCTGCCTAAGGTGGTATAAGGTGGTATGGACCACTGATACCACCTGGCCTCCATAGTGATTGCTGGTTTCCAGAATTACACCAAGACTGCACACCTCATCCCACATGGGAAGAGTCACCACCTCAAAAACTGATGGAGTTTTCTAACCCACCAACATCAGGCAGCACCTCCCAGAGGAGTTCCATCTTGCCCGGGTTCTACCTCTTTCTATTCACTCTCATCCACTCCAGAATGGCACCGAGGCAGCAATCCAGTAGTTAACATCTCAGAAAAGGAAAACCTAGAAGTATCTAAATTCCTTATTCATCTTGTTATGGAGTATCTCATAAGACACACCAATAAGGAATTTTAAAGCCCCAATATTTATTATTATTATTTTGCTTTTAAATGAGAGAATGACAAAGAGTCATTCTTTAAGTTTCTGCAGTTTGGATTAAATGGTTCAATCATTCTTTCTATTTGAAAAGCAAAGCACAAGCACACCGCAAGCAAAGAAGGAGCGGCTAATTATTAAGAAAGATGCAAACAATTCATTCAGTATTTTAGATTCTCAAAGCTGCAGTCAGGCTAATATTGGTGATTTTCACAATGTGTGCAATTTATAGAACTGCATGAATTGCCCAGTTTTGCATTAAAAAGGCAAATTTTTGAACAAAAAATTCTGAACTAAAAATCATCAATTGTTTTTGCCAATATGAGAACCCTGCCAAAGGCAAACAGAAAAACCATTCCCATCTTCATTTGTAAGGAAAGGAATGTTGCAGTTCCTCCATCATTCATGCATGGATAAGACATATATTTGTTTCTCTTTGTATCTTGGAGCAAGACTGGTTGCCCATTTCAGGTTCACAGAATAATAATGTACCTTTCAATCCCATTAATGGTTTTGGACATAAGATGGACATTGGGAGTTAAACGTACCATCTCTCCCCAACGTGGTCTGTCCATACATCTTCATTCTCTGCATTCAGTGGCAAAGTGCATGCTTTGCATGATAAAATACTTGGATTTAATCTTTGACATTTCCTATGAAGACACTCAATTAGGATGTAATGAGAAAGGCTGAGATGTTTTCTGTTGCTAACTAGATCAGGATGTATTTACACAGCTTGCATAACCTGCAGGAGTTACATCACTGATGAAAGCTACACCAAATGGACATAGCTACTGCTTCCTCATACAGATTCTTAAAAGTCAAAAGCATTTCAGGCACCTTGTATCATTCTGAATTGATCTGTGTGTATGCACTGTGCATAGTCTTTCAGGGAATGAATGTCACTTCTATTTCAATGCCCCAAGAGCTATGTGTAAACTGACAAATCCTTAATAGGTGGTAGGTGGGGAAGAAGCTCAGTGTCTGTCTCTCTCACACACACATCTTGGAGGCAAGGAGTCTCTCAGAGCTTGATAGATCCTCATCTAGATTTTGTATGCAACTAAGGCCGTTACTTCACGAAGTACTTCGCTTCGCAGCGGGATTGCCTTCGCTTTGAATGCGAAGGCGGTCACGTGGTCTCCCTTCGCCCCCACCCCTCTTTCTCTGTCGTCACCAAGCGAAATTTTCGGTTCGAATCCATTGCCACCTCACGTGCTCCCTTCGCATTCGGGTGCTTTCTTTTCAACGTCCGGTTTTCGAATTTGCGTATCGATGCATCAATACCCGGCTGTCATTTGCGGCAAAGCTGAATTACTGTATGATCCTTCGTTTTCCACTCCCGATTTGTATTGCTTCGTCCATTGGCGGCCATAAAAAAATGCTGTTCCCCGTCAGGGCCACAAGGTGGACCAGCACACATCGGTCCTCCAAGGGCATTCGAGTAATCCCTTCCTAAATCCCTAGAGCAGTGACCAAGCAACTTCCGCCTCAAACTACCATTACAAAGCTATCATGCCTCCCTCGCGTTCATCAGTATTTTGGAGAAAAAGTAACTGAAAAAAAATAAAAAAAAGAAAAATTAGTGGCCACAACGTGACTTTGGATGCGAAGTGGGATGCAAGAAGCGAAAAAGATTCCCGGCCTCCGGCAGGGAATCTCTCGCCCGCTTGGAGCACGGTTTAGGGGCGTGGTCGGGTGGCGCCGAACCCAAAGAGGAGGAGCGTGCGGACAAAAGCGGTCGAGTCGCACGGAAGCCCAATCTGGCAGCGCCTGCATAGCAGCATGAGAGGTTCGTGAAGTAACGGCCAAAGAGATCCAGATCAATGAGAATATTAATTTAGTAAGCCTTCTTTGTATGAAGTAGACAACGGTGGACAACATGTACAATTGCCCTGATCTAGCATAAAGGCGCTTTCTGCAACATGATTTCCATCACTAACAATAACAAGAAATCAGCATTATCTGTCTTCTTGCTGTCTAAATCCCTTCACTGGACTTGTCATGATGGCAGAGGTACACTGCAATGTATTTCTTGTACTGCCAATAAATTTATATGGATTGAGCTTATCTGTGGTTTTAGTTCACAAAGTATGAGGCTTTTCATTACAGTGGTTACTAGAAATTTCAGCACCTCCCATTAGCAGTAAGAGCCTCAAGGGTTAATAGGGTAAAAAGCGTGCTTTTTGCTTTGCCTGTACTTTTGTGGGTTTATAAGGCCGAGGGAAGTTAACATTTCCTTACTAATAATATGCTTCACATCTCAAATAAGAGGCTGTGAAGTGAAGGCGTGTCTGAAAGCAACATCCGCTAACCTAGGTGCTCTTTATCGTGGTCATTAGGGCTACTTCAGACATGAAACAGGGAAGGAGGAAGGGAGAGAGGGAACCCCTTCAAGCATAAGAACATATAAGAACATAAGAAGAGCCATGCTGTATCAGGCCAAAGGCCCATCTAGTCCAGCTTCCTGTATCTCACAGTAGCCCCACCAAATGCCTCTGGGAGCACACAAGACTAAATATCTGTATCCTGATACCACTCCTCTGCATCTGGCCCTTGAAGTACCCCGGTTTTAAGCCTGGAGATTACACATCTCCATCATGGTTTGTAACTTGTGGTGGACTTTTCCTTCAGGAATCTGTCCAATCCTCTTTTGAAGGCATCCATGCCAGATGCCATCACCACATCCTGTGGCAGGGAGTTCCACAGACTAACAACATGCTGGGTAAAAAAAGTATTTTCTTTTGTCTGTTCTCACTCTCCCAACCCTCGGTTTGTGTGGATGTCCCCTAGTTCTGGTATTTTGTAAGAGGGAGAAGAGCATCCCTCTATCCTATCCAACAGAGCATGCTCATGACTCCTTGCTGTAGAGGGACAACTAGATATGCAGAAGGGAAAAGAATGGCTGGCATTTTAAACATGAAAATTCTTTATTAAAACATTTTGTTGCAACTGCACCAGCAAGATATATTTTGCTTTGTGTTAGTATATTTAGGCGCAAGAATGTTTAAATACTTCAAGGATATGCAGAACAATTCCACTTATGCCATGTCTAATTTCCTGATCCACATGTGGCATGCCTGCAAAGAGAAGTTTAATTTATATCACCATCTCCACATTCTGTTTCGTTTCATTTTTATTCCACCTTTTTCACTCCAGCCATCCACAGCAAATACAAAATTATGAAAAGGGGACAGAGGTACCTCCATTAACATAAAAATGCCATCAATCAGGTAAAAATATTCAAATGATATTCATCAAAATCAATTTAGCAACACCAAAAACGGACACACATTAACATTTCTAGTTCTCTTATTCTTAAGGAGTAGTGCCTGATTTTGTAAAGTTCACTTGACTTGTTATTTTATTCCTTACATAGTCCAGATGCCCCTATAACATAGGAATTGTTTTATTTCTCTACTGCTTATTATCCCTATAATAGCTTCAGTCTCAATCTCATATATGAGCCCAGCTTTTACTATACACTTCATTGAGTTGTGTGGGTTCAAGCAGCATGGTTTTGGTTATACACTGATTTCCCCCTCAAATAAGTAAGTATTCAGTGAATATTGTGATGCTGTTTGTCTCCAGTTATTGACCTGAGAAAGGTGGGTATTGGACTTACTACTCTTGTTGGTGGTGTGGTGGGCCTCAGTCTAATGGCAGTGGCCAAGCTGGCCCTCTTTTCTGACACGGCAGCTTCACAATGGTAACCAGGAAGGGTTAAGAGTGGTTACAGCAGCATGCTGCTCCATTGGAGGGGAAGAAAGAGATATATCACCTATAGAGATGGGCACGAAACAAATTTTGTTTTCATTCTGTTATTTGTTATTCATTTTGTTACAGTACGTAATGAAACAAATAATGACCCTAGGGGCAAATGTAACATGAAATGAAACGAACCAAGAAAAATTGGTTTGGTTAGGTTCATTCATTAATGGGGGCGGAGATGTCTCCTATGTGGTGCTGGTCCGGAGCTCCAGTCTTCCTAGCTTCTGGGACAGTGACCAGGGGGAAAATAAATTTAAAAAATTAAATAAAAACCCCCAGCACCGACTGGGCCCCAGGGGCCATGCGGTCAGCACTGAAAGGAAACAAACAAACAAAAGCCCCGTGCTACAGCTGTAGTGCAGGGCCTGAACCCAGAAGTGTGGGAGGGGAACTAAAATAAAATAAAAATAAATTTTAAAAGGGGGTGCTGACTCGCCCCCAAGAGTGGCCTGGTCAGCACCCTAAAATAAAAAAATTAAAAAACCCAGCACCAACGGGGCCTCAGGGGCTGCACTGTCAGCGCTGGGGGGGGGGAGCCAGTTGCTCTACGGATGTAGCATGGCCAAACCCGGAAGTAAAAATTAAATTAAAAAATAAAAGGAAATAAAGGAGCGCCGACCCAGCCCCAGGGGTGGCCGGGTCAGTGCTCTACAACAGGGCTGTCAAACTTTGAACAGCCCGCAGGCTCCTTTTCCCATGGGAGGGGAAGAAAAGCAGAAGTGCCCCAACAGCCCATCGTTGGCCAAGGAAGGAAACACCCACAGCCGAAGGGGCCCCCAAGATTTTTCCGGACACTCCTCCCACTCCCACATGGATGTGTGCAAACACACACATGTGCACAAGAGAAAGCGCCCTTTGGACTTGCCTTGAGCTGGGACTTGGAGGCTCTCCATGGCGTCTGCAAGGTGTACGCTCCGCTTCACTCACCTAAGCAGCGCCTCGCTCGGTGTGGGACTCCAGGGCAGCGGCTGTTCCTGCAGAGCCATGGCTTCATGCCGTCCTCATCCCCCAGCCGCTGCCGCATTGCTTGGAATGGATCTACCCACCACCCACCATGGCAATGAGGATGCAGCAGGGGCCAGGAGCTGCCAAGGAGCCGCCAAAGCCACCGCCGCCACCGCTACCGCTGCTGCTGCCACCGCTGGTAAGTCTCAAACCTGAACCGGTTCGGGCTTGAATGATTTTTTTTTTTTAAATTCATTCGAACCTGATTTCGAACTGAATCAAGGGTGGGCCCAAACCAGACAAACCTGAACCATGGATTTTCTGGTTCGTGCCCATCTCTAATCACCTAGACTTATCTTGATAGAGGCTTTAGTTACATTTTGGGGGACAGAAGAATTATACATGGATCCCAGTGTTGTTGATGGGAGAGATGTATTTGGGCTAGATGATAACTTTTTCTCAGCATCCATGTTTTAACTTTGTCATCTGCTTAACTGTGACTAGGTATGCTTGCCATGCATTGCAGACCATTTGGCAACCCTTAACATGTTGGTCACATGTTATAGTTTCAGATACAGAAGATGACTTGCTGGACCACTGAATCATGCTTCTGTAATGGGACTAGAACAGCATCTTCAGTGTCGCCTAAAGGCAGAAGATGAAGTAAGGAATGCAAAGAATGCCATGTGTCACACAGGAATCTCATCCAACACCCTCATTTTGTCTCCTAGCATCTACAACAGTAAGTGTCTGCTTTGATGGTAGGATCTGCCCTGAAATTCATGCTGCTGAACTGCTCAACAACTCCTGTCTTCATGATTCCAGATCCAGGGCCAGCTGGGCTGGTTCTGGGATTGGCATGGAAAAGAGGAAGATGGAGCCTCCCCACACACAGAGCCTGCAGAGTGGTCAGGCTGATTTGGGAGGAGAGGTTACTCCTGGGTTGTTGTGGCAATGTGCTACCATGGTTCGTATTCATATCCTATGGATAAGAAAACAAAGTGTCCAACTCTAGTCAGGACCCTTGAGCCAATCACTATTTTTGCACAAAGTCAATTGATTTGTAATGATAGACAATTAAGGATAAACCCAATGCCCATACTTCAGCCAATTGTGCATCAACACATTGTGTTCCCATCAAGCCAATATAAAAAAGTTAGTTAAGTGTTGTTACTTTTCTGTAACTCTAGGTGAGAATAAGGTGTCTTTTCCCCCTTAAAAGTTAATCCTTTATATAATGGTCTTATTCTAAAACAAAACACCGAAACACATCTTAGGTTTATTTTTACACACACACACACACACACACACACACACACACACACACAGAACAGAAGGAGAGAGAGAGAGAGAGAGAGAGAGAGAGAGAGAGAGAGAGAGAGAGGAGAGAGAGACTTCACAGATCCTTAGGGGAACTCTTCCAAATTAGCCAGAGCTAAATTTTGCCTGGTGTCCCAAACCCCCTTTTGTGTATAATTTGCAGGCTAACTATGAAGGAATTTTAAATGGCCACATGATAAATATCAATATAATTCAGCATGTACAACCATTGCCTACTTGATAAATATCCAAGAGTTACACAGGAACATAAGTCCACAGTCACTAAATCATCCAGAGCCAAAACCTATTATTTGTGTATGGTAAAGGAAATATGTGCCAAGTTTTTAAAGTCATATCTCCCAGATGCCTTCATTAGCTAAGATCCTTCCTTCCTAGGAGGGTGTTTCCAGTCAAGGAAATCTGGCTTTGCAATTGCTGTGAACTGATACAGTACAGGGAGCCTTAATAAAGTTTCCTTTTTACTAGTGAAAATCTTTTTTGTTCCAGAACAGTGATCAACAACAACAGAATTATTATTTTCCCTAAATCCTTGCTTAGGTAATTTTACATGCAGTAATGATTTAGTAATCCATTCAAAGCTTGATTTTAATTAAAATGTCTCAAGATTAATTATGAGAATATAAATTACAGATAATGCAGATATCTTCTTGAAAACTACAGATAATGGATAGCAAAATAAATATGAGATGGTATGCATCTTTAAAAAATGAAAATCACCTAAACTGTAGCAATAATTATCTAAAAAAAATATGCTCCTATACCTGTTTGTATTCATCAAAATAATTCATGGACTTGGGATGTTCAAAGTTTCATGCTCTCTTGTAATCTGACTTTTTTAACCTGAAAAGTTAAACAACTTGCCTGAAAATTTCAATAAAATATTTAAAAACAGATTAACACAAAATTTTCATCACCTTCTCTGGCCAAAATCAATCACCACAACAGTTACCAGCATGGAAACTTCCATGTTTAACTGTTTGATGTTCCTGGAAATATATCTAGAAGATATCTCTAGAGCTTCCTTGCATCCCTTTCCCACAAGCATGGGGAAGTTAAAAGGGAAGAAAATTTGATTTAGATTTTTAAGAGGCAAAGCTCGAATGTAGATTTCTGTCAGTCTTAAGATATTGACCATCCCATTTCTCTCCAGAAATACATTGAATCTTCTCCTGGTAAGTAACCTTTACCTTCTTGAAATACATATGCCAGAAATTTATCCCATATTCCATTAAAATCATTAGGTTTTTTTTCAGTCCCTTCCTAATTTTAATTTCATGTCAATTTACTACTAATAGCCATATTCCATAACTCCCTATTTATTTATTTATTTATTTATTTATTTATTTATTTATTTATTTATTTATTTATTTAAATACTTATATCCCGCTCCATCTTCCCAACGGGAACTCTGGGCGGCTAACAGCACAAGAAGCTAAAAAGCTAAAAAGGCTAAAAAGCTAAAAATAACAAGGCCACCAAGCAAGGGCAGCGGAAGGCAAGATGGCGGCAGACGGTAAGAGCAAAGAAAAGAAAGAGAAACTAACTAATGAGGACACCAAATGCTTCTTTGAAGAGGAAGGTCTTCAAAGCCCTCTTAAAGGCGGGCAGGGACTCCAGCAGGCGCAGCTCAGGAGGGAGATGGTTCCAGAGCGAGGGCCCCACCACAGAAAAGAAGGCGCGGTTAACAACAACGAATTATTTTCCGCGCCTCTCTGGGTGTGGCCACTCTCAAGGAGCGCGCCTGCGACGATCTCGTGGGTCTGGATCCGGATGCCCTCAGGGAGATGCGCTCCACCAGGTATCCTGGTCCCAAGCCGTGGAGGGCCTTGAAAACCAAGACCAGAACCTTGAACCTGATCCGGAAGACAACGGGGAGCCAATGCAGGCGGACCAGGACTGGGGTGATGTGCTCGAATCTACGAGCACCCACCACCAGCCTGGCCGCCGCATTTTGCACCCGCTGTAACCTCCGGACCAGGGCCAAGGGCAACCCCACGTAGAGGGCATTGCAATAGTCGATCCTCGAGATCACCAGGGCCTGCACGACTGTCCTGCACGACCATTCCTCCAATGTTATTTGATTATTGGTTTTCCAATGTTTAGCAAAAATTAACTCTGCCACCATTATTATTATAAAGTGTTCTGCTTATACATATTGAAGTAGTCTCTGGGCAGTTTACAGTTTAAACTACAGTATGCAGGCTACACATTGCCCCTGCAGCAAGCTAGGTACTCATTTTACCAACCTCGGAAGGATGGAAGGCTGAGTCAACAATGAGCCTGCTACCTGGGATTGAACCCCAGGTCGTGAGCATAGTTTTACCTGCAGTACAGGCATTTAACCAACTCCGCCTCCTCTTTCTTCAGTTGGGTGTTCACAGCCATATTTAACAATACCATTTTGGGGGACATTTGGATCCTTTTCCCTATTATTTCTTGAATTTCCCTAAAAATTAATGTCAATCCTTCTTTCTTATCTCACACAACTACCACATATGCAAGTATGTCCCTATTTCCTTTTTACACCTCCAGTATAATGGACTTATTTCTTTTTTTATTATACTTAACGTCACAGGTGGGAAATCCAGATAAAAAGAAACATGATGCAAGATTCTCCACCATTCCTAAGCAAAGAGGAAATGAAACATTCTTGAGGAGGCAGAAAATGGTACAATAGAAACACAGAAATAGCTAAACTGCAGGAGCTTGATTGGAACTGAATGAGAATTTTGTTTGTTTTTCTAAACTTTGTTGACTTTGTAAATTTTACAGGAAGAACTTGAGTGGATAAAAATCGAGAAAAGAATCAGGCAGGGCTGCCCACTTTCACCTCTGCTAATCATACTGACATTAGCAGTACTAAATCAAAAGATACAAGACCAAAAGGAGCTAAAAGGCTTGAAAATAAGAAGTATATAAACTGCAGGCATACACAGATGATGAAGTTTTCATCTTGGAAGACTCAAATAGCTCAGTGGAAGTACTGTTGAAACTTTGGAGAAATGGCAGGATTTAAAATAAAACAGGGAAAAACAAAAGTATTGACAGAAAACATGGAAAGAGATGAGAGACGAACTTTGACAGATTTGACCAATTTTGAAGAAGAAAACTCTATATCATATCTGGGAATAAAAATAACTAAAAAAAGTAAGCACAGCATTTCAAGATAATTATTTGAGAGTTATGAAGGAAATACAAACAGACCTGGAAAAATGGAATAGGATGCAGTTATCATTAATGGGGAGAATAGCAGCAATCAAAATGAATGTGCTATCAAAAATGCTGTTTCTATTCCAGATGATACTGCTGATTTTGAAAATAACATTTTTCATGGAAAAAGACTCTTCTGGCAGCTATGTTGAAATTGTTTAGAAACCTTCTCATTCTAAGCATCATTAGTGGAATTATTGGTCTATCAAACACCAGAAATTGTGTGAAAGGAGCTGGTCTGACCAATATTCATCTTGAGAGCAAAGCCTGTTTTCACCTTACAGAAGGTTGTTCACATGGAAGAAATAAATTTTAGCTACAACAAGATTGATGATGCTGGAATGAAAGAAATTGTAGCTGCCATTTTGGAAATACCAAACATAAAGCAAATCAACCTCAAATGCAACATCATTGGCTGTGCTGGAGGACAGTCTTTCATGGAAGCTTTGGCCAGCTGCAAGAATCTGAAAGTGCTCAATTTATCCAGAAACCATATTGGAAATGAGGCTATAGAAAAAAATGCCCCCACTTCTGCCTTCTCTGCACCACTTGAAGGTCCTTCACCTGTCTTCCTGCAATATCAACTTTGACTGAGTGGCTCATTTGTCCCGAGTTTTCTTGAAATGCCAACAAATAGAGCAAATCAGCTTGTCAGCAAACAACCTCGGGGACCAAGGTGTCACAGTCCTTGCAGAGCAGCTGCCTCCGTCCTCACAACTCAGGATATCTAAATTTGTATGGCAAGGGAAGAAGCCAAGGGTTAAAAGGAAGGTCTACAAGGTTACATAAGCAGAACAGGCATCGGTTTACCAGATTGGGAACTGTATTATAAAGCATGCACGCTGGGGGAGTAAGAGAATGGATTCTCCATTGCAGTAGGATTTGGAAAATAGAAGGTCATGTTCTAAGCCTGGGCTGGCATGCTTTGGTGTGGTATATAAAAACAATAAACAAAAACAATTCAGTAATCACACAGTTATTATGGTGGGTATGGGGAAATATTCAGAAACAAGTGTACAGAAAGATAACAGGATGGGTGTTCCCCACAGGTTTTACACTTGATGACTGTTAATACGTTGGTGAGATACCAAGACATACTAAGGACTTGACAGAAACTTTTTTTTGTTATTATGAGACTATTAAGTTCAGAGCCTCATATTCCCATTGCATCCTTTCATTCAAACTCAGGACTTATCAAACATAATTTTGTATTCTTTATTACAGATCAGCTTGTGAGATAAGCCTGACATTTCCCTCATGTTTTGCTGGAAAATGTTTAGAGAAAATTGAGTGGTCTTTTCTTTAGGGGCAAAAAACGTGGCCTTAGCTAATACTTTGGAATTCAGAGGACTGAGAAATACTTGTTTAAGCAGACAACTATGATGCCACAGGTATGTGGCTCCATTTTGTACACTCACATTTACTACAAGTCAACAAATGTGCACATTATCTGAACACCTGTTTTGCAGAAGCATTTCAATCAATAGTTTTAAAAAATTCATTTAATATTCCATTTAGAGATGGACACAAAATGCAAAAATAGTGTTTTTATAATGAATTTATAAAATAGTTTCGTTACAAAACAAAACAAAACAAAATGAAACACTATGCTCCCCTGGGTCCTAACTGGAATTGAAACTTTGGAAGCCAACCTGAGGGTGAGGGATTAGGATCCAATTGCAATTACAAAGATTTTTCCTAGGGGCACCCCCTTTGGAGCTTCATAACTCAGCCCCTAGAACCCCAAACCTTTCAAAATTTTGGGGCCTTACAGGGAAGCACTTGAGGAAGCTCTCCTGCCATTTATTCTAGGACAAATCATTTTGTTCTAGAGGGAAAATGGTGTTTCATTATGAAACAAAATGAAATGCGTCCTACCGTTTTGTTACCTAACAAAGTAATTCATTACTTAATGAAATGACAAAACAGATTTTTGTTTTACATTTCATACCCATCTCTAATTCCATTAGCAGAAATACTATGCGCTGATAATTTTATAAAGAGAGAGGAGAAATACAAAAAAAGGGTGAATTTATAAAATAGAACCAAGGGTTAGGCCTTGCTTACTGTAAGTTGACTATATGTTTCCACTCAAACAAAACAAAACAAAACAAAACAAAACAAAACAAAACAAAACAACAACAACAACAACAACAACAACAACAACAACAACAACAACAACAACAACACCTTGTAGTCAGTACCAGTAAGATAAAGTTTTATGTTTATATATAAGCATAAGATCCTTGAGCCCTTTGCAATATTTTAAATACATCCCACCTTAAAATATATGCAGTTCATTTTAAAAGATAACCTGTTGTAGAAAATGAATATGTAAACATTCCTGTAGTATACATACAATTTCCAGTGTTCAGTGGGCTCTAAATTTTATCTGTGATGAAATTTCATTTATACAAGAAATAATAAAAAAATGAGTAAACTCGTTAGTTAACTGATGTAGTTCAATTTTGATTTCTGATACATTTGGGAACTAGTAATTTTGCTATATAGTTTCATAATATGTTTTAGGTTGCTAAACCCACCAATGATCCACTTTTGATATATGTATATGCAGAGAACGCTGAGCTGAAATTCCAATTCAAAGAGAATTAAAGCATAATTCTATAGTGTTTGAATTTTATCTGAAGCCAAGTCAGAACCAACTTATAGAAAAAAGTAAACTTTTAAGAACTCTCTCCTGACAAATTACATCCCTTGCCATGTTTGGACTTTTATACCTGCTTTGAAAAAGAGGGCTTGATCTCGAAATCTCAGCAACTTTTTTTTATTTTTCTACTAGCAGCCTATGAAGGTATCATCCATAGTCTAGTTTTGATTTTGTTTGTTTTAATGGCTGCATGGCTCCAAACCTCTTTTTACTGCAATGGAACAAGATACCATGAAAGAGCCGCCTCCACCATGAAGAAGGCTAAAGAAGCATCTACAGCAACAGGACATTAACACTAGGTATTGTGATATCATTTCTCCTCAATTGGGTGTTAATTGAATCTACCTAGTGGGACATTTTTTAAAATCCACCCCTTTCTTCCCCATCCCCTAGTGGAGAGCATGTGTTTTTGCATTAACCTCCTACTTCTAACCCATCTCTGACCAACCAAGAAATCTGCTTCAAAGAGCCAATAGAGAGGTGATGGTTATAAGCAAGAGGGAGGTGCCCATCCCATGCAGCTCTTTGTTTGAATTGGCCTGTAAAGTCCAGCCCCTTCGGACCATGCTGCTTTGTGCCTTCCAAGAAGAAACATGGCATCCATCTTGCCAAGTGAACTTTTAAGAACTCTCTCCTGGCAAATTACATCCCTTGCCATGTTTGGACTTTTATACCTGCTTTGAAAAAGAGGGCTTGCTCTTGAAAGCTCAGCAACCTTTTTTTTTAATTTTTCTACTAACAGCCTATGAAGGTATCATCCATAGTCTAGTTTTGATTTTGAGAGTTTTCAAAGTAAGTGAAATATTGAAGGGCTGGTTTTACCAGCTGTTCCCCCAATAAATTTCCATGGCTAAAATGGGATTTGAACAATATTCTCCCAAGTCCTAGTCCATCACTATATCAATTACACCACACTATTGATCTGAATTAATTCCAACAAAGAAAAATCCATGCAGACAGTGAATAAATAAATAAATAAATAAATAAACACTAGGCAAAAGAACACAGAAAAATGAAAATTTCTATGCAGCCATATTTTTTAAAAATGCTGCTAATTGATATGTTAATGAGAAAGAAAACAGGCCTTTCATGAGACTAGGCTCTGGAGAGATCCAACATGGGTTTAATAGCTCCATAGTTATTGATTGTGCCCCAAGGTAAGAACATGAAACATCAAAGTTCTAAAGGTGTGTTAACTGAAAAAATAATCTTCAGATAATTAATATGTACTTTCACCCCAACTACACCCAGTTTGTTATACAGTAATACCTTACACCCAGTTAGCTATACAGTAATACCTTGGTTTAAGAGTGTTTTGCAAGACAAGCAAACATTTCTTCTAAATTTTGCCTTGATCAACAAGCAATGTTTTGCACTACAGTGGAACCTTGACTTACGTCATTAATCCGTTCCAGTGGTCTAGACTTAAGTCAAACATGACTTAAGTCAAATGAACATTTCCCATAGAAAGTAATGGGAAAGTGGATTAATCCATTCCAGATGATGAAAAAGACCCCCGAAAACAGCAATTTAACACAAATTTGACTGGGATAGGAGATGCCTTCTGGGGATGTAAATGAAATGTCTCTTCAAAGAGAGGAGGAGGCAGTGGAATTATAGTCCACAAGTTATATGCCTCCACTTTTTAATGTTCATAGCAACAATGTCTAACATTTAAGTTTTACTGATTTTTAACCTGACGTTCCAAGTTCTGAACAACTCTATGCTTACCATTAGAGTCTCATAACTTTACAGCTCCCCAACTAAAATGCTTCCATTGTGGACCAGACTTCTGCAGCCAGATTTTTTACAAGACTGAGCTGACTGTCTAACCAGCGAGGCCAGCCCCGAGCTCCCGGCCCTTCTTCTCCTCCGGCAGCAGTGGCGGCTTCGGTGAGGCCGAGGACCAGCTCCAGGTGCTCTGAGCTGTCCTCGCTGAAGCTGCCGCTGCCGGAGGAGGGGAAGAAGGCAGGAGCAGTTTGGAGGCAGCAGCCGTGATGCTGGGTTGTGGCTGCTGCCCAATTCCAGTGCCTTGTGCCGGGGCTCCAAGATGTAAGTCAAAGCCTGCGACTCAAGTCAAACAGGCCCCTTATTGCTGCAAGTCAAATATGATGCAAGTCAAGCAGTATGTAAGTCAAGGTTCCACTGTACAAGCACTGGAGCAGGTCGCATGATCACATATGAGCCAATAATGGTGCTCTCTCCTTTCCTGCTGGATTGTGGGGGATTGTCTGGAACATTCCCTCTCAGGCAAGCTTCAAAAGCAGAGGAAGCAGAGATGAAGGTAGGACTCCCTTGAACCAGCCAGGGATATTTTCAAAGGATATTTTCAGGGATATTTTCAAAGGGTTTTGTTTTTGCTTTTCTTTATATTTATATTTAATTTAATTCAATTTTTACTTATGGTTCCTTAGTTAAGTTCCAAACTTACTACACTCTCCAGCCAACTATCAAACACCATTAGCACCACAAATGCTGTAAGTGCTATGTGTAAAGCATGTTTTTTGATACAGCTTGTTGGATGGGAGAAAGAAACTTTCATTTCCCCTCAGTCATCTGTGTTGTTGCATTTTCCCTCCTCCCTATTTCTTTTAGAGATGGGGGGGGCACCTCCCATATTACATGGGAGAAAGAATTTCTCCCCCTCTCGTGATATAAGTACTTGGATCATCCCTAATTGAACAGAAATGAGAATGACACAGCCTCTTGCATATGGAACGTTAATTTGTCTGAAAGAACACTAGACTAACTTGTGACTTAGCACTTTTCTATTTGCAGAGGTCATTGGTAAGCATTCCAGAAGTAATAGTCCATCTTTAGTTCCTAATGGCATCATCCAAAAGGACAGCACCACATGTCATTCACTGATTTTGTAAAATATGTCCCTCTGGATTTTCTGAAACCAGAGGGGGTTTTTTTGGACAAATATGGCATGTGTTAACATACGTATGCATTTTACTGGCATCAAAGCTGGTATTTGGTATTGAGTTGCACAGGCAGATTATTTAAAAGAGGGAAAGGGATTTTTTTATTTTTTTTAAAAAGAAAGGTCTACAATTTGCTTTTCAGCACATTTACAGCTACTTTTTTCAAGCTCAGCATGTGTGTTTTGGAGGCAGTCAACTTAGATTGTTGTCTTACATAAAATTCCAATAAGTCCAAATTGCTTGCTCTCTAGACAGCAATTAACTTGCAGGTGTGCAAATCTACTGAACATGAAACTTGGTTAAACAAATGAAATCAGCCCATGAGTCAAATGTTGTGACATTTCTTTTAACATAAACAGAAAACTAAACTGAGATACAATGTGAACAAAATTCTCTGAAGGTTCAGTCTGCAGTACTGTTGGATTTTTAACACTTCCCACTCTTCAATGAAAATATACAATACCCGATAGAATCGTATGAGATTTATGGTTTGGACTACAACTCCAGAATTCACCAGACAGCATGAGGAACACAAAAGTGTTATATGAAATATAAAGCTCTATTTTGAAGCGTGTCTGACAGAATGTGCCCTCCCTTCCATCAGTGTGAATGTAGGATGGATTCTATTGCCACAGACTTCATGAAACCCAGTGGGAGTGTCCTTCTTGTGACCACTGCCCTGAATTTTGGGAGGGAGGTCCCCCCGCCATTCATATAGTGCCCTTTGAATTCTGTCTACCACAGGGATATACCAAGCAGCCTCACTCTATTATTTACTTCTGGAAAGATGATGAAGCACATTACAGCTGTGCCACTCCTTCAAGATGGATGATGAAAATGGTTTCTGTTCCAACTTCATAAAGATGCTTGTCAATTAACCTGGAACTGCCTACCTTTTTTTGTAGCCAGAGGAGGCACTATTATTAACAGAATGTTAAAACAAGAGGCAGTGTCAATGGATAGAGATGTTTATTGGGGGCGGGGCGGGGGAAAGACATTCTGGGGATAACAGTGCCAGGATTCCTGGGCCAGCATGGCACTGGCAATGCTAGCTTGGCACTTCTGGGAGTTGTAGTCCAAAACCTAAAATTGAGCCAACCTCTGACTGGAAATGCTCCTTAAAGCAATATAATTGTTACGAGAGATTCAGTTGAATCAATAAATAATTATTCAAGGAGTAATCAAAAACTTTTCCAATGAACCAGGAAGGCATCATTTTAAATGTTCATAATTTTTGTTAGCATTGCTGATTTCAGCTTTTTTGTTGTTACTCTGTCAGGCTTTTCAAAATGCAGACCAGACCATAATGCTTTTGTGGTGAATTAAGGAGTTTCTGAAAGTATTGCTTTATACATGACTGAACAGCAGATGGCTTTCTCTTCACCTAAGCATACTCTTGGTTCTGTGTCTCACTCTTGTGGTTTTGAATTTAATATGCTACAAAGGAGATTGTGCTTTCCTTTCCCATAAGATTCATGATTCAGTCTTTGTAATGGGCAGTCCCTCCAAAGCCACTTTCCATCTAATTTAAGAGAACAAACCCAAACAACAGTGACTCATTTGTGGTATTAAATAAAGAATTATCCCAAAGCTTTTGATGCATGTAGCAGTGAATAAATAACAAAGAGTAGAAAGAGTAGAACTCTTCATTCAAGTATTTTGGCCTCAGAGTAGAAAAATTTTTTAAAAAAATGAAATTCACACTGCATTTTATGCTAGCATTTATAATATGGTTTTCAGAACAAAGAAGCTTGAGATGGGTCCATCTGCCAGAAGTGACTTGACGAAATATTGTCATTAGGGAACAGTGATCACCACAAGGGATGGTGCAAGCTCTCTTGCCACTTGAGGCAGAAAACAGAGTGCTGTCCCCTGCTATCCCATGCAACAGTTACAATGCTTGCTCTGCTCTCCTGAAGAGAAAGGTTATAGCTGAAATGGAGAATGATACACAGAGCAGCAACACCTGCAAGCCCAACCAAAAACTGGCTGACAAAAAAAGGCACTGCACCCAGAGCATCCTGTCTAATTCATATGCATACACGGTGGTATCGTAAGGTTTACTGTCCCCTGCCTCATTCCCTGGCCCTGGTTTGTTTGCCATATCAGCAAAGTCCTTGTTTCAGCTCCAAAAATGTAACACACTTGTAAATGGGTTTATCTCAACTTTAACCACTCTTTCATCCACTTTCTCTTGAACTGCATTTAACTCACTATTTGTAACAGAAACGTCCTATATGCATGGGTTAAACATCACACTCCCAACCCTACCAGTATACTGGAGAGAAAAGGATTACTTACACTTGCCTCATCTCTCTCTTAGTAGTGGTAAACCTATCCTATATGCTCTTCCCAAACTTTTCACCTGGGACCATTGCATATTGCTTGTGGAGTAGGATTGCTCCAAAGCTAACCTTAAGATGCTCGGTTCTCTTGTTCCTTACTTCTCTCTCTAGACATTATCTTTCCTTTTTTTTAAATAGCCTCTTATTAGCTGTCTCATCCCAATACAGGTGTTTGTGCACTGGCTGACTCCTCCACCTTCCTTTACATTTCCCTCCCTCTGCTCCAACTCTCTTATACTTGCTGTTACCTCTTCTCCCAGGAACCTGATTGTCCCCTCCTGGATGGCCTCTTTTCTTTTATGTCCATCTCTTCCGGCCAAAACATTCCCCTCCCAATGGTCTTTCTTTTAAAGGGCCTTTTTCTTCAATTGACACTAACTCTTTTTTTAATCCCTTGGGTATTGCTTCCACCTTCTCAACCCCTGGGGTCTGAATGTCGTTGAGGAAGGAGGTGACCTAGCAGTTGTTACCTCCTCTTCAGGTCTTTCTTGTTTGCAGACATCCTCTCTGTCCTTCCTGTACAGCTGCACACATAGGAGAACTTCCCTACAGTGATAAATTCATCATCCACACATATAGGAAAAGAAAAAGTTGGCACCACCTATTTATCTACTGACAGCAAGATAGCTGCAGCTTATCTCAATGTATCTGTGTCTTTTCATTTTACCAGGAAGAAATGTCAGGTCGCACATAACTATTATGATTCCTGCCTAGAATTATTATACTTTGTGCTTAGCATGACTCGCTGTGTCAATGTTCTTTTGGATTCCTTTAGCATATCTATTGATCCTTCCCCCCTTTGTTCAAAATAAGTTATTTTTATTTTGTACTGGTAAAACCTCCTAGGAGAAAACTATCCTGCATATTCATATGGTTATATTCTGTACATGGGAATCACAGAATTCAGTTTAGCTTCTGCAAGACAGGATTAGTGGTATGAATCGTGAGGTCAGAAGGAGGAGTGACTGGCCTTGGTGGTGGTATAATCATTCGCCTTTACATATTTTTCTTTATATATCTTTTAAAAATTGTATTATATACTCTCTTTTATTCAATAGACCTGGGGTACCTAAATGGCTTTTCTTTAGAATAGGTGTAATAAGCAATCAGACCTGCAGGGTTTAGTACTGTGCTATTTTTTTCCAACTTTGATGCAAATAATCAACTTGGTTTTAATATGACAAAGGCAGGGACACAGCTTTGTTGGAGGAGTTCACAGACAAAGGGGGAATGAGTTATCTACAGGCATGTGCATGAAAGAAAGAAAGAAAGAAAGAAAGAAAGAAAGAAAGAAAGAAAGAAAGAAAGAAAGAAAGAAAGAAAGAAAGAAAGAAAGAAAGAAAGAAAGAAAGAAAGAAAGAAAGGTCTCCTAAGACTCATCAGGGAATTTTTGCATGGCAGAGCTCCAGAATCATCAAGAATGAGAAAGTCTGTGGACGTTGTCACATTCTTAGCTGGATGACAGCCTGAACTAACACAACAGGGGAATCTATTTTGGGTTGCTGGGCAAATGACAAAATATCCCCAGCTGCTGCAGTGGTTGCTGCTATTCCCAGCAGGACAGGCACCCCAAGAGCACTTGTGAAATCTAGAAAATTTCCGCAGACTTTATGATTCTGTTAAGACTTGTGAAACTCATTACCAGTCCATAGGGACTCCCCCCCCCCCAAGGCCCTGTGCCACTGCTGCCAGGAGCCACACAACAAGAATGCTCATGAATCATGAAGCTTACAGCAGAATCCTGTCCTTGCCTTGTTCTGAACAGCACAGAGTGTATATAATAACCATCAGCCTCTTCCTAGTCCCCTCTCTTCACTTCTATCAGTCACTTGACACATTGCGTGAATCCGAATGGTAGCCTCAATTAGACCTGACCAATTGAGTACACAGAGTTTACCTACTTGCTGGCTCACCATTTAACAATTGGTTCAATGTTTCAACTCCATGTGAGACTATCATGTGAATCTAGGATGCAGGATGGTCAGTCTTTCAAATAGGCAAGATAATGCATTTAAGTTTAACAACACACATACAACATGGCTCAGAAACAAATAGGATGTTAATAGCTATTAACTTGAGTCCCGGCGTGTCATGTACAAAATTCATAAATGGGTAACATCAGGCTGTTCTGCAGAAGTCTGGAGTTGAAAAGTCCAGGGCTTTTAACCCCCCCCCCATCTGGGGTGGGGAGAAAAACTTTTTCCCCCACCTCAGCACTGATCAGCTGGTGCGTGGGGGAGGGAAAAACTTTTTTCAAACTTTTTTTCCCATAACAAAGCCCTGCACTTCCCCCCACCCCAGTGCTGATCAGCTGGTGCATGGGGGAGGGGAAAACTTTTTTCAAACTTTTTCCCCATAACAAAGCCCCACACTTTCCCCCACCCCAGTGCTGATCAGCTGGTGCGCGGGGAAGGGAAAAAACTTTTTTCAAACATTTTTCCCATAACCAAGCCCCACACTTTCCCCCACCCCGGTGCCAGGACACAGGAGTATGGTGCACTATGTATAAAATGTCTTTAAGTAACCAAGCCAAGCACTGGGCTCAGTTGCTTAAAGTCATTTTAAAAAATCATACCTTTCCCTCGGGCCGCAGGTGGGTTGGGTGAAGCAATATGTGATATTTAAAATGACTTTTATCCACCAAGGCAAGTGTTTGCCATTTTAAATGAACACCACTCCTTCCCCAATGCACCATTGTCAACCCCATCTTAATCGTAAGGCAGCAGGGGGAAACCACTCATAAGTCAGGATTCTCGGTTGTCAGGGTCATTGTAAGTTAGGGTACCACTGTACTTCCAAAGGATAGAAAACCACAATTACAGTACAAGGTCCAGAAAATCAGAATACTGTCTGCAGTAGTACACTTATAGAAAGAGACTGCTGAAAACAGTGTCCAAGAGCTCAGGTGAAAAAGCTTTGCCACAGTGTATCATTATATGCAAGCTGAGAAGATGGTAAAACTTTGGTTGAGTACTAGAGATGGGCACGGAACGAACATTTTTTCGTTTCCGTTACAGTTTGTCGTTTCCGTTACGTAATGAAATGACAAACGAAAATTGTGATGAAAATGAAACGAAACAAACAGAACCACGAAAATTGTGGTCGTTACGTTTCGTTTCCGTTAATGGCGACACACAATGAAATGAGCTGTTTTAATTGTTAAAAAACGCCCTGAACATCGTAAAAACGCAGCGATGATTATTTATATTGTCTGATAATACCTACCAGGGGGGTTGGGGTCCTTAAAATGTTTGTTTTTGTCTTCTCCCATCGTGATGTATTTTTCTTTTCCCTTTAAAATGGATGTCGCCACCAGCCACAAAATGGAGGCAAGCCATGTGATGTGGGATCATGTTCAACCAATAGCATGCCCAGGTTGCAGACTGGGTGGGCAGGTCTGGCAGCCACGGAGGGCATAAAAAGCTCTGGCAGCCCCCATCCTCCTTGCAGTCTCTGGTGGGAGTTAGGGTGGGATTGCTGTCTCTGCGATTCTAGCTTCAGTCCTGCAGCCTCCCTGTGTGCGTGCGTGCTGCGTACCTCTCAGTGAGTACCCTCCCCTGCCCCATAATGCAGTCACTCTGCAGCTGCCTTGCACCCTGGGCAACACCCGCCACTGCCTTTGCCGCCTCCCTGCATACCTAGGCTATACTGTGTCTCTGCCAGCATCCATTTTTTTTAGCGTTTTCCCTCTGGTCTGGTGCATTGGGGGATGCCTGTGCACTGAAATGCTTTAAAAATCACACAAAAAGCGGGTAGAAATGACAAACGAAAAAACGAAAAACGGTAACGAAATTTTTCAAAAAAATTCCCGACAAACGGAAACGAACCAAAACAGACCTCTCAACGACAAATGAAAAACCGAAAGACCATTTTTCTGTTTCGTGCCCATCTCTAGTGAGTACTCTTAAAAATACCATAAAATATGCGTTGGGATCGAACTGCTTTCTCTGACCTGGTGGCTCCCCTGTGTTTCTAGATTACATTTTAGAAATATAGCAAGGAATCACCCTGAATGCAAGGAGCAGTGGTTCAGGAGGAATCCCCCCCCCAAAAAAAATCACCTTGGCTGAATAAATGTCTGTGTCTTTTTGGTTGATTCATAAATATATTACTGTAATAAGGGTTTTTGAACCTTCTGTGCATGCAGTTGTTCTGCTCACAGGAGGCAGATCCTGCCTCTTGTATTTTGCATTGGAAGTACTTTACCCCTTTAACCTCTCCCTGTCATTGGACAAAATTTCAGCCCTCATCAAAAATCAGAGTCTCATATTTGGCCTGTGGCCTCAAAGTGTCGAACATCTATTAATTGGTATCCATGGAGAAGCTTGTAAAGCACATACTGTGTTATTCAGGTTTGTGGGTTTGGCTTTTTTAAAAAAGTAAAGTATGAAGCCATTTATCTATTTTTTTGCATGCCCAATAGGAAATTTTTTGAGCTGTGGATGTTTTACAGGCTTGTGCTATGAAGCGCAGGAACAATAAACAGCGGAAGCAATGTTGCCCTTTAATTGGGGGATAAGCCATTCTAATTATGAAATCTGAATCAAAGAGGAGATGAATGGCATTATTATCCATGGTTCCTATTGAACAACTTCCAGTGTGAAGATTACATGGAGGTTCAGGAAACAAAAGTACTCTGGGAGATAAAGCACACATTGTTAGGCCCAGTGACATAATCGGTTCACTCAAATAATAGTCAAGTGGCCACCTCTTTGAAAGGAGAAAAGAGCAGCTTGTGGTTATTAAGTGAAGCATTCTTTTTTTTTCCGCTCCAAAGACGAAGAAAAGGGCCTGAATTCTTTAAAACCACACATTGTGCACAGATGATGACTGTTGAAAACCCCAGTGAAATCATGACTACCTACAGAAATTTCTGTTCTCACCCTATTGGGGTCTTCGCAAATGATGACACCTTGGCAACCATGGGAATGGCCATGGGCCATGAGTTCACAATCCTGGCGGAGAGAGGAAGCAATATAAGATGGATTGATTAAGACTTGTTTCTATCCCTTCATTATGTTTACCATCTCTGACACTATGGAGGAGCTGAGGGCCTCTACGACAGTATAAGACTTGGGACCCAATTCAAGAAGCTCATTGACAAATGCACATGCATTGTCCCCTGTGAAAATAGTTGAGGGTTACAAAAACAGTGTCTCAGAAAAGGGCACTTCCTACTCAATTTAATAACATGGGCACTACAAGTGAGAAGGATCTTCAAATTCTTGTAGATAACAAGATACATATAAGCCAATAGTGTGATGCACTTCAAAAAAGGTCAATGCTATTTTGGGCTGCATTAACAGAGACATAGTTAATGATATACTAGTCCCTCTCAACTTGGCACTGGTCAGGCCTCATCCTGAGTACTGTGTCGAGTTCTGGGACGCCAGCAAACTGGAACAACTTCAAAGGAGGGCAATGAGGATGATCAGGGGACTGGACACCATGCCCAATGAGGACAATCTAAAGGAACTGAACATGTTTAGCCTAGAGAAAAGAGGACCAAGGAGAGATAAGATAGCACTGGTCAAATACTTGAAAAACAGTCATAGATAGGAGGGGAAGAATTTGTTCTCAGTCATTCCAGAATGGACATGTAATAATGGGCTTAAGTTAAAGGGTGCCTTGATTTTGGCTGAATATTAGCGGGAAAAACATCTTAATTGTTAGGGCAATACAGCAATGGAACTAGCTACCTGAGGTGGTGAATGCTCCAGTACTGGAGGCATTTAAGAGAAAATTAGACAATCGTCTGTCAGATATACATTGATTTGGATTCCTGCACTGAGGAGATGATGGTACTTGATGGCTTTGTAGGCCACTTCCAACTCTATGGTTCTATGATTCTATGAGTCTATAAGTTGTACAGCAGCACTTCCTGTCTGAGAAAATAAAAGGGCAATTTGTTTGGAAGATGAGGGACAATGGCAAAGCACACCCCTAGTCCTCCAGTAGTATCCCCTGTCAAGGTAAACTGTAACCCCAAAACCAAAAACAGAAGCACTTGGCATATGACACCTTCAAACATTAGCCTTTGTATTAGTCAAAAGATGGCATATTAACATAACATTTGTATTTGCTGATTTGGATAAAATTTGTACACATCAAAATTAAGAAATAATTCTATAATTTAACTAAAAATAAATGTATTTCACAATAGTGGGAAAAATGGTCACCACTGTGATTTTTAAATAAATCGTGCAATTAAAATATGCTTTATGAAATACATTGGAGAGAAGGATTTTCTCAGCATGCAGGTCCATGTACATTATAGCAGGATAAATTCATAAAGATGTTGAAAAACACAATGTTTGGGAATTCTATGAATAAAGGAAATCTTGCAGGTCCTAGCTGTAAATTAATCCAGAGCATCTAGAAAAAAAGGGAGCAGAAGGTCACCACCACCCTCAGATGACCTTATCTTGAATGTTGTGGCATAGCCCATTCATATTTGTATTTCATCTGTGGTTAGTCCTACTGGAGCCTGGGAATCTTACAATTGAGCTGACATCAGCAAATTCATTTTCCACAGGCAAAGTGTAATATGAAATGGAGAAATAAATAAAGGGGAGAATGTGGGCAGTTTACTAGATGAACCAGAATGGCTGTTAGAAAAGAATGCTACATGTACAGCAGTAACAGAAAATAAATATCATGTTGAGATTATCTCCCTTGTTCTCTTCTATAGAACTCTAATAGTAAGAGAACAATTTTACAAAACCTGCAGCCCTCTACCATATTGAAGGACTTTGGCTCACAGATATGATGCAGACATTGCCTTGCCTAAATACTGCATATTTATTTCCATATATTATTGGCCCCAGTGAAGAAAATAATATATTTCAAAACTTCAGTGGACATTGTAGAACAAAAGGACACTTACATCTTAAGGAATGTTTTTCTCTCCTGGTTTTACTTTCTGTCTTCAGACACTTCCGTCTTTCTTTTTGCAGCATGTAAAAATAGGAATGGAGCAGAGTGAGCTTATTTTAAAATGCATCATCATCATCAACAACAAAAAATAAAAAATAAAATCACATTTTTAGAATGTTTCTATCTGAGAGGGGGAAGATCTTGCCATCCTCAGGAGTAGAGATGGGCACGACTAGGGAAAATGACGTTTTCGAGTTGTCGTGTGTCGGAGGCAGTCCGTTTCGGCTCGTTTCCGTTTTTCGCGAAATTTTGCAAAAATTAGTCGGTTCATTTTTTGTTTTTTCATTGTTAGTATTGGTTTGGGGGGGGTAGCGGGCTCCTGGAGGGAGCTGCAGGAGTCAGACAGAGCCACAAGTGACGGACTGGCAGACTCTTTGCACCCGCTGTGTCTCACGTACTTGCATGTAGTGCAATGCAAGTAGATCTGGCTTAGGGTTAAGACAGGTTAGCGCAAGGGCTAGGGTTAGGCTAGTTACAGGTGAGGTTAGGGTGAGTATTGGGGTGCACCTCTGGGTGCCTCTCTGACCCACTTAAAAGGACAGTGTACTGGCGTATGGGTTAGGCTTAGGCTTAGGGTTCGGGTTTGGGCTACGATTAGTGGGCTGTTTATGCCTGATTGGCACATCCCAGAAGTCTCTGTGGTCAACCTGGCCAAGTGGCCATGCGATTGGTGGAAAATTTGCATGGTCCACTCCCATGGGCGAGCCCATCATTGCAAATGTGCAGGTGTAAAAAAATAAAATAAAATAAAATAAAATAAAATCAACGGAGACTTTTTTTTTTTTTGCAAGAAAAGCCCACTGCTGCTACTGTAAAAATTCAAGCACTTAAAATAGCTAATTTTCGCATGTTTCTGTGGTGCTTTGGTGGGGTTTTGGGCAACGATTTCCAAAAAAAAATGCGGTCGCCATTTTGGAATTCCCGCACTGCATGGCAAATTGATGCGCCCTCCCAGCCTGGTACCAGCAGCGCAGCAGTAGCAATAGCCAAGGAGAGGGGGTCGGGGAACCCCCCCAAATAAAACACCCTTCTGGCCTGGTAGGTGCCCTCAGACAGTTTTCGCCTACTTTTAGGGCCGGGAATCAGTTTTTTTTTTAACTTTTAAAAACTTTTTTTCTGTGCCGCTTGGCATTGTGTGATCGTCGCGATGCAAGTAACGAGCACGACAAATCAGACCAAATTGTTTGTTCGTCGGTTCGAGTTCGAATTCTGGCAGAGTAATTCCCGTTACCGTTTCCGTAGAGTAACGGATACGAGTAACTGAAACGGAAACGGGAATACCGCTAAGTCGTGCCCATCTCTACTCAGGAGGTGATCATCCTTGGACCTGAGTCCTTTGGCAGACTACTAGGAGACCTTGGCAACAGGGTGGCCTGAGGACAAAGTTACAAATACTTCCTCCACCCCACCCAGTGGAAATAATAGAGAAGAATGAGCAGCACGTGGACAACAAGGCCAACATGGGATAGAGGGAAGCATCAACCTCAAAGGGGAGGAAGAGTGGGAAACATGGTTGCCATAATCTGGGACGGGGTTGGTGGTAGGGCAGAGGCTTTCAAGGAGCCCCTTCCTGTTTTATATGATAAATGGGCCCTCCTCCATCATGCCTTTGGATAAGTGAATGTATTAGTTTCACCCCAGGTAAAGGGGGAAAATTTCTGTCTTTTATGCGCAACCTTAACCCAAGTATCCAGCTGAGCCCCAATCCAGAAAACCCATGCCCATCAAAGGGCTCGGTCGCACGTCCCTTTAAAAGCAGTTTAAGTTACTAGATAAACCGTGTCTAAAAATGCTGTCCCTTTTTGAAAAAAAAGAAGAAAGAAAACCCGGTAATGTTCCTTTAAGCGAGGTTTCTGTGACTCACCCAAGAGGTAGGGATTTTTTTTTGCCTCCCTTTGAAAATCCAGCTTTTAAGAAGGCAGACACTGTGGGACCACACAGATGATTCGGGTTTCTTTTTCTTTCTTTTTTCATAGCACTGACCGGCTGTTCCTGGGGCCGATGGGCTATGTTTTTTTTTATTTCCCTGCACATCGGAGCAACAGGAAGTTCAATCGGATTCTCTAAGCATTAATTTCCCCCAGCCAAGTGGCCCTTTTTTTTCAAATGCTAGCGCCACCTGCTGCACTTTAAAATTAAAAACCAGCTTTGGACATGGAAACTCCTGTCCCACATATTAAATCATGTGATGGGACAAAGAGGAAAAGCCGGGCCTTCAGAAGATCAGGATCAAAACCCAGGTGAGATAGCAGCCTAGGAGAGATACTGGAACAGGAATACATACCATAGTGACAGTAGGAGGCAGTTCAGATCTCAAAACCCACCAGGAAGCACTGTTTGGGTTCTAAACAAGGCACATACTTCCCATGCACCTTGTTTTAAAGTGGAAGCACCTTTTTAACAAGAACTGGTGTTTTTGCTGAGACTGAATTTCAGCTGGACAGCAGTGGGGCAGGAGTGACTGCCAGGAAGTTATAAAGGTAGTCACAGGCACCCCAAAAACCAAAAACTTGCTCACTGGTTCCACACACTCCCCCCACCCCAATGAGAATACAGGTATCTAATGAAATACTGAGACAGGGGTGAGGAAACCTAGAGGAAAACCTGTATTCTGCTGATGGTTTGTTCTGAAGTCAAGATGGTTTGTTTAAAGGTAAAAGCTGCAAGATATGTCACAAAGGGCAGCAGCTACAGCAACAAGAAGGATATTTTGGAACTCAGGGGTGGGGGCACTAAGATAGCTGGCGCTAAGTGGTGAACAAGAAAATTCTAAAGCTGAAGGATTTTTATAGCCTTTAAAAATGTAAACAAACTGCACTGCATTTTCTTAAGTTAGCAATACCCATTTTAGCAGAAATTTAGAGACAAGGCTGAAGGCATAACATCATTTCCATGTATGGCTGCTTTCCAATGGGTTAATTCAGGCAGGCTCAGTTTTCACAGGAAGGTAACTTCCAGTAATTTTTTAAAAAACATTTTTACTGTGTGTATGCCTAATAAAGGTGAAAATGGCATCTCCAGCTAGGTCTGTTTAAACTGGCATGCACATGTAGCTATGCAACCTAATTCAATTTAAGTAAAAATGTATAGTGGGCAGAATTGCTATAGAAAGTAATATTCCAAATGGTGGAAAATGTTAAGTGCTCATTAAAATGAAAGTTTCAGATAGCCCTGGCTATTGGCTGCCTTTCCTAGCACCAGCAATTGCTCTAAGTGAAAAATTATTTTTAAAACAAGGGATCTTGATGAATATGAGAATGGTGATAAGTCCCCTTATACCTCAGCAGATCATTTTAACTTTTCCTTCTGTCATGTTCATTTTGAAGAATAAGCTTAACAATACAACAGTAGGGTTACATTATGGGTGCTAGTCACAGCATGGCAGCCCATCATTGTCCCTCAACAGCCCTGCATTTACCAGAGATTATTGTGCCGATCATCTGGGCGGTGGGTGGGGGGAGTGGGGGAAGCGACATAGCCCACCGCTTTGAACTGCCTCAGCAATAGAAGCAGCTGCGGAGGCTAGCTTGCTCATGAAGCATGGGACAGGTGTGGGGGGTCTGCAATTGGTTCCTGGGGCCAGATTCAGGACCCTGGAGGGCCGCATCCGGCCCCCGGACCTTAGGTTGAGGACCCTGCCTTTGAAAGTAACTAGATGAAAGTAATATAATTTGAATTAGACACATATTTGTTTTGTTTTAAGGGTGGCCTATTTCCCACCCCCAGAACCAGCCAGCCTACTCACTGGGCTCCAAGTGGGACAGGGTTCCTTCTACTGTGCTGGAGCCCCAATCCAGGAAGGGCCCCAGCTGGCTCTTCCCTACCTACCTGCATAGCCGACTGCACAACATCCTGTCTCCTCACCAAAGTGGTTGTGAGCAAGCAGGGACTGGAGCTCCAGCACTATCAAAGGGCCCCTGTGCCATGTAGAGCCTGGTAAGGAGCCTGGCCAGTGCTGATGGTGGGAAATGGTCCACCCATGGTGTTGTGGGTTCATAGTTCATATCTCTCCGTACAAAATACAAAGACCTCGTGTCTAATTTGAACCCATTATTAAACCCAGTGAACTAATATTGCACAACCAATATACGGATGTGTTCATTAGCCATGCCAGCATTAAAACATAGGGGGTCATTTGCCAATAGATAAGGACAATTGCAGATTTAGGTTGCCCTTTGAACTTTTTTTCTCTGCCATGTTCCATTTTACTGTGAGTTTTTTTAAAATACTATCCTGAATTTTCTATTTTATTGTAAACTGTTCTCAGAATGTTTGCTCAAGAATAGGGCATCCCCATCTATGGTAATTTCATCCTGATACTTTCCCTATCTAATTGCATTTGAGAAAATGGAGCCTTTGGAATTCGATTAGAGTAAGTATCTCCTTCATAATTCCTCTTTATATTCTACAGAGGCAGAATGTACTGTTGTCTATTAATGCTGTAAGATGTCCCTCAATTACTTGTTCTCAAATACTTGAACATCTCTTAATTATACTGGACTGTATATTATCCCTCATTACTGTAAGCTGCCTTGGGTCCTTTTCCAAGAAGAAAGGTGGGGTAAACATACTCTAAAATAAATAAAATAAATAAATTTAGTGGAACTTGCCACAATTGTGAGAGAACTTCAAAGCTGTCTCTTGCCCTCTGCCAATGAGGACTGAGGGATCTTTTCTTTGCATTCCAAATATCCAGCCTATCTCTCTAGGGCCCTACATTTTATTATTTCTTTCCTAATAGACATGTATCTGACTAAACTGAAGTGGTTGCCTCATGGCCTATGGCCCACACTGTGTCTCCTAAAGTCAATTTTCAGCCCCAACATTCACCATCTCAGAAGAGTACAATCAAGACTGGCTGACAGCCAGGGAAATCCCTTTAAAATGAGCATTCCTTGCTTGGACCTGAGGCTTTTTCTGGTTTGGCACTGAGAGCTGCCTGTATGGTTTAATACTAAATCATGGCAATACTATACCAGATGCAGGTACCATGTCTCAAGGGAAAGGGGACTGCTTTCTTGGTTTCTCCAAGATGCCCACCCTTAAATGAAATGACTGTTGTAAAGAAATCTTTATTGAGATTTAAAGCAGGAAAGGACATAATCTGGCTAATAAACCACAGGGAGACCCAAGGACATAGTTGGGGCCACACAGGCTTCCACAGAACTCCCTGCCCATGAATGTATTCCCTTAAAAAGCTTTTTAAAAAGAGGAAATTTAGTCCACTGCCACCACCACCACCACCACCACATCATCATCATCATCATCATCATCATCATCATCATCATCATCATCATCATCATCATCATCATCATCCCCTTCTGGCATGGTGCAAGCCTTGGGAATGATGGGAAAAATAAAAATGCCCTCTCCTAAAGTTGTTCAAACCTGCTCTAAACATATGATCACATAAAATATCACATGCCTACATATGAACTGCTGACTAGCTCAGTGGTTTAGGCCTCTTTCTGCAATTCTAGAGGATGAGAGTTTGCCTCCTTGACAGGGGCTGGACTAGATGATCCATAGGGACCCTTCCAACTCTGCAGTTCAAAGAGAACGAGGATGTTGCTAATCCCCGTTTCCTCTTTGCTTCATCCTACCAACCTACATCACCCCTCCCCATAGTATTTGTTTCACCCTGCATACATCAGGTTGGGATGTTTCAGCCCCATGGAGTCACATATTGTGGAAAAATCCATGCCGAACTAGACCTACAAGGTTGGCATTCTGTGGTACAATCACCTGTATGACTCAGTGAAGCCCTATGTGCTTTTTGTAGATGATGGCTGGAAGAAATAAATATCCAATAAGTACTTTGATTTTCCAGTCACAAAAACACCCAGGCAGTAAAAACGATGACAGGGAAACATTATTTCAAAACATAGTGTTGTAGAAGATACTATGGGGTGCTAGATCAGATAATCCAGTTAACTTCATCGGTCCGAGGAAAGTCGATGCAAGGCTTTCAGTCTATAGTTAAAGTATATGAACTATAACTTGGAGGCCTCACATCAACTATCCTCAGACTGATGAAGCTCCTTGGATCAATAGTGAAACTTTTCAATCTTACAAGAAAAGAAATCCAGTTGCCATGACCCCCAGATATCCTGGAAAAATAGTTTTCAGTCTTTGTTATTGTTAGCAAATGAGATTAACAATAGACGATGAATAAATATCTGATTTAATTTGTCAAATCCATAGTTTTCTCTACTAAAGTCAAATCATTTCACATTATAAGGTTTGCAGTTAGGACATGTGTCTCATTTTTGTTTATGCATCGCACTTGCCACCAACACTTATTCAATATGAACTGATGTTAATGACCTTCGATGATAACTTTTGTCTGGCACATAGGATGAAAATGACTAGCCATATGGAGCTATGCTGTACAGCTTCTGTGCAAATTACTGGAATAGCATATATTATGCAGTCTTTTCCACTTCCAAAAATGCTGTTGAATATTGAATGGTAAACTGCTTACAATAGTAGTGAAGTGACTAGAAAATTAATATTTATAGGAGATGCCATCTGTCTCCTGGATGCCACCGGGGCATAAAATTGCTGCTACTGTTGCAGCTACCATGTCTGCTCTTACTCTTAACATTGAATATGGCATTTAGATGCTGTAAGCTTCAGTTGTGTTTTACACTAGAATAAACTATTTAGGTTTGTTTATGATAAGTTGTTTCTTTTCTGAACAGAAGTCAGAGAACTCCACTAGACTGCAGCCTATTGTTTTAAGACCTATGTCATGTTAATTACAGTGCCCCACAGTTCTCTTCTAAGTCTGGTGCTATTCAACAGCTTTATTAATGACTTGGAGGAAGGAACAGAGAATAGACTGACTAAATTTGCAGATGATACCAAATGGGGAGGGGTGGCTAATTCCCTAGAGGATAGGATAAAAATCCAAAATGACCTTGACAGATTAGAATGCTGGGGCAAAGCAAACAGAACGAGTTTCAACAGAGAGAAATGTAGGGTCCTTCATCTAGGCAGAAAAAACGAATTGCATAAATATAGGATGAGAGACACCTGGTTGGAGAATAGTACCTGTGAAAGGGATCTGGGAGTCTGGATGAACTACAAATTGAACATGAGTCAGCAGTGTGACTCTGTGTCCAAGAAAGCCAATGTGATTCTTGGTTGCATCAACAGAAGCATAGTTTCTAGAGTAAGGGACGTGATAGTATCACTCTATTCTGCTCTGGTCAGACCCCTGCTGGAGTGCTGTGTCCAGTTCTGCGCTCCTCAATTTAAAAAAGGTGTTGACAACCTCGAGCAAGGAGGAGAAGGGCAACCAAGATGGTTAAAGGTCTGGAACACATGTCTTAGAGCAGTTTAGGGATCTGGGAATGTTCAGTCTTACAAAGAGTAGAATTTGAGGGGATAGAATAGCCATGTTTAAATATTTGAAAGGATGTCATATTGAAAAAGGGGGTAGCTTGTTTTCCATGGCTTTAGAGACTAGTACTTGGAGCAATGGTTTCAAACTACAGGAAAAGAGATTCCATTTGAACAGTAGGAACAACTTCCTGATGGTTAGAGCTGTTCAGCAGTGGAGCCAGATTATGCTTATGAAAATGGTGGGACAAAAAGAAGGAACTCCTTTGAAGATCTTAATTCATATGCATCTCTTCTGAATAATTTCTACAGTGCCTTCTTGAGTGAGATAATATGGTCTAGTAGATAGTGAGTTGAGCTAGGACTCAGGTGATAGGAGTTCAAATCTCTACTCAGCCATGGATATTCAATGGAGAATTGAACATCCTGCCTGTCTCTAAAACTCTATTAGTGTTGCCCTAAGTTGAAAGTGACAGGATGGCACATGACAACAGCTAGACCTCTATGTTTGCAACAAAGCAAGGGTTTTTCTGAGCTTCTCTGTTGGTTTAGTAGTACAGAAGCAGAAGTTTGAACATATCTGAAAGAATATCAGTTTTAAAATGCATGTTATATGCTTTTTGACCCCAAACAGTGCTGTACAGAAATTATATGCTATGCATACATAAATAGTTGGAGGGAATGCTTTTAAAGAAAAGTCATGTTTAAATATTCATGAAAAACCAATCTTTGTCATTCTTTAATGCTGAAAAAAAAACCCAGGACAGAGACTATTTTTCATTGATGTTGATTTCATGAACACACATGGAAGTAACATAAACAAGAAGTACACTTATTTAAATAACAGTACAAAGAATATAGCAAAAGAGCTGTTGAAAATGGTGAAGTTTAAGAAAGCTGAATCACTATCCTTTCCCAATGCATATTTTAACATTACAGCTCAACACTTGCAAATAAGAGTAGCTGTATTTAAACCAGCTGGGCTCTGTTGATTTACTCCACTTACCATCTCCACCCTAACTGTACTTTTTGCTAAACACCATTAAAAGATTATATGAACTCTTGTTTCCTAGCCTGAAACTAGTTCATTAAGTGAGATCAGTGGTCTTTTAACAGCCAGATGGCACACTAACAGGATATAAGAACATAAGAACATAAGGATGTTCATCAAAATGTCAAAAAGTTCATCAAAAGCATTTTTCAAAAAGGACAGAATAAAAACTCCCTACCCTTCTTCTAAGGCAGAAGGCTGGTTTGATTGTTAAGCAGTATGCTTCTATAAAAATGATGACACAGCAAGTGTATTGTTTTTGATCTTGGTCATCTCCTGTGTTGGGGAAATCTTAGTAATTTTCAGCATGTTAAGACCAGTTGCCATGCTGATCTACTTCATTTATTCTTTGAAGTGCTGAACAGGTTCCTTATGTGAGTACATAGCTAAAAATGGAGTGTCAGAGCTGCTTTTCTGCTGAATGTTATTGTCTGTGCCTTAGTAACATCTGAGAATCCCGTCTATACCACAACAAACAGTATCATCTTGATAATAGTTACAAATACATTCAGAAACTTCAGTGCAGTGAGAGTATGTGTCACAAAGAGGTTGTGATGCAAATGGTTTGTATGCATGTTTGCAGGACTAAAAATGCATGGGAAGTCCCCAAATTGTACAACCAATGGTTGAAATCCTATTGCCAAATGTAAAGGTGTGCATGGAATTAGTGGCAATTTGGTGGCTCAGCTCAACTGTAAATTCCATTGATTCAATGCACACATTCTAATTGCAACCTAATATGCCAACGAACTATATTTCATTGTTCCATATGGCCTTGGGAGTGGAAGAACAGGAGTGGCCATACAGCAATAGTAAAGCCTAGCCATTCAGCCATATGACAAAGATGTCATGGGCATGGAATTGACTGCTTATGGTCTAACTCTGCAACAGGTATGCCTAGGAACTGGTATGGCTTAAGCAGGCTAACATACACTTCTGGATCAGCTAAGAAAAGTGCAGGTCCTGTTGCTCAATAAAAGAGGGTTTTAATGCTGACTCTTCTTCCATCCACATTGCAATAAAATCTCCATCCAATACTGAGGAGCAGAAAACTGCACTGGGATCCCCTTCCCAGATTCCAAAAACAAATGGAAGACTCATCACTAGAGATGGGCACGAAAAATTTTTTTATTCATTTTGTTATTCATTATCTGTTTCATTACATAACAAAATGAATAATGAACCACCCCATCAAAGAAAAACAAAATGAAACAAAACAGACACTTTCATTTCGTTTCGTTTTGATTCTCGTTCCCCCATCCAGAGTTTTCTCCTACCTGATGTGGCACCGCTGACCAGACCCTGCAGGCAAAAAAATAAAAACGAAAAACACCAAAAATTAAAATAAACAAAAAAAAACCCCCACCGATCAGCCTGTGCTATAGCTGATTGGAACTTGTGTAAAAAAAAAAGGCAAGCCAACCGATTGGCACTGGGGGGGTGTAATAAAAATAAAAACGATAAAAGAAAAGCACTGACTAGCCCGCAGGCCAGCTGGCCGTGCTGTGGGGGGACGGGATAAAAATAAACAAAAATTTTAAAAGTGCCAACCAGCAAGGAGCCAGCTGGAAAAAATAAAAATAATTTTTAAAAAAGCACTGACTGGCCCGCAGGCTAGCTGGTCGGCGCTAGGGGGTTAAAAATTAAAATTAAAAAAGTGCTGATCAGCTCATGAGCCAGCTGATTGGTGCTTGGGGATAAAAATAAAAATAAAAATAAAAATAAATTTTAAAAGTGACACCCAGCACGGGAGCCAGTTGGTCGACACTAGGGGGGAAATAAAATAAAATAAAATAAAAAAGTGCTAGTTGGCGCTGGGGGTGGATAAATAATAATAATAATAAAGCACTGACTAACCCAGGAGCCAGCTGGTTGGTGCTGGGGGGGGGGAAATAAAAATAAAAATAAAAATAACAAAAATGTGCTGACCAGTCCAGAAGGCAGCTGGTTGCCACTAGGGGGAAATAGTAATAATAATAAAAGTTTAAAAGTGCTGAATGGCCTGGGACCCAGCTGGTCAGTGCAAGGGGGGGAAATATTTTTTTTAGAAAGCGCCGACTAGCCTGCAGGCCAGCTGATCAGCATGGGGGGGAATAAAAATTTAAAAATAAAATAAAAAGCACCAACCTACCCACAGGCCAGCTGGTCGGCACTAGAAAACAATAAAAATAAAAAGAAGCAAAATGAAACAAAACAAACAAAATGAAAATGAAATGAAATGAAATGCCATTTTGGTGTTTCATGCCCACCACTACTACCACCACCAAATGTAAAGCTAAAGGTTCCCTCCCCCACACACACATGCATGCTACTCATGTCCAAATCTAGGGGCGGTGATTATTTCCATATTCAACCCAAAGAGCCAGTGTTGTACAAGTCCATGGCCACGTAGCCAGCATAGCTGCAAGGAAACACTGTTTTATCTTCCCACTGTTTATGGTGGTATTTATTTATCTACTTGCATTTACATGCTTTCAAAGTGCTAGGTTGGCAGGAACTGGGGTTATCAGTGGGATCTCACTCCACTGCATGGCAACTAGGTCCCAATTTTGAATTATTAGTTCGAATCACATATATGAGAATTTTTAAAAAGGTTAAAATTAAAAAGGCTAAAAATAAAATCAAAGCTAATGGAAGGAGGAAGTATAAATGGGGAAAGTAATATACAAACTGGGAGACAAGGGCAATGAAAATGCTGGTAAATTTCCAGGTGAGATCACCACCTCTGTACATGTTTTGCCAAGAAATCCAAGTTGTTCATAAACAATGCACAATATAGAATATAATAGATATTCTCAATATAACTCTCTTCTTTAAAATTGTTAAATATTTATAGCAACCTAGATATTGGCCAAGTACATTCATTCAAACACAACCGTTTCCAGATGAGAAAAGAATGTCAATGCAGGGTGTTCAGTTCACTTATAGAACAGGACAAAAGACTTTTAAAATATTTGTAATAAATACTGTGCACAGTTTAACCCTTTTAGTGTTAATTACATTGGGGTAAAATATTAATTTTAAGGCTAAACACCTGAAAAATAATGTAATTCAAAAAAGACATCTCTATCATTGTTTGGTCATGCCCACCCTTCTCTACAGTGTCCTCCCATGCCCAGAAGGAAAATATGTGTATATAGGAAAGGACACCAAGACATACAATATGACTCTGAGTGGCATGATGAGGTAAGCAGACATCTGAATCCACTGCAATTAGAGATGGGCATGAAACAAAAATATAATGTTTCATTTGCCCCCCCCCACACACACAGCAAAATAACGAGATGAGACACTTGATTGGGATTAACTCGGGCCACACTTTATTAACTTCAACCAATAAACAGGCAACCCATTTCAGGAGGGACTATTGTGAGAATTAATGACTGGAACCCCGAGGTCTCCTGGGACCCCTCCAACCAGCCAGCATTGAGCAAGTCACTACCCCCAAAGACAGTGCCTCCAAGGCCGGTAACATCCAAACCCAATCCCCCCAGGTCCTCAAGCCCTTCTCCTGGTGACTCTTGGCCCAGGGATGCCTTCCCCTGATGCTGTAATCTCCCAATCCACAGGGTCCTGAGGTTGGATGGGATAGGATCTGATCATTCCCTCCCTAACTCATTGGCTGCATTTAGTTCCTGCATTACTGCCATGACCATGGGCCTAGCCTTGCTATGGCCCATGCCACCCACCATGTTCAATAACTCAGCCTCCAAGCCCCCCTGATGTCCTTCAAGTAAATCTTGATACCCTCATCCTTTAAATGGACCCTCCCTTCCCACTTTGATGTCAGCATGCCCTACCACCGAACCAATCTCAGCCATCACTGCCCTGCAAACCTCCCTATTGACTCCCCTATGAGAGCGATTAATGCATTGAGAAGTCAATTAATGCATCTGGAATGAGTGTGAACAGAATCCCAACCGTGCCAAACCAAACTGCCACAGCACTTGTCCTGTCAGCTGCCAAAACTGAAATCGCGTCAACGGGGACCCATCCTCATGCTGCAGCAAATAACCATCCTCTGAGCCCCTCACTCCCAAATATAACTGCAATGCCCTAACAGGGCATATGGTTTCCTTGGAGCACACCCCCAAGGTTATATACATCCCCTCACTCCACTGATCCATTTTAGCTTTCCTGATGGCAATCATCATCCCGTCTCTGTCCAGAGACAGGTCAGCAGCGCTGCCTTTGAAGAATCATTCTTACCCATAGTGACAAGCTCACTAATTCTCAAAGCCCCCTGAAATGCTAGCAGTGCAGCCACATGCAGCAAGGCAGCCTCATATTTGTTGTACCACATCTGCTGCCACACTGCACTCATTCATTCCAAAATCTCTGGGGTGAGCAGAAAACACGTGTTTGGTGGCCGCTCCTGCTCCCTCCCCAACCCTCAATCATCTTCCTCACTAAAAAAATCACTGTTTGTGTCCTCAAAGCTATTATTCTTAGCATAATATGCCAATGCTGCCATTCTACCCTGTATTGAGCGCTAAGCCAACCCCTTCCTATGTAAAAACACTAGAAACTGCTGCAAATGCTCCAACGGAATAGGTCATAACTGTTGCAAATCCCCAAACTCCCTAAACGTCCACAACTTCCTAACTGCTGCATCGTATGCCCACTTTGTCTGAGGAGTCAGCACTCACCCTAACACCCTCTCAGCTTCAGCCCTCCAATCTTCCATATCTCTTTTGACAGCGGATGCTCCTGGGGCAAGGGCCCTGAAATGTTCGACCTGTTGGCAGGATAATGCATCAGTAATACTGTTATCTCCACCAGGGACATGTCTGGCCTGCACCACAATGTTAAACTGTGAACAACGCAATGTGAGGCTCCATACTAGGTGCATCACCCTCTCAGACTTAAATGCAAGGTTATTTATTACGTGGACAACTGCTAGGTTGTCACACCAAAAATGAACCACCACATTTCTGCCCATATGCACAATGCCCCCATATCGGAAATAGTTCCAGAAACATTAAAATCCCAAGTGGTTCCAGATGCCCTCCAATCCTCTGGCCATGTACCATAACACCACTGACTCTTCTAAAATATTCCAAACCTGAAATTGTACCCACAGGTTAATGTTAGAGCACCAAAATGAACCCCCATTAAAACTCTCCAGGAACTGATCCCATACCCACAAATCCTGCATCATGCCCCACATAACCTTGGTTCTGTGCATTGGCTTATGCAGACCCTGCATAGCCATGCACAATTGGCACAGAAAGCCCCGACCCAGTGCCACCACTTTGCAAGCAAAGTTTAGGTGCCCGACCAGCTCCTGCAGCTCCCTCAGGGTGACCCTAGTCCACTGCACCCCCACACCCTCATCCTTACCTTGTGGCAACCAGAACGATAGCCCCCAAGTGTCAATTTCTATTCCTAGGTATGTCAGGACCGTCACTGGTCCCTCCATCTTCTCCTCAGCCAATGGTTTACTTACCTCTCCCACCAGCTGTCAAAATGTAGCCAACAACAAACTGCACCTACTCGTGCCTCTAGTCCCACAGAAAATATAATCATCTAAATAGTGGTCCGTAGAGCACAAATATAACCAATCCTGTAACTTCTATTCCAGGAATGAACTAAACTTTTCAAACCACGTGCATGACACAGAGCATCCTAAAGTAAAGGCCCTGTCCATGTAAAACTCCACCTGAAATTGAAAACCCAACAACTTGAAATCTGGGTGCACAGGGAGTAAGCAAAATGCTGATTTGATATCACATTTGGCCATTTCATCCTCTGGTCCACACACTTTTATCATCCAAATGGCTGCATCAAATGATATATACCACACTGAACAAAGCTCCCATGGGATCCCATCATTTATTGAGGATAAGACAGATGATGAATCAACCTATATTCTCCCAGGGCCTTCTTAGGCACCAAGCCCAATGATGATACACTCAAATTAGCAATAGGGGGCCAATCAAAAGGGCCAGCTACCCTCCGTTCTCTAACCTCATTGATTTTTTCCTTCACTACATGCTGCATCCCCTAAGCAATTTCAAATTGTTAGCTAAAAAGGATTGATGAACACCCACAAAGAGAATACGAAAACTGCACCTAAACCCTTGTAACAACAACTTTGCAGTCCCTTTATCAAGACAGTGCCGCAACCAGCCCTCCAGCACTGATATCTTAATTGGGCTGGTGCCCTTTAGGAGGCCCCCACAGGTGCCCTTTTTTTAAAGTTGTGCCCCTCTCTTGGCTTCCCTGCTGCATTGGGTTGCTGCGTGCGGTACCCCACATATGGAGCAATCGTGCCGGAAATGGCATTGCCATCTGTTACATCAGCCCTGGCTATTGAAGTCCCAGCAGACCAGCTGGGGTTGAACCTTGGAACCTGGCATTTTTCTGGGCATCTCCTATTTAGCTCATACCTTTCTTCAGAGCATCTGTATGAAAACCTCTCTGCCTTATCCTTGGACTCTAACCATGGATCTGTGTAAGAGAGGATTCACCAACCTTTTCTGAGAGTCCCTGGTCATCAACAGTTAAGTATTAACATAAAGGAAAACAATCCCTCTTTATGATAGCAAGCATATGTGCTTATAGGATTGCATTCCTCTTCCTCCAATGACAGAGGGAATCCTGGGGCTAAAGTAGGGGCAACCTATCCATCCTAGGATGGGTCCCCCTAGAGCTTTTAGCCTATAAACAATGGTGCTGTAGCATCAAGAGAGACAAAAAAGGAATAGGATTGGAGCCTGATGTGGCCAAATTTCAGTTTCTGGGAAGATCCCCAACTATGGATAATAAAATAAAATCTAAACAAGGAGTAAAATAAAGGTAAGGGGGTCAAACATCTATTTAGTGGGAGAAACAATCACCCTGTCCTGAAAGAAAAACATAATGCTCATTTTTGTCACTGGATTGTTGTCGTTACTAGCACAAGTTCCCATTTCTCACTGGAATTTATACATGGCTGGTCCAGTACACTGCATGTCCTCCCAATGTATTTACATGGAGATCAGAATTTGTTTTCTCTAAGTCCTAAGACATATGTTAACAATGCTCTCCATACTCATATAAGAGCTCAAGCCCCTTACATGCCTTTTGGCACAAATATGTAGTTTTTACTAAAGTGATCCTGCAGAGAAAACTCATAATAAATTCCACTAGGATAATGCTGTAGAAAATCCTGAGATGCCTATAAGCCAAAGAAAGCACAGAATGTAAACATGTCCCTTTACTCTAAAACACACATTAAAATTGTTGCACCCTGTATTGTTGCATTGGAATACTTATAATGTTTTAAAAACTTGGAAAGCTATTTATAATTAACTAATTAATTGTTGTTGCTGTTTTGACTTATATACCACCACATAGTGCTAAATCACACTCTGGGAAGGTTGCACAATCATTATACAAACAAAACTTTGCCCTCTCCCCCCTTCCCAGTAACCTCAGCCTTCCATTGCTCTAGGTCATTAAGATGAACAATGGAAGGCTGAGTCAAATTTGAGCTGGAACAAAGCCTTTGTCTGCAATACTGCAGCTTAACTACTGTGTCACAGGGCTCTGCTAGTTGCTATTATAGTTCAATGTTCTCCATCCCACTGGAGTTTGCTCTATAGGAAAAAAGGATAGAGTAAACTGTTTGAAGGGGTTTTTAAAGGTACAGGTTGTTGGCCTGTCAAATTGTTAACATGCTTGTTTCTCCAACCCATTGCTCCTGCTGTACATGCTAGAGCCTTGCAGTCTGCTATGGGTGGTAAGGTGATGATGAAATTGAGAGGGTGAGTGTGTGTCATATACCATTGTCCAGTGGCATGTTAAGATTTTTGGTAAGTAACTAAAATATGATTTTGGTTATTTTGAGAAAACACAACAGCAGTCTAAAAGCATCACTGGAACCAAATGCCTTTTTCAAAAGTGACTTCCAAAGTTCTGCTGTATTCTGTAGAAATGTGCATGCCTAGTTCAGATGCCATGGTACAGGTTCTGAAACCAGAAGCAAGAGGCTGTGTTGGTGCCCAGTACAGGACAGGTTTTTTTTGTATAGGATCACCATGGTTATAGGGCCTCCTCCTCAAGGTAGATTGACTCTACCTTTCATTTCATTCATTCATTTCATTTCATTTCATTCATTCATTCATTCATTTCATTGGCCTTTCATTTTAAGAGGTCTATAGTAGTGTCAATCTGGGCTCCAACTGTTCTGATTATTATTTTGCCATTCTTGATTTGGTTGTTCTGTTATGACTAGAGATGGGCACAAAATGAATTATTTATTTGTTTTGTTATTCATTATTCATTTCGTTAGGGAATGAAATGAATAACGAAAGGATCCATCAAAGAAAAATGAAACAAAATAAAATTTCTGTTTTGTTCACTTCATTTTTTGTTTTCCCATAGGAATGCATTGAAGCAATGGATTCCTATGGGGAAAAGCTGGAGGATCCCCCATAACGTGCCTCATTGGTGCCGAGAAAAAGGCGTTTTTTTTTTCTTCACGCTGAAGCCACTGCTGATCAGCTGGAGTGCAGACTTCGGCAGGGGAGGAATTTAAAAGGCCTGAGCTTTCCCAGCATCCACCTGTCATCAGCTGGACCCCTTTAAAATGGCCTAGTTGGCACCAGGGGGGACCCCTTGGTGGCTACTGGGACATTTTTAAAGGGGTCCAGCCAATGACAGATTGGTAGCATTCATCTGAAAATGGTCAGGTCACCAGTGGGAACCTCTCACATTGGCAAATGGGCCATTTTCAGAGGGATTCTGCCGACCTGTCATCAGCTGGACCCTTTTAAAAATGGCCCAGTCGGCACTTGGGGACCTCCTGGTGGAGACTGGGCCATTTTTAAAGGGATCCGGCTGACGACAGGTCAGCAGGAGATCTCTGAAAATGGCCTAGTTGCAAGCGCAGAGCTCCTGCATTGGCATCCGGACCATATTCAGAGGGGTCCTGCTGACCTGTCATCAGCTGGACCACTTTAAAAATGGCCCAGTTGCCACCAGGTCAGCAAGAGATGTCTGAAAATGGCTCTGCATTAGCAACCTTTCCCCCTCCACCCCAGCACCAATCAGCTGGTGCACTGGCTTGGGGGGAGGGGAAAAATGCACACAGTACACAAGCACCACACATGCACCCCCACCCCCAAAACAGTACAAAAGTTAAAAGAAAGACACAACACACAACACAGAGAAACGAAACAAACCAAAGCAAAAAAACAAAATTAATTTTTTTATAAAAATTTGTTTCAAATGAAATGAAATGAAATGAAAGGGCAAACAAAATGAAACCCCACCCCCAAAACAGTAAAAAAGTTAAAAGAAAGACACAACACACAACACAGAGAAATGAAACAAACCAAAGCAAAAAAACGAAATTAATTTTTTTATAAAAATTTGTTTCAAATGAAATGAAATGAAATGAAAGGGCAAATGAAATGAAACAAAATGAAACACCATTTTTGCATTTCATGTCCATCTCTAGTTATGACCGTGTTTCAAAGCTGAAAGGTTACTGTTGTTTGTTGCTGCTGCTGCTGCTGTTGTTGTTGTTGTTGTCTTCATCGTCATCATCAAAGAGCTATAATACAAATAATAACAATAATAGTAGACTAAAAGTGTGTCAAACCTATTCTTAGACTCTTGAGTGTACAAAGTTAGAGATATATTTCTATTATGATTTAATGTGGGGATGAGAGATTTAATGTGATTAGTGGCTGTGAAATATTTGTGTATGTATCTAGATCTAAATATAAGCTCTCTTTTTCTGATTCTGAGTTATATTTCCTTTCATTAGCCTCTGTGTGCAACACTACTATGTGTAGGCCCTGAAGAATTCTCACAGTATTTGTGAAAACATCAGAATTATTTTTTTACAATCAAAAGTAGAGATGAACCTCTGCTGGTTTTGCAGACCATGCCACTTCATTTAGTGGGCCACCAGATGTTTCACAGTGGTGAATTAAACTCCCAACTTCTGGCTACACACCCACTGAGATATCCATCCAGCTCATTTGTTGAAAAGCAGCCATGACAGTTGCTTTGTGATTGGATGGGAAGTGTTTAACTGATAAGAATAGGATTCAGCTTCTGGGATTTTTCCTTGCTTGGTCTCATTTTGTGAATATAGAGGGCACTAGAGAGCATTTTTCCTGCTGCCGTTGAGATTGTCAACACTCAGACTGCTATTTAAAAAGTTTAGATCCTTTTTCCTGCTGGCCACATGGGCACAATATTGTGCAACAAAATCAGGCCATTTCCTGACATTTTGAAACAAAGTTACAGAAGCACAATATCATGCATTCATAAACTGAGGCTTTTCAAAGAGTTGAAGATAGATAGATAGATAGATAGATAGATAGATAGATAGATAGATAGATAGATAGATAGATAGATAGATAGATAGATAGATAGATAGATAGATATTTTGGGCTTAAACATTATCTACAGCTGAACAGTAAAGTGTATCCAGGCAATGGGGGATTGTGGTTCCAGTGACCCTTCTCCGTGGCTTCCAGAAATGTGAATAAAACTTAACTTTATCTGAGATAAACAAGTGAGACCACCCGGGCTTTGGACTGTGTGAAATAAAGCTAGTGATTTCTATCCAAATAACAGCTGTGATAAACTTTCCTTACACATGACGTCTCACTGAATAAGTGTATGAAAGCCACGAGAATAATTTTTTTAAAATGGAATTTTAGCCAAGGCAAGACAGTGTTTCTGAACATGGAAACCAGGAGGTTGTGCTCTCTAAATGGGGAAATAGTTACTAGTTAATTTAATCACCACCCAATGCGCTGAATCATTTCCAGTAATTGCTAAGGGGACAGCACAAAAGGGGAAAATCATGCTTTGGACTGTAAAACATAATCTTTTTCTTTCTCTTAAATGGCATGAATCACATTTATAAATGCCTTTTAGATCATCTTAGTGTTGTTTGCATGCCCTTGTTAATGAATAATAATATTAACTAGCAAGAGTTAGCTTAATGGTTCACATTTTAAAATGTTTGTATTTATTGACTGCAGTGATAATTCCACTATACCCACCCACCCCACCTAACCACCCCACAAGAAATAGGGCCAACCTGTTGACATCTAGAATAGCATATTTCTACTTCCCTAAATAATGATTCAATGGAAAACAGCATGCAACTTTATTTTGTCCCCATATATTACACTGGCTGCCAGGATAATTCAGTGAATTAGGTACAGTATCTGGCTGCAAAAGGCTGACCATTCAATTTCCCACTGTGTTTCCTAGAACAGCCAGCCTGTACGGCCTTGGGCAAGTTGCAAATCTAGGGGCCTTTTTACACGACCCCTAAGATCCGCTGGCCCCTTAAATTCGGACCAGAGATCTTGGGGGTTCATTGCTCTTCCTTCCTCCCCACCACTCCACACTTCCTTGCTTCTGTCTGCGTGAGGGGAGGGAGGGGAAAAAGCCTTAAAAAGGGACAAAAGAATGCATTCTTACCTCCGGTGCCGGTGGACGTTGCTCCGAGCTCCGGTTACTTCCTGGTTCCTCTTAAAGGGGTGGGAGGCAAAAAAAAAACCAACAAAAAGAAGCGAGGAGAGCCTGACACTCTCCACATCAAAATTTTTCACTGTCCCAGAGCAGGTACAAGAAAGCTGCGCGGGGACACGCTAAAGTGGGCGGGGTCGCACTTAATTTCCTGTTAACTCCGGAGCTGGTGGGGAAACATTTTTAAGCTCCGGAGCTGGGAGCCATTTGTGGCGGAGCTTAGGGGTCGTGTATAAACGCCCTAGAATGCTCCCAGAAGAAGGGAATGACAAACAACTTCTGGGTGCTGTCTAACTTGAAAACCCTCAAAATGATAGCCATAACTCATAATTCACTTGATAGCACACAGTTTTTACTTTGTATTGCATTGATTGGCACAACAGACTACCCAAGTGTAAAAAAAAATTAGGAATGGGCACCGTACAAAAAATGACATGCTGTTTTGTCATTTTGTTAGCTAACAAAATGAAACAAAATGAAATGTTGAAGCAGCATTTTGTTACAAATGAAATGAAACACTATTTTTCCTTTAGAACTGAGCTTAAATAATATCTATCGTTCTAGAGGAAATGGCAGAAATTTGTAAAGATTTGGGGGTCAGGGAGCTGAGTTATAAAGCTCCAAAAGGGGTGCCCCTACAAAAAAAAACCTTCTAATTGGAATCAGAAGCTGATCAGGCCAGTGATAATGCCACCACTGTTTTCCATATGATTCCAATTAAAAGGGTTTTTTCCTATGGGCACCCCCTTTGGAGCTTCATAACCCAGCCCCTTTACCCCCAAATGTTTCTAAATTTCAGGGGGTTCTCTAAAATCACTTTCTGAAGGTACCCATGCTACTTTGGTGCCCTGAGGTAATTTTTGATAGCATTAAAAAAATTCACTCAAAATTATGTTTAAAAATATGCAATCCAAAATTACTCACCTTGGGGCTCCAATGTAGCAGGGGTACCTTCCCAAAGCGATTTTAGGGAATACCCTGAAATCTAGAAAGATTTGGGGGTAAGGGGACTTAGTTATGAAGCTCTAAAGCAGCTGGGGGTGGTTAATTGTCAAAGTGTGCTTGAAGCATGGAGGCAATCAGGGAGTTTACTCTATGGTATTAACTCCCTAACTGCCTCCATACTCCCAGTACAGGAGCAGTGAGGGGGGAAATGCTCATTTATCCCCTCCCTCCACCTCCCAGCTGGGGCTTTTTGACAGGTCAGGGTTACCTGTCAAAAAGCCCCAGCTGATAGTTGGGGAGGGCAAAAGGCAGAAGCGAGCAAGGTTTTCCCCCTCACTGCTTTTTTCTGCATTTGCCCCTTCCCATGCTTCTCAGCTGGGGCTTTTTGACAGGTTGGGATATTTTTGTGGGAGGGGTGCCCTCCCTCTCCAAACCTCAACCTGTCAAAAAGCCCCAACTGGGAGGCAGGGGGATGGGCAAAAGGCAAAATGGAGCATTGAGGGGGAAAACTGCTTCTTTCTGCCTTTCATCCTCCCCTGCCTCCCAGCTGAGTATTGACAGGTTGAGGTGTTGGGGGGGGGAGTGTCACCCCTCTCCAAACCCCAGCCTCTCAAAAATCCCCAACTGGGAGGCAGGGGAATGGGCAAAAGGCAGAATGGAGCATGGAGGGGAAACTCGCATTCCATTCAGCCTTTTACCCCTCTCCCTGCCTCCCATCTGGGACTTTTTGACAGGTTGGGATGTGGGAGGAGGGATGCCACCCCTCTCCAAACCCCGACATGTCAAAAAGCCCCAGATGAGAGGCAGGGATCTCAAGAAAGAAGGAAGGAAGCAGCGGTAAATTGAAGCACTGCCCACAGCACTCCCTGTCAAAAACACACACACCCCTGGGAAGTGCAGGTGCCAGGGAAGACAGGAGCAGTCAAGCAGGGAATTTATGTCTGCCTGGCTGCTCCTTTTCTCTTACCCCATGCCTCCCAGCTGGGATCGAGATTGAGCTGTCAAAATTGACTGGGATATGGTGGGGAGGAGGCTTTTGAATCCCCCACTGAACCTGCTAGAGTGCTGGTGCCATGGGGGAATCATTTTGTTTCATTTTGTTTTGTAAGTAATGAAATTTTTTAAAAATTCTGTTATGATACAAAACAAAATGAAATGCAGGAGGGGGGATGAAATGGAATGAAACAAAACACAGTTTTTCCGTTTCGTGCCCATCCCTAATTTGACTGATTTGTTGGGAAAATTTTGTGAAGACGCACACACACACGGACATGGACACGGACACAGACATGGACACGGATGGATGGACGGACGGACACACACACACACACACACACACACACACACACACACACACACACACACACACACACACACACACACACACACACACGTGGCAAGAGACTAGAACATTGTATTGCAATGTGAAGGTAGCAGTGGCATTGAATGCTTAAATTCTAGGTCCAGTTCTGAGTGAAATTTTTTAATGCATCATGCCTGTGATGGTAAAATGTTGCTTCCTGGTGCATGAGAGTAAATTAAATGTCATGTTAAATTAAATGTCACCAGCTGGTCCGTGGGCCGGGTTGGAGCATTTTTAAAAATATTATTATTATTTTCTTATTATGCCAACCAGCTGGTCAACATGAGGTTAAAACAAAAATGAAACAAACGAAAAACAAAATGATTTTTTTAAAAAAATTCATTTCATTTTTAATGACCCCAAAACAATTTTAAAAAACAAAAAATGAAATGAAATGCCATTTTGCCATTTTGTGCCCATTTCTAATAACTGCATAAAAACATGCAGCTTCTATTAGAACGGTACAGAAACAATGCAGACATTTCACCTCATTCAGTAGATTAGCTGCACAGGTTTTTTTTAAATTATTATTTCATTTTATTTTCTTATCACACCAACCAGCTGGCCCGCGAGTGGGGGAAAGGGCAGGATTTTTAACATTTTCCCCTCCAAAGCCCCGTGCTTCAGCTGTTTGGGGGTGGCTTTGGTGGGGAAAAAAGCCTGCGGTAAAAGTATGGCAATTCCTTCAAGAATGGGAAGACACAAACTATTCTTTTTGAGCCTTTTCATGAAGGACATCTATGTCTGCCATTTCCCTGGGGCTGAACCCCTGAGAGTAATCTGGCGTGCTTAGGTGCAGAGCAAATGCTTTCCTCTCACCAGTCTTGAAGTAAAATTCAACTGTGAGTCTATTCGGCACACTGCCATTTTTGCTTCATCTGATTAAACTTTTGGGGCTGACATGCACATTCAGCCTAAAATGGGTAAAAAATGCAGCAGCCAGATTCCTACCTGGGGTGGGTTACAGAGATTACATTACACCTGTCCTAAAGCAGCTCCACTGGCTGCCAATCACCTACTGGACACAATTCAAGGTGCTGCTGACCTTAACCTACAAAGCACAAAATGGCCTGGGTCTGAGCTACCTCAAAGATCAAATCTTGCAGTATGAACCAGCTTGGGTGTTAAGGTCATCAGGAGAGGCCTTTCTCTCCATCCCGCCACCTTCACAGGTGCGTCTCAAAAGAACACATGAAAGGGCCTTCTCTGTTGCTGCTCCAAGATTTTGGAACGCCCTTCCGCTGGAGGCCAGGATTGCCCAATCTGTGCTGTTTTTCTGGATACAGGCAAATACCTTCCTCTTTGGGCAAGCTTTCCCCGAATGAGGGACTTCCTACTATGCATCTTTATATGGATTACCATTAGAGATGGATACGACTTAGCGGTATTCCCATTTCCGTTTCCGTTACTCATATCCGTTACTCTACGGAAACGGAAACGGGAATTACTCCGCCAGAATTCAAGCTCGAACCGACGAATGAACAATTTGGTCTGATTTGTCATGCTCGTTACTTGCATCGTGGCGATCGCGCAATGCCAAGCGGCACAGAAAAAAAGTTTTTAAAAGTAAAAAAAAACACCGATTCCCGGCCCTAAAAGTAGGCGAAAACTGTCTGAGGGCACCTACCAGGCCAGAAGGGTGTTTTATTTGGGGGGGGGTGTTTCCCCGCCCCCCTCTCCTTGGCTATTGCTACTGCTGCGCTGCTGGTACCAGGCTGGGAGGGCGCATCCATTTGCCATGCAGTGCGGGAGATTTTATTTTATTTTATTTTTTTACACCTGCACATTCGCAATGATGGGCTCGCCCATGGGAGTGGACCATGCAAAGTTTTGGAGCCATTCCACCAATAGCATGGCCAGGTTTTGCTGACTGTACCAGGCTGGGAGGGCGCATCCATTTGCCATGCAGTGCGGGGGATCCAAAATGGCGACCGCAATATTTGTTTTGAAATCATTGCCCAAAACCCCACCAAAGCACCACAGAAACATGCGAAAATTAGCTATTTTAAATGCTTGAATTTTTACAGTAGCAGCAGTGGGTTTTTCTTGCAAAAAAAAAAGTCTCTGTTGATTTTATTTTATTTTATTTTATTTTATTTTATTTTATTTTATTTTTTTACACCTGCACATTTGCAATGATGGGCTCACCCATGGGAGTGGACCATGCAAATTTTCCACCAATCGCATGGCCACTTGGCCAGGTTGACCACAGAGACTTCTGGGATGTGCCAATCGGGCATAAACAGCCCACTAATCGTAGCCCAAACCCGAACCCTAACCCTAAGCCTAACCCATACGCCAGTACACTGTCCTTCTAAGTGGGTCAGAGAGGCACCCAGAGGTGCACCCCAATACTCACCCTAACCTCACCCGTAACTAGCCTAACCCTAGCCCTTGTGCTAACCCGTCTTAACCCTAAGCCAGATCTACTTGCATTGCACTACATGCAAGTACGTGAGACACAGCGGGTGCAAAGAGTCTGCCAGTCCGTCACTTGTGCTCTGGCTGACTCCTGCAGCTCCCTCCAGGAGCCCGCTACCCCCCCCAAACCAGTACTAACGAAAATGAAAAAATGAAAAAACGAACCGACTAATTTTTGCGAAATTTCGCGAAAAACGGAAACAAGCCGAAACGGACTGCCTCAGACACATGACAACTCGAAAACATCATTTTCCCTAGTCGTGCCCATCTCTAATTACCATACATGATTGCATTGACTGATTTCATAAGAACACCAGTGTTTTCCATGTTACCTTCCACCCCTCCTAATGGATTTTTCTTTTCTTTTTGCATGCTCTTTGTAGCTCTACTGTTACCTTTTATTGTTCTAAGATGCCTCTTCTAACTCTCTGTTCTTAACTTGAATATGCCTTAAATATTCTGGAGTGTGTATTGTCTCTCATTATTGTAAGCCACCTTGGCTCCTTTTCCAAGGAAAAAGGTGAGGTAAAAATATTCAAAATAAATAAATAAATAAAATAAAACACACAGTTCCTACATTGATAAAACACATCATGGTTAGCTTTTCAAAATGGATTCAGTGGCCAATAATAAATCATTCTTGTGTCGGGGTTCAACATAATTTATTTTATTTATTTATGCAAGATATTTCCCTCCTTCCTCTCGCCTCAAAATGACCAAAGGTGTCTTACATCATAAAGCAGTACGTAAAAACTAAAAGCAAGAGATATACAATTTGTTTAAAAAATTAAACAATTATTATATTAAAACAGTACTAACATCAATATTAAAATAAACTTAAAACAGCACACACAAATCATTCTGAAAATAGCAGATGGATTAAACAATGCAAAGCAGCTGAAATTAACAAATGTATTAATCAGAAATATTTGCCTCTTTCTCATAAAAGATGAGATTTTTTATATGGCTGACTTTGGAGAAATTCCATTCTCTGTCTGACCAACCTTCCCTGTTTTAAAACGAGACAAAAGGATAAAGACAACATCTGTTGCTTCAGCAATCTATACTAAGATGTAACCAAAACATTGCAAAAGAAAAAATAGTGTATCTATCTTTGGATCTATATGGTTGTGACAACACCCTGGAAACAGGAGTAATGAATATACAAATCATCAGCCAATCCCAGCAGGAGGGCGGGGGATGGTATGATATAAAAAGGGTGGAGCCTAGTCAGTTGAGGGAGTTCAGTTAAGTTAAAGTTTTGAGTGCTGGCAGAGAGCACTGCTCTGTTAGAGTTCTGTCAAGCAGTGAGGGCTTTACTGTTTACTAGTTATTAAAGACAGGGGGGCTGGAAGAGTTGCTGAAATCTATTATATGTTAAAGGCAATGCATACCATCCTCAGACATTGTTATATTTATCATTTTCTCAATAAACGTCATTATTGTTTCGATATTTTACATTTGAGTCTGTCCCAATTCATGAGGCCACAATTTTAAAAGGTGGCAGCATTACCAAGTGAATAAAAGGTGGCAGCATTACCATTTCCAACACAATTCAGTGTGTAAAAGGGAGGTGTCATCACAATTTAGTGGCACAACAGTGGGGAAGTTGAAATAAACCCGGTTGTGCCTTTGAAAACCTAGTCTGTGAAAGGGGTGACATCACAATGGTTATCTTAGACATTCACAGAAGACGTATAACAAAAATAGCACTAATCCAGTTTGCCCAAATTAAACACTTTCCTTGGGGTATTTAGCTAAGCCAGCAAAGTCAATGCTTGTACCTATTTTGCCTAACTCCAATGTCTGCCAAGGTTCAAATTTCATCCCAGCCCTGGCTTTGGCCCTGGCTCAAATGCAGCCTCCCCTTTCGAATCAGGCTAAATGTACAGTTTAATATGAATGCTCAAAGAAATGTCAAGGGATAAAAGAGGTTGCCTAGGTGCAAAAGTTCCAAAATGTCATTTGTGTCCTCAGTGGCAGTGATCTCATGGGATATTTTGCTCTTTGTATGGAAGAAGAAGTAAGTCATTTATTCAATCTGTGAGGTCATATGCAGGGCAGAATTCCTTTTTTTTCGTTAATCAGAACAGCATAGAGATAGGAAAAAATTATCTGAGAAAGCTTCTCTGTTTGTGCCGCATTCCAACTGTGCCAATATAGATGTACATTTTGAGGAAATAATTATTCTTGGAAAATAGGGATCCATTGTTCATGGTTAATTTGATAAATATTTATGGTTAAATACCATAAATATTTTCCATGGGCTAGCAACTACAAATAGATAAAATATACATTGCTCAAGAGATCTAACTAGCTGTGATATAACTCCACATGACTTTTTTTTAACAAGGAAAGCAAGAATACCCAAGGGTCCCAAATGCCTCATAGGTAGGTATTTATAAAATTATTAACAATTACTAGTCATCAGGGGCAATTAAAATGGACAACTCCTTATTTTGAAAATAATCTGACATGATCTGAAGTCAAATCACAATTTGTTGTAAAGAGCCAAGAATTTAATAAATACTGTAGTTCAAAAATAGCCATACCATTATGTCTATATTTCTAGCAAAGAGGATTATAATTGATTAACAGAACTCTGCTGCATCTTTGTATCAGCATAACTCCATCAGCAAAATTTTCCATGGCAGTTTTACATCCTTGTTAGGTCTTCTGCTTGTATCTTTCAATGTTCTCTGTTGGTCCTTTACATTTAAAAAGTCATTTGCAACTTTTAAACATTTGTGTCAAGCCTTCAGATCTGACTAATTAGGCCATCAACCGAGTTTACAATAAAATGGATGAATTTGTAATACGAAAATTTAATTCCTTGAGTTTATATTTCAGTTCATATATAGTAGATTTTACAAAAATATGAGGCATGTTTCTTTTAAACCGTAGTCTTCAAAACTTCTAAGATGAATGAATCCAATTTCTACTTGTGAATCTGATACTTAAACAGTAGTTCATCAGAAGTAAAATAATCCCTCATCTTCCACAGTATATTAAATATAAAGGCATGATATAGCCTCAATAATTATTTTACCACCATTAAAACAATTGTCTAGTCTGGTCATTTATTTATTTGGTAAGGGACTACACTAATGCATTAAAGATTGAGGTGCAAGCCCACATCCCCCCATAATGCACTAACATGCAAAAATCATGGTTTGCTATAAATGGCAGTTAAACCATGCTTGAAGAACCGATACTCTGCCCCAATATAAAAGCATATGTTGATAAAGACAGTTTAATTGAAGAGTTATAAAATGATGCAACCAGCATTACCAACAAGAGCAAGAACTCTGGCTGATTATTAGATGAAATACTGGTGATGAAAAGAGAGTGTGCATTTACTGGGATTTGTTTCCAATCACTACTGTAAAACTCCACTCCTCTTCTCTAAGAAATTCTCTGACTGGAGGTTCTCAGTATGGTAAGGGTGGGCAAAATGAAAGCATCGAGACCTTCACACTGTGTTTTGTACTCCACCATCTTGAGGATTTTTAAAAGGTGCTTCATTAGACACATGATACCTTGGCAGTTGGGACTATGGTCCCCTCCCCTCCCAGACCCACCATTTAGTTCAGTTAGTTCATGCAGTGATGATTAGAGATGGGCACGAAACAAACATTTTTTCATTTTGGTTATTCGTTATTTATTCCATTATGTAATGAAACGACTAACGAAAATTGTGATGAAAATGCAACAAAACAAACAGAACCACGAAAATTGTGGTCGTTGTGTTTCGTTTCTGTTAATGGCGACACACAATGAAATGAGCTGTTTTAAATGTTAAAAAATGCCCTGGACATCCATAAAAACACAGCGATAATTATTTATATTGTCTGATAATACCTACCAGGGGGTTTGGGGTCCTTAAAATGTTTGTTTTTGTGTTCTCCCATCGCAATGTATTTTTCTTTTCCCTTTAAAATGGATGTCGCCACCAGCCACAAAATGGAGGCAAGCCATGTGATGTGGGATCATGTTCAACCAATAGCATGCCCATGTTGCAGACTGGGCAGGCAGATCTGGCAGCCACAGAGGGCATAAAAAGTCTGGCAGCCCCCATCCTCCTTGCAGTCTCTGGTGGGAGTTAGGGTGGGATTGCTATCTCTGCGACTCTAGCTTCAGTCCTGCAGCCTCCCTGTGTGCGTGCATGCTGCGTACCTCTTGGTGAGTACCCTTCCCTGCCCCGCAGTGCAGTCACTCTGCGGCTGCCTTGCACCCTGGGCAACGCCCGCCGCTGCCTTTGCAGCCTCCCTGCGTACCTAGTCTATACTGTGTCTCTGCCAGCATCATTTTTTTTAGTGTTTTCCCTCTGGTCTGGGGCGTTGGGGGACGCCCACGCATGGAAATGCCTTAAAAATCACGCAAAAAGCGGGTAAAATGAAAAACAAAAAAAAAAACAAAAACAATTTTTTTCCAAAAGTTTGTGAAAATGGAAATGAACCAAAATGGACCTCTCAATGACAAACAAAAAACCAAACCGCCATTTTTTTGTATTCGTGCCCATCTCTAGTGATATTCTTAAGGTTTAGGTAACTTGCCCTGGCTTCTTGCGGTGAATTTGCCAAAGTGCGGGGGGAAAACTAGGCATGCGAATGAGATGCTCCTTGGAACCTTGCCAACTAGCTGCAATTAGCCACACCAAGTTATGCAGATCATACATTGTGAATGGTTTTAGAGTTATCAAGGGACATTCAATAAGCAGAGTTCCAGGATTAGGAGAGAAATGGGAAAACATACTTTAGTTGAACCACCTCTTGATATTCCAGCATGCTAGCTATGAGATTTGATGTAGAGTGGACAAACGGTTTGTATAACATAAAATCTGTACAACATAAAAATTCTGGAGATAGGGGAAATTTGCTTAACATTATCGCCTATGGGGTGAATCCGTATAACATAAATATGGGATTACTGCATTTTCAATGCATTCCTATGGGAAATTTTTATAAAGGAAAGTTTGCTTAACATAATTTCATTTGGAACGAATTGATTCCTTTATACAAGGTACCATTGTAATTTTTTTAAAAACTCCCTCTGATAAAGTTACACAGATTATATTATAATAAATTCAGAGATTGTGACAATTTATCACAATATATTTCACAAGTTGACTAATTGCCGAAATAACAAAACCATTTACATCTAACCATTACTAGTGGGCTAATAGTGAAATACACAAGCTAAAATTATGAATGTTCAGAATACAACTCTGGTAATGGGGCAGCTGTGATATGCCAAGGCATAACTTTCTCTTTTTGACTACCGTACCTGTATTTTAGTTCTCTCATTGAAAAGATAAAGAATCTGAGTTCCCACCCTCAATTAATATGTCAGTTTATGACTACAGGCAACTTCCTCTACCAGCAGAAAAGGAAGGAAACTTCTCATCTAACCGACGTCAATTGGGCTGAACCTAAGCTAAATAAATGTGTAAACGTAATGGGTAAATATCCTTTCTGATTTCCAAGATATGCTGAGGAATTGATTTTCCCTGTTTCAATGGGCAGTCTAAAGGTCAAATGCATGAAAGGAGAGATATAGTGATGACTGGTTGGGTGGTTTGATTATAAGATAAGATTTGGGGGAGTATTTTTTTTCTGTGTTCGCATTTTGCAAGTTTAATAGGTCTGTTAGAAAATATATGACCCAAAGTTCATACATATAATTTCATTATCTGTTAAATGACTCAACAGGTTGTAAAAAATTATTGTGTTCTTTTCTTTTTCAAAAAGATTTTGTCATATAATAAAGTTGCAATCAAAACCTGAAGTACATTTTCTACAAATATTCTTTTTAGATAAATCCATACATGCAGCTTTTCTAGCAAACAAAATTTTTAAAAAGAACATATATTAAAGCAACATTAATATAAAATTAGTTACAAATTTTATTTGAAGCTTTAAAATTATATTTTAAAATTATTCTAACTTACAAAGGCAGGCTTTTCCAGCTTTGCATAACTAAGTATATTATAAATATTCCTGATGACTGGTTTGGGGACTGAAAAAAACTGGCACCTGTAATCTGACAAAATAGAGGCTACAGAATTGGAAAAGGCTGATTGAAGGAATGAGGTAAAGCCAGTTGAAAATAAATATTTTATATGCTTTTCCAAATAGTGATCAAAGTGGAATAAACCCAATGAGAAGTTCTTCTAAAAGTCCTAGATGTTAAAAGTACTCATTGTGTGTTGCATGGATTGATGGGCTGAAACTCCACTGGTGACAATGTAACACTTGTCTCAGGATTTCCATCCATTTTGTTAATTCCTGCAATTCCCTCTGGTTCTCAAAACATGCTGTTTTATGAGGGATGCAAGAGGGGGAGGGGGAGGGGGAGATCCTTCCTTTCTCCACCCAAGAGTTTTGACAAGCAGCATGGTGTATGATGGATAGTGCCCAAGGGAACGGAAACAGAACCTGAAGAGTAAAGATAGCATAAAGATTACTAGGAGCTGCCTAGATGCCCTGAGCACATCTACTCTTGCCTGATCTCAGAAGCTAAGCAGGGTCAGGCATGGCTAGTACTTGCATGGGCAACCACCAGGGAATACCAGGTTCTGTAGGCACCTGGAGTAGGAACTCCAGTATTTCTGTCAAGAAAAATTCCATGGACATGAGGTCATGAAAAGTCAGTCATGACTGTGGCGACACAACAGCAGCAGTAGCAGCAGCAGCAACGGGCCTTTTCACACAACCCCTAAGATCTGCTGGTCCCTTTAAATTCAGACCAGAGATCTTGGGGGTTTGTTTCTGTTCCTGCTTCCCCAGCCCTCAGCACTTCCTGCTCCTGTCGGCGTGAGGGGAGGGAGGGGAAAAAAGGACAAAAGAATCCTTTACTAACCTGCCGGTGCCGGTCGAACTTGCCACGAGCCCCGTTACTTCCTGGTTCCTTCTCAAGGGGCTCTTAAAGGGGTGGGAGGCAAAAACAACAACAGACAAGTGAGGAGAGCCCGACACTCTTATCTGCATCAAAAAAATTTCACTTCCAGAGAGAAGGTACAAGAAAAGTGCGCTGGGTCGCGCTAAAGTGGGCGGGGTCACACTTAATTGTCTGCAAACTCCGGAGCTGGTGAGGAAACATTTCTAAGCTCCGGAGCTGGGAGCCATTTGCAGCGCAGCTTCGGGGTCGTGTATAAACTCCCAACAAAGGATTACTATAGAGATAGACAATATTTAAGGAATGTGGTCCTACTCCATTGAAAGATTAAGGCTGAGATAAAATGAACAAAGTATGCTGGAGTTATATAAGGAAACATGGAAAGATATCATTAGTACTGTCTTGCCACAGGCTACAGCAATTTACAGCTAAAACTGGTATTTGATTACCCTGCTCACTGATAGGCCAAGGCATTGTTAGGGTAGGAGATCTCTCACACAGAAATTGTACAAATCATGTGTCAGTGGCATCACCCAACAATTAGGGACTTGTAGAAGGCCAGTTGGAGCCTGAGCTTCATCTCCAGGTAGCCATCTGGGCTTCCCAGATTATTCATGTGAGTTGGACGGGGTTTGCCCTCTGCAGTTCTTACACTGGGAGACACCTGTGGTTGTGTCCAAAAACAGTCTAAAAAGAGCAGATAAAAAAATCATGCAGAGGCATGGAAACTCTGCATGAATGGGCATCTTCAAATAGAAAGAATGTGCTCGACTAATGCATTCTGTTTAAAGTGCATGTTTAAAAAGTACATAAAGAAATGGGCAATCTCATCTTATAAAAAACAAACAAATTTGAAATCAGGCATGGTGTGGATGTGGGAAAGGGAGACTATCCAAGGGTGCTGACTTTAAAGATGTGCACACCCCTACCAGAAAATCTGAGCGAGTAGAAGAATTTTGGCAGCTCTACTGAGGTGGGCTTTGATGAGTTGTTTAAAGTCTTTCTGACCCAAGCTGGCAGCTCTACACAAAACCAAATCATAGTGAGGGAGATGTTTCCTTAATTCATGTTTCATTGGCCAAACATTTCATGACCTCCCCAGAAATACTGCAAAAATTACTGAAATGCAAGAGAGTTTTATTTAACAGCACAGGCTTTGTGTGTGTGTGTGTGTGTGTGTGCATGTGTGTGTGTGCATGTGTGCGTGTGTGTGCATGTGCACATGCAACATGTGAGCATTGTTTTGGCCCAGATGCTTAGCGGTTAAGTTCTTATTATTACAATACTTTAAAATCCATTCATAATCAAAATGCATGTTTTGAGGGAGATTCCTTAGCAGCAGTTACTTTCCATTTCATTGTAATTTCAGAATGCTGCTAACATGGCTTGTGGGTGGATTTGGGTTATAATTAAAGCAGAAGTTCATTATGCAACTTCCTTAAAGCTATGTGTGTTTGAGTTTTATGTTTGGTTTGCAAGAGATGTGAGCTGAGGTTGGCTGGGATGTTAATTTTGGCTCACTTGGTGTTTTGGTTGAAGTTTAGTGATTTCACTCACAGGAAATGCTCTTGAGCAGGCCAAACTACAGGGCCTTTTAATGTGGCTTAACAAGAAGTCTGGGAGAAGAAACCTGTTTTGCAAAGGTATTCTAATTCTTACAAACATGGATAACCAGAAAGAAAGCCCTCAGCTGACCCACGGTATAACAAGTCAGAGACAGTGAAGAGGCTAACAAGCAGGGGCATTATCACATTGACTGTTGTTTACTCCTGCCTTCTTCTTTGCACATCTTCTAAAACTACACCTATAATAATATCAAGATTCAGGAGAGTTTAGACCAGAGGATTGATATAGATTACAGCATGATTCTACTTCCAAATGACACCCTCTGTAATAGTGGGAAACAATGATCCTGAATTCAGTATCTTTTGTGTCTCTGAACAATGCACATATCTAAATGTTTAATTTTGAAGAACACAGGCATTTCCTGGCTTCTGTGCAAGACAAAAACTGGCAACCATGGATGTGTTCCTAACTGTATTCTACACAACCACATACTGAGTGTGAAGGTCGTTTTAGAGTTCTTGATCATTCTTTAGCTGAATGGGGCTTCAAACCTCCCATGACTGAGATCTCACCCTTATTATGATTCCAAACATAAGTCAAATAAACAAATAAATCTAAATAATCAGAACTTTGGAAGTACATTCAGGGTAAGAGCTGTATAGAGACCCAACACACACATGTCTAGATTCTAGAATGTTTTTGTGCAAACCGCAGCAAATTGGGTAGGGTAGGGTTTATATGTGTATTATTTATTTATTTATTTATTTATTTATTTATTTATTTATTTAAGTAAGTAAGTAATTATATCCCGCTCCATATTCCCAACAGGAACTCTGGGCGGCTGACAACATAAAAAAAAAACATAAAAGGCTAGAAGCTAAAAATAGCTGAGCCACCAGGCAAGGGCAGCGGGGGGCAAGATGGCGGCAAACAATAGGGCCAGGGAAATAAGAAGAGGGACTAAATAACAAGGGTCGTCTTTAAAGAGGAAGGTCTTTAGAGCCCTCTTAAAGGCAGGCAGGGACTCCAGCAGGCGCAGCTCAGGAGGCAGATGGTTCCAGAGCGAGGGCCCCACCACAGAGAAGGCACGGTTCCGCGTACGCGTTTTCCGCGCCTCCCTGGATGTGGCCACTCTCAATGAGCACACCTGTGATGATCTCGTGGGTCTGGATCCGGATGCCCTCTGGGAGATGCGCTCCGCCAGGTATCCTGGTCCCAAAGGGCCTTGAAAACCAAGACCAGGACCTTGAACCTGATACGGGGAGCCAATGCAGGCGGACCAGAACTGGGGTGATGTGCTCGTATCTACGAGCACCCACCACCAGCCTGGCCGCCGCATTTTGCACCCGTTGTAACCTCCGGACCAGGGTCAAGGGCAACCCCAATAGAGGGCATTGCAATAGTCGATCCTCGAGACCACCAGGGCCTGCACGACTGTCCTCAGGGAGGACTCATCAAGGTACTGACGGATCTGGGCGATCCCGGAGATGGAAAAAAGCGGCCCTGGAGACGGCCATCACCTGGGCTTCCAGGGAGAGGGCCGAATCCAGGACCATGCCCAGATTCCTGGCCCTGTCTGTAGGCTGGAGGAAATACCCCCAGACTAGGGAGGGGGCCATTGTACCGAACGAGGGCGCCCCGAAGAACAGAACCTCCGTCTTCTCCAGATTAAGCTTGAGCCGGTTATCTCTGGTCCATTCCAGTACGGCCTCCAGGCACAGATCGAGGGAGCGAAATAGAAAAGGAGATATAGAGCTGTGTGTCATCAGTGTACTGATGACAGCGAACTCCATATCTCCTGATGACCTCCCCCAGTGGCCTCATATAAACATTGAACAGCATGGGGGAGATTGCCGACCCCTGGGGCACCCCACAAGGGAGAGTCCAAGGAGCCGACAAAACATCCCCCAGCTGAACCAGCTTTCGGAGGAAGGAATGGAGCCAGGCCAAGGCCTGACCACCAATTCCCGCCTCAGCGAATGTTACCGTGGTTGACGGTATCAAAGGCTGCTGAGAGATCAAGGAGGACGAGCAGGGAGGAACTCCCCCTGTCGGCCTCCCTGAGGAGGTCATCCTGCAGAGCGACCAGGGCGGTCTCGGTCCTGCGAAGAGGCCTGAATCCAGACTGGAAGGGATCCAGGATATGGTTTATCTCCAGGTATGACTGGAGCCGGACAGCAGCCACCCCCTCGACAACCTTGCCCAGGAAGGGAACAATGGCGATCGGACGAAAGTTGGAAAGATCGTCCGATGCCAAGCCAGGTTTCTTAAGTGTTTTACCACAGTCTCCTTCAAGCGGGAAGGGAAGCAGCCCTCCCGAAAGGAGGCCGTGGCGATGGAGGAGACCCACTCTGGCATGTTCCCTTCGGCAGATTTGATAAGCCAGGCTGGGCAAGGGTCAAAAGTGGCCACCGGCTGGCAGCCATAGCTCTGGAGGCCTCCGCAGAAGAAATGAACTCATCCAGGAGTGGAGAACGGAGGGGTGAGGCACCAGAGGACCCAAAGGATGGACTAGAGCAACTGGGGGCAACGGAGCGGATGGCCTCAATTTTTGATCTAAAATGGGCTGCAAATTGCTCACTAGTGAAATCACTAGGAGGAGGCCGCAGCTGACTGGGATTGGAGAGGTCCCGAACCACCTGGAATAACTCCGCCTGGCGGTTCGAGGCCTCGCCAATTCTCAGGGAGGCATAAGATCTTCTAGCGTCCCTGATCGCGCGAAAATAGCGGCCAGTCAGCTGTTTAAGAGCAGCCCTATTTACTTCCGTCCGGTTTGCCCTCCATATGACCTCCAGTCTCCTACGTTCTTGCTTCATCGACCGCAGCTCCTCCGTAATAGGGGCGATCTGGTCTATCGCCCCGGCGGAACCCACATACCACCTTTCCACCAGGGTGTCAACTGGATCGTCTGCCAGGCCGCCAGAAAGCTCCCCGAAGGCCTCCATAAACCTTGCAGGGTCCAGGAGCCTACGGGGGCGAGCCCAGATGGGCACGAAATAAACTTTTTTTCATTTCTGTTATTCATTATTCGTTTCGATATGTAACAAAACGAATAACAAACATTGTGATGAAATTGGAACGAACCAAACAGAAGCATGAAAATTAGGTTCGTTACGTTTCGTTTTTCATTAATGGTGACGCACAATGAAATGAGCTGTTTTAAATGTTAAAAAACGCCCTGGAGATGCATAAAAACACAGCAATAATTATTTATACTGTCTGATAATACCTACCGGGGGGTTGGGGGGTCCTTAAAACGTTTGTTTTTGTCTTCTCCCGTGATGTATTTTTCTTTTCCCTTTAAGAATGACAAAATGGATGTCGCCAGCCACAAAATGGAGGCAAGCCATGTGATGGGATCATGTAAATTCTTGGACAACTTCAACCAATAGTATGCCCAGTTTGCAGACTGGGCAGGTCTGGCAGCCACAGAGGGCATAAAAAGCTCTGGCAGCCCCCATCCTCCTTGCAGTCTCCGGTGGGAGTAAGGGTGGCATTGCTGTCTCTGCAACTTGTTATTTTCACTTTAGGCCAGCCAGGCAGATGTGTGTCTCTGTGTTCCTTCCGGCTGCAGCCTGGCTCTTAGGGGAGAGAAAGAAGAGATTTCTCTCTAGCTTCAGTCCTGCAGCCTCCCTGTGTGTGTGTGTGTGCGTACCTCTCAGTGAGTACCCTCCCCTGCCCCGCAGTGCAGTCACTCTGTGGCTGCCTTGCACCCTGGGCAACACCCGCTGCTGCCCTTGCAGCCTCCCTGCATACCTAGTCTATACTGTGTCTCTGCCAGCATCCATTTTTTTAGTGCTTTCCCTCTGGTCTGGGGCATTGGGGGACGCCCGTGCACAGAAATGCTTTAAGAATCATGCAAAAAGCGGGTAAAAATGAAAAACAAATAATGAATAAACAAAAACATTTTTTAAAAAAATCACGAAAAATGAAAATGAACTGAAACGGACCCGTCAGCAAAAAATTAAAAACTGAAACACCATTTTTTCGATTCGTGCCCATCTCTAATGTGTATTCACATCGCCATCTGTGGTTTCAGATCTTACACGATAATAGATGAAAGCTAAAATACAATTGTAATCAATGGGGGAAAATGTAAAAAATGTGCTGTTTAGGAAAAGCATGTATGAAAAGATGCAGACATTTTCCTGCAGAAAGAAAGAACACTCTTAGAAACCAATGCAGGTTGATAAAAATAATACTACAATGCTGAAAGATCCCCCCCAAAAAAAAACAACAGTTTCACATCCATAATATATTGTCACAGTTACATCTAGCTGTATTAGAAATATAAATTAAATGAATGTGTACATTCCATTTAAGAGTTGTAAGCAGTTATTGCAATAATGATTTCCAAATAATTTGCTCTTTTCCACCAGTCTTTAGTGTTATCTTTCTTTCTTTTTTGCCATGAATGGTTTGTGGGGTGGGGTGGATAGGGGCAGAGATTTTTCTGACCAGATCTTAAAACCTAGGTTTCTGCTCCATGCATTATTTGAACACAGAAAATTTTAAAAACTAAGAAATGTCCTGCAGTTTGAATTGCTTTTGTAATATAATGATTTCTTTTTCAGCTGGGCAATTGAGTGTGGCTGTTATACTACACTAAGCTGCCTAGATGCCCTGAGCAGATCAGATCTTGAGTGATTTCAGAAGCTAAGCAGGGCCGGGCCTGGCTATTACTTGGATAGGTGACCACCAGGGAATACTGTGGGGTCACGAGAAAAGGGTGGGCATTGAAATGAAAGAACCACAAACAAAAACAGTGTTTTTTCCTTAGAGAATGCTTCAGGGATGGAAAAACTATTCACAAGCAGATATCAGCCAGATCCACCAGGGAGAGCGGTCTCCTACTCAGGAGAAGGACTTTGACCTTTTCTCATGCTGCTGTGTACCTAAATTATTGGATTGACAGGGCTCAATTTAACATAATATAATAACCCTAGACTACCCTTGCAGATAAGGACAGGGATACCTTGATTTCTCTCCAGTGCTAGCTAAGAAACATTGTGGGCTCTTGTAAGAGTTGGTTGGGGAGGTCCCCAAAAACCTCAACCCCCTTGGAAAAGAGGCAACAACAGCTCCACCTGGCCAGAGGAATATTCCTTTGCTCTCCCTTTATCTCCCCCTTTCTCTTCTGCTTCCCTTTGCCTCACACTATTTCCTTTCCTTGCTTGCCCTTCCTCCAGTCACAGGAAAGCAGATAAGACTGCAGAAATGAGACAATAAAGAAACTCTTAACTTCATTTGCATCTGAACACAGCCTGCCTTTAAAGCCTTGATCCACTCTGCATTTCTTTGTTTACCTGAGAGCTCACACTGTTGGTTATCTTCTGTTTACCTGGAATCACACATTTTGTCAGTTTGTATTTTTAAAATTTCACACCATTGGCTAATTCTCTTTTACCAGTCCATCACATTCATCAATTTGTATTCTGGAACAGTCACCTGATTGGTTCATTTTGGTTCATTTTGTATTCCTCTGTTTCCTATAAAACACTTCTGAACCTGTTCTTGGGGGCAGATATCTGTCTTTCGCCTCTCAAGGGCAGGATATGTAGTTCCGTTTTTGGCCAATAAATGAATCATTTATTTGAACTCCCTCTCGCCAGATCTTTATTGGGAACTCAGATCAGGTGTTTGTCCAGAGACTAGCTCTATGACCCAATAACTGGGGTTTCCCTGACCCAACAATACCAGGTGCTGTAGGTGCCTGGAATAGGAACTGGCAAGCCACTCCAGTATTCCTGCCAAGAAAACTCCATGAGCATGGGGTCACAAAGAGTTGGTCACGACTGTAATGGCACAACAACAACAATTATACTACACTATATGTGAGTTTTCAGTTAAAAGGGATGTTGACAACCTCGAGCAGGTGCAGAGGAGGGAGACCAGGATGGTTGAGGGTCTGGAGGAAATGTTTTATGAGGAATGGCTTAGGGAACTGGGAATGTTTAGCCTTTCAAAAAGAAGACTGAGAGGGGATATGATAGCTATGTTTAAATATTTGAAAGGATGTCATATTGATGAGGGAACAGGTTTGTTTTCCATGGCTTCAGAGACTAGGCCTCGGGGCAATGGTTTCAAACTACAGGAAAAGAGATTCCATTTGGACATTAGGAAAAACTTCATGACAGTTAGAGCTGTTTGGCAGTGGAATATGCTGCCATGGAGGGTGGTTGAGTCTCCTTTGGAGGTTTTTAAGCAGAGGTTGGATGGCTATCTGTTGGAAATATTGTGATGGGGTTCCTGCATGGCAGGGGGTTGGACTAGATGGCCCTTGAGGTCTCTTCCAACTCTATTATTCTATGCTTCTATGATTCTACTCCACCACAACATTTCCTTATGTGTTCCATAGCTTACACTTAGAGATGGGCACGACTTGAAAAAAAATTTTTTCGAGTTGTCGTTAGTCGGGCCGGTTCCGTTTCGGGTCGTTTCCGTTTTTCGTGAAAATTCGCAAAAATTAGTCGGTTCGTTTTTTCGTTTTTTCGTTGTCATTAGTACTGGTTTTTTTGGGGGGGGAGCGGGCTCCTGGAGGCACCTCTGTGGGGTGGGTGCCTCCTCTGGCCCACTATAAAGGGAAAGTGGGTTCCTAGAGGCACCCGTGGGTGCCTCCTATCCTCACCCACTAGGAAGGGGAAGCAGGCTCCAAGAGACCCCTCTACATGGGGGTCTCCCATCCTCACCTGCTGCTGCTGCAAAATGGTATGCAATAGCCATATGGATATTGCATACCAGTTGTGCAAATGTGCAGACAGTGACTGTGAAGACTAGTGGATGGCACTGAACCCAGAGCCATAGGTGAGATGCTTAACTAAGGCTCTCGCAGCACCATGTCTCACACAGAAGGGAATTGTACTTGCGTGTAGTGCAATGCAAGTACATCTGGCTTAGGGTTAAGGTGGGTTAGGGTTAGGGCTAGGGTTAGGCTAGTGACTGGTAAGGTTACGGTGGGCTAGTGGGTTGCACCTCTGGGTGCCTCTCTGACCCACTAAGAAGACAGTCTGTGACGTATGGGTATGGAGTCAAGGGTTAGGGTTAGGGTTAGGGGGCTAGGGCAGGTTTTAGGGGGCTTTTTGGCACATCCAAGAAGTCTCCATGGCCAAGTGGCCATGCGTTTGGTGGGATGGCTCCAAAAATTTGCATGGTCGTCCACTCCCACATGGCTGGCCACTCAGCCAGCCCATCATTGCGCAGGTGTAAATAAAATAAAATAAAATAAAATCAATGGAGGACAGAGGAGGAGAGGAGAGACATTTTGTTGCAAGAAAAAACCCACTGCTACTGTGAAAAATCTGGCAGTTTATAAATTTTTGCGTGTTTCTGTTGTGCTTGTGTGTTTTTGGACCACGATTTCAAAAAAAATATTGTGTTCGCCGCCCCATTTTGGATCCCCCGCCCGCACCGCATGCAATGGCGACTCGAGTCCGGCTGCCCAGGACAGGGGGGAGGCGGGACCCCCCCCCAGAAACCACCCCTCCGGTAGGTGCCCTGCGCCCTTAGTCAAGCAGGCATTTTTCCGCCTGCCTTTTTTGGCCCGGGAATGGGTGGGGGGAGAGTTTAAAATTTTTTTCCTGTGCCGTCTGTGCCGCTTGCTTGCGCTTTAATTGCGGCGGCCGGCGGCCGGCGAGACTGGGGTTTTTGCTGGCTGCCTGCGAGCCTGCGGCGACTCCCACCAGAGCAGCCCAGGACAGGGGATGGGGGGGGGAGGCCGGGGACCTCCAGAAACAACCCCTCTGGTAGGTGCCCTGAGGCACGGCAGGCATTTTTCCGCCTGCTTTTTGGCCAGGAACCGGGTTTTTTTCACTTTTAAAAACTTTTTTTCTGTGCCGCGTGGCATCGCGCGATCGCGTGATGCAAGGAATGAGCACGAAAAATCAGACCAAATTTGTTCATTCATCGGTTCGAGCTCGAAGTCTGGTGGAGTAATTCCCGTTACCGTTTCCGTAGAGTAACAGAAACGAGTAACTGAAACGGAAATGGGAATACCGCTAAGTCGTGCCCATCTCTACTTACACTATCTTGTGACCTGAAAAACCACATTGTAAAGCCAAGTCTGTTCTTCTAGTGAAGAATTAAGAACCAATGTTTTCTATACCTAACTGGTGTGATTGTGTTTGTACAATGATATTAATGATTATTACACAGCAACTTGAATTCTGGATACACAATCCCATCTCTTGTGAGTACTAGGAGAGAATGCAATTTCTGAAGGTAAGTGCACTCACAGAAAAAAAAATGGTTGTGGGTTTCAAGGAAAGACTCTATTAACATACCTATGGGCTGTTAACCTGATTTGAGTTTTTACACCATTCTATCATCATTTTATGTATAGGATGCCTCCCTCGTACAAAACCTGTAGAAATAACCTGTATAAACCTATAGCAGTGGTGGTGAACCTTTGGCACTCCAGATGGTTTGGACCACAATTTCCACTGTCCTTTATCATTGACAATACAGGCTTGGAATTCTGGGAGTTGTGGTCCAAAACATCTGGAGTGCCGAAGGTTCACCACCACTGACCTATAGAATTGTCCTCAAGAGCGGGGTAGGTGGTCTTGGTCTCATAGCTGGAGTCTGTTTTTCTCTCACTGCTTTCACGGATCTCACTCTACTTAAATATTATGTGAAGATGTGATTTTTTAAAAACTATGTTGTGGCAGTTCTGGAACTCATCATAAGGTGCAACATTTGTGCAGCAGTGGGTACATTTTATAAACTTAATGTGGGATGCAAAATATTCAGCCTTGCCTCAGCTAATGGTTCATATTCATAGCTAGTCTACTGTGACTTTTTTTGTCCACAATCATTTCACTGGAACATTGTATTAGCTTCAGAGACTGTGTAGAAAGTGAGATGGAAGTGTACAGTGAGTTATTCTTTACCAATCCTTTTTTTTCACCAAAAAAAGAATCTTGGATGTCATTTATCGCTTTGTTGCCAGAGTGTGGGAAGTCAAAATATTCTGAGATCTTGAAGAAAAAGACTCCTACACATATACATACACTTTGCAAATTAAGCTTTATCAACCCACTTCCTGCATTTATAGCATTCAAAATGAGTTTTTAATGAGGTGATACCATTCATAAAGGCTTTCTCACAAGAAATGCAACAGACCATGGTATTCCACATTCGTTTGGGATTATATAAATGAGCCCTATATTGTGGCATGGACCTCAGATTTGTACCAGCAGACAATGGAAGCCTCTTCTTTCTGCTTTCACTTGAGACAGCTGCAGGCAAAATCATACAAGCAGTCCTGCCTGGACTGAAATACTATTTTTCTAAATAATTCTCCCTCCAGATATAAATGCTTATATTCTCCAGATGTGATGTTTGTCCTTGAAAATAAAATAAGACAGAAGAGCTTGTAATAATTATTACTGCACAGTTGTGCACTAATGTTATTGTGCAGCAGGACAAATCAACAGTCTAAAAGGTAATTTTAAAGATGGGGGAGGGAGCCCAAACAAAATGTTATAAGTTTTAAACTAGATTTCAGATCAGTGTTCAGCACTGGAAATGCAGGCATGATATTGTGTAGCAATATCAGAACCTTTCCTGGATGTTTGAATTGTAGTTTTTATGATGAATGGAATAACATTTAGAGTTCTTTCTTTAGAATGTAGACTTCATTTGCTCTACTCCAGTAGTGCCCAAATTTTGCAACCCAGAATCACTGTCTATACTTTATTTCAAACAGATACTGTTAACAACCAATTATATGATTTAGGCACTAAAGTTGGTGCTCTAGAACAGTTGTTCCCAGTAGAGATGGGCATGAAACAGAAAAATTGTGTTTCGGTTTTTCGTTTGTCATTGAGAGGTCTGTTTCTGTTCGTTTCTGTTTGTCAGGATTTTTTTGAAAAATTTCGTTACCATTTTTTGTTTTTTCGTTTGTCGTTTCTACCCACTTTTTGCGTGATTTTTAAAGCATTTCTGTGCACAGGCATCCTCCAACGCCCCAGACCAGAGGGAAAACACTAAAAAAAAAATGGATGCTGGCAGAGACACAGTATAGACTAGGTATGCAGGGAGGCTGCAAAGGCAGCGGTGGGCGTTGCCCAGGGTGCAAGGCAGCCACAGAGTGACTGCACTGCGGGGCAAGGGAGGGTACTCACCGAGAGGTACGCAGCACACACGCACACAGGGAGGCTGCAGGACTGAAGCTAGAGTTGCAGAGACAGCAATCCCACCCTAACTCCCACCAGAGACTGCAAGGAGGATGGGGGCTGCCAGAGCTTTTTATGCCCTCTGTGGCTGTCAGACATGCCTGCCCAGTCTGCAACCTGGGCATGCTATTGGTTGAACATGATCCCATCACATGGCTTGCCTCCATTTTGTGGCTGGTGGTGACATCCATTTTAAAGGGAAAAGAAAAATACATCGTGATGGGAGAAGACAAAAACAAACATTTTAAGGACCCCAACCCCCTGGTAGGTATTATCAGACAATATAAATAATTATCGCTGTGTTTTTATGGATGTCCAGTGCGTTTTTTAACATTTAAAACACCTCATTTCATTGCACATCACCATTAATGGAAACGAAATGTACCAACCACAATTTTTGTGGTTCTGTTCGTTTCGTTGCATTTTCATCACAATTTTCATTTGTCATTTTGTTACGTAACGGAAATGACAAATGGTAACAGAAACGAAAAAATGTTCGTTCCGTGCCCGTCTCTAGTTCCCAGTCTTGGGTAACCCAGTTGTTCTTGGACTTCAGTCCCTACAAGCCTCTACTACCAACTGTACTGGCCTGGGATTTCTGAGATTTGCAGTCCAAGAACAATTGGGCTACACAAGGATGGGAACCTCTGTTCTAGAATATAAACTTGTCTCCTAAACATATTATCTGGAAGTTGAGTCATGGCAACTGCTTTTCTTGAGAGATTGAAACGTTTTGCTGCTCATCCAAGCAGCTTCGTCAGTCTGAGGAAAGTTAGTGGCGAGTCTTCCATTTTATAGTTCACATGCATTTCACATGGAGGACTTGCCACTAACTTTTCTCAGACTGACGAAGCTGCTCGGATGAACAGCAAAACGTTTCAATCTCTCAAGAAAAAGAAGTCCACTTGCCATGCCTCAACTTCCAGATAAACACACCTGGATGACTAAGAATCTTCACAGACTCCCAAATACATTGAAACCAAATTATCTATTTTCAGCTCAGCCCTAAACAAAATTTTGAAATTTTAAAAACTTGACTAGTAATTCCCATTGGTATTGGCATCCTTAATCTTTAATAATAATCTTTGAACTGAAAAGATGGAAGGGACCCTATGGATCATCAAGTCCAGTTCCTCTCAAGGAGGCCCAGTGGGGAACTGAACTCCCAACCTCTGGATCTACAACCAAAGAACTAAGCTGCTTAGATATGAACGAATGCAGCCCTAAAACTATGGCTTCTCATGGAAGCTGGGAGGGCACAGTGAAGAATCAACCACCCAACTATTTAGTTTTATTTTAGAGTATTTTTACCCCACCTTTCTCCTTGGAAAAAGACACAAGGTGGCTTACAGTAATCAGGGATAATATATAGTCCAGTACAATTAAGACATGTTCGAGTATTTGAGAGCAAGGAATTGAGGGCTCCATAGTCAGATACTTAAGTCACTGAGCTGTAGCCATTCATAAAAAAGCTTATTACTCAAATCAGAAAAGTGGATATGGTTTTGAGGATAATTGGTGGATATGTTTATTGCCCTGTCTCCTGCCCTGCCATAGGACTGCAGAACATGGGGTTGTTGAAGAGAGTGGCTCCTGTAGCAAAGTCCTAGGGAAAATGGCAATCTTTCCCTGTGTTTACTTGCCAGTCATGTCAGTCATGCATCTTTGCTGCATATATAGTTATGTTTGATGCTTGTAAAATTGTGTCCTCTACTTCTGTCTGTGAGCACATGATAGGGTTGGGTTAGAATTGGCTTCATCCTAAGGTGATCCACAATGATAAGGATATTAAGAGCTGCAGTCCAACTGTGAGTGGAAGGTCATCCACCCTGTTCTATATTTTGGTGTCTTGAGCCCCACAGATGCCTTTACTCTACTGCAGAGACCACGCACTGCACATTTTAAGGGATGTAATTGAACCATTAATGCCAACTGGAACTAACCTGCTCAGTTCTAGACAGAGAATTGTTTATGGTTCTGAAAGGTGTTGAAATTACAACATACACCAGAATCTGTAACACTCTTCTTCTCACACAGATGAGGGCAAAGGCTATAATTAAGAACACTGTAACTGGTGATAAAAGCAAAGAGGAAATACTTAAGGGCCCCATGATTTCAGTAGGGAGCAGAGCAGTGAGATTATCACAGCCTGAATTAACCATGCCAATCTTATAATCAGGAATGTAAGAGTGACTGAAAACATACTGTAGATATGAATTACAGCAGCTGGAAGGCAAGAAACAGTCAGGTTTTCTAGTCAGTAATTTTCAAGGAAAGCACTGCCCAGCTACTAGCTTTTGCAATGTAATCATATGGTAAAACCAGTGCTAGGGGAAGTCACAGTTTTGGCCTATAGCTTCGAGAACCCCTTCATCTGGTATGGCAAACTTTCCCAAGTACTGGAAAACTAATGTGACAGTAAAGGTCATCATTGTCTACTTACATGAGGATATGCATGGAAAAGCTTTCAGCTATGCTTTGTTTTGGAATCTTTTATTGGGGAAGGACTCATTCATTTTCATATCTTATAGATACTGGCCCTTTTGTTAAATATGAAAAGGACTGATTATTTTGGTTTCATTTGTTCTTTTGTTTCTTTTAAACACATTCCTAGTTGATTCTGTCTGAGCTTCTCCTTGTGCTTATCATTGAAGGGTTCTTCCTTCCTTCCTTCCTTCCTTCCTTCCTTCCTTCCTTCCTTCCTTCCTTCCTTCCTTCCTTCCTTCCTTCCTTCCTTCCTGGTTTTATATTATTCAGCAAGTGTGCTGCTTATGTACTGTCCCATAGTGTTTAAAGCATTCTCTGTACAATTGCATTATATAGGCTGGACATTGGCTCCCACTCCCACAATCTGGGTACTCATTGTACCAACCTTGAAAGGATGGAAGACCAGGGATTGAACCCCTGGTTGTGAGTCAAATTTTGGCTGCAATACTGCAGTTTAATCACTGCACCATGAGGCTCCATTCAGTGGATGTGCCAGGAGGGGTGGAGGAGAAGGGAGAAAGGGGACTGGCAGCAGGGATGGAGCATAGCACTGACAAGAGAAGAGGGGGAAGGGGAAATGGGAGCTGGAATGGTGGGCAGCATGACAAGGGACATGACAACTTTTGTGGTGAGAAAAGGGAGGGAAAGGGAAAGTGGGACTCCTAGGCCTGAAAGCAGGCCTCCAATGTGGCCCCCAGGTCTGCAAAGGCTGCTGCCACTGCCATTGCCACCATCACCACTTCCACTGCTGAGACTACCATGGCCTCCAACACAGCTGCCATCACTGCCATCACCACTGCTGGGGCTACTGCCACCATCATGGCTGCTGAGGACACTGCAGCCGCCAGGCCACTGTCACTATTGTAGTTGCCAGGGCCTCTGGAGCTGCTGAATCCTTCATTGCCTACAGCCAGAGTGGCTTCAAATGTAGCTGCCGCTATGGCCTCCAACATGGCTGCTTTCATCACCACCATCATTGGGGCCACTGTGGCCAGGATCAGCATCACCACTGATTCTACCTCCATCACTGCCGATACAGCCAACATAGGCTGTTGTGGTGACATAGGCTGCAGTGATGATAGAGGGTGTGACAATGATGGAAGCCATGGTACTTGGAGGTCACAGACAAGATAGGGACATGGCAGTGGGAATGAGGTATGGGTGGGTGGTAGGTTGAGGGGGAGCTGGTGTTTGTGTGTGTTTTAGACAGACATATTCTGTCTGAAAAATAACAAATATAAAATACTTAAAAATATTAAGTATGAAAATGTGTAATATGCAAAGAATATAATATGAATAAAAATCAAAGAATATTCCTTAATATTTGTCAGGTCTCCAGACCTGATGAATATAAAGAGTCATATATTTAACGAGAAGGCAATATTTATTCAATATCATGATTCATTTTTATATTTGTCCCCATCTCTGTTCCTTCTTTACTTTATTTTGGGAGGAGAGAGAATAGATCCACAATTATTATAAATGATTTCCTATGTTTATACTACAAAAGAAAACTTAAAACAAATACATTACAGGAAACATTTCAGTAAGCATATCTGTTGGTGTTGGTGTTTTCACTCAAAACAGAACTGTCTTATGGTGGCTCTAACAGGGTTTTCAACAGAACTGAGCAATGGTTTTACCTGATCTACTCCCCAAGTGAGCTTCCACAGCAGAGCTGGAGAAATAGGTTTTCTGAGTACTAGTCCACTACTCTATCAATCACACCATACTGAGCAGGGTGTAGGAATTAATGCCAACAGCAAATGTTGACTCTGTCAAGAAAAAGAAGAAACTTTGTCACACCACATCTCTAAATGTCCCAAGATTGCACTAACAAATTACAAAATTAGACATGATAGAGTAGCAAAATTAGTGTGCACTAGTTATCACACAAATAATATAAGTTGCCAGCCTCCAGAAACTCATGGGAACATCAGGTAGAAAAGGTGTCAGAAAATGATGAAGTCAAGATCTTGCAGGATTTCCGGATCCAAACTGATAGACATCTTGAAATAGAACACCAGTGATAAAAGTAAGAGAAAAAAATGTCTGGATCATTGACGTTGTAATTCCATGGGATACCAGAGTTGAAACTAAAGAACTGGGAAAAGCTAATAAATTACAGAGACCTGGCAACTGAAACGTGTCACTTGTGGATGAAACACACTTCAGTAGTCCCCATGGTCAATGGGGCTTTGGGAATAATGTCAATAAATTTCACACAATATTACAAAGAATTGCAGATCTCAGAAATAACACCATCTACAGCTACAAAAATGATAATATTAGAAACATCACACATGCTGTGCCAATATTTATCAAATACTTAGGTTTTTAGTTAAAACACGTATCCGTTATTATATACTGTAATACCAGTTAATGTAATGAATAAATTGCTGCTAATGACAAAGATGCCAGTCACATTCCTAATCATGTTCCCCACCCATGAGTAGGCAAATGACCAGGAAAACAAACAGCACTTTGTTAATTAGTGACACTTTGGTACCATGATATAGGTAATTTCATATAAATTGGCATTAGGATTCTAGCCATACCTTGAAAAATGTGTTGGTAGAAAGTTAAACTGTGCTGCTCTCTCTCTCTCTCTCTCTCTCTCTCTCTCTCTCTCTCTCTCTCTCTCTCTCTCTCTCTCTCTCTCTCTCTCTCTCTCTCTCATTTCCAGCCTTTAGGAGCTCACCGCCAATACATTGACTTGTCAAAGTCTGGTATACAGAACAGATGGAATGTGATCTCATGGCCTTTGGAAGATAAGCAGAAATGTAGAACTGTTGTGACCTCTCATGTCATCTCAATTAAGTATGTTATTTACAGATAAGTGTCTCACTGGGACCTGGAAAAATTTATTACCAAGAGACTAGTCAGCCCTGCAACATCTAAATGCAACTTAGATGCTAGCAATGCCAATAAATGTTTAAAAGAAAGTACTAAGAAAAAATAGCATACCTTCTTTTAAAATATTTGCTTACAATTTGGTTTGGTTCGGTACTCTTAACAGGATGGAACGTAATAAATCTCTTTTATACTTGAGTCAGTACAACTCTGGGTTATCATCCCTTTGAACTGGCAGAAGGCTGACCACAGAAGATGGTCCATTTCCTAACATGAAGAATGGAAAGTGTCAAAGTGGCAGGAATTAAACTAAAGCAATATTTCCCCCTAGCAGAACATAGCTTTCCAGTAGAGAAAAGTTGTCTTGGTTTCCCCTTGGGGGAAACAAAGCAGCAACTTGATTACAGTTATTTTGAAACCTCCTGGAAATACGTAGGAGGAACTTTTAATAATATGAATAAATTATAAATAATTCATCATATGCTATGTCCAAACATTTCATCCAAAATGGTAACAGGAAACAATCTGACTAGGGCCAAAATCTGTTAAAACATACTTTCAAGACATGGTTGGTGACAAAGTACCCAAACATTTCACTTTTCTATCCAAAGTCACTCTCAAATGATTTGATGTTTTCACCAACTGCCTAAAATATTTTTATCATTATGATTTTTTCAAAACTAGACTTACTACAACTTTTTGCCACTTCTATAACTGGATTTTGATGCAAACATATTCCTTTATTTCATTTTAAAACCACATATTCCTTTACTTTAAAAAAAAATATTCTCATGACATTTATAAGGCTTTTTAGTTATTTGGGTTTGATGCATTCTTAAAGAGATTAATATTATTAGGTCGTTTCTGTTTCTATAATTACCTAAGTCATGAATCTCTCTACTCATGTCTGAAAACTAATTTGTGTGTGTGTCCAGATTGTCCACCCATCTAGAACACGAACATCCATGAACCCTTCAGGTCAAAGTACAGAAGGCAAGGAGAGTTTCCAATGATGTGAGAAGGGACATGGTGCTGTATAAATTGTCCTTAACAGACAACCCTAACTAACATTTAGAAATGAGCTGGCAACTGAGGGCAGAAACAGATTTTGCAGATAATGTCATACAAGAAGGAATGCCTTTACTGCTGAAAGAATCTGAAGACACAACAGTTTTCATAATTTGCATAATTCGCAGTTGACTTTCTTCTGTTTTAAGATTGATTGTCAGGTTAAACTTTTTTTCAAACATGAAATTCTTCCTGGATCATATATCTCCAACACTAACATCCTTTTAGCTTTAATCAGGAGCTATCTATAATACCCATTTATCTCCTGGAAACTAGGAGGACAAAAATCTGATTATGAGAAAGCAAGACAGCTGACCTTGGCAAGTTATTATTTGAAATTAATAAATTATAGTTTCAAAATTCATTAGTTTTTATTATGATTGCAGTTTCAACAGTTTTTAAAAGTGCTTCTTTAATTTTCATTTCTGAAAAGCACTTCACTAATTTTCATTTAACTGAAAAATTCAAACTGAACCAAGAGCCACTGAATGTTCTGCTAAACAACAATAAAAGCCAACATTCTTTTATAGATTTATACTATTGTTCATCTAATGGTGTAAATCAAAGCAAATTGTCACTAATCAACAAAATTGCTGTTTGCATTCCTACCTGTTTGCCAGTTCCAACTATGAAAACAAGCATTGCGTTAATTAGCTAAATATTTATTTCTCTTTGTATATGTGCCACTGAATTCAGGCTACCTTTCAGTCCAAGTCAGAATGAGCCTCAAGGATGAAAATTTGAAAATCTTGATGAGATGGAAGTAAAATAACCCATGAGGTCATTACAAAATACAAATGGAACAGAAGGATATACCTTTACAGAGTACTAAAACAAAATCATACCCTCTGAGGGCACATGGATCAGGACCACCAATTTTGTCAGGTGTGTAACAGTATATAGAACCTGAAGTCCAAAAGTTCTTGGCAAGATGGATTTTGCCAGGCACGCCCTTCTTAGATTTAAGTCAGATTTAAGTTAGAGCTGATGTTCTACAGTTACAGCAAAGTTGGTTGAGCATTAGATACTGCATCTCACTTGATGACCCTGAGCTGACTCTATGATCCAACTTCACATCACCATGAAAACATTAACTTTCCCCTATACCTCCTCACTTTCCTGAATTAACATAACAACCACATATAGTACATTATTGTAAAACGTGCTGATGAATACTTTAAGCTACTTTCTCAGAATCAAGCACTTACATTTTTTAAAAAAATGTCTACCCAAGGATTGTTTTGCCACATTCTTAAACAGCTTGCTATGTTTTGCAAGACGTTATGTTTTCAGTGTGTTAAGGCTTAAATCCACTCATAAAATGCAATAGCTGATGGAAAATCAAACTTGTGGGTGTGAAGGAAACTCAGTGTCTGAACATACATTTTTATTTATAAGTTAGAGCACAGCATGTGCTGTTCAACTGATTGGTCATAATTTCCTCAAGAAGAGGCAGTAGGCAACCAAGAGGGATTAAAAAAAAAGAACTAGTAGCTTCTTTGCACAACATATGTTCTATATTCTTTCTCTGAAAGAAAGTTCAAATACATAAACAAATTAAGTATGTCTTTCTGTGTCAATCACACAGATGAAATAAAGTGAAATATTTGCTTCCACCTAGATTTAGGCCCTCTTCTATATGGAGTCTCGCAGGGATAATATGAACTTCCTAACACTGTACTGGGCCAGCCAAAGGTCTGAGTCAGGGATACCTCATCCTGAAATGATGGAGTTCCCTCTGACTTCAAACATTAGCTGCATACACATTATGGCTAGGTGCTGCCATATTGGAAAGCCAGCAACTTCTGAGAAAGAAGTAGCTAAGAAATAAGGCCAAATTAAAGATACTAAGCAAAATCAATACCTACAGTAGCTCCTAGCATGAGGGGAATATGATATGTGGGAGTGATGGCTATGATGCGGTTTCTTTGATATTTTCTGGCAAACCTCAAGAGATCATGCAGTGGAGGGAGGCAGCAGGAAAGGCAGAAAGACCATTCAAATATGTGTCCAGAAGTTGAGCCATGGCAACTGGACTTATTTTCTTATGGGATCAAAATGTTTCACTATTGATCCATGTAGCTTCTTCAGTATGAGGAAGGTTGGTGGGAGGCTTCCAATATATAATTCACCTTGGCTTCACACCACCCTGGTCATAATAGGCCCGTTAGATGGAAAACAGCCTGGGGTGTGTGAAAGTAACGAGTATGCAGCCCTTCCCGAAACCCATTAATTATGATTCATTACCAATGGCCATGCTGGTGGAGGTGTGAACTGGTCCTGATTTTTCTGTAGATGAAAAGGCAGCATGATAGGAAACAGATTGTGCCTAAATCCTCAATCCATGTTGAGAGACAGATTTTCTATGCATACATGAATAACCTCCCTTACCCCACTCTCAAACCACCTTTGACTAATATGGCTACAGTTTCTTTAACTTATACAGATTAGTGAAATCTGTGGCTTTGGTGTCAACAGCCACTGTTACTACTTTTCCATGGATGTCCTTTGATGACAAGCTAAATCATAAAGGAAAACAGAGCTCCCCAAAATGTCCGAGAGTTGTTCAGTGAAGGCAGACATTTCCCACTTCAAGAATATTCCTGGAAATGATGCTGCACCATAGCTTATCTTTGGTTTCATTGGTAAATTATCCCTCCTATTAAACAGGAATCCTGGTGAAGTGAAAGTACCCTCTTCCCATATTTTGTGAAAGAAAGAAAGAAAGAAAGAAAGAAAGACCTACATCCATTTAAAAAAAAGATTTCATATTCACACCATTTTTAAAAGATTTGTCTGCCCATCACAGAACTAAGTGATTTTCAGAGGGCATTTTACCAGCCATCTTTGAGCTGAAGTATTTACACCCAAAATAAATTTTAAATTTCTCCTATCTTTTCTGGAACTTTCTGTTGCTTACTATTTCATTATCTACCTACAATGTAACAACTGGATCTCTGGAACCGGTAGAAGTAGCAATGAGCAAGGGAGGGGAGGATATAGGAAAAAATTAAGGCATGCTGCTCACTGTAACTGCATAATTGAGCACCTGCACTTTGAATCTCTTCCCTGCTGCATCCTAAGCAATTGATAGCTGAGTTTATTTCAACAGTTTTCAGTTGTCATTGGTGTTATTTAAATACACGCACATGTTTAGTGCTATCTGTGGAGGGAATATCTTATCATACCAGATATAGAATTAAACAGGTGGTTTAAAAAAGCAGTAGAGATGGGCACGACTTAGCGGTATTCCCGTTTCCGTTTCCGTTACTCAGTTCCGTTACTCTACAGAAACAGTAACGGGAATTACTCCGCCAGACTTCGAGCTCAAACCGACGAACGAACAATTTTGGTCTGATTTGTCGTGCTCGTTCCTTGCATCGCGCGATCGCGCGATGCCACGCGGCACAGAAAAAAAGTTTTTTAAAGTTAAAAAACCCCGGTTCCCGGCCGAAAAGCAGGCGGAAAAATGCCTGCCGTGCCTCAGGGCACCTACCAGAGGGGTTGTTTCTGGAGGTCTCCGGCCTCCCCCCCATCCCCCGTCCTGGGCTGCTCTGGTAGGACTCGCCGCAGGCTCGCAGGCAGCAAGCAAAAAGCCCAGTCTTGCCGGCTGCCGGCCGCCGCAATTAAAGTGCAAGCAAGCGGCACGGACGGCACAGGAAAAAACTTTTAAACTCTCCCCCCACCCATTCCTGGGCCAAAAAAGCAGGCGGAAAAATGCCTGCTTGACTAAGGGCACAGGGCACCTACCGGAGGGGTGGTTTCTGGAGGGGGGTCCCGCCTCCCCCCCATCCTGGGCAGCCGGACTCGAGTCGCCATGCCATGCGGTGCGGGCGGGGGATCCAAAATGGGGCGGCAAACACAATATTGTTTTTGAAATCGTGGTCCAAAAACACACAAGCACAACAGAAACACGCGAAAATTTATAAACTGCCAGATTTTTCACAGAAGCAGTGACTTTTTTCTTGCAACAAAATGTCTCTCCAGTCTCCTCTCCTCCTCTGTCCTCCATTGATTTTATTTTATTTTATTTTTTACACCTGCGCAATGATGGGCTGGCCGAGTGGCCAGCCATGTGGGAGTGGACAACCATGCAAATTTTTGGAGCCATCCCACCAATCGCATGGCCACCTGGCCATGGAGACTTCTGGGATGTGCCAAAAAGCCCCCTAAAACCTGCCCTAGCCGCCTAACCCTAACCCTAAACCTTGACTCCGTACCCATACGTCACAGACTGTCTTCTTAGTGGGTCAGAGAGGCACCCAGAGGTGCAACCCACTAGCCCACCGTAACCTTACCCGTCACTAGCCTAACCCTAGCCCTAACCCTAACCCACCTTAAACCTAAGCCAGATGTACTTGCGTTGCACTACACGCAAGTACAATTCCCTTCTGTGTGAGACATGGTGGTGCGAGAGCCTTAGTTAGGCATCTCACCTATGGCTCTGGGTTCAGTGCCATCCACTAAGTCTTCACAGTCACTGTCTGCACAACTGGTATGCAATATCCATATGGCTATTGCATACCATTTTGCAGCAGCAGCAGGTGAGGAGAGGAGACCCCCATGTAGAGGGGTCTCTTGGAGCCTGCTTCCCCTTCCTAGTGGGTGAGGATAGGAGGCACCCACGGGTGCCTCCAGGAGCCCACTTTCCCTTTATAGTGGGCCAGAGGAGGCACCCACCCCACAGAGGTGCCTCCAGGAGTCCGCTCCCCCACAAAAAAACCAGTACTAACGAAAATGAAAAAACAAAAAAACGAACCGACTGATTTTTGCGAATTTTCACGAAAAATGGGAACGACCCGAAACGGAACTGGCCCAACTAACGACAACTCCAATTTTTTTTTCAAGTCATCCCCATCTCTAAACAGCAGTACTCAGGACCCATGTTGCATAAAATGTCATGGTCTGTACTCTGTATTGTACAAATTTGCTTCATTTGTAAGATCAGATTGAGTCTAAAACAAATACACTTTTTGATACAACAATATAGCAGTGTTTATGTGTTCATCCTCCTAAAGAGAAAGAACTCATAAGTGAGCTAAAAACATTGTGGGAAAACATAAGGAAAAGAATGTCCTCAGTACAATTTTTATTTGGAATTTATTTCATAAGTAAATACCGGTCTCGATAACTATTTGGTTTATGTTAAAGACTAACATGCTATAGAAAGCATGATTTGATATTTGGTAACATGGTCATTCTACCCTATGCCAAATAAACCAATCCATCTATTTATAAAGAACAAAATAACCTGGACCATTTGGAGACATTTCCCTGCATCCCCCATCCCCCCCACATATATTTCACAGTCAAATAACAGAGGAAAATTAAAGTTCAAGATAAAGTTTGCAGCTGAACCAAATACAAGATTTTTCATGTTTCATCAACATAGGATTAACACTGGTGCAAGGGGGGGAAGAGACAGACATAATGGTCTAAACCATCCAGCAAATCAATTTACCCTCTCTTCTTAGTTTGACACATGATATAAAGGCTTTCCTTTACATCATATTACAGTAGCTTTCTTCTACATAACTAATGAAACTGTAATTGTTGCACAGCCATCATTGTGGCAAGGTTTCTCACGATTTTCTAGGTATCAGGTACTCAAGTCAACTTTGAAGATCTCCTGTTTGTTTGTTTGTTTGTTTGTGTGTGTGTTTATCATCATCATCATCATCATCATCATCATCATCCTTAAGAATATTGTTGGTATTCCATGGATATAATACAGCAAATTACAGGACTGCATATAGAGTTTTCAAGAAGAGAGGAGGGAATTTAGAATCCCCTGCACGCACAGACCCCAGAAAGAGACAGAGGTCTGAGGGACCTCTTGAATAGCAGAAATTGTTGTAAAGTGTAGCAGCGAAAAGGAAAATTGGTAGAAACCACTTTCTCCTTTCCTACAGAAGTGCTTCTGGGAGTATTAGTCCGAGACCATCTGGGGACCCGAGGTTGGAAACCACTGCCTAGATTAGACCCAATGGGTCTAATCCTGTTACACAGCTCCTTGTGCACAACATTGATCACATCATTAGCACCAGATGATTGTTGTTGATTAAAAGTTGCATTGTTTATCTTTGATAAAACCAAGTAATAAATTAATGCTTGAAAAGTACTGTTTCCTTTATTCAGTTAAGTTACTGGGGCTATGGGTGGGTAGGGAAAGACTGGGGAAGGGAGTCAAGGCAAAAGGAAAATGAATCAACAAGTGAACTTTCTGAAAGAACTTTCTCATACAAAGCTTAAGGAAAATGTCCTGTATAAATTTTCTCAGCTCACTTTTATCTCAGGCTCTTCTTTCCCTGAACATCAAGAATGAATAATTTCACATATGTGTTATTGTTTCAGGACCTACCAAAAAAATCCTTCCACTTCCTCTTCTGCTAAGACACACCTTCTGAAATAATAAGAGGAAGCTGGTGATATTTAACGTCATTAACACACTGCAATGCTTTTTACATATGCAGAAAAACTAAATGAGCATTTTCTGTCCCACATTTGGCTCTCCAGAGCAAATAAGAAGGAAAGAGCTAATTGAGTCATAATCCAATATGCAAGACAATGGCAGCCAGTCAAGCTGGTGGGAATCAGTTCCCACCACTACAAAAGGAAATGTGTTGTGTCATTCAGAAGTCAGCATTGCATGTCAGTCAACAATGTATTGTTATATGATTCAAGACTGGCAAGCAGCTGCCTCTGCCTTTAATAGTTTGTCCTTATGTGGGAACTGCTGGCTCGTCAGCACTCATGCATTTTTGAAAGGGTCTAAGAGCTGCCTACTGTCGCTCTCATTTCCCAGACAGCAACAACATACTTTCCTGTCCACCCTCTAGCAGCAATGACCCTAACAGAGACCCATCTCATTGCTGCCACATCTAACAAGACACTCCTTTAACATTTCAACAGCCATTTGCTTGTAGGAAACCATGTGATGTAATTATGGGAGCCAATTAGTCATGCAATTGCTTGAGGTCAAGTCTATGAATGAGATTGATGCAAATCAGTTTGGCCTGGTTCATCAAAATTTGTATGTGAGGCACCACAGGTGCCATATGTTCCCTCTCTCTTCCCTCTCACCCTAGTCAGCTGCCCTACTCACAAACAAGCCCACAGTCTGGGCCCTCTTCCTGGGGTGGCTGTCCAGTTCAGAGAAGAACAGGAACTTTCCTTCCTTGCCTCCTCCTGCAACTGCCCATTCAAAGGCTGTGGGGAAGGAATCCATTTTCTGCCTCCTCATCTGCGTGGGCAGCTTCCAAATTTTGATGAACCAGGCTGAATTGATTTGAACCCACATCTAACAAAGAGCTACACTGGACTGCATGAAGTGTCTCTATATCAACAACACATATTTATGTTACTGACAGCTATTATGGAGCCTCTCCATATTTACAAAAAGGTGATATCCACATTGGTATGGATGTTAATCTTTATGTTACAGGCAAATAAATAAATAAATAAATAAATAAATAAATAAATAAATAAATAAAATGACATACAAATTAAAATAAAAAGGCATTCCACTCCCAGGAACTCCTTTGGATCTGACTTTTAAACAGACTTCATAACCTTCATGCACAATTTGTCAACAAAACATATTCTGACCACTGTTCTATTGCTATTCTTGCCTCAGCATACTCTTACCTGAATTCTAATAATCATTTCAAGCTAACAGTGACTAGAGATGGGCACAAATAAAAAAATGACATTTTGGTTTTTCATTTTTCGTTGCAGGTCCATTTCAGTTCATTTTCATTTTTGTGAATTTTTTGAAAAAAATTGTTTTTTTTTCATTTTTTTTTTCATTTTTACCCGCTTTTTGCGCGACTTAAAGCATTTCCGTGCGCGGATGTCCCCCAATGCCCCAGACCAGAGGGAAAACACTAAAAAAAAATGATGATAGCAAAGACATAGTATAGACTAGGTACGCAGGGAGGCTGCAAAGGCAGCAGCGGGCATAAGGCAGCCGCAGAATGACTGCACTACAGGGCAGGGGAGGGTACTCACTGAGAGGTACACACACACACAGGGAGGCTGCAAGAGAAATATCTTCTTTCTCTCCCGTAAGAGCCAGGCTGCAGCCAGCCGGAACACAGAGACACACACCTGCCTGGCTGGCCTAAAGTAATGAGTCGCAGAGACAGCAATCCCACCCTAACTCCCACCGCAGACTGCAAGGAGGACGAGGGCTGCCAAAGCTTTTTATGCCCTCTGTGGCTGCCACACCTACCCAGTCTACAACCTGGGCATGCTATTGTTTGAAATTGTCCAAAAATTTACATGATTCCATCACATGGCTGGAATCCATCTTGTGGCTGGAATCCATTTGGTGTCATCCTTAAAGGGAAAAGAAAAAATACATTGCGATGGGAGAAAGACAAAAACAAACATTTTAAGGACTGCACCCCCCCCCCGGTAGGTAATAATTTCAAATAATTTTTGCTGCATTTTTACGGATGTCCAGGGCGTTTTAATACCCAAGAAATCAATATTAGACATCTGGGAGCCCTTAAAGGAAAAAAATACAGCGATCTGAGAAAAGACATAAATGCACATTTTAAGGACCCCAACCCCCCTGGTAGGTATTATTAGGCAGAATAAATAATTATCGCTGAGTTTTTACAGATATTCAGGACGTTTTTTAACATTTAAAAACTGCTAATTTCATTGTGTGTCGCCATTAGTGAAAAACGAAATGTAACAAACCTAATTTTCGTGGTTCTGTTCAGTTCATTCTAATTTCATCACAATTTTCGTTATTTGTTTTGTTATGTAACGAAATGAATAACGAATAACGGAATGAAAAATTTGTTCATTTCATGCCCATCTCTAACAGTGACCTACAGTGGGTATCGGGAAACAGCTCATATTTTGGACCATTCATAGTATGGTGCACCGGAGCCTTGTGGTGCTGTGGTTCAACTGCTGTACTGCAGCTATAACTGTACGCATGACTTGGGGTTCAATCCCAGGTAGCCAGTTCATGGTTGACTCAGCCTTCTATCCTTCTGATAGGACAGAAGGCTGGATAGAATTTCCCCCGCTGCAGTTCACTCGGGGGGGGGGGCAATATATAGCCTGCATAAATAAACTGTAATCAGCACAGAGTGCTTTAAGAGCTATGGGGCAATATATAATCAGAACACTTTGCTTATCCAGCAGTCAGATATATGTAAGTCTGCCACCTAGTCTAGATGCAGACACTGGACCTTTTTGTTGCAGCAGTTATCTACTCTACTTGGCTGGAGCAATTCCCACATGGATGGAAGGGTCACTTTAACAATGATCACTCCCAGTAAAGAGACATTTTCCTCCACAGTCAGATGCAACCTTTTTTTAATCCTCTGACTGCACACAAACAAAGCTTGTGAAAAACAACTTTATCAGACAAGGACTTGTTAATGGTCATCTTGATTGAGGGAACCTATAGTCCAGAAAAATAATTTTCTGAGCAATGTATCCAATTGAGCAGTAGAGTTCAAACATAATACAATGCATTTGTTCAGATTATTGCAAATGCCCTCCCACAAGTACTGCTCTTTTAGTCCATGCATTGGAGGATTAAATAAATTGACTGGCCTGGTGGGTGCTGTCGGACGAAGCTGCACCACCTGGGGTTCGTGGCTCCGCCCGGTTGGCCCAATTATGGAGGGGTCCCGGGAAAGCATGGATGCCTGGCCCCTCCTGTTGTGGTTGTTAAGGATCCAATATATGGCAAACAAAGAGAAAAATGTTAATGCTTTTTCCCCATTTCAGAGTCCATAATAAATTATGCTTCTCAGCCTGGTGCTCTAACACATTATTGTTGTAGACCAAAACATCTGGAGTGCTAAAGGTTCACCACCTCTGCTCCAGGCTAATTCATAGCACACTGACACAATTAATTCTCATTGACTCCTGCATCTTACCTTGCTTTTTTAAGCAGTTCCTAGGGTTGTGCCAATGACTTATTTGAAAGTTTCCATTATAAACAGAGTATTTTAAGTTACTGTTAATTAATATTATTTGTGCTCTGAGGAATGTTTTGAATTTGCTGCTGTATGGGAGTTTAAGAACTTCCCTTTGCTAAATTTGAGCCAAAAGGTTTAGCAATCTGTAAAAAATAAACAGGAAAATGATCTGCTGGTCACATTTTGTCTGGTCTGGTTCTCATTTTACCATCCCTTCACTAAATTAGTTTAATGGGGAACAAAACAGATTTTTGAGTTGTTTCCTCATAGAGGAGATTTCTAAGTAGATAAATACTATTTTTATATTGGATCATAGCAATTAAATATTGAAGGGGACAAAAAAGTACTGGCATGTCTTGTTCCCAAAACATAGAAGCCACACAATATTGCTTACTGCCGGATAGTCAACAGTTTATTAATATCTAAGTAGGAAATGGCTCAAACTCACATGGTAACTAGAAGAAAATTGCTCTACTGGAAAATCACATGAAACAGTGAGAAAACCATATTTATGGCCTTAGTAATAAAACTGTTAAATGTTTTGATAAACATGGGGGGAGGACAATTCTAGAAAGAGACTGAAAAACCTCAAGAAATCAGTCTACACTATGAAGACTTAACTTTTTAATGTACAGGACTCAGGAGTGTGCTTTCTCTATTGATAATCTAAGGTGGTTACTTCACGTCCTTTCTCGAGCTGAAGTGAACTTGCCTCCATGTTGAAATCAGTTTTCAACACGGATCAAGAAGTGGATTGAAAAGATTCCTGAGCTCCAGGACGGGAATCTCTCACCCCGCTTGGAGCACAGTTCAGGGGCGTGGTCGGGGTGAACTCGGATTGACCCCACAAGGACATGAGGTTATGTTCCTTCGAACTCGGATTGACTCCACAAGGTTACGTTCCTTTGAACCGGTCTCCAGCAGGGCCATGAACTGCAGCGAGAGGGACGTGAAGTATCAGCCTAAGAGTGACAAGTTGGAACCTTAGAAAGAGGGATCAATATTCATGGTGAGCAGAAAGTAGTGTTCAAAAGAGGAGTTCCATTCAGCAACTTTGTATTCTAACAAAGTTAAAATGGCATCCATGTGTACATATTCTTGGTCATGTGTCCCTGTTCATTACTACCATAGTAGGGAAATACATACTCCCCATGTAGTCTCACACATTTCTGACACCTTCATCCTAAACACAGCCAGCTCTGTATTAAGATTGCTAGTTTAATCATTAGCTCAGAGATATTACCCAAAAACTCTAGAGTTTCCCCTTTGATTATGCTGTGCAGTAAATGCCACCTTGGTTGGCATATTTTATTTGGTTGTTGAGTGAAAGCCCTTCTTTACACACTCCTCCTCCTCCTCCTCCTCCTTCTTGGGCATAGCCTGCATTGTTGCGGGTGAAATAGTACATAGTGCTTGATAGTTAAATACACATTCTTATATATATCCTTAAAACAAATAATGAGAAGAGCTTTTAATAAGGGCCAGACAAATTTATTTGGATTTACAGGTAATAAGGAAAAGGGAAAAGCAAATGTCTTAGGTATTTTAACTGAAGAGAAAAACAACACTAATTCTATATTCATTTACTGTGTTGACACACACTTCACAGATAACTCTCCTACCTCTGGACTCAAGACTAATTATCCCCATAGATTGTAGACAACTCCCTTTCTAAAAGACTCCTTTCCCTGCCTACCCAAAACTAATCCTGTAATCAATTCACTCACCTAGCTCCTACTTTATGCAACATCCCATCAAAGCACAACCACCACTGAGCATTCATCCATTCACTCCACATGCTATCACATGTCGGCCAATTCTTATAAGCATCCAACCTAGGTGAGCATACCACTCATGCGCCTCCAAGTATAACTGTACAAACCTGCAATTACTAATTTTACACCAGTGGACCAGTTTACCCAAGCTGGGGTGTCTTAAAAATGACCAAGGGACAAATAAAATAAGGAAAAATTCATCCCTTTGTATTCATGAGGTCTTCATCAATATTGTTGATTCATTTTTAAAAAGTCATCCCCATTTCTAATAGTAACAGAAGTTACACTGGTAGAGTTTTCTCTTTGAAGACACTACTTTGGCAAAGGGAGATATGACTTTCATATTCACTTTGAAGGTGAACAGGAGTTTTAGCAGTAGAGTAACAATTTTGTGGCAACTGTTTTTGTATCTGGAAGTTGGGTGATGTCAACTGTCTGTCTGACAAAGCTGCTTGGATGAGCAGCGAAACATTTCAATCTCTTAAGAAAATACATCCAGTTGCCATGACTCAACTTTCAGTTAACTGCACCTGGATGACTGAGAATCTTCACAGACATGGTTTTTCTATTGCGTTAAAGAGGAGATAATAGCTTTTCCCCTTTTCATGAGAAGTAACCATTGCACAGAACAATAAACCAAATATTGGGGTTTTGTTTATATCATAAAAGGAACAAGACTAACAGCACCTGTAGTCCACAATTGTCTTTACACCTGGTTGTCCCCACAAGCCGGATAGAATTATAGCAGTTGCCATCATGTTTCTGCTCCCCCAAAATGGCACACTACCCCTAACTCGACCTCTGGATTCCAAGGAAACTATTTCAAATCTAGATCAGTGCTTAGCTTCAGTGATGAACTGAATGAAGAGAAACAAACTGAAACTAAACCCAGGCAAGACAGAGGTACTTTTGGTCAGTCGAAAGGGAGATCAATGGATAGGGATGCAACCTGTACTGGATGGGAGGTATGTAGCTTGGGAATTATCCTGGACTCATCCTGATGCCCAGGTCACAGCTGTGGCCAGGAGTGCATTTGCACAATTAAAACTAGCACACCAATTACACCCATTTCTTGAGAAACCTTCTTTGGCCACTGTGCCACATGCCCTAGTGACATCCCAGCTAGACTACTGTAATGCACTCTGTTTGGGGCTACCAATTGAAAGTCTCAGGAAACTTCAGCAGGGGCAGGATGTGTTCCCTATCAACCCAGAATGCAGGACACACATCAATGGGCCCAAGTTACAGGAAGCTAGGTTTCGGTTGAATATCAGGAAAAACATCCTGTTAGAGCAGTACGCCAGTGGACCCTACCCATGGACCTTGATAGGTGGTGAGTCCTCCATTGCTGGAGACATTCAAGAGGAAATTTAGACAACCAGCTGGCAGATATGCTATGATTTGTATTCCTTCATGGAACAGGGGTTTGTATTTGATGGCTTTGCAGGACCTTTACAACTTCATGATTTTATGATTCTATAACTCTAATAGAATTTTCAGGGTAAGTGAGATATTTAAGGAGTAATTTTACCCATGCCCCACTCTGAGTGTGTATCCATGGATGAGAGAACATTTAAACTCTGGTCATTCTGTCCACTACACCACACTGTGTTTCTTTCTATATACATTCTTATTCATATACCTTTTTAACTTTGCAAAGTTTTATCTTCATTTTTACTGTAAATATTCTTCCGTATCACTGTAATTATACAATTCTACTAAAGTGCAAACTGGTGACAAAGTGTACTTCTGTTCCCTTGTTGCTTTAAAATGTGCAGTTTCTGAAACCACATTCTGAAGGTTTTGATTGTTTCTCCCCAAATAGAAGCCAATACTACCATCAAATTTCAAGCTTAGCAAGTTCATACAAAATGTGGGCCTGATTAATTTTTGCCTATCCTTACTGTTAACAGCAAACAGACATAGGAGGCCCATGTGTGTTGGCTCCCCCTCCCCCAGTTTAGATCATAATGAATGAGGCACTGAAGAATTATTTGTGAGGTAGGCTCACTTAATTTTATGAAACACAGGGTCACAATCCTCACAGCTGGAACTTTAATGCATGGTGTAAGGGTACAGAAAGCAGTAAGACTCCTTCAGGGATTCAAGGCATTTAATACCTAAGCAGTGTAGTTTATAAGGTGTATTATGAAGCAACTCTGCACCTTCCCCCCACCCCAAGCCTTCTTGAGCCAGAATGCTGTTGGCTTTCAACAGTCAGCTACCTTGTGAGGAAAGGAAATGATGCCATATTGCCACCTGTAACTACTTGAGCACAGACTCAAAACAGGGTGGTAACAAGTCCAGTGAACATTTAACAGGTTGGCTATAATTCCATACCGTTCTGGTGTTTGGTAGGAAACAGGAAAAGAAAGAGGAAATTATTTACATGGAAGCATAAAAATATGTATTAAACACTCAGAGTACTGGGAACTGTCAGAGTCTTATATATTTTTTTTTCTTTAAGCCTTATTAAACATACAGATATTCACATAACGTAGACCACTCTATGTTTATGTTTTTGAAGAGGTTCCCAGAAGGTGCCCTTCACGGCATATGACACAGAGGTTATTTGGTCTTCTTTAAAAATGTGAAAGACAAATTATGCTAAGGATGGTTAAGGAAACCAGGCATGTTTACTACAGACATGACAAAACAAAGCCGGTAAATGAAATATGAGAACATAAAGATTCCTTGACTTCTGTCATAGAGAATTTGGAGAGCAAAATGTGACTGCATGAACTATTCAATATTTAAAGAAACAGTGTGCTGTAGTACTTGAACTATTGGATTACAGTTTAGAAGCCCTGGATTCACATTGCCACTTAACCATGAATCTTACAGGCTGACCTCAGTCCAAGATCAGTCTCTAAGTCTGCTGTATTTCATGAGGTTTTTGTGAGGATAAAATGTGAAGAAGAGCCCCTATAGTGCCTATAATTCACTGTGGGAATTGTTACTGAAGAGAGAAGTAACAAGTGAAAGAATAAAATATTTACAAAATGCCTTCCCCAAATGAGTGCTTGAAACCAATCCACATGGATGTAGTTCCATGTGGTTATGGCTGATCCAAGACATTTTTCTGCCTGGAAGTAGCAAACTGAGCCACCTCCTTAATCCTTTCAGAGTGCATCATACCCAACCAGGTTGTTTTGGTACACGAGGCAGAAAATTCCACAAACACTTATGCTCAGTACAAATGCAATTATGTTACAATTGTATGATATTAGCAAATGGCAGTACACCGAGATAAAATATAAATCATCTAACTGAAAATCTGATGCCCAAGATTTTCACTTTATTCTAATAGTAGGACCAGACCTGTACCTAATACAGCACCCTTGTTGTGAAAATGTTCCCTAAATGATTTTCCATACCTATTTGAGTAATGTCCATCAGGTAGTTGTGATCCCTGCCATAGGTATCATTGTATTACAGTGGAACCTTGACTTGCGTCATTAATCCGTTCTGGAGGTCTAGACATAAGTCAAACATGACTTAAGTCAAACGAACTTTTCCCATATAAAGTAATGGGAAAGTGGATTAATCCGTTCTAGATGATGAAAAAGACCCCCGAAAACATGGACTGGACTGCAACTCCCATAAATCCTGGCCAGCTCAGCTAGTGATGAAGCTGAGAGTTGCAATCCAGGAACATCTAGGGACCCACGGGTTGAAAACCATTGGATTAAAGGAAGATGCTCAGCTCCTGAAAAGAAAGGAGCCTCCCTACCCACCCACCCACCAGCAAGGCTGCCTTCTTCCTGGTTGAAGAATGAGATCCAGCGAGTCATCTAGCCTGGCCCTGCACATGGCAAGGACAGGGTCCAGGGTCCCAACACTCACCAGACAAGCTAAAACCTCAGCCTCTCCTCTTCATGCACGCTGCAAAGGAGGGGAGAAGAAGGGGGAAGGAACAGGTACAGAGACAGACAGACAAACGTGTCTGTCTTTCTTCTCCTCCTCCTCCCCTTCCCTCTCCCCCCCTCTGGGATACTGAGGTCAGAGCCCAGGACTTCCTTCACGTGCGTCGGGTTCACGACCACCCCCATCGCAGATACTCAAGCAAGAGGGGTCGTGGGGATGGAGGAGCAGGGAGCCCCACAGCAGCCCAAGCCCACGCCTACAGGATATGTCCCCCAACACACACACACACACACACACACACACACACACACACACACACACACACACACACACACACACACACACACACACACACACACACACACACACACACACACACACGAGTTAGGGAACCCTCGGCTGACTTCTCCCTGCATCCTTCCTTAAAACAAGAGGTGAAACAGGAAGGGAAAGGAGGAATGGGCGCCTGAAAAGGTCCCAGATCCCTTCATACAAAGATCCTCAATTTCCCCCACCCCCACACACACACACACACACACACACACACACACACACACACACACACACACACACACACAGAGAGAGAGAGAGAGAGAGAGAGAGAGAGAGAGAGAGAGAGAGAGAGAGAGAGAGAGAGAGAGAGGCTTTGCAAGCATTGTATGTTCTGGCAGTCTGTATCTCGGCTTTGCTGTGACACACCTTGACAGTGATGATCCAGCAAACACAACAGCGCCTGAACCAGGAAGCGGGCAGAGGGGGGGATTAAAAAAACAACAACTAAGGCATGATATCGCGGCATGGAGGAGGTGAGGGGGCGGGGGAGAGAGAAAAAGAGCCACAATCTAAGTAGAAAGTTCAGCACCTATAAAGCTACATGCAAGCTGACAAACAAAAGAAGTGGCGCCTCATCTGTCCCCCTCCACGCCTGAAGCCACCGCCAGAGGAAGAGAAAAAGAAGGCAGGAGCAGTCTGGAGGCGGCATCCAGGATGCTGGGTCCTAGCTGCCGCCTGATTCCGGGGCCTTGCGCCGGGGCTCCAAGATGTAACTTGGAGCCTGCGTCGCAAGTCAAACAGCCCCCTAGTGGACGCAAGTCAAACATGACGCAAGTCGAGTGGAACATAAGTCAAGGTTCCACTGTAATATACTTTCTCTATCCTTTCACTGTCTATCTTTCAATGCTTAGAAATAATGGGTTAAAAAGCAATCAACTCCATTTTGCAATAATGAAAGTGTTTCCATATTACATCAGAATTAGAATGTTAGTGGAAGGATATACAGTGGTACCTCTACTTACGAGTGGCTCTACTTATGAGCAATTTGACTTAAGAATGGAAAACCATTGACATTTTAACTGCTGCCTTACAAATGTTAGGTTACTTACTTTTTTAGTTTATTATTATTATTATTATAAGATACGGCGGCTCTACTTAACACATTGTTAGACTTCTGAGCATGCATTCAGAATGGATTAAACTCATAAACAGAGGTACCACTGTGACTGTAATTGCATATTAAGATATTTTAATCAGTACAACGTGTATGTAATTGCGGGATTTAATGTTCTAGACTGAAAGTATTGGGCATGTTTAGCCTAAAAAAAAGAAGACTGAGGGGTGATATGATCACAGTTTCAAAGATTTGAAGGGCTGTCATACAGTAAAGGGGTGGCAGGATCCTTCTCATTCCTCCCAGAGTACAGAATGCACAAAAATGAGCTCAAGTTAAAATAACCTAGGTTTGGGTTGACTATCAGGAAAACCTCCTAACTGTTAGAACATTATGGCAGTGGACCCAATTACTCTGAGAGGTGATGAGTACTTCAACCCTGGAAGCATTCAAGAGAAATCTGGATAACCACCTGGCCAATATCATTTGATTTGTATTCCTGCAGTGAGCGAGGTGGGACATGATGGTCTTGTATGCCCCTTCCAACGTCATGATATTATGATGCTGTGATACATCAAGCCAATGGCTTTCAAAATTCTTGTTTTTTAAAAAAACTGCTAATAGTAACTGCTGCATTTACTTTTAAACAATATTTATTTATTTATTTATCTTTATTTATTATAATACTACTTATATACCGCCCGTCTATATAACTATAACTATAATAATAATTACCTACTTTGTCCCTCAAAAGTATAACTGTAGCTAATTATTAAAAAACATTTCCAAGTTCAGTTCAGATCCACTGACTCTGTTACAAATGGCTTCAGTGTGTTCATGAAAAATTGTCTCACTATGACCATGTTATATGCCTCCCAAGGAAAAAAACATGATATTCTGTCAGTGTTAAAAACAATCATCCTGTGCTAGCAAATTAGTTCTGATTTATGCTGACTCTAATAGGGTTCCTGAGGAACGTTTTGAGATATTTGGGAAGAGGTTTTACCAGCAGCACCACTCCCCCCCATAGTATAAATGGGGTTGGGTAACTTATCAAGTCCAGAAGCCCTGCCTTTTAAATATCTTGAATTCTGGATGAATTAAGGTTGTAAAACCAGTGAAGTCTGCAAACCCATATATATGTAACTAAAATTAAGTTCCATGAAATAAAATATGCCTTCTATATGTGTAAAGATGCATATTTTTGCTCATTCCTGTAATCTGAGCACTTATTCCTTTTCACAGAAGAAATCCTCGAATTGCTGACAAGGTGGAAGACACATGTAGCGTTTCTGTTTACATGGTCAAAATATTTTGTGCATATCTACATTTGCATAAAGGTATTAAAACACATTGTTACAGTATTTCTAGTTTAACCTTTGCCTAGGTATATTTCTGCTGTGAGAACAGCTGTAAAACTCTAGGTGGGAAAGACTAACTTGTGCAGTCTTTATTTTGGCAAACTGCAAAGGCCCTTTCAAAACATCTGTGGGAGAAGTAATACTCCCTTGTCATGGTAAGAAAAATTTAGCATGTTTTCCTATGCTGTTCCTTGCTATTCTCTGAGAAGATTGGTTATAAATGCCAGAAATACTTCAGTCACCTACAATATATAATAAAACACTAAAGTATACTAAAAAGGAAGATATTTGGGGGGGAGGCATGATCTATAATAATAAGAAGAGTGATTCTGGGTGAGACATTAGAATCCACTAATAAAAGAGCCCTCTTCAGTATTCATCACTTCAAAACAGAGCCACTTGTGAGGCATTGAGATGCTGTAGTTAGATTGTGAACTGTGAAAATCACTGAGTCACCTCATGCCAGTCTCTGTCTCTCATCTTACCTCACAAGAAGAAGGGAGGAATGCACATTGTCTTGAGCTCAGTTAGAGGAATGATAGACTGTAAACATAATTAATAAGTTAGAATTTATATTCCATTATTTTAATTTTTACATGTACAGCAAAAGCAAAGCTTATATACCTCCCATATGTTTAAAGCACTCTTTAGGTGGTTTGCAGTATTAATTAATTATACAGACTACACTTAATGCCTCACCCTCAGTGAGCTGGGTACCCATTTTACCAACTTCAAAAGGATGAACGGCTGAGTCAACTTGGAACTGGCTACCCATGATTGAACCCTGGCCCATGGGTACAGTTTTGGCTGCAGTACAGCAATTTAACCACTGTGCCATTGTTTAATTCCAAACCTATTTCTAGACATTTTGTTGCCATGTAATGTATATAAGTATCATAAGCAGAACATAGCCCTGAAGTATAAAAATTCCAATGCTGCAGTTAAATTTGATATCTTTCAGATATAAAATTTCCCTTTTTGTTTGTTTTGTTTTGTTTTAAATCATGGCAGGAATAGCTGTGGAGATTTGTTGCTTTGTTTTGGTTTAGAACTGAAGATTCCTAATCTGTTATTACATCAACCAGTAGGAGGAATCTAAGTTATTGTAATTCAACAGCTATGCTTTTGGGGATAGTTTATGCATATTTGTTCTGTATATGTCATAAACACGCCATGAAACATGAAGAATATTTGCGAACTCAGCTGCCTGTGGAATATTTTCAACCTCTGCTGGCATGATATATAAGTTTGAAAATAAATAAATAAAACCAATAAATGATAGTTTCCAAAAAGGAATGAATGCAGTAGAACGAACACTCCTTTTCCACTTACAAAACTTATTCTTATCTAATAGATAAACCTTTTCTCTACTGTCTTGTATACATTTACACTGGGAACAAAACATAAGTGTGACTGACATGTGTGAACCTCCCATAAGCAAAATAGGGCATCTAGCTCAGAACTGATGTGTCTGCTATGGAGATATTTATTATTGTCCAGAAGCTATGTCTTATACCCACTGGCATATATCCATTAGCATGGATTTCAGTAGTGAATTGCTACTAAGTAAGAAGTCTGCATAGTTATTTGATGTCAAAACTAGAGGTGGCAATAAATTGAAAAATGAATTTCAGTTTCTGATTAATTTGGTTGATTCAGTCTGTGTACAGCATAAATAGAGTCCCTCAATGAATACAAATGGATGAATTTTAGTGATTTTTGATGCTAATTCATCAGGCAAAAATGACCCCAAGGCACCTAAAGACACCAACATGGGAAGGGGGTATCCCCTGACCCTCCACAACAATCCTTCCAACTTTGGTGAAGATTTGGTTTCTCCAACCCAGTTTATAAAATATACTTTCCTAGAGTCTGTGTATTCTTTACCTACAAAACTACAAAAGGTCACCATGTCATGATTGACTTAAAAGCATGCCGTGTCATAATTGATTTGAAACACACACTTAATTTAATTAATTAAAGTATTTTCACCCTGCCTTTCTCTTTGAAATGGACCCAAAATGGCTTACAACATTAAAAAAGCAATATTTTAAATTGAAGACAATGAGTATACAATGATTGTAGTAACATTAGAGACAATATTTGAGTTTGAAAAGGCATCTTACATCATTAAAAGGCAATATTAAAGCTAAGAACAACAATTGTTGTTTCTGTTATTATTGAACTGGAGTTTTTGCATTGCAAAGGCCAGCTCTGCTTTGGCAGATAGAGGCAGTAACATTTAGTGGAAGATAATAGATGTCTCAACAAATTAACTGGCTTAGGTATCTGTCTGTGGAGCCAAAGGTTGGGAGTTTGATTCCTCACTCATCTTTCTAGGAGAAGAACCAACCTATGTAGCCATTGGCAAAATACACAAGTACAAAGAAAGGTAAACCTCTAGTGAGTGCTCACTACCTTGAAAATCTAGAAAAAGTCACCATAGGCCAGAATTGACTTCATGGCACACAATGATTGGGGTTGTTGTTAAAACTTCTGTCACTTTACCTGGATGGCACCTAAACTTTAATCTACTGAAGCAAGACTAGGCTAGGTGATACCTTTATAGGTTACTAGTAAAACAACAATAACAACAAGAACTACAAGCTTTTGAGGGCAATATCCTGTTTGTCAAAGCATGTAACAAAAATCCAAACATGGTAAACTATGTGGTTTTCCTGGAGATAAGTTTTAGATGTAAAAGTTCTTGATAAGATGTTATTAGTCAGGCAGTCTTCTTAGATGAGACATTATATTGCCAAGAACTCCTGGCAAATCACATGATTTGCTACTTTTGGACTTTTGGTACATGCTTTGATAAAGATGCCGGTATTGCCCTCAAAAGCTTGCAATGTTTTTTTCTCTTTTGTTATTTTACTAGTAGCCTATAAAGTTATTGCCTAGCCTAGCCTTGCATTTGCATTTTGTAAGGACTACATGGCTCTTCCCTTCTTTTACTTTAATCTACTGTATACTGTGGGTAAATATATTTAGGGAAAAACTTTTTAGGACCCCTTAAAATGATTCCTCCCCCTTCTATGTTGGTTCCAGAGCCATTTTTGGAACATGTTGTTCTCTGGATATAGTTAATTTAGCACTGCTGTGCCATTTTCTACACCATATCCCTTACTTGCCAAGAATGGGTGTATGTGAGAGGCAGGGAGCAGGATGAAATGGAAAAAAACAATGTATGGCAAGGTATGACTATAGCTGGCATTTTTCTTTTTGCTTTGGTCATAAGACCGATCTAAATTATGAATGACTTGTCACTCTTATTGGTAATAAAATTGACTCTCAGGGTGGGTTTGTATTAAAGTTCAAATATTGCCAATAGAGATGGGCACGAATTTAAAAAATGGCATTTCAGTCTTTTGTTTGTTGTTGAGAGGTCCGTTTCGGTTCGTTTCCATTTTTCATGAATTTTTGGAAAAAATTCATTTTCATTTTTTGTTTATTCGTTTTTTGTTTCTACCCACTTTTGTGCGATTTTAAAGCATTACCATGCGCGGGCGTCCCCCAACGCCCCAGGCCAGAGGGAAAACACTAAAAAAAATTGATGCTGGCAGAAACACAGTATAAACTAGGTACACAGGGAGGCTGCAAAGTCAGCGGCAGGCATTGCCCAGGGTGCAAGGCAGCCGCAGAGTGACTGCACTGCGGGGCAGGGGAGGGTACTCACTGAGAGGTACGCACGCACACAGGGAGGCTGCAGGACTGAAGCTAGAGTCGCAGAGAGAGCAATTCCACCCTAACTCCCACCAGAGACTGCAAGGAGGACGGGGGCTGCCAGAGCTTTTTATGCCCTCTGTGGCTGCCAGACCTGCCCAGTCTGCAACCTGGGCGTGCTATTGGTTGAACATGATCCCATCACATGGCTTGCCTCCATTTTGTGGCTGGTGGCGACATCCATTTTGTCATCCTTAAAGGGAAAAAAAATACATCGCGATGGGAGAAGACAAAAACAAATGTTTTAAGCACCCCAAACCCCTGGTAGGTAATAATTTCAAATAATTATCGCATTATCGCTGAGTTTGTACAGATGTCCAGGGCGTTTTAATACCCAATAAATCAATATTAGGCATCTGGGAGCCATTTTGGGTCGATGTCCCCTAACTCCCCTTAAAGGAAAAAAATACAGCGATCTGAAAAAAGACATAAATGCACATTTTAAGGACCCCAACCCCCCAGTAGGTATTATCAGACAGTATAAATAATTATTGCTGCGTTTTTATGGATGTCCAGGGCATTTTTTAACATTTAAAACAGCTCATTTCATTGCGCGTCGCCATTAACAAAAACGAAACGTAATGAACACAATTTTCATGGTTTTGTTTGTTTTGTTCCATTTTCATCACAATTTTCGTTAGTCATTTCATTACGTAATGGAACGAATAACAAATAACGGAAACAAAAAAAGTTCATTCCGTGCCCATCTCTAATTGCCAACCAGAAAGTCCTAAAGCTGCTGGTCTTTCCCAACCAAAACAAACACAGACTGAAATATTGCTCTTAAGGCATCCTACTGCAAAGCAGGAAGATTTCCAAGTACTATAATAAGGGAGCCATTGTATTCCCATAACGTCATCACAGTATCATCGACTTTACATTTTGCCATATAATCCTTTCATTTCTCTATTTCTCTGAGCTCCCTCTTTGCTTTACCCAAATCACAAAGGCAAAGAGACATGACTCCATTGAGGGAAAGATACATTGCTTCACTTCTGTCTTCTTTACAGTTAGCAGTAGCTTGTAGTAGAGCTACAAGTTTATTGCCCATTAACATATTGATGTCTGCCTTTTTTATTTAGGGGTATTATATTGGCTGCTAAATAAAGATATTCACAACCTCATTGTAAATAGAATAATTATGTTCTATCCCCATATTTCTATGAAGATGTCATGTTGGCTCTAAGGGAATGGATCTTACAATGAAATATAGGCTTGGGTATGGAATAGGAACTGGCAAGCCACTCCAGTATTCCTGCCAAGAAAACTCCATGGACATGGCATCACGAAGAGTCGGTCACAACTGTAATGACACAACACACACACATGTGAATACATTTGCTGGCTTGATAGCTCAGTGGCTTAGATCTCTTGCTGTACAGTCAAAAGTTCAGAAGTTGTTTCTCCACTGCTATTCTTAGAAGAAGAGCCGGTGTAGACCTGGGCAAGCTAAACAATTCCAGGGTGAGCCCAAGAAGAAGGGTATGATAAACCACTTTTGCATGCTCACCATGCTGAAAACCCTGGGAATGGCCACAATTGAGGATGAGCATGAACAGATGTTTGGCACTTCAAAGCCCTATTTCCTTCAAACACTGCCTCTGAGTGGGTGCCTGACAGACGAAACAGGGCTTTGAATCACCAAATAATTGGAACAATAAATGAAGCAGAATGAAGCACTAAACGAGTGGTTTGTGGCCATCTCTAGTCACCATAAGTTGGAACCAACGTGATGGCACACAAATACCATACTATTATTGAGACCAATTTCCTTCAATGTAGCAATCTTCTTGTGTGGAAATATACAAGTTCAAGAGTCAATTAAATTTCTGGCAGCTCTAAAGTTAGTATCTTTCCTACATTAGCTTAAAGGAAGTTTGACATTTAGATGGGCTAGATGGGTGGTATATAAATCAAATGAATGAATGAATGAATGAATGAATGAATGAATGAATGAATGAATCTATGTAACTATATGTGATTCATCAATTTTATCTCCTGCAAATTAGTTGTCAAGAAAAAGCCTTTGCACCATGCTAGAGAGAAAGCCTTCACATAATGGGGGCCAAAGTACCAGTCAATGAAGGAAAGCTGACAGGCATGGGAGGACAGAATTCTCCATTCTGCTTTAATGGCATTTTGACAAGTGAAATTATTTGTCATTACTCTACACGGTGACTTCTGTGCAGATGGGGGCAGTGCCTATGGTATACTATATAATGAAAAATGCAGTTCATACAAGGTTCCTTGAAGTCACAAAATATACTGCCTTTCAGGGTGGGGACTTCTTCCCACACTTGTGCTTTCATGTTGAAGTCAGATGTTCCAGTCCAGAAATTCCTTAGGAATATCAAATTCTCCTAGCATTTCAGTTACCTTATTAATGTTGCTTTGCCTTACAACTGCAGCCAGCTGAAAACATGCAGAAAAATGGCAACAGAAAGAGCACTTATGAAACTGAAGTGCTAGCAGTCTTTGATCTGTGCCTTCAAATATAAGTTTGCTGTTGTGGTAAGTTATTGAAAATATTAAATGCAAGAAGGCAAATAGCTCTTCATCTAGTCCAGTTTTCTAAAGGTGTCTGACTGGTTCAGAGCAGGGTAGCATTACTGTTTTGATGGCAGGGAAAATATTTAGCAAAACAAAGACTACCAAAATACTTGTGGATGTGTTTTTGGAAGACAAAAATGGGTTAGTGGAGCAAAACACTCCAGAAAAAAATGTTGGACCCTGTCACTCCTTTAAAAAAATGGATTTAGACCTTTTCTTGGTGGGGAAAAAAGAAGCTCTACAAAGTTCTCTTTCATTCTGCATAAAATGCAGAGGAGTGAGAAACATGTGTAAAAGGGGTGAGGTCTCAGTTAATCTTCAGTCTGTTCCTTTGATTCTTATTCTTAATAAGAGAAATAAAGTTATCTGTCTACTCTTTGTCTTTTAGATGTTGTTGGAGTTTTGTTTGCAATTCACATCCAATCCTTAGCTTGTGAGAGACTGAGGGACTTTTCATGGCTGGGGTGATTATTCCACTATCCAGCACTAACCAATAGTTCCTTCCAGCCTTTTTGACTTTAAAGGAAGCCCTGCCCCTCTGCTCAGTATCCATCCTTCTCTTTAGTCAGTTATTTGCAATTGTTTGTTTGGTGTTGATCTGTTGAGCAGTTTGGCAAGTGTATGTAAAGCAAAGAAAGCAGCATGCAGAAGATTGTAATGTCAAGCCATTTCAAGTAATGAAATATTTTTATTCTTTCTCCTACTTGTGTCTCAGAATGAGTCACTGAGACTTTAAGTGCCAGTGAACGAGAAAGGGGAAGACTCTGGGGAACTTGTAGCTATGCTCATCTGTACTGGCATAGCAAAAAAGTATTTTTCCAGAAATTCAAAACATTGCAACAGTTTGGTGTGCATGCTTGCTCACCTGGCCATGTGCTGCCATTAATCAAGCAGTAAACAATTGTGGTGGTTTAGTTAGATTGGTCAAACCTAGTGGCAGTTGGGATAAATTGCAAGAAAGTTGCCAAAGTTAGAGACTTGCACCCCCCCATTGCATTTGAAATAAGAAATATCTACAACTGTAGCAGCTTCTAAACCATTTCCTTTTTCTGGTCAAACCATATTTAAGATTTTATGTTTCAATATAGTACCACATATCTCAATGAAATGAAAGCAATGGGAGAATGGTCAGATTCTCCCCACAAATTGGTGGAAGCTTACAAGAAACTATCTATACAGATATGTGGGCAAAGTGATAAGTTACTCCTTGGTAAAGGGTTGTATTTGTTTTCTTTTGTTGTGCCTGGCAAGTGGATGCAAGAGCTAGAAGAAAAATATCCAGATTTCTTTCCTCTTAGCCAGTCTAGTAAAAGCAAATACAGAATAAAGGGGCAACTGAATAATCAAACTCTGGGCCAGGGGTGGCGAACAAGTTCAACAAAAAGAGCAAAAAATTTAAACTGTGAGAGTCAGAGAGCCACAACACGCAGTGACCTGCCAAAACAGACAAACACTCACACAAAAGCATATAATTTTAACAATAATATATTAAACACATAATATAACATGCTCAGTCAGGTGTTTTTTGTTACCTTGTTGGAGTGATGGGATGATAATTTCAGTGGGATTTCTGGCATCTTTTGTTTTCAGTAATCTTCTGGAAATCAGGTTTGTATTCAGTTGTAGCCACTCGGAGCAGTTCCTTTACATGAGTGTCAGTCAGAATGGACCGGTGCTTTGATTTCACGTGTTTCAAAGTAGAAAACAGCTTCTCACAGACGTATGTTGACGAGAACATAGCAGCTTGAGAGCGGCTCTTTTTACACACGGGTATTTTTCAGTTGGCACAGCTTTCCAAAACGTAACATGGCCTTCCTTCAAAAGAGATTTCAGTCTATCGTCCTCGCGTAGCTCAATCATTTCCAGTTCACTGGCTGCCTCATCAGTAACAAGTGGGGTTTTCAGGCAGTCGTTGTCAGCATTAAACGGGTCGATGAGAAAAGTGATCTGTGGTCTTTTTTGGTCCAAGTCCTCAAACCGGAAAGTAAACTTCTCTTGCAGTTGTGTAAGTTGTTTCACGTATCCAGCTATATCTGTTTTAACACCGGTCTTCTGCAGGGTGCTGCGCAAAGAAGGAAAATGGGATAGATTGTTGTTTTGAATGTGTGCTTTAAAAAGCTTCAACTTGTTTACAAAGGAGAATACACTTTGTGTCAGCTCAGGAAGAGTTTTTAATTTCCCCTGCAGGTCCACGTTTAGTTTATCCAAGTGTGAAAGCATGTCCACTAAAAATGCCAAATCCATAAGCCACTCGGGGTCAGAAAGCAGAGGATACGTTTTGTTCTTCTCTGCCATAAACAATTTTACTGTTTCCAAAAGCTCAAAAAAGCACGAAACTACTTTGCCTCTTGAGAGCCATCTCACTGCGCTGTGCAGTGGCAGGTCACCGGGCAAGTCTGTGTCAAGTTCTGCAATGAGGTTCTTGATTTGCCGGTGATTAAGGGCGTGCGTACGGATGTAGTTCACAATCTCCATCACAGGCTTCATAACGTGGTCTAAATTCAGTGTTTTGGACACAAGTTGCTCACGATGGATGATGCAGTGGAAGTTCCAAAATTCAGGAAAGGCGTCATCACCTTTACAAAGACCCACCAGTCCATTTACTGAGCCAATCATCGATGGTGCTCCATCCGTGACTATTGCAGTGAGTTTTTCAAAAGACATATTCGCTTTTTTAAAAACGGCAGTCATTGCCTCTTTTATGTCAGTACCGCGAGTTCTGTCTTTTAATGCGACAATGTCGAGAAGCTCTTCTTTAATCACGCAGTCCTCAGAAACCATTCGTGCAAATATTGCCAACTGTGGCTTGTCTTGTATGTCGCATGACTCGTCTAATGCAACACTAAAATGAGCACATGCGTTCAAGTCTGCATGTAGATCTGACTCAATCACATTATTTATGTCTGCTATTCTGGTTTCAACTGTGTGCCGTGACAGCTGGAGATCATTGATGGAATCTTTGAGTTTTTTATTGTCTGGAGCCAAGGTTTCAATTACATCCACAAAACACTGTTTTAGAAACTCCCCCTCATTGTATGGTTTTTTTTAGCACGGGCAATGTTCCACGCCACTTTATAGGATGCAAGGGTCACAGTTTCTCCATGCTTGGTTAATTGCTGAAACATTTGAGACTGTCTTTTTACCTGGCTTTTCAAGGTGCTCAATTTTTGCTTGCATAATTCCGTACCTTTGGGTAATTCCTTGTCAATATTAGCATGGAGAGTTCTAAAATGGGCTTCGGTCATCACCACCGCCTCCTTCAGCGAGGGGGTCTTTCCCTCCCGTCTGAAGGAGACGGTGGTAAAGCCCATTCTTAAAAAACCTGGCCTGTGTCCGGACGATTTAGCGAACTATCGTCCTATCGTTAACGTCCCATTTATGAGTAAGGTGATCGAGAGGGCGGCGGCGGTTCGGTTGTAGTCGCACCTGGAGGATCGGCAGTGCCTCGTCGGGGGACCGAAACAGCTTTGGTCACGCTGCAAGATGACCTAATCCGGGTGGCCGACAGGGGTTGCTCTACCCTGTTGGTTCTCCTGGATTTGTCAGCGGCCTATGATACCGTCGACCACGGTATCCTGTTGGACCGTCTCTCTGAGGTCGGAATCGGAGGCACTGCTCCTTCCTGGAGGGCCGTCCTCAGTACGTCCAGCATGGGGGGGAGTTGTCGGCCCCTTGGATTCTCCCTTGTGGGGTTCCACATGGGTCGTCTCTGTCCCCCATGCTGTTTAACATCTACGTAAGGCCGTTGGCGGGGGTCATCCGGAGTTTTGGAGTCTGCTGTCATCAGTACGCTGATGACACGCAGCTCTATCTCTCCTTTACCACCTCTGCTGTGGAAGCTGTGAGGATCCTCGACGGGTGCCTGGAAGCCGTACTGGCTTGGACCGGGGCGAACAGGCTTAAGCTCAACCCTGAGAAGACGGAGGTTATGTTCTTCGGGAGCTCGCCGTCGGTGTACAGTGGCCCTCTCCCCTGTCTGGGGGGAGTTTCCCTGCAGCTCGTGGAGAGGGCGTGGAATCTGGGTGTGCTCCTGGACCTGGCGCTCGCCATGGAATCCCAGGTGGCATCGGTGACCAGGTCCACCTATTACAATCTCCGTCGGATCGCCCAGATCTGCCCGTACCTCGATGCGAACTCTCTGAGAACAGTGGTCCAAGCTCTGGTGATCTCGAGGCTGGACTACTGCAACGCCCTCTACATGGGGTTGCCCTTGACTCTTCTCCGGCGCCTGCAGCGGGTTCAGAACGCGGCAGCCAGGCTGGTGGTAGGTGCGCGTCGATATGACTGCATCACCCCAGTCCTGGTCCGCTTGCACTGGTTGCCAGTTGCAGCCCGGATTAGATTCAAGGTCTTGGTTTTAGTTTATAACCCCCCCCCCCGGCTTGGGACCGGACTACCTGACAGAGCGCATCGTCCAGCGATCCACCTCGGCCCGTCCTGTTCGGCAGGTGCGAGCGCACTCGCTGCGGGTTGCCACCCCACGAGAGGCCCGGAAGATGATTACTCGGAACTGGGCCTTCTCAGTGGCAGCCCCTTCCTTATGGAATTCCATCCCCAGCGAAGTGCGCTCTGCAGAGTCCCTGCAGGCCTTTCGGAAAGCTCTGAAAACTTATCTATTCCGGGAGGCCTTTGGCGAGTTTTAGTTAAATTGATTTTTTATTTTTATTTTTCCGCCATCGCTATTGATTGCTATTGATTGATCTTATTAAATTTTTCGACTGTCGATATTTGGTTAAGATTTGCTTCTCCGGCAGGCTGGGATGCAGGAGGATTTTATATGTCATGTCTGTCCTATTGTTGCATGTTGATTTTGTTTTATTATATTCTGCTGCACTTGATTGTTTGTTGGTTGGCACTGACTGCCCTTGTTATCCGCTTAGAGTTCTACATGTAGAAGATAAGCGGGATATAAATACAACAATAAAATAAATAAATAAATAAAATGACGCTGAAGATTTGAAGCCTTGAAATGTGATATCATAATATTGCATATTAAACACAGCGCTTTCCCATTCCGTTCAATAAAGAAGAAAGCATCTTCCCATTCTTCCAAAAATGTCCTGTGTTCATCTTCATATTTTCGTTTAGCTTTGCATTTTGCCATTTTGAGTGAGGGTAAAACTCCTGCAGTGATGGTGAGGGTGTGCTGCGTCCTCCACACTAAGAACTAACGGCAAGATGTGACACAACATGTGACACACGGGTCCCCCCGCTCTCTGGCCTGTGCAGTTGTTTCCAGGGGATGGGAGACATGATGACGCAGCCTGGGGGCAGGACTACGCGCTCGGAGATCTCTCCTCAGAGGTCCCTCCTCAGAAGCAGCATAACAAAATCCAAACTTGGCAAAGAGCCACAGTATACAAAATAACGATAAGAGGCAAAGAGCCGCATTCATTTTGGCCGGGAGCCGCATGCGGCTCGAGAGCCTCGTGTTCGCCACCCCTGCTTCTGGGCAATGTTTCCCAGTGGCTTAATGGAAGTGTTAAAAAAACATATGACACAAAACCAAACATTCAGGAACCCAAGAGGCCAACTGCCATCTTTTTGAACAGGAGTCCTCTAACATCTTCTTCTGACCTCTCTCTTCCAGGAGGTACTGGAGGCACTTGTAGAATAGTGCCATCCCAGAGAAGTTGCGTGTGTGTGTGTGTGTGTGTGTGTGTGTGTGTGTGTGTGTGTGTGTGTGTGTGTGTGTGTGTGTGTGTTGTGTCATTACAGTTGTGACCAACTCTTTGTGACTCCATGTCCATGGAGTTTTCTTGGCAGGAATACTGGAGTCGCTTGCATAATGGTCAGTAGTAAAAAGCAAAACCAACAGGGAACACCACCATGACCTGTCTTGCAAGTAGTGTATGAACAGGGATGCAATGGGAAGTCAAGGTAGTGGGATATCATTCTTGCTTTTAGGGAATAAGATAACTGGCCACTATCTGCAAGCCCTTAGAAATCAGCAATAAGAAGTCTTAAAAGTAGAGATGGGCACATAATGAAATGTTTTTGTTTCACTTTTTATTTTTCATTTTGTACAGAACAAAAAAATGAAGTGCCCTTTTAAAAAATGAAATGAAACGAAACAGACATTTTCATTTTGTTCTATTTTGTTTTCATTTACATGTATCATTTATTTTGAATAATGTCTGTCAAAATAAATAATAAATATAATAAAAATTATGAAAATAACCACCAACTGGTTGGCACAAGGCAAAAGGGAGAAAACACCCAAACAGCCCGCAGACCAGCTTGTCGGCGCTAGGCAAAAGGGGGGGAGCACTGACTGGCCCACAGGCCAGCTGGTCAGCGCAAGGCAAAAGAAAAAAGAAACAAAGCAGCAACCAGCAGGGATGAATAGAAAATGAATAGAAAAAACCAGGAAAAAGCAGTGCCCATCTCTACTTAAAAGCTGTGCATTCCGCAGTCTTGGACAGAAAAATACTGAAGGTCTATAGCAAAAAGGGAAGACGAGCTTCTTGTGCTCTAATGTTGCATTCAATAAACTTGGCACATACACACGCAGATTCATTATCATTTGATGATGTTGTGAAAATAACCTGCAATAAAAAATCCAAGGCAAAGCTTTCAAAAACTGATAACAATTTCAGTCAAGTGCTTTTCCCCACTCAGAAAAAAAAAGAAAATGATTCTGGGAACATAAAGAAGGTTGGACCATTTAAGGATAATTTTAATGGAATGTCGTAGTGTCATAAATTGCAGATTTTATCCATCTGGTAACTTTGAGGGTTCGGGAACTATAAAATGTAAATCCATTAGCTAGGAATGCGACCTTAAACTGGTATAAATTGCACATTACAATAAGGTTTAAATAGGGATGTACAGAAGTTATTTTTATCAACTGATATTCTGAGCCTTAACATTTTTCAAATAAGTATGAGTTATCAAATTTATGAAAGTGTAGTAAATATTTGTGATTGAATGTGTGTTTGCCAAAATTCAGTCAAATGCTATTTGACTAAGAATCTAATGACTGTATTAAAAATTTTAGACAATTCTGAAATATTCAGAAAGTTCATGTACTTTTAAGCAAATAAATGCTCCTCGGACAAGGATATATGATCAATCTTCTGTGCAATGTGTAGATGCCATTTAGTTCCCTAATGCCAGATTCTGAAATCTGTGGGTCCATAATTCCCAGGTCTGTTTTCAGGCACTGCTTTTCACATCTAAAAAATATGCAAGCTATACATTGCCCCCCAACCCAGCAAGCTGTATACTCATTTTACTGACCTTAGAAGTATGGAAGGATGAGTGAACCTTTAGCCTGCTAACTGGAATTGAACCCTAGATCATGAGCACAGTTGTAGCAGCAGTACAGCGTTTAACCACTGCCCACAATGCTCTTCTGAAGGTAACAGAAGGTCACAATATATAGATCAGGTCAATTATAAAACTACAGTAATACCTTGGTTTAAGAGTAATTAGGTTTAAAAGCATTTTGCAAGACAAGCAAATGTTTCTTCTAAATTTTGCCTGGATCGACAAGCAATGTCTTGCTGTACAGGCTCTGGAGCAGGTCACATGATCACAAGTGACCCAATGGTGGCTCTCCCATCCCCCTCCTTCCCTCCTCCTGCTGGATTGTGGGTGATTGTCTGGAACGTTCCATCTCAGGCAGCTTCCAAAGCAGAGGGAGGAGAGAGGAACAGAGATCTCTCTTGCACCACCCAGGAACATTTTCAAAGGGGAGTGCAGGTTAGGATTTGATTTTTTAAAATATATTTATATTTTTATATAATTTGGTTCTACATTATTTCTTATTTTTTTCAAACCATTTCTAGTCATGGGGCAGCTAGTCAAGTGTGTATATTACACTTTATTATTGTCACATTGCCATGCCGGCCACATGGCCATGGACTTGCACAACACTGTGTTCTGTGTGAATGGAGAGCCCTAGAGTTGGACACAACTAGCATGTCTGTGAAGGGAGAACCTTTACCTTATTGTCACATTAAAAATACAGAGTAAAATCCAGTTAGTCTCAAGCAGAGTAGATTCTGCAGCCAGGTATCTAAACCATCGGGTGGACGTGGACTTCTAGCCAACTTATTTTGTGAGTTTCGGCATTTTGTGTGTACATCATGTGGCCTCTTGTACCCCAGAATGAATGATCTGAGTTTCCATTATTTCTAAGGGGAAATTGACTTTGATATAAGTGTTTTGGTTTACAAAGCATGTTTCTGGAAATAATTATGCTTGTAAACCAATGGAAAAGTCTGTGAATTGCCATATGTCATCTTCTTCCTGGCAGTGGCCACTCAGGAGCTGTCCAAGGACATGCATCATCCCGCCTCCCTGTCTGTTTGGCCGGCACCAATGAAAAGGAAAGATGATGCTATGGAGGCTTCTTCCTGATTGGAGTTTCACCCTGTGCAACCCAAAGGAAGGTAAGTCAGTGGCAGATTTCATTCCAGAGTCTGGATCCTGGTTCTGAATTTCAGCTGTGCTGCCATGTTTTGTTTTTGGAACCGGACCCCTTCTGAAATGAAACACCCATCTCTAGTAGCCACATTAGTGGAAGGTTTATCAGAGCTTTAAACAGTTATGTATATGGACTATCTCCCAGAGTGCCCTACTTAGTTATCCAAAACCTGTGAGATGTACTGTTATTACGGCACTGATGTTGATATTTGCTTATGCAAGGTGAGCCTGTGTGTCTAGACCCACATTTTCAGTGCTGAATGCTTTCGTGGTTTCAGAGCACTAACCTACTACTGTTTAGTTAGCGAGGCTTCAACATGTCATTAAATTTACTTGTCTTAAAAACAAGCATGGGGTCCTATGCTGCATAGCCCCTTTTGATATTTTTCTTTGTGCATTACCCATCTATATACATCTACAGATGTACATCTACATATAAGAGCAACCAAGGAGGCAGGAGCCAAAGCCTTTTGGTTAAATACTTGTGTTTGTTGGTCACTCTTATGAATATGTACTTGGTATGCTAGGATGTGATAAGATGCTAATATAAAATAATTCATTTTCTGTTGAGGGTTCCAACCACAGAGAGGTGACACAGCTGCTGGTTTATCACCTGAAGAGGATTTAAAGAATGGTTGGTGTTATGTTGGTTTTAAAAGAAACCATGAGATATTGGAGTAAAATCATTTAGAGCCAGATTGCTCTTTTCTTTATTTTATTTTATTTTATTTCCCTGATGGTAGACTCTCTCAGGCTCTGGGCCAATTTTACTGGTCCTATTTCAATGTCATTATAAACCTATAAACAGTTGGAGCAAACCAATTTTTTTGGGGGGGGTGAACAAGTGTACATTGGATACCATGTGGAACTATGATTGGGATTGTTACCAAATAAAGGGAAGAAAAATAGTCATTTAAAGAAATGGATACATAGTACCACAAACGGCCACTTAACGTTGATGGCAGAGGCAAGTCCTGTTCCCACTTGTCCAATTAGAGTAATCATGACCTGGCCAGTTGCCTGGATGACTGTGAAACTATGGGATTTAGAGGTCAAAAAAGGAACATTTCCCACCAGAACACTGTTAGTTTGGGAAGGAAACGTTGCCTATTACTATACCCTGATTGTGGAGGAGCTTCCTTCTTTGGCAAGATTCCCTCCACCATGTCTCTACCCCATCCTGCCATCATTCAAACATCTTACTTTCCTGGCGAATATCAAATTTAATGCTAAGAGATTCTGTTTTGGTGTTAATTCTCAGTCCTCAATTTTCCAGTGACAGGGCAAGGAAATTGGTCATACATTATATTTGCACCGGAAAAGGAAATAAATTGTAATTTTTTAAAAAATGTCACCTGTTCCTACTTGTCACCTTCTCTGTGATCATGACTGGTAACTGATCTACTTTCCCTGTCCACCCTCACAAGGCCTGGCACGCATCTGCACATTCTTGAAATCATAATAAAAACCACAAATGTGCACAAAAAGCTATCTTAGTCTCACCCAGAAAAGAGGAAACTTTTGGAAACGTTCATTCTCACTGGTGAGAATAAAGGGAAGATTTAAATCTCTAGCCCTAACAGGTCAAACATCTTCCCAATTAAACCATTTCACACATTCAACTGCAAGCCATCAAGTGATTAGCGTGAGTTCTAACTAGACATCATTCTTTCATTTTTCCCTCTTGGCCATGGTATAAGCCTAGACTCTAAGGATAACAAAGTCTTCGCTACATCCGGTATTAAATTCAGAGCAACTTAAATCATTCATGCTTTTTAATCTGCTTCCCTGCAGCTGTTATTAAGGAAGCTTAAACATATACACATTTAATCTGAAAAAGTTCATACCACCAATTTGAAAAATAAAAATGCATTCATAAAAGCCATTCCCTAAGTATCAAAGAGTTTGTAATTAACCATGTTACTTCGATATTGTGCAAATCCAGAGGTAATATGCATGGTAATGCATCTTGGGCTTAAGTTGCTAAATTGCAAGACAAAGGACAGATGTTAAGGTAAATGCATGACATCAGACTTTGTTCATGATCCTCAGTCTTGCCACATGAGTTCTTGCCAAATATAATTCCTTTTCGCATAGCCTTATCTAAAAGCCAAAATCTTCTTGCCTAGCCTGATAAATCACAATAGAGTAGGCCCACTGAATCAGTGGGAATTAATGAGTCATATCCTCTGTAGGTTTCATTGATTCAAAAGGACCTACTTTAATGTGACTTACTATGCTAAAGAAAGTCACATTTGTTGTTGTTGATGTGGTGGTGGTGGTGGTGGTGGTCATGTGCCATGAAATTGCAACTAACTTGTGGCAATCTTCTTAATAAATCAATCTCCTAAATTATCTGACCTCAGATTCCCCGTTCAACTCTTGTAAACTCAAGCTTGTGTGTTTCTTTACTAAGTCAGTCTATCTAGTCTGTCTATCTCTTTTCCTGCTGCTGCCTTCCAACTTTCCCAGCATTATTGTCTCTTTCAGAGAATCTACCCAAAGCAAGATAACCTCAGACTGAACATTTTTGCCTACAGAGATAGTTTAGGCTTGAGTTGCTCTATGTCCCACTGATGAAGCTACTTGAATGAGTAGCAAAATGTTTCAATCGCTCAAGAAAAGAAGTTTGGTTGCCATGACTCAACTCCAAGATGTCCCACTTGCATGTCTTCCTGCCAGTCTAGGGTTTCTGCAAAGCTCTCTTCCAGCACCATATTTCAAATGAATCATTTTAATGAGCCCATTTTATTTATTTATTTATTTATTTATTTATTTATTTATTTATTTATTGTTATATTTATATCCCGCTTATCTGTTTCATCATTTTAGAACTCTATGAAATGTTAACAAAAAAACTATCAATGCAACTTGTTGTAAATCTCTGAAAATGATTCACTCTAGGGATAGACAAAAAAAATTACATGCTGTTTCATCATTTTGTGAACCTATGAAATGTTACAAAATGAAACAGCAAACAGCTTATTGTCAAGAAATGAAATGATTCATCCTAGTGGCAAGAAGCCTCTTAAGAACATGAGGTTTATTTTTAAACTGATTGATATGTTTTCCTTCCTCCCCTCCCACATTTTCCTTTCCTGATTAAGTAGGACTGTGGAAGGTTTTTTTTTTTTAAATCTGCTCTTGAGTTTATCTCTCCAATCTCTTCATGCAGCATCTAGCCCTTAGGTTTCCTGCTTGTTTACAGAGGGTTCTTTGTTTGAAAGCAACAAAGGAAGGCCTTTGATTTAGGGCAGTGAGATACCCATTAAATAAAAAAAAGAAAGCTCCCCATTATTTATAGCATTATGCATCATTTCATTTCCTAATGAAAATTCTTTTAAAAATATGTTATTAATGAAACAAAATGAAATGAAGACTGAAATGAAATGAACCAAAATGAAACACTATCTTTGTGCCCATCTCTAGTCTACTCCAATTTGGTTTATTATGGTAAGTGAAAGGAGTTTGGCCAATGGAGATTTACTCTAGACTTTTAACCCTTCACCAATTATATTTCATTTTTAACTTGTTACAGTTATTTGCAATTTTCTTCCTTTCCATTTCAATATAAGTAGATAATTTCATTAATGTTCTTAACAGTAGCATCAGAATGATGTATATCTTCTGACATTCCAAACTCTCTACATTCTTCAAAGAATGAAGAAAAACAAGGCAGAACAACGTATCAGCCATATTCTCTTGGATTCATGTCAGGATCGCAATAATCAATAATCTTTCATTACATGTTCAATAACTATGGAAAAATAGACTGAGTCATGGATAAAAGAGAGATTGACACCTCAGAGCAAGGAGTCAAGTGAATGACATATGATTCAGTGTCAGAATGAGTGCTATTTTAAGGCTTTAGTAAATATGTGATCTGGAAGCATTCCTGGGAATAACAAAGGCAAACATTTCACATGCTATTATTGATTTAATTGGCTGAGAAGCTTTTAATGACAAAGCTCCATATATCACTAAAAAAACCCAAAGTCCCTTGAAACAAAGCCTGAGAGAGAAAAAGAGAATACTCTCAAAAGATTCAGCAGTACCTCCTTTTGTTTTATTGTAGTGCTGTATTTCAGAATAGGTTCCTGGCTGATATGACAAAATTATTCTCTGGTTTGTAGTTCAGTCTTCTATTTATATTACTCTTCTGTTTTTAAACCATTGGCAACATGATGAAGACTGAAAATACTGTATCAAACACTCAGTCTTTTAATGATGCTGGCTGAACTAAGTTCTCTTCAGGTTGTCTTGACTGGATCTGCATAACTAACATTTTTAATTTATATGTAGATGTTTAGCAGCATGGGTAGTAACTTAATAATTGCGATGCTAAGACAGACTAGCTTAATCATTAACACCATCGTCTTCAGCAGTAACACTACACTAACCAACATCCCGATATGTCTATGAAGATTCTCAGTCATCCAGGTGAGTTTTTCTTGAAGTTGAGTCATGGCTACTGGACTTCTTTTTTGAGAGATAGAAACATTTTGCTGCTCATCCAAACAGCTTCATCATTCTGAATACAGCTAGTGCGAGTCCTCCATCTCAAAGTCAGCTTTGACCTCTTGTCACCTTGGTCTGAATTAGGCTCATAAGATGAACAATGGCCTGAATAGGCTCATTAGGGAGACAATAGTTCCATAGCCTTAAGGTGAACAATGGCCTAAGGTGCTGAAACCTATCAAGAATGTGTCATTAGCTATGGCCTTGGTGGTGAAGGCTTTTTTATTTGTCTGGGTACTTTGGAAAGCACATCCTGATAAGTAGCAGATAGACTATGCCTGAGGCTGCCACCTCTTTTGAGGGAGGGGGTTTCAATGCTCACATAAATGGCTTCCCTTACTCCTCTCTCAAACTACCTATCTTCTTTGTCTAATATGTGTACATCTTCATCTTTGAAAGAGTGCCCTTTGTCCTTCAAATGGAGGTGTACTGCTGATTCTGGTCCTGAGCTGTTACAACTCCTATGTTGGGCCATCCTTCTGTTTAATGCCTGTTTAGTTTCTCCAATGTAGAGGTCTGAACACTCCTCACTGCATTGGACTGCATATACTATATTCATTCATGTGAGCATTGAAAGAAGTCCAGTAGCCATGACTCAACTTCCAGATAACCAACATCCCGTTAATCAGTCCTGCCAATGAGACACAAGTGGCATGACTTCTGGAGGTCAATTGCCTCATATTCAGAAACCACTGTAAACACTTTCTGTTGCATCCTAAATTGTAAGTCATCACTATAGATGTATGTGTGAAATTGCAAACAGTGCCCAAACAATAAGAAGCATCTCTACTCCTTGAATCTGCAGAATTACGTTTTAAACTGGACCATGATATCATGCAATACCAAACTCAAAGGCTGATGCATATGCTGCATGAGGAAATACTTCCTTTTGGTGTTATAGAATCTCCCACCTGTCAGGGCCAGGTTTGGCAGCAAGAAAAAACAGGGAAGATGCCTGAAGCAGAGTGTTGGGGCAGAGTCTTGAGGCAAGGGCAATTGTTGGGTGCATGACTCCTTGGGAGCAAGGCAGGAACAAATGAGGAGCAAGGCAGGGACTTGTGGAAGACACAGGGATCTTTGGAAGCAAGGCAGGGACTTAATGGATGATAAAACCTTGAAAGGAAGGCAGGAGCTGGGGTTTCAGGAGTGGAAGAACATAGGGCCAGAGTTCAACCATCACCAGGACACTTGTGTTGCTGAGGCAAAGGGCAGCAGCACAGGAAGTCTTTACATACAGATCTCTTCCAAGGCCTCCAGCTGCACCACCTTCACCTGTTCCCTGCAAGCCACTGCAAGAGGTATCCATGATTCTGTCAGTATTTACAGGGTTTCTGCACTCCTGACTCTGACACCACCAATGCACATCAATAGAAATCCTCACGTTCTAGTAAACTGGGGAAAATTTGAGGGGTTACCAGTGAAACTGGATAATGGAATCTTCAGGATAGTCAGAAAACCAGTGGCTGAATTCCAGTACTAAGTCAAAACTATAATGGACTCAGTGAATCAATGGGGATTTGATAGGTCAACTCCTCCTTAAATTCCACTGATTCAATGTGCTTACTCTAGCTGTGACATAATACTGGATTTCAGCCAGTGTTATCTCGCACAGATAAACACAGGAATTTGCTTACTTTAACCACAGCATGCGTGGTTCCATGTACTTTTGTCATAGTCACCCTTTGTGTAAATGAAAAATCCTCAAACACAGTAATCCTTCCTTATGTAGATAAGGGATGGAGAGAAGTCCCTGAATCTTATTTTCTTCCATTATGGTTCAATGAGACAGGAACCTATTAAACAGAGGCAGTGAATCAAAGCTGGAGGTGAGAACGTCAAACATTAGAATGAGAATGATGGGTGATCATGTGAAAGGATGCTGATAAGAATGACACAGTGGTGGTCAATACAGAGGCTGTACTGTCGAATGGCGAGGACGAGACTTCAGAAAAGGCAGCAAGATTAATTGCCTAGAAGTCTCAGTGAGGGTGAGCAATAACTTTAGAAAAATATTATATTTCTTTTATTTTGATTTCCGAAAACCATAATAAACTAGACACATAACAAAGTGTCATAAGATGAGAGTCTAAGGATCAACTATATTCATTACGTGCTGCATTGTGCTTCTGCCTTGTGGACACTCAGCTTGACAAGCTTTCCCACCCAAGGATCTTCCTTCTTTTTGTACATACTATACTCCCACTCTACTGTCCCTTCCTGTACCATTGCCTTCTCCTGTTCCACTAGACATTAGTCAACCCTTTGCTCTTCTACTACATCTTTCCACCCTTCTACCTCCACCTCATTGGGTGCCTCATTTTTCTGCTGCTCTTTGGTGCTCTTTCTTTTTTGTTCTGTCTCTAGCCTGCTTGCTTCTACCCTTGCTCCCTTCTCCATTTTTATCCTCTTTCCTATCTGTTCACTCTCCCCACCCCCAAGAGGTCATTCTCCCATTCTTGGGCTTTTTGAATTTTCCATTTTTTTCAGTGTCCTTCTCTAATATTCTCCCCAATCAACAAGGGGATTGTAAATTTTGTACAGTACTCATTTGATCCTGTGGGGAGATAAGATGGCCCACCAATAGTGGCTTGCTGTCCTCTTCTTCGGAGTCTACATGTTATTATTGTGGCTTTACTGTTACCCTATGGTAGGTAGCAGGGATGGGCTATTCATTTCAGAAGCTACCTGTTCCAAAATGACACACGCAAGCCCAGGTGGTGTCCGGAAGCCTCTGAAACGCAATCAGCCAATCCCTTACCTTGCTGTCCACCCACACGGGGCTGAGCTCCAACAAGGAAGCAGCCTCTGATGTCATTGTTCCTTCTCCCTGGCACTGGCCAATCAGAAGCTGTGCAAGGAAATGCATCATCCCTCCTCCCTGTCTGACTGGCCAGCACCAGGCAGAAGGAATGATGACTTTGGAGGCTTCTTCCTTGTTGGAGCTCAACCCCATGCGGATGCAGAGCAAAGTAAGGGATTGGCTAATTGCATTTCAGAGGCTTCCGAACACCACCTGGGCTCATGCGTGTCATTTCAGAACTGGTAGATTCCGAATAGAATAGCCCATCCCTAGTAGGTAGCAGGTAATATTTTTTTCGTTGTGTGCCCTGAGTAAATTAAAGTAGGATCAAGCTTCTATATGTGTCTCAGAAGGTGTACAGTATAGTAGATAATTGAGTTTTTTTAGTGTATCATATTTAGATTTTGTGAAATGGTTATTTTTCCAGATGTCTTAAGTCATAGAGTTGTAAAATAAATTATAAATAATATATTTCACAAATGGAGAACAAAAACCACACCTGCCTTTTTCTTGCAGGAAAATGTAGCTTTGTGAACAGAGGTTCACTAGAGGCTTCAGATGAGCAATGATTATCTTTTTAAGCCTCTTGTAAGAATTAAATAGTTAAAGGTCAGGGAACAAATCTCTCACATGAGGTAAGAGTGAAATGGAAGGTCATAGATGTGAAGAGGACATTGGGGCATTCTCAAATCTCTTGAAACTATGGAAGGCCAGCTGCACAAAAGCATCCTTTGTCATTCCTTCCTTACCAATACTTTTTAAAGAAAATTCAGATCCATTTTTGTTCAATTATAGCTTTCCTATCTCAAACGGAAGCACTTGCAAAAATGGACAACTTACAATAGTATTCTTTGTCCTTAAAGCGTAGAAAGATCTCCGAGGCTAGCTAGAGTGCTGTTACCAGGATGTTCAGGATATAACAAAGTCCTTTTATGTTTGTTCAGCAGACTGAGAAGTCTGACAGAGATGATTTTATTATTTGTCTTTTCCTCCCTTCAAATATAGTACATTTAATTAACAGACTGTGAAGGGAAATTTAACATTCTCATATGAAAAGGGATGAGAAATATACTAAAGTTTCCACTGCAGACATACTTTGTAGGAAGTAAATACCTCTAGGCTCAATGGGGCTTATTTTCATGAAGGAGACCATCAGGAACATGCTAAATTAGAGACTAATTCTCATTACGCTTGAAAAAGAATGCAGTTATCAAGTCTCGACAGGCATCTTACCAAAAAAGGGAGCATTCACAAGCATCCTTTTAAACAAATGTGTGGCATCTTTTTTATCAGCAGAACATACAAAAATCTAAAGTGGAGTGACCATTTTAAATTAACATATTGTTGTATATACATACTGAATGGAAATATGGTGACTATGGCTTAGCCTGTGGATTTCAGAAATCTATAGTTTTGCAACATAAAGAAGTGGTTAGGCACTTCTGTTCTCTCTCTCTTTTTTTAATTTCTGCTGTATGCCAATTCAATATAAATACTTCCCATTTATTTGCTAAATGAAAGTCTGGTCCTCGCACCCAATTATCAGTAGAACAATCAAAACCTAATTTCTAAAGCACAGACAAGTAGAATGACTAGTGCAACACTCAGATTGAAGTACTACTTCTGGATATGACTTTTCACATGAGTGTATATAATGTCAAATTTCTTCTTAGGTTAAAATATTCTGGAGGAAACGCAACAGAACAAAAACCATGTCCTAGGAACAATATAAGTTCGAAACCATAGTCCTGCCCTATTTTATTGCAATAGCCTGGGCCAGCTTATGTGTGGCTTAATGTACAGAAGTGCTGTTCTTCTTGGTGCATAGAAGAGAGGTAGGTAACTGTCTTTAATGCTTTTGGCCTACAACTCCCATTAGCTCTAGCAGCATACTGTTGTGCGGCCACATGTAGCCCTTTCTGAAAGACAACAGTCTTCTGTTTGAAGGGCTACCCTAGGAAAAAAATTCCTTTTGAAAATGTCCTTCTTTTAAATGGCTTCCCCCTCAAAGTTTTATTTAAAGGTCCATCTTTTTGATACTCCCAGATGCCTTCCCAGAAGAGGACAGACATGCCCCATCACTATTCTTCTGTAAGCAGGCAAAGACATTTTTAACAAGGTACCATGATTCTTTACATTTATTATTCATACGTTTAAATATTGCCGTTAATGAGTTAACAATTGTTGTATACTGTGGGGGTTCGTGAATAGCCCTGATGCATGAGTGTTCTATCTCCAATAAAGGATTTATTGGTACTGAAGCAGAACTTGGTTTATTTAACAATTCTTCACTATGAACAAACAAAACCACTTTGGGTTGAACTTTAACCGCAAACCTTTCAGGTGTAAGGAAAAGGTTCCAGAGATTGTCCTTCAAAAGGTCCAAAAATAAACTGTTATTCTCAGGTTCCAGTCCAGAAACGAACTCAGTCCATATCACCTGGTCTCCTTGAGGTTCTAAGTTTTCTTCCATTCTGGACCATTCCTCCCCTAGGGGCTGGTTCTATGGTCCATGGTCTTCAAGCCCCGTCCACATCCTCTCCCTTCCAAGGTAACCCGCTCAGAGTGAGTGGCAGGTCTCAGTGCCCACCCACTAAAAGCTAAGCTCAAAGCCCTCAGCTCTTCCATCTTGTGGGCAAAGGCTCTTTCTCTCTCCAACTGTTGTCTGTTTTCTTTATGTTTCTTTCTATACTCCCGAGCCTCCCTCTTGCCCCAGTATGAACATCCCTGGCTATGGGCTCATCTTCTGTAGCTTTCCGCCTCTTTGGCATCATTAGCTTTTCCCAGATGCCAGTGTCAGGGTTCTCCATCCAGACAGAATCCCAGTCTGGCGGGAGAACCCTTTTCTCCTCCCTTTTATACCCTTCACCCTTAACAGCTTTTTCTCTATTCAAATCTCCTACTTCTGCATGTCACAATTGTTGCCTAACTGCCTCCACTTGGCCCTCACATGCCAGCGTGAGGGTGTTAACCACCTCCCTCCCCTCTTCAGGCTTTATTTCTTTGTTGTTGGTTTCCTTGGGTTTAAGAGCAGACACCATTCAAGGGGTTCTGTCTGGTCTGTTGTATCTCCACATATACTCATTGTTTCCAACTCTATATTGTAAGGTGGGGTAAAATATTCTAAATGAATAAATTAAAAATAAAGAAACATCAGGAGGGTGATCAGAGCCCTGGAAGTGGATGGCTGCTAGATAGCTAGCAGTACCTGGGGAGCAGACTCAACAGGTGCCTAGCATGGGGCTTTTATATTTATTTAGCCAACAAAATGAGTTTCAAGTTCTTGTGTGTGTGTTGCATCATTATTAGAGATGGGCACGACTAGGGAAAATGACGTTTTCGAGTTGTCGTGTGTCGGAGGCAGTCCGTTTTGGCTCGTTTCTGTTTTTCGCGAAATTTCGCAAAAATTAGTCAGTTTGTTTTTTGTTTTTTCGTTGTCATTAGTACTGGTTTGGGGGGGTAGTGGGCTCCTGGAGGGAGCTGCAGGAGTCAGCCAGAGCCACAAGTGACGGACTGGCAGACTCTTTGCACCCGCTGTGTCTCACGTACTTGCATGTAGTGCAATGCAAGTAGATCTGGCTTAGGGTTAAGACGGGTTAGCGCAAGGGCTAGGGTTAGGCTAGTTACGGGTGAGGTTAGGGTGAGTATTGGGGTGCACCTCTGGGTGCCTTTCTGACCCACTTAGAAGGACAGTGTACTGGCGTATGGGTTAGGCTTAGGCTTAGGCTTCGGGTTTGGGCTACGATTAGTGGGCTGTTTATGCCCGATTGGCACATCCCAGAAGTCTCTGTGGTCAACCTGGCCAAGTGGCCATGCGATTGGTGGAAAATTTGCATGGTCCACTCCCATGGGCGAGCCCATCATTGCAAATGTGCAGGTGTAAAAAAATAAAATAAAATAAAATAAAATAAAATCAACGGAGACTTTTTTTTTTGCAAGAAAAACCCACTGCTGCTACTGTAAAAATTCAAGCATTTAAAATAGCTAATTTTCGCATGTTTCTGTGGTGCTTTGGTGGGGTTTTGGGCAACGATTTCAAAAAAATATTGTGGTCGCCATTTTGGATCCCCCGCACTGCATGGCAAATGGATGCGCCCTCCCAGCCTGGTACCAGCAGCGCAGCAGTAGCAATAGCCAAGGAGAGGGGGGCGGGGAAACCCCCCCCCAAATAAAACACCCTTCTGGCCTGGTAGGTGCCCTCAGACAGTTTTCGCCTACTTTTCGGGCCGGGAATCGGTTTTTATTTTTACTTTTAAAAACTTTTTTTCTGTGCCGCTTGGCATTGCGCGATCACCTCAATGCAAGTAACGAGCACGACAAATCAGACCAAATTGTTCGTTCATCGGTTCGAGCTCGAATTCTGGCGGAGTAATTCCCGTTACCGTTTCCGTAGAGTAACGGATACGAGTAACGGAAACGGAAACGGAAATACCGCTAAGTCGTGCCCATCTCTAATCATTATAGTTGTGACTGACTCTTCATGACTCCATGTCCATGGAGTTTTCTTGGCAGGAATACTGGAGTGGTTTGCCAGTTCCCACTCCAGGCACCTACAGCACCTGGTATTCCCTGGTGGTCACCAATCCAAGTACTAACCAGGGATGACCCTGCTTAGCTTCTGAAAACAGGCAAGATTGGATGTGCTTAGGGCATCTAGGAGCAGCATTCAAGTTCTTACATATGGTTAATAAGGAACTGGTAGCCATTTTTGCCCTGTGGAGAAAACAGAGGAAAAGGATAGGCAGGTCTAAATACTATTGGAGCTGCAAGCAATAAGTGGTTTACTTATTAGGTTCTGTACAGGGCACCTCTTAAAAACAAACACCCCCACCCCCACATACTAGTACCATCAACTCATTACCCCTGTCTTCTCCATAGGATGTAAATGGCTGCTAGAATATTAATTCACCATCTACAAAGACCTGAAAAAACTGTATGGAATTTGATTTCCTGTTTAAAGCATCAGAATTTTCACTGGGGGAATTTTCCAAGATATTTGACTGTCTCCTGCTTACTCTTCACAGTCTTGCTTAGTTGAGTGGGATGTGTTGTAATTGTGCTTAAGTTACAAAATAATTTCTGTATTTACACCTGTACATATAAATTTGGCTGCTTGGCTCCCGTAGGAAGTTGGGTACTAGACATGGGCACGACTTGGCGAAATTGTCATTTCCATTTTCGGATATCGTTTCCGTTACGTAACGGAAATGGTAACGACAATTAAGCTGTCAGAACTCGAACTTGAACCGAAAAAAAGGAAAATTGGGTCTGATTTGTCATTGTCGTTCCTGGCATTGCGCGGCGATCGCGCGATGCCAAGCGGCACAGAAAAAAAGTTTTAAAAATTAAAAAAACCCAGATTCCCAGCCAAAAAAGCAGGTGAAAATATGCCTGCCTGAGGGCACCTACCAGAGGGGTGGTTTCTGGGGGGGGGGGGTCCCCAGCCTCCCCCCCTCCTGTCCTGGGCTGCTGGTACCGGGCTGGGAGGGGGCATCCTCGGCGTCTCCATTTGCCATGCGGTGCGGGGGGATCAAAAATGGCATCCGCAATATTTTTTTTGAAATCGTAGTCCAAAAAAACCACCAAAGCACCACAGAAACATGCGAAAATTAGCTATCTTAAAGGCTTGAATTTTTACAGTAGCAGCAGTGGGTTTTTTATAGCAGTAAAAGGTCGCACTGGTTTTATTTTATTTTATTTTTATTTTATTTTATTTTTATTTTTATTTTTTTACACCTGCGCAATGATGGGCTGGCCATGGGATGGGACCATGCAAAATTTTGGACCCATTCTACCAATCGCATGGCCAGGTTTTGACTGACACTTCTGGATGTGCAAGAGGGCATAAAAAGCCAAGGCACTCCCAGAAGAGTCACAGTCCGGACTTGGATATGGGTGGGAGAGGGCTGTGTGTAGCTGGCTGCTGTGCTAGACTACTTTCGATTTCGCGGAGCCTTTAGATTTCAGTTAGGCAGGCAGGGAGGGAATTGATTCAATTGAATTTTTAGGAAATAATAATAATTCCTTTCATTCTCTGTCTGCTGTGGGGAATAGCAACGCAGTTTATTGTTTTTTATTCTCCTGCAGTTTGTTAGGGTTTCTTTTCTGATAGTGCTTCAAAGGGGGGGGAGGTTTGAGTGGGAGGTGAGGTGTGGATGTATTTTAAAAATTTCATTTGCTTGGTGGCAAGCCAAGGTCCTTTCATACCCTGCCTGCAGCTCTGCTGTGGGTGCACTGCCCACTTTGTTTGCAATAAAAATTGCAATTGCTTTATTCGATGCAGTCTTGTGCAGCAAGTCAGTTTAAAGTGTTTTCCGCTTGCTCTGGGTCATTGTGGGACCCGCGCCTGCCGCCCATGCGCCCGCCCCTCCCCCCTGCCCCTGCCACCACCCACCCATGGCCCCCCCGCCACCCCGCCCGCCGCCTAGGGCGCAAAAACACCTAGCGCCGGCGGGACGCCACTCGCTGGGACGTGAAATCGCGCGAAATCGCAGCGGTGGTAATGACAAATGACACAACGAAATGACAAGTTTTTTAAAAATTTCACGAAAAACAGAAACGACCCGAAACGGACCCGTCCCGAAAAATGACAATTCGAAAAAAAAATTTCTGGTCGTGCCCACCTCTATTGGGTACCTGACTCCAGAGTCTGGGAACTTGATTTCCCACAGTACCTCTCAGGAGAAGATACAGCCTGTGTAACCTTGGGCAAGCTGCATAATCTCAGAGCACACCCAGAAGAAGGAAATGCTGGAAAATGCTGGCATAAGCTTGAATTGATGTGATGGCATGCAATTATTACATGCAATGTGTAGCTTGCAAAAATAAATTGTAAACTGCCCAGAGAGTGATTTAAGCATTAGAGATGGGCACGAATAAAAAAAATGGGGCTTCGGTTTTTTGTTTGGTGTTGAGAGGTCCGTTTCATTTTGTTTCCATTTTTCATGAATTTTTGGAAAATTTTCCTTTTCGTTTTTTGTTTTTTTTCGTTTTTTGTTTCTACCCGCTTTTTCGCGATTTTTAAAGAATTTCTGTGCGGGGGCGTCCCCCAACGCCGCAGACCAGAGGGAAAACACTAAAAAAAAATTGATGCTGGCAGAGACACAGTATAGACTAGGTACGCAGGGAGGCTGCAAAGGCAGCGGCAGGTGTTGCCCAGGGTGCAAGGCAGCCACAGAGTGACTGCACTGCAGGGCAGGGGAGGGTACTCACCGAGAGGTACGCACACACGCACACAGGGAGGCTGCAGGACTGAAGCTAGAGTCACAGAGACAGCAATCCCACTCTAACTCCCACCGGAGACTGCAAGGAGAATGGGGGCTGCCAGAGCTTTTTATGCCCTCTGTGGCTGCCAGACCTGCCCAGTCTGCAACCTGGGCATGCTATTGGTTGAACATGATCCCATCACATGGCTTGCCTCCATTTTGTGGCTGGAGACATCCATTTTGTCATCCTTAAAGGGAAAAGAAAAATACATCGCGATGGGAGAAGACAAAAACAAACGTTTTAAGGACCCCAATCCCCTGGTAGGTAATAATTTCAAATAATTATTGCATTATCGCTGCATTTTTATGGATGTCCAGGTCGTTTTAATACCCAAGAAATCAATATTAGGCATCTGGGAGCCATTTTGGGTCGATGTCCCCTAACTCCCCTTAAAGGAAAAAAATACAGCAATCTGATAAAAGACATAAATGCACATTTTAAGGACCCCCACCCCCTCTGTATAGACAGTATAAATAATTATCGCTGTGTTTTTATGGATGCCCAGGGCGTTTTTTAACATTTAAAATAGCTTATTTTATTGCACACTGCCATTAATGAAAACGAAACATAACGAACACAATTTTCGTGGTTCTGTTCGTTTCATTCCATTTTCATCACAATTTCCGTTTGTCATTTCGTTACATAACAAAATGAATAACGAATAACGGAAACGAAAAATGTTCATTTCGTGCCCATCTCTATGAAGCATTACAGGGCAGTATATAAGCAGAACACTCTGCTTTAAAGTTACGTATAAATTAAATACAATTTGAAGCATATCAGACTTCTCTTTTGGACTGTTTGATTCTATGGGGATTTTAGCCACAAAACTTCTAGAGGGCACCAATTTCCCACCTTGTTATCAGGTTGTTAACTCTACCCTGATAAGGTTCCTGTCTTTCTGGAGAAATCCTATACCTTTTTAAGGTACCCTTTCAGATTGACCCAGTCATGATTTTCTCACAGAGCATGATCTATTTGTATTTCACTGTGAATCACTCTGGGGTTGTTCCCCACAGGATATCTACTTTGCCCCCCCCACAATGCTTCATGCTGAAGGCCTGAAGAGAGTGTATGTGGAATCCAAATGCAGTAGCTTATTCCAGATGCAGTGTATTCACCTTTCTGCATGAATTTCTCCTCTGAATATTATATGTTAGGATGGTGTAACTATAAATTATTAAGTGATACTTGCCAGGCTGCCAGATTTGGCTCATCTTATTTATGTTCTCACCTCAGTAAGATCACTTTGAAAACACTATTTTAAAAACTCTGCACCTGATGGGGAGTTTGTCTTTCAGCAAGTTCATCAACATAAGCAAAAGCTGGTGGTTAAAAATCAATAGTACTGTATTTATTTTCAGTATGCATAAATAAACTTTAGCTCCATAAGCTCCAGGTGATGGAACTTCATATCCAGTTAGAAGAATGCTCCAATCTCAGAAAATTAAAAGTCACAAAATGGCCTAAAATTGCTGTGTTTGCAATTTGCCCACTTCTGACTGCTGAGTGGGAATGTACTCTTATTGTTACAATTTGACTAAATTAGATCACCAAAACATGCAAAAGGAAAACAAAATTAAAATATGTTATAATAGTAGCTCTGAATTGTGCAGTGTCTGTCTAGAGGTGTCAGTGGTAAGAGAATGTGCATCCTGGAATACCTTGTGAATGAAACTCATGAAATTCTGGACAGTCTAAAGAGTTACTTCCATTGTCTGGCATTTTAAAATTAAATTAACTTATATAAATACAATTAACTAACTTTCTGTTCTGCTGTCAATTCTAACTTATGGTGACCCTTTCAGGGTTTTTAGGAAAGAGTATCCAGAAGTTGAGCCATGGCAACTGGACTTCTTTTCTTGTAAGACTGAAGTGTTTCACTACTCACCCAAGTGGCTTCATCAGTCTGAGAGAAGTTGGTGTGAGGTTTACAATTTATAGTTCACCTTGATTTCATATCACCCCAGCCTGAATGGGCTTGCTAGGTGAACAGTGGCCTGAATAGTATCATTAGATGTACAGTGGTCTGGGGTGTGTGAACATTCCACCGATGAAACCCTTTCCATCACCGATTAAGTATGGATCGTTAGCAGTGGCCTTCCTGTACACGTGTGAAGTGCTTGTCTGGGGATCAATGAAAGGGCAGCATGATAAGTGGGAGACAGGTTGTGCCTAAGTCCCCATCTCTGCTAAGAGAGGAGTTTTTCAAAACACACATGAATGGCTTCCCTGACTCATCTCTCAAACTCCATATGTTCTCTGTCAAATATGTGTATATCTTTGTCTTTCAATGATGTCTTTTCCCCAATAAGGTGGTGTCCTGTCCCAGAAGAACAATGGATCAGCCTGAGACCTAGAGCTGTTGGAAGAACCTGGTCATTCCTTACATGGCTGGAGTGTCTGCATGCTTAAAAGGATTCACATACCCATTCACTTCAAACCCACGAACACACTAAGGGCCTTTTCAAACGACCCCTAAGATCCGCTGGCCACTTAAATTTGGACCAGAGATCTTAGGGGTTCGTTGCTCTTCCTTCCTCCCCACCACTCTGCACCTGTCTGCTGAGGGGAGGGAGGAAGAAAGTGGAGGGGAAATGCAGACTCACCTCGGAGAAGCTGCCGGAGCTCCGTCGTGCTGATTCCTTCTCTTTTGTTTGCTTTTTTTTCCCTCCCACCCCTTCTCTTAAAGGGGCGGGAGGCACAAAAAAAAAACAAAAAAACAGAAGCCAGAAGAACCCCGCACTGACCAGATTAAATCCGGACCTGGCGATTTTCACCCTCCTCAAGCAGGTACAAGAAAAGTGCGCTGGGATGCGCTTAGGTGGGCATGGGCGCACTTAATTTCCTGCAAACTCTGGAGCTGGTGGGGAAACCATTGTAAGCTCCGGAGCTTGCAGCCATTTACTGCAGCGTTTAGGGGTCGTGTACAAAGGCTCTAAGGCAGAAACTTACCCAACCAAAGTACCCAACACCAAGACACAAGAGGAGCAATGCAGTGAAGACTGTTTCTCTAAATGGGAGAAAACAAACAACCACTAAACAAGAGGATGGCCCAGCACAGGAAGGACAAAAGCTCAGGACCAGAATCAGCAGCGTACCTTCATTTGAAGGACAAAGGACATTCTGCTCTTCAGCTGTTCTTTGTGTGTACATATCAGTAATTTGAAACAAATGAGGGATAAGAGAGATGGAAGACACAAGATTGTCAGAAAACAATCAAACTAAGCATAGCAGAAGATCTTTGGTGCACACACACCTTCAGAGTTATATATTTCAAGTGTCTTGTCTTGCCAGCTTTAGAACTGAGGGGGGAAAGCAGAAAGACATTTAATAAATAAATATTAGCCTTAAATGAGTTAGGTAGGCTTCTTAGTAGGGGAAGCTGGCCACATCCATGGTAAGTATCTGTGCATGGATGGCCAAAGGCATAGTTTTGATGAATGTCTACTTCCCTTCTTAGGGTAAAAATAAATGTAGTGGTTGAACCACTTCTTTTCTGTTGAACACACTGCTTCTGAAAAAAACAAGTTCATTTTCAGTCTGTTCCCCAACCTCCTCCGCTCAGTCATTTGGAGTTATTTTGCCACCTATAAAATCTTCTGTTTCTCCACTCCTTGCAATTTTGCTGACCTTGCTTGTTATTCTTGCATTCCTTGATGACTCACATATAGGACATGCCGCCATGAGAACTTCCTGTACTCCTGGCATAATTCTTATTGGAAAATTGAATGAGTAGGACAGAGACCCAGCAAAAAAAAAAAAAAAAAAAAGAGTTTCTGGTTAAATAGTCATATGTGATTTTTTTCTGGTGCAAGCTGCTATAGATATATTTTTAATTTTAAATATTATACAGATAAAACACTCCTATTCAAATTGCAAAAACTACTGCAGGTGATTTGGCAAAACAGATTACAATTAAATCATCAAGTTTATGTGAAGCAACATTACGGACACTGAAAAATTATAAAGTGAACAATGCTCTGCTTTAAAAATGTAATTTTTATGCATGTCTTTTAATTTCCTCATAGATCTGGGTTTGCTCTGGGCTGCTTCATTGTGAACATTAAATAAAGGGCCCAGATTTTGTACTGCTGAGATCAAATACTAAAAATGTAGAGTGCTGCATGGATAAGAGAATGTCCTATATATGTGCATAGGACATTCTCTGTTTCAACATAGGAAAAAATGATTAATTCTCTGTTCAACTGAACAAAAGATTTGATGGTCAATAGAAAAATTTCAACAGCAATTTGGTATACCATGATTTTTACCAAACACAATACTACAGAATAACCCTGTGTATCCAGCAGTAGTTCCTGAGAGGAAGATATGTTTTTTATTAAAAAAACAACCCAAAACCCAATGAACTGGCAAGGGTTAATGAGAAGCACACTCTTAAGTGGGTGAGGAAGAAGGCCAACTGTGTGAGGCAAAGAATAAAAAGCAAAAGCAAAGCAAAGTGTTCTTCTTATATACCATCCCATAGTGCTTAAAGCACTCTCTAGGCAGTTTACAATTTAATTATGCAGGCTACACATTGCCCGAGCAAGCTGACCCCAGAAAGATAGAAAGTTGAGTCAGTCATGAGCCGGCTACCTGGGATTGAACCCCAGGTTGTGAGCACAGTTTTAGCTGCAGTACAGGCATTTAACCACTGTACCATGAGGCTCCTAAGATGGCATCATTTTTCATTCTGTAAGCAGAAGCCAAATGGCATCTTCTTTTGTCATTCCACAAAATGGCAGGGCCCAGCCATGACAGAGGAGCAATCCCTGCCAGTAGAATCAACAAAACCAAAGCAGCAAGGGGCAGGGAATCTAACTTCTTAGTTTGGTTTCTGGGGCTCATTCCCTAAAACCAACAAGCCACCTAAATTTGTCCATTTATTTCTTTTTCTCCATATCTAGCCTCACTGACCTCTATGATATTTGTGTGAAATGACAGTAAGCTTAGCCCTGGTCTCTCTCTCTCTCTCTCTCTCTCTCTCTCTCTCTCTCTCTCTCTCTCTCTCTCTCTCTCTCTCTCTCTCTCTCTCTCTCTCTCTCTCTCTCTCTCTCTGTGTGTGTGTGTGTGTGTGTGTGTGTGTGTGTGTGTGTGTGTGTGTGTGTGTGTGTGTGTGTGTGTGTGTGTGTGTGTGTGTGATGGCATCATTAGATTTTTTGTCCATTGAGGATGGGTCAAAGTCTCTTAAACCTAGCATGGATGAGGGACTACTGGATACAGTAGACCATGGACTCTGTGAAATCAAGCAATCCAAGTCCATATGTGGCAGTGTGCTGGTGGGATGCTGGGACTTTTGCTCCATGATGAATGTAGGTCTTGGGCCAAGTGAGAGGAGACTGGATGCTTCATGGTTTCAATACCAGCTTGAAGCCCCAAGATGAAGTGTTTGGCTGTGAAAAATGATTCATCAAGAGAAACATCTGTACCATCAGATGGGGACCAGAAACCTAACCCTTCAAGTGAGACTGCAGGCTATTATATATATAATAGTAATATATATCCCTGATCCTTCTTGCCTTGTATTCTGCCCTTGCCACTGCCTCCTTGCTGTGTGTGAACCATTGGACTACCTAATTATGCATGTGGACCTTTCTCGTTTGCTTGCACAGATTGTAAACTGGCTTGATATGGATTTTCTTTCTTTCTTTTTTGGACTACCTGTAGACCTCCTGCACCTGGTTAACCATTCATTTTTTGTAAGTGTCTGGTTGCTGACCCTGAAGCTAAGCCCTCTGCTGAAACAGGGCATCTACTCAAAGTAAATCCCAATGTTTATTAGGAATGTAAAGAATATTTGCAGACTTAATCATCCTTGGTGAGAAGATAAATCTCTACAGCCCTGAAAGGCAATGACTAGGCATTATCACAAAAAGAGAGAGAAAGGTGTATTCTTGTACAAAGTATAGCCTTTGTCATTTTTGCCAAAAAACCAACAACCGAAATGCAAAAACTGAACACAAATTCTCAAAATGTCACCCAAGAAGTCTTCTCATTTTCTCCCTTACATAACAAAACAATTTACTTCTATTATTGCTTGTTCAAAGGCATCATACTATTAAATTCTAAATGTGTGTCTTTTGTAACCACCTGACTAGTAGCTTTTGATGTTCAAATGGAACAACAACAACAAAAAAGATTGCCCCTCAAGCCTGTAGTCTATCCCATGCTTTTTAAAAATACAAAGAATACAGTCCACCACCACCATATGACACAGACAGATGCAGGGCTGTGGGATTTGGGATTAAAGCTTCCAGAAGTCTTCACAGTGAACTGTGTTGTCCAAGAACATCTAAGGACCCAAGGTTGGGAACCACTGCTATAGACTCTTCAGTGTTTGTTTTCACAGAAGAATGGCTTCCTTTTTCCCATTCGTTTTCAGCCCCAGTATGATGCCTGCAAACATTTTTGATGCAGAAGCCCATATGGAAGTGCCTGTTAACACGGGGATTGGCTGTATGCTTTGGAGCATGGCCCACCTCCAGATTGAATCAATCTAAAAGGTTGCAAGAGAAGAATTATTAGAACCCTGATCCACTGACTACAAATGTTATTAAACAGCCTGCCGAGTCTTTGAGTTTAGCTGCTATATATAGTGCATTAATATGTTTTTTTAATGCCAAAACAATTTTGGGCATGCCAGGAGGATGAAAAACACTTTTATGAGAACCATATTTAAAAACACACAAATGGTTGTATTTAACTGTAAGTTTTTGGAAGACTGTTAAATTTAATATCTATGAAAGGGTATGCACCCTGTTCAGTTTCTACTTAATCCATAATGTTTATCATATTAGCAAACTTCATCTACAGATCTCAGTGTAGTGTTTAATTATATTAAAAAATCAATGTCCTATAAATGGGGCTAGGAAAATAAGTCAATTTGCTTCCTTTTGGGGCTAATTTTTAACCCTTAAGACATGTTCATTCCAAATAGGATAAATGCTATTCAAGTTGAAAGGTTTTGTTTTTTTCAAAAGCATACTCAGATAGACAGTACAAATTGAGGCATAGCATTTACCGTATAATTCTCCCTCACTTCCAGCTTTTCCCTGCCCATCTGCTGGTATGATTTCATTTTCCCCCAAACACCTGTAACTGGTGGTGTTTTTTTAAAAAAGTGAGTGTTATGCTCTAGAGTATACTTATGTGTACTTATGTGTCATCAAGTTGCTTTCATTTTATGATGGCCATAGTCAAGTTTTAAAAACATGTGAGATGTTCAAAGAATGGGTTGTCATTGACATCTCTCCAGCCAGTTTCCATGTCTGAGAAGGGATTTGCACCCACATGGCCTGAGCCCAGCCAGCACTTTATCCCCTGCACCACACTGGCACACACACTGGTTTAGCCAAGAACAAATTTTCACAATGTTTTTACATTTAGGACAGAGTAAAACAAACTTTTCAGCTGCAAGACCTATGTGTGACACTGCTTTGAGCTTTCATTGCCTCAGGGGGTGAAGGATAAGACATGTGCAAAAAAAACCAGTGATCATCTTCCTGCTAGACAATTTAGTATTTAAATTAGCACAGTGCAGTGAGATAGTTGTTGTCATTGTTCAGTCATTCAATTGTGTCCAACTCTTCGTGAGCCCATGGACCAGAGCACCGTCCAACCATCTCATTCTCTGCCACCCCCCTTTCCTTTTGCCTTCAATCTTCCCCTCTGTCCTCATGAGGTGGCCAAAAGTATTGGAGCCTCAGCTTTAAAATCTGTCCTTCCCATGAACATTCAGGGATGGATAGGTTTGATCTCCTTGCAGTCCAGGGCACTCTCAAGAGTCTCCTCTAGCACCACAGCTCAAAAACATCAATTCTGTGGTGACCAGCCTCCTTTATGGTCCAGCTCTCACTTCCATACATCACTACTGGAAAAACCATAGCTTTGACTAGCCGGACCTTTGTTGGCAAAGTGATGTCTCTGCTTTTTTAAGATGCTGCCTAGGTTTGCCATAGCTTTCTTCCCAAGAAGCAGGAATCTTTTAATTTCATTGCTGAAGTCACCATCTGCAGTGATGAAGGAGCCCAAGAAAATAAATTCTGTCATTGCTTTCATTTCTTTCCCTTCTATTTGCCAGGAGATGTTGGGACCGATGGCCATGATTTTAATGTTTTTGGTGTTGAGCTTCACGCCATTCTTTTCACTTTCTTCTTTCACCCTCATTAAGAATTTCTTTAATTCCTCCTCACTTTCTGCTATCAGAGTAGTATCATCTGCATATCTGAGGTTGCTGATATTTCTTCTGGCAATCTTAATTCCGTCTTGTGATTCATCCAGTCCTACCTTTCGCATGATGTACTCTTCATATAAGTTAAATAGGCAAGGTTACAGTATACAGCCTTGTTATACTCTTTTCCCTATTTTAAACCAGTCAGCTGTTCCATATCCAGTTCTGAATGTTGCTGCTTGTAGAGACAGATAAGGTGGTCAGGCACCCCCATTCCTTTAAGAACTTGCCATAGTTTGTTGTGATCCACACAGTCAAAGGCTTTGGCATAGACAATGAAACAGAAGTAGATGTTTTCCTGGAACTCTCTAGTTTTCATCACAATCCAGTGCATGTTGGCCTTCAGTTTGCCTCTGTTCCTCTAAGGAGAATATAGGACTCCCTGAGGAAGAACAAGGACAAGAATAACAGCAGTGAAGAACCAATGACAAAAGGTGAAAAATAGGAAGGAAGAAGATGAGCAGGAACCAAGCCAGAAGGATCAAGGTCGGGTGCCATGGCAGGTAACCAAAGATCATGTTCAGGGGCTGCACTCAGACCATGGATCATAAGACATGAAATATTTGACTAGCACCTCCTTGCAGTCTCATGGGAAAGTGGTTAAACAGCTGTACTGCAGCTATAACTGTGCTGCTCACATTCTAATGGCCACACTGTATGCTACAGATTGTCCATTATTAGAAACTAAAATACATTAGCATTCCAGATACATGATTCAGGCAAACCTACATGAATGAGCAATCAGCTTTGAAGATGAAGCCTTTGCTTGCCTTTTGTCAGCAACTGAAAAAAAAGCACATTTCAAACTCATGTGAAAAGCCCTTGTTCCAACAGTCAGACATTCTCATCAATTAAATTATTTTCTCTCCTCATGATGGTTTGTATATAACGTGTAGCTTGGCCTTAACTTGACTACTTGACTACTTGAGTGCCTAAAATAACTGCTGAGAAGTATCTAGGGGAAAATATCTTCCATTTGGGTAACAAAAGAAGGCATCCATCAGTGAACAGACAAAATGGCAGTGAGAGTAGCTTTGTTGGATAACTTCCTTGGAGCCTCATGTGGAACACTGGTTAAACAGCTGTACTGCAGCTATTACTGTGCTCACAACCTGGGGTTCAGTCCCAGGGTGCCAGCTCATGGTTGACTCAGCCTTCCATCCTTCCAAGGTTGGTAAAATGGGTACCCAGATCACTGGGGGGTGTAATGTGTAGCCTGCATAATTAAACTGCAAACTGCCTAGAGAGTGCTTTAAGTGCTATGGATCCGTATATAAGCAGAACACTTTTTTAAAAAAAAACCCAGAGGAAATGTTGGCACTCCAAATGCAGATTAAAGGGTGAGGTGTCTGAGAGGTTACATCTCCCCATGAAATACAAGGCATTTTGCAGCAGAATCTCACAAGCCCTGTGATGTTATGTGGTTTCCTTCATTCTCCAATCTGTAGCTCTCATCTGATGTTTAAACATCAACCTTTGCTTGTAATCAGAACAGAGCAAATGTTCTGCACCAATTGCTAACCATCACAGACATCATGTTAGAGTTGTTTATTCCGTGGCATGACTTCTCATGCTTGCTGTTGTCAAAAGCCAGCATGTAGCTACTCTGGGTCAGGCTGGGACAAAGATGTTTTTCAACCCATTTGTTGACTTGAATTTGTTCCCAGTCAGTGTGGGGGCATGGGAAAAGATGGTGGTTTTGAAACTAGCATAAAAAAAAGACAAGACTGAAGAAGAGTTTCAGTTGAATGGACACATGTCAATTAGACTGAAGTCCTATACAGACAGTGTGAAACTCACTGAAATCAGTGAGGTTTTCTTTGCATTGAAAAGTGCACATAATTACTCTTCAATGCTTCAGTTCTGTTGCTAGCGTCAACTAAAGTATGTCCACTGAATTAACTTTTGAATGACAAATCCACAGTTGGGTGCATCACATTGATTCTGTTTATGTACTTTAACTGGGATTACCAGTAAGATTCAGGCCTAACTCCTTAATGCCTAAATTTTTGCCTAAGTCAAGAACAATACAATATTTAGTAGTCCAAATTGCCAAGGATTAGCTGGGTTAATTGAGCCAGTAGCAGTGTCCGAACCTGTGGCATCTTACTTATTCTGCCATTCTCTTTTTTAGCCCTATTTTGTGTCAGCATTGTGCTTGTGGCCCTGGGCAGCATAACTGGCACAAGTTTTCTCCTCCCTGGTTGTGCCCCCTTACTGTGCCCAATATCAGGTATTCTGCCAGCAGGTCTTACCCATCAGAGTAGTTCTGTCATTGGAGCACTCAGGTGCCCTGATTCCCCTCTCAATAATTTTGCAGAAGACAAATTTAGGGTACCAAACTGCTAAAAATTCAGGGAAAATTGTATATGGATGACTTAAGGTTGTGTGGAAAATCAGAAACTGAAATACACTCACTGACCAACACAGCCCAGTTTCTCAGTACTGATGTTAGTATTGAGTTTGGACTAAACAAATGTGCCACAGTTGCACTGAGAAAAGGAGCCAGCATTATTGGAAGTTAAGAACAGGGAGGTGTTTAAAGTAAAGCAAACTAAGGGTCAATATGGGAAAACAACAATGCAAATACAAGCTGATAGCTGGCATAATAAAGCACTGCATGGGCAGTTCCTCGAAAAAAATCAAAGGAAAAGTAGATGAGGAAAAGACTTGGTTATGGCGCACCAATGGAACACTGAAAAAAGAGACAGAAGTCCTGATTTTTGCAGCTCAAGAACAAGCTATCAGAACAAATGCAGTTAAGGCTAAAATAGAAAAATCAGCTGAGTACCCCATATGTAGACTCTGTAAAGAGGCAGGTGAAACTATTGACCATATATTGAGTTGTTGCAAGAAAATTGCTCAGACTGAAAAAGTGATTGAAAATGAGCATGCAATATTACTTTGGACTTCTGAATACAGACAGACAGATTTGGAGCATAATACCCTGGATATTGTGATTGTGGAGAAGAAAAAAGTTTGGATCATTGATGTTGCTATACCAGGTGATAGTAGAGTCACCGACAAACAACTTTAAAAAATAACCTGATATTAGGATCCGAAAATTGAACTTCAGAGACTCTGGCATAAGTCGGTACAGGTGGTAATCGGCACGCTGGGTGCAGTGCCTAAAGAGCTAAGCAAGTATTTAGAAGAAATTGGAGTTGATAAAGTCACCATCAGTCAGCTGCAGAAAGCCACCTTACTGGGTTCTGCTAGCATAATTTGCCGATACATCACATAGTCCTAAATGCTTGGGAAGCGCTCAACTAGTGGTTTGTATTACAAAATCCAGCATAGTTAGCTGTAATAATAATAATAATAATAATAATAATAATAATAATAATAATAATAATAATAATAATAATAATAATAATAATAAATCAATTTTATTTTTATGCCACCTTGCCCCAAAGGGAGAGACTAATACTTAATAATGTTTTTCATGATTGCCTTTTTGATACTAGTATTTGCTTAATTGTACATGTGATTATGTTTTAATGCTGTAATTTTTATGGGTTTAGTTGTACAGTTTATGTATTTATTTATTTATACAACTTATATGCTGCCCACTAACCAAAGTTCTCTGGGCGACTCACAGTCAAAGCAATTAAAACAATTGAAATGTTAAAATACCAATAAATAATTAAAACAATAAAAACATTTAAATACAAAAACAATACAGTAAAAATTGTCATCAGATAACAATCTATGTTATATCAGTTAAAAAACTTCTGGAACAGTAAGTTGGCCACTTTTCATGGTCAATAGTTAAGATGTTGTGGGAGTTGTTATTTTCCCATAAATGTTTCCAAAACATGTGCCACAATAGAATTTACTACATACCCCACCCATAATTATTTTTCTCGCTAATGTGTTTTCTATTTGGCCTTCAACTTAATCATTGTTTTTGTTCTAGATCTGTTTGTATTATATTGCAGATTTTTTATGTTTTCTTTAATAAAAAAGAAAAAATGGAAAGGAAAGGACAGCTGAAACATGAAAATTTCCCTAACATAATCTGATAACTAAAAAGTCCTTATGATGTCCTTGGCAGGCTTATGGTGTGTGTGGGGGGGGGCAGGGATGGGGAAGTGTTCTGTAGAATGCAGAAATCCAGTAAAACAATATAGGCTAGCTAAATGTAGCCTGGTTAGTTCATAATGTTTGGATAAGAATTGTTCACAAAGGCCTCCTGGAGCTTTGAAATCAGTTTGTTATCAGATTCAGAAAGAATTATAATTGTCAATAAACAGTGTGCTCTCCACAAGATGGCCTATACTGAGGTGATTTCTCTGGGGATGAAAGGGGTCACACATCACCTTTGATGAATCAAGTCATCAATCAGAAAACCTTTTGTTTGTAAAAAAAAAAATAACCCTCAAATAATACTGGAACTGTCAAATCTTTCTAAAATTTGCATGAGTTATGTATTATGTCCTCTGCTCTCCACAGCTGCCAAACATGTTACTAATGTGGCAGAATGGAATGAAGAGTCTTGAGCATCACTTCACACCACCCTTTGCTGTACTTTTAATATGTCAGAGCATCCATGCTCTATTTGGCACTGGCTCCCTGGCAAAGAAAGAGAGTTTCCCAGCTAGAGACATAAATCCTGATTTTATTCATTCTCACACAGTAAATGAGAAACATTCATAACTTTTTCTTTTGACTCCAATCTGCCCCTTTCAACTTCCTGCCTAAGAAGGATGCTGGAAAATGGATTGACTGAAGATAAAGACTCATAGCTGGAGCCTGGGGGCGGGGGGGATGATGCTGGCTCCAGATGTGCACCATGTCTGAAAGAACCTATGGACTTCAGGTCTTCACTCCCACATGGCACGGAGCAGCTAAGGTGATTAGTAATGGTGAAGGGACAACACTTGTATTGGTAGGAAGGGCTCATTTTCAAATGCTCACTGAGCTGTTACAGCCTTTGCATGACCCAGGGCTAGTCATTATCTCTAGAGATGGGCACGACTTAGCGGTATTCCCGTTTCCGTTTCCATTACTCGGTTCCGTTACTCTACGGAAACGGTAACGGGAATTACTCCGCCAGACTTCGAGCTCGAACCGACGAACGAACAATTTTGGTCTGATTTGTTGTGCTCGTTCCTTGCATTCGCGCGATCGCGCGACGCCACACGGCACAGAAAAAAAGTTTTTAAAAGTTAAAAAAACCCAGTTCCCAGCCAAAAAGCAGGCAGAAAAATGCCTGCTGTGCCTCAGGGCACCTACCAGAGGGGTTGTTTCTGGAGGTCCCCAGCCTCCCCCCCATCCCCTGTCCTGGGCTGCTCTGGTGGGACTCGCCGCAGGCTCGCAGCCAGCAAAAAGCCCAGTCTCGCCGCCGGCCGCCGTAATTAAAGCGCAAGCAAGCGGCACGGACGGCACAGGAAAGAACTTTTAAACTCTCCCCCCACCCATTCCCGGGCCAAAAAAGCAGGCGGAAAAATGCCTGCTTGACTAAGGGCGCAGGGCACCTACCAGAGGGGTGGTTTCTGGAGGGGGGGTCCCGCATCCCCCCCATCCTGGGCAGCCGTACTCGCCATGCCATGCAGTGCGGGCGGGGGATCCAAAATGGGGTGGCGAACACAATATTGTTTTTGAAATCATGGTTCAAAAACACACAAGCACAACAGAAACACACGAAAATTTATAAACTGCCAGATTTTTCACAGTAGCAGTGGGTTTTTTCTTGCAACAAAATGTCTCTCCTCTCCTCCTCTGTCCTCCATTGATTTTATTTTATTTTATTTTATTTACACCTGCGCAATGATGGGCTGGCCGAGTGGCCGACCATGCAAATTTTTGGAGCCATCCCACCAATCGCATGGCCACTTGGCCATGGAGACTTCTGGGATGTGCCAAAAAGCCCCCTAAAACCTACCCTAGCCCCCTAACCCTAACCCTAATCCTTCACTCCTTACCCATACGTCACAGACTGTCTTCTTAGTGGGTCAGAGAGGCACCCAGAGGTGCAACCCACTAGCCCACCGTAACCTTGCCCGTCACTAGCCTAACCCTAGCCCTTACACTAACCCACCTTAACCCTAAGCCAGATGTACTTGCATTGCACTACACGCAAGTACGATTCCCTTCTTTGTGAGACATGGTGGTGCGAGAGCCTTAGGCATCACCCTATGCCTCTGGCAGGTTCACTGGTCTCACTGTCTGCAACTGGTATGCATATCCATATGGCTATTGCATGCCATTTTGCAGCAGCAGGTGAGGAGGGGAGACCCCCATGTTGAGGGGTCTCTTGGAGCCTGCTTCCCCTTCCTAGTGGGTGAGGATAGGAGGCACCCACGGGTGCCTCCAGGAGCCCGCTTTCCCTTTATAGCGGGCCAGAGGAGGCACCCACCCCACAGAGGTGCCTCCAGGAGCCCGCTACCCCCAAAAAACCAGTATTAACAAAAATGAAAAAACGAAAAAAACGAACCGACTAATTTTTGCGAATTTTCATGAAAAACGGAAACGACCCGAAACGGAACCGGCCCGACTAACGACAACTCGAAAAAAATTTTTTTTCAAGTCTTGCCCATCTCTAATTATCTCTCAGCATCAAAGTTGTGAGGATAAAAATAGGGGAGGCAAGGAGAACTGTGTAAGCTTCTGTGAGATGCTTAGAGGAAAGCTGTGATATGTGTGATTAAGACATAACTGGTTCTCTTAAAGTGTGATCTGCTGCTGCTAACACTAGTGGAGTTTGCAAAGAAAGCTCTAAGAGCTGGAGATCATCTCTTGGGCATTGTGGCAATAATTGGAGTGGAGCAAGCATCTCCGCCAAGTTCCTGATAAACATGCAAAGTAGGTAGAGAGTTGATCATATTTACCCCTCTATCTTGGAACCAATGCAATGGAAAAACTGTTTCTCAGGTGTAAAAGTCAATTTTCCCCAACTTCTTGGGGGGGGGGTTAGTATGCCTGTCAACTGTAATTTCCTTGTAAGTCATTCTTCAAAGCAAACTTATCCAAACTGGAGCACATGCAGCCAGTACAGAAGCTGATTCTTGGTCTATTATGCTTAAGGTAAAGGTAAAGATTCCCCACATGCATGCATGCTACTCTAGGGGCAGTGCTCATCTCTGTATTCAAGCCGAAGAGCCAGTGTTGAGCAAGCCCATGGCCATGTGGCTGGCATGGCTGCAAGGAAACACTGTTTTACCTTCCCGCTTTTTATGGCGGTACCTATTTACTGTATATACTTGCATTTACATGCTTTCAAACTGCTAGGTTGGCAGGAGCTGGGGTTCACTCCGCTGCATGGCACCTGGGATTCGAACCACTGAGCTGCTGACTTTGTAGCTAACAGTTTTCAGTGATCTAGCCCACTGAGCCACCACGTCCCTGCTATTGTGGCTAGAGGGAGTTAAAAGGACTAAATGCTCTTCAAATTCATAGGAATTTAACAATTTTAAATATTTGATTATTTGCTTTCCCCTTTCTTGCCATCAGCCAGTCCTTGTGTGCTTACTGGACTTCTCAGTGGCACAAATTACCCAAGGGGATAAAGCCCAGAAGTCTTTCTCCCACTCTCAGATGGAAATAAAAAAATCATTATGCAAAATCCTTCTGGAGGTAATAGTATTGAGTTGAGACAGCTGATATTGACAAGGTCAATTGATTTATTGTATCTGAGCCTTGTGGAACAGTGCTTAAACGGCTGTACTGCAGCCAAAACTCTGCTCATGACCCAGGTAGCTGCTAATGGTTCACTTAGCCTTTTATCCTTCTGATGTCAGTAAATTGAGTACCTAGGTTGCTGGAATAGCAATGTGTTGCCTGCAAAATTAAACTGTAAAGTTGCCCAGAGAATGCTTTAAGTTCTATGGTGATATATAAGCAGCATGCTTTGTTTAAGAAGGTAATCATCTCACATTTACTCTTAATGCATTATTTCATGACCTGCATATGTCATAGTTCATCTGTTAGGCTCTGAAACCCTACAACATGCCTTCTTTGGGATAAATCCCAAATTTGTATTCCCTCTCCCAAATCTTATATGCTGTCAAGACAGAGGATTGAATTGCTTGATGAGATTTTTCATTTTTACCACTCAATTTCTGCAATCCAGATTATGTGGTTTGAACAAAATAGTATATTCTTGACAAAGGTAGTACATTATTTTGTGGTACAGGTATTTCTAGAACCCTTAATCATAAGAAATTGTTCTGGGTGGCAAAGCTGCAGAGTGCCTTAAATGCATGACCCCATTCAATGTGACTGGGTTTTTTGGGGGGTTTTGCTGAATTGCAGACAAGTGGTGCTCAGAAGCAAGACCACATAATTTTTGGTGGCTTATCATCTTTCCAGGCACTGCAGTTCTGGTGTAAATACACATCCGGCCACCTCTAGTTCAGTTTATTGTTAGAGTGAAGCCAACTTTAGAATTCATAGCATATTCCCTCCTGAATCAAATGACATATTTAAGGAGGGATATTTGACAGATGAGAAGGAAGGGATTAATCTCTCATCTCTGCATGCTGTGGTCCTGGTCAAGGTTGTCCCAATGATAGTTATTTAACAACCACGTATGAAAAAAGATGTGCAGACTCCAAGTATACATATAGCATAATATATAGGTTAGTTCTCAGTGTGGTAGAAAGTCCTGATGTGACCTGCAGGCAAAGAATCTGTGAGGTGGTAAAACAGAGAGCTGTACAAATTGAATCCATGTTGCTTTCCTTCCCAATATGCTCTCAGTTTGGGGCCTTATTTACCCAATGAGAACATTCTGAAAGCTATTCTCTATTTTCTGTTTGACTTCACAACATTGCTGACATTCCATCCTCATGAAAAAATTAGATGTTTTTCATAATTATCATTCATGTGTAGCTGAGCAACATGTGAGATAATGCAGTAGACATGCCAATATAATACTCATTATTCATAAATGCATCTTAGACAAAATTCTCTTCCAGGAAATTATCCACCGTTAATTCCCAACAGGGTGTAACAACAACAATTAAAGACCTGAAAAACAATATTAAAAAAGAATTAAATTGTTGGAAAAATCACTAACCGTCATTCTGTTTGTGTGACTCTTTTGAACAGTTTTGGAAAACAAGTGTTTTAACTCCATAGGCTTTTGATCTGGGGAGGAAAAGTTGGAGTAACTCGGCAATTGCTAAATGCCGTTTTAGGTTCAGAATGTACACTGTGGATCCTCTGACAGCGACATCATAAACATTTGTCCCAATTCAAAACTTTTTGTTGTTCTTTCATGATTGCTGTAAAACGTATTGAAGCACGGCAGATGTTCATGACACTGATGTCAGAAGATCAGCAGAGTATATTTTGGGCAGTTTGGTTTTGCAATTTGTTGTACACTGCCCAGAGGCAACTGGGCTTCCACTGCATGGTTAGTTATTGGGATACTGGCCTTTGCCTTTAAAAGACATTCTTTAGTGATCGTTAATTCAGCACTTCATGTGTGCTCCCCAGATCATAAGAAGCATATGTCCAAGCACAACCATTCTTTAGGGAGAAGTACTAGGACTAGGTAAATACTTTCAGCACTCAGGAAGCTGCTTTTAGATAACAAAAAAGAGATGCACCCTCCCCAAAACAAGTCAAAAGAGGGTAAAATAGCATATGATGAGTTAAATGTACAGGTGCAAAATTAGAAATGGTTTTTATAACTTAAGCATCCTTAAAAAGCATCTTACTTGAGTGGAAACTTACTTGACAGCTGGGCCTACCATTCAGAAGCTATTAAGTGTGGGTGGGAAATTTCCCCTCTTCCAATTTTTTTTAATACTTAGAATTGGATTAAGCCTGGCTCCGCGGTGCGTCTGCGCAGTGCGGAGCTCCCTTGCCCCCTCCCAGGCTGGAAGCCGCGCGAGACCTACCTGGTCTCGCAGAGGGTGGAGACTGAGCCCATATAAGGGCTCGCCACGTGGCTCCAGGCCTCTTTCCGCGGCGACCGACGTTGCCCGCCCACCCGCCACATTTATGCAGTAGTATGAGCTGGTCTGGTCGCCTCGGGGCCGGATAGGAATTTTTGACCCGAATGCGCAATTGGCTATCAGCACTCGGGGATTTTTCGCCTATCCCATACTGCTGCGGCGTGGTGGGTATTCCCGATAGGGTATTGGATTTGGCCACTTGGGGGCGGTAGTGCGGGTATGGAGAGGCAGCAGGGAGTCAGGTCTCAATTTCCCGAAGGGACCATCCGCTCTCACGGCGTTGCAGATCGGAGATCACAAAGCCGGGGGGGGGATGGATGTACCTGGAGGGCCCACTGGACTGGCAGGCACAAAGGACGCGCCTGGGCAGTCCGGCTGGGGAAAGGGGACCAGCTGACCGAGGCCGCCCTGCTCACGGGCAGGACGGAATCGGGGCTAGCGACTCGCCCAGATAGGCTGCCAGGTAAAGGGGGTCCGGTGAGACCCAGAGTGACAATTCCACCCGCACTGCAGCAGGCCCCGGTTTAAAGTTGTGTTGTGTTGCATGATCTGTTAATAAAGTGGCCCGGAGTTTTACCCCAACACCCTGTCTCGCGTGGTTATTCCGCCGTGGGGGGGCAAGATAGCATGTCAAACAGAGGACATCTTTTAAGGATAGATTGTCCTCTGGCAGCTATTCAGGCAGTAGAATCTCTCTCCTCTCCTTCATAAAATAAGACATGTAGCACCTTAATAAGCACAAATATAGACAAAAGTACAAAACACCATGGCCCTTGAGGTCCCTTCCAACTCTATGATTCTATGATTTTATGATGTCTCAGAGCATTTAGTGTGTTGTTTGGAGTCAGTGACACACACATGCACATATACCAGGTAACTCTGTTGTCCACCTGCACTTCATTGCCAGGGCAGTATACAGAAACAGAAGCAATTCTAAATATGAATTTTCCCACTTTTCATGTAAATCATCTTTCTAAAGGGAAACGGTCAGTAATTCTACCTTCCAGCATTCACAGGTAAAATGGAATTCCAAGAAGATCTTGTGTGGATGCATTCATAATGCAGACAGCTTTTCAATATTCTAGTAGCCATACCATATAGCCATTTCTGTGCCAACACCATTATGCTGGTAGTTGGTAGTTGAAGGAATAGACTGTTATGCAGTTACAAAAAGGGATAACATAATTAGCAGTGGATTGCCAGAAGTTAAGAACTCTCCATATGCATCACTTATTGCATACTGATTTGCATGACTGTGTGCAGCAAATAGTGCCTACAGATACTTATTAATTTATCGATTTTTGTTGCTAAAAGTTACATATTTAAGTAACTGCACAAGAATTCAGCCATGGTATATTGTATACCTTTACCTAAGTTTACAAATATTCCAAACACTAATAGGTATGCATAGCATTGTAAAGACACGAAAGGGTGTTTTTCTTCAATGAGATAAAATAAAATTCTGTGTCTGATTATAATCTCATTGTAAAATGGAATTGGTCCAATAAAAATATTGTACAGCTTCATTCTGCTGAAAGCTACATCTGTTTAACATCTATTTTGCTAACAAATTTTCATCAGATGTTTAGCTGACTACCATTTGCCACCAAAATATACATACATTTGACTTTCCAGGACCACCAGGAAGGAAGAAATTAATATTTTACATTTCAAGTATTTATTTAAAAAATACCCACAACATGTTTCAAAACTTTCTATCAATCCGGCTAGGAGGGTTGGATAAAAGACTTTAAAAATGATTGTATAAGAAACCTTCATGCATATATTTTCAGGGAGATATATTACTGATTGATTTATCTTAATTAAGCTTTCTGTGATTGAAGACTGGCAGTTCTCAGTAAAGGTACTTATGAACTACATTTATGTGTCTTTATGGTTTCTGGGGTCTAGGGGGTTCTAGTCCAAAAAAGTAACTTTTCAAACATTTGAAAGGGGCAGGCAGATGCATGCCTGTGCAAAAAGTCTCATAGAAAGATGCTTCTTGAATTCATCAAGATTTATTCTGAAGTAATTGTTGCTGCCACATCTGCTGCTGCTTCTGACATATGGCAACCCTATGAATGAAAATCTCCTAAATGTTCTGTTTTCAACAGCCCTGATTTCACTATATTTTTTCATCCGCCTCCCAGCATGACATCAAATTAAACACACATTCACCCAAGATTATAAAGTGCAATATGATGGGTGTGGTGACTCAGTGGACTAAGGCTTCCATAAACTGTTGGCTTCAAAGTCGGCAGCTCGGCGGCTCGAATCCCAGGTGCCACGCTGCGGAGCGAGCTCGCACTGATAATCCCAGCTCCTGCCAACCTAGCAGTTTGAAAGCATGTAAATGCAAGTAGATAAATAGGTACTGCCGTAAAAAGCAGGAAGGTAAAACAGTGTTTCCATGCAGCCAGGCTGGCCACATGGCCATGGACTTGCACAACACTGGCTCTTCAGATTGAATACGGAGATGACCACCGCCCCTAGAGTCGGACATGACTAGCATGCATGTGTGGGGGGAACCTTCACCTTTTTATGACTTCTTCTGCCCTTCTGCAAAATACTTCCTTAGCTACCCTGCAACATGCCATGAGGCTTTCCCATGTTCTCATGGATAGATAATTTACACCTAAAGGGAAACAAAGAGGCCACTACATAACCCTGTCACTGGGTTCAATCCAATTTTTGTCCCAACTAGAGTAGACTCATTGAAATGAACAGTGTTTGTGAACAAATCCTATTCAGGATCTGCTGGAACTGGATTTATAGGACTATTTCTCCTTTTCCACATTGAAGTATGAAACACACAGAATCATTCTTTCAATAAGAAGTTATCTCCTTTCTAATATATGCAGATATTGCTGTATATAAAATGCTGTATGTACATGCACAATTCTGTCTGCTTCTTGGAGCCTTGTAGTAGAATCCAGGTGGCCTCAACTTCCAAATAAAATGAAGTTCCCACAGTCTCCTTTAGTCTCTTTCATTTGGTTTTTGTGGTTCCAGCTGCCTGCCAAGGGTCTTTACACCACCCAGTGATCATTTGGAATGTATGTTCTAAGCAGTCCACCACCAACTGAAAGGATATAAATATTTCTGACCACAAAGACACACAGTCAAGTACAATATGACCTACATGGAAAATTCTGGAGCTCCTCGAGGAATTTCTTGGGTACTCTTTCATTCTCATGGTCAAATGCATTTCTTTCTTTTATGAATGAACCTCTACTAAAAGGTCCACTTAAGTGACATTTATGAGTATAATATGAAAATAATAAATGTAGGGGGGATTAGAGGCAGCAACATAAGAAAGAAGCTGAGATTAGAGTTTAAAGGGTAACAAATTTTTGAATACAGTATGTTATTCAGATCCATAACTCGTTCAGAAATCAAAGCACTGCATAGGCACTCATCTATTTCCAAATCAGCCTGAAATGAAGTGAGAAAGGCTGAAGTGGGGCTCACATCTAATCTGGGTTCTTTGAAGTACTGAATTTAGCTCCAACATTTTGAAGGTGGAAAAATCCAGAACAGAACCTTTTGTTTTAGAAAATCAAAAGGTCATTTAGGGATGACTAACAGATGAGCAATAGGGCCCAGCTAATGAAGGATAGATTCATGGAAAGAAAGTACTAAGGTAAGGGCTACAGTTCAGTGGCAGAGGACATGCTATATAGGGAGAAGAAAATAGGGATTTAGTGGTTTACTTCAAGATAAAAAGGTGAAATATCGATTGTTGTTAGTTGTGGGACAACAAAACCTTAATGTCAGTAAGAACTAGGTTCCCCACACACATGCGTGCTAGTCACGTCCGACTCTCAGGGCGGTGCTCATCTCCCTTTTTCAAGCCAATGAGCCAATGTTGTGCAAGTCTGTGGCCATGTAGCCGGCATGATTGCACAGAATACTGCTAACTTTCCTGCTTTTTATGGCAGTACATACTTATCTACTTGCATTTACAAGCTTTCATACTGCTAGGTTGGCAGGAGCTGGGGTTAACAGTGAGAGCTTACTCTGCTGTGTGGCACCTGGCATTTGAACCGCCAAACTGCCAACTTTGCAGCCAACCATTTCAGTGCTCTAGTCCCACTGAGCCACCACGGCCCCACTAATGTTGGTAAGAACAGTCAATATTCCTTTAATCACAGTGACACTTAGCTTTCTCTAAGCGATAAATATGTAACATAGTGTTCTAGGGCGTTTCCCCAACTTGGAAAAAAATAAGATGTTAAGACATTGAAAACAGCATAATTCCTTTTGTCATTTTAAAGGTATTAATAGCCAAATAAATCTCCAATTTGAAATGCATAATGATATTGGTACAACAGCTTTACTGGCAACTCAGGGTCAGGCTATTTGTGCCTAAAAGACATGTATTTTATATATCATATTACATTAATAACAAAATATTGATGCCATTAGTCTTCCATGATAAAAATTAAAAGCATGTGTTCTTTTCCCTTAGCTAAGAGAAATAGCCAAATAATTTTTCAAAAAGAAAGTTGGTCTGTGTCTCTTTTAGAACTTAGACTGAAAATATAACAAAAAGTGTCTTCTATATGCCTTGAGTCCCTGTTTACCTGTATGAACAGCTCCTAACTGAATAGATGTACCTGTTAGATTAAAGATAAGATATTTTGGTCAACAAATAAGCAAAAGTGTCTCATATTACATTTTTGACATGGTAGAAATAATCTTACTGTTCTAGTTCTCATAACAGAGGTTGGATATTGCTATTCCTCTCTGACATTGGATATGGCAAGGTCTAAGTCATTATCCTCTGTTGCATCCAACGCAGTCCCCTAACCTGTAAGCATTTCTCCATGTACTTTTTCTTCCCTTTTCATTTTCCCTGAAGGATTAGGATTAATAATATGCATTTCTTGGTTCTCATTACATGGTCTGAAGTATTCCAGGTATCTAGATTTTACGTCTCACATTGCCACTGCTTGATTGATCCACACTCCAGGAAATTCTTAGCATCATATGATACAGGTAAATCCATACTTTAAATGTGTCTCTCTTTTCTTATGGTTCCATACCATAATATATGGCATAACTACAAGTCACCTCAGGGCATTTTTTTCACATACACTTGGTCTTTCTTTCTTTCTTTCTTTCTTTCTTTCTTTCTTTCTTTCTTTCTTTCTTTCTTTCTTTCTTTCTTTCTTTCTTAAAAAAATCCACCTATAGGTGGGATCTACTGTTTGTCATATCAACTACAACTGTTGCTTCTGAGTTCTGTCCCCTAAAAGTACCATGTACTAGATCTGTAGCAATAATAATGTGAAAGTAAGAATTTTGGGTCCCCAGTGTGGTTTAATGAATCAAGTAATGCACTATGACTTTGGAGAACAAGATTTGAATCACCGTTCAGCCATGGAAAGTAAATGAGGGAATGGAGCTGCTAATACCACTACTTAAGTATCTCACTTACCTCGGAATCCTTATGAAGGTCACTATCCGTTGGTTCCAACTTGACAGCACAGAACACAAACACACAAGACTAGTGGACAACCAGAGACAGAATAACTACAGCATAGATTAATGTCTCAAGCAGTGGACAGTAATGAAGTGTTTCATTTACTGGTACATCTGTCAATCTATCACTTTTAACATTTAAGAGTGGAGAGTTAGATATGAAATTCACCGTCTTAGGTAGATTTTCATCTCTCCTGAATGCTAGGCATTAGAGATGGGCACGAAACAAAAAATGGAACCCAGGTTGTGAGCACAGTTTGTCGTTGAGAGGTCTGTTTTGGTTTGTTTCCATTTGTCATTGCTTATTTTTTTGGAAAAATTTGGTGGCTCCGTTTTTCATTTTTTTGTTTGTCATTTCTACCCGCTTTTTGCATGATTTTTAAAGCATTTCTGTGTGCAGGCATCCCCCAACGCCCCAGACCAGAGGGAAAACACTTAAAAAAATGGATGCTGGCATAGACACAGTATAGACTAGGTTTGTTGCAGGGAGGCTGCAAAGGAAGAGGAATTAAGTTGCCTTGGGCGCAAGGCAGAAACAGAGTGAGTTTTATTTTTGCGGGGCAAGGGAGGGTATTTATCAACAGTCAAAGAGGGACATTTGAACATGGGAGGACAGGACTGAGACAGAGTCACAGAGACAGCAATCCCCACCCCTAACCCCCACCAGAGAAAAAAGACATGGAGGAACAAAATGGGGCTGCCAGAAGTTTTCAAAATGCCCTTCTGTTATTGCCAGACATGCCTGCCCAGTCTGCAATCTGGGCATTTTAATTGTAGTTGAACATGATCCCATCACATGGCTTGCTCCATTTTGAGGCTGGTGGTGACATCCATTTTAAAGGGAAAAGAAAAATACATTGTGATGGGAGAAGACAAAAACAAATGATTTAAGGCTTGCTCAAATCCTGTTGTAGGTATTATCAGACAATATAAATAATTATTGCTGTGTTTTTACGGATATCCAGGTTTTTTCAACATTTAAAACAGCTTTGATTTCATTTTTGTGTGTATCCATTAACGGAGACAGAATGAAAATCAAATCACTCACTTGAAGCAACAGCAGGGTTCTGTTTGTTTTGTTGCATTTTCATCACAATTTTCACATTCATCATTTCCATTTCCTTTTGGAAAGTATGCCTTTATAAACAAGAAAACGGAATGCCAGAAGGCATAAAAATGTTCATTCTGCTTATTGCCCATCTCTACTAGGCATGTGTTCATTACAAAAGTGTTTTTGAAGTTTTCAAAATAGTTTCTTCTTATTATTGCACAGTTAATCATTTCATTTCTTTTTTATGAGTATTGTGTGTTAATTGGTTATTTTTAACTTTGTAGTTGATTGTGTTTTTAGTTTGACTTGTTTTAATCATTGTGAGAAACCTCAAGCCCTCTTTCTGGGAGGACAGCATAAATGAAAACAATTCATTGGCCACTGTGTGAACCGAATGTTGGACATGATATTGGAACTGATATCTGCTCCAGCATGGCTCTTTGACACTCTTATGGTCAGTGATGCTTGCAGTGCCAAATCCTGTTGTAGCTGCTGCATTGGACTCACACAATCTCAAGCCCTTAAAACTCAGCCAAAAAAAAAACATTGGTGGGGGGAAAAAGTGGGAGATCCTCCCCCAGTTCCATCAACCCCAGAACAGAAATTTCTTTAGGATTTATTTTTATTTCTATCCCTAAACATCAGACCGCAGAAAATCAAATCACTCACTTGAAGCAACAGCAGGAAATTGTGTGTTTTGTACCAAGCATATTTGGTGGCCGGCGCTGTAATTGGCACATTCATCATCCTTCCATTTCCTTTTGGAAAGTATGCCTTTATATCTCAGAGCCAGCAGGAATGCCAGAAGGCATAACACCTTGGGCTGAAAGTTTAATAAGACCGTACTGCTTATTGCAGAGTCAGATGAGGTTAGTGTAGCATTTGGTTTACAGTGTTCCAAGCTAAATCCAGATGCTTCAAGAAGTGAGGCCGGTGGCATAAGAAAAACAAGGAGACAATTACTTCAACATACAGCACAGCTTTTGTATTTCAGCCGCTCAGTGGTTTTTTAAAATAGTTTTTTGTGCACTAGACGTTTCCTAGGAGGCTTCTAGGGGTTGCAAGCTTTAAAATGCCACAAACAGACTTATTATTATCTATTTAAAATATTTCTACCCCACCTTTCTCCCTGAAAGGACCAAGGTGGCAAGATTTGAGCTGCCTTAAAGACTGTGACCACTCTCTTGTGAGATATTTCCACATGAGCAAAGAGCTGCACTATTTGATGAAGCCGCTGTTTGTGTGAGGAGTTGTGCAATCAGTCACGCAACTGGTAATTTGCAAATAATACCATTGCTTATGTAGTGTTGGAGGCATGGTGGCTCAGGGGACTAAAGTCGGCAGCTCGGTGGTTCAAATCCTGGGTGCCATGCAACGGAGTGAGCTCCCACTGTTAACCTCAGCTCCTGCCAACCTAGCAGTTCAAAAGCATGTAAAATGCAAAGTAGATAAACAGGTATCACCATAAAAAGTGGGAAGGTAAAACAGTGTTTCCGTGCAGCCATGCCAGCCACATGGCCACGGACCTGCACAACACTTGCTCTTCAGCTTGAAAAAGGAGATGAGCACCTCCCCTAGAATCGGACACGAATAGCACGCATGTGCAGAGGGAACTTTTACCTTTACCTTTACCTTTATGCAGTGTTAGTTCTGCACAGGTACATCCCCAACAGAATACACTGCAACAAACATACCCTGAAGGATATAGAGAGGCATGATTCCCTGTTTTTGCCAAAGTGGGCTGCAATTCACCATCATAAAAGTTCCCAACCCTTGTCAGCTGAAAGCAAAATGCAAGCTGCAATCTCCCAGCAATTGTTTTGACACCGCATTAACATTCTTGCTTTGTTGCAGCCAACCAAAGTGGACAAATTAGGTAACACTCTTTTTATCTCATATCTTTTCTTCAAAACTAAGGCAGACAGCATTATTATTTCACATCCTGAGTCAATGCAAATGAACGAGGAAGTAGAGGCCATGAATTTTAATAGAACTTTGTCCCACAAAAGGAAGCTTTGGTTTGCAGTTTATTTTTTGTATTTATAATTTTATTGGGTTTTTTAAGGGGGGGAAAGGGAGGGGGTATAGGGAAAAGGAAAAGGGAAAAAAGGGGAGGGATAGAGTTTAAAATTTACATTGAATATGTCAAGCAAAGTAAAAAGAAAGTAGTATAACATATTGATAAATTGCCAAATATTATCACAGTACTAATAAGTTTGTTACTTCTTGCCATCTTTTCCGAGAGATCTCATCGTAGTCTCCTTTTAAATAGCCGGAGAGTCTATCGATTTCAATGCATTCTCTTATCTTTTCGTGAAAATTCTTCTCTGTTGGCATGTTTGGTTGTTTCCAAAATTTCGCATACAATATCCTTGCAGCAACAATTACATGGTGAAGTACATATCTCTGATCATATGAAATATTTATATTTACTATATTTAATAAAAAAAGTTCTGGTCTAAGCTCTATCTTAATTTTCAGACATCTTTCTAGAAATAGTTTTACCATTTTCCAATATGCCTTTGCCTCTTTACATGTCCACCACATATGATAAAAAGTACCAGAGTCATATTTACATTTCCAACATTTGGGTGAGCAATTATACATCTTGGATAGTCGGTGTGGTGCAAGATGCCATCTATAGAACATCTTATAACAGTTTTCCTTAAAGGAAATAGATTTAAAAATTTTAACTGTATTCCACAGAGAGTCCCATTTGTTTATATGAATAGAATAACCAAAGTTTTCTGCCCATCTTATCATATTGTCTTTGACCAGTGTATCAATCATTTTTTCATTTAACAATATAGTGTAAAATTTACTAAGCAGTTTAGAGTCACCAGAGGAAAGTATTTTATCAAGTGGAGTATCAGTAGGCGTGAATCCCCCCTCTTTGGTGAGGTCTTTGAAGTGTGAATGTATTTGTTGATACTTCCACCAGTCTAAGTTATATCCTTCTGATACTAATTTCCCCAATGATTTCAATGAGAGGTCATCGTTCAGAAGGTGTCTATAAGGCCATTACTTCACGAAGTGCCTCGCTTCGAACCGACCTTGCCTTCGCTGTGAATTCGGAGGCGGTCACGTGGCGGTCACGTGTTCTCGCTTCGCTCCCGCCCCTGTTTCTCAGTACTCACGAGCTGCAGTTTTAGGACCGATTCGAGCACAACCTCACATGCTTCCTTCGCATTTGCATGCCACTTTTCAACGTTCCTTATTTCCCATCCGTCCTTTAAAAAAATACCTACCGACGGCGTATCGATGCACTGATGCTGGACTGTCAGTTGCAATGGCTCTACTGATTTCAACTGTTTCCTGGCATCATTGGCAGCCCGCCGCCGCCGCCGCTACTCGGGGGGAGCCCCGCATGGCACAGCCGCCCGCCCTCCGCCGCTTGCACGCTGCCTGCCCCAGGTGCTCTGCTCTGGCCGGGCGAGGCGGCAGCGGCTCCTCCTGCTCCCGCCGCCGCCGCCGCCGCCGCTGCCGCCGCTACTCAAGCGAGGAAGTAACAGCGCAAAGCGATGAAACGATATAGCGATGCATCGATATCCCTGTTTGAATATTTTTTTAAAAAACTTGAAATAAAAGCCAAAAACCGAGACCACACGTCATGTTGGGAGCGAAGCGAGATGTGAAGCGAAAAGATTCCGGGCCGCTGGCAGGGGAACCACTCACCCCGCTTGGAGCACGGTAAAGGGGGCGTGGTCGGGGTGGCATCGCAGCCAAAAAGGAGGAGCGTGCGGACTGAAACGATCGATTCGCACAGAAATGAGGGCTTGCCGTGAAGTGAGTGGTTCGTGAAGTAACGGCCTAAGTTGCATTCGAGGTTTCACTTATATGGGGACTATAAATTGCTCCTAGCGGAGATAGCCACAGTGGTGCTTTAGGGTAAAATTGTTTTTTAATCGATAACCATATTCTAACTAGGGCGTTCCTTATCCAATGTTTTTTGAAGAGAGTAGGTAAGTTACCTTTGTACCACAAATAATAATGCCAGCCCTTGTCTAGGCCATAACTCTCAAGCTGCAAAATTCTTTTGTTTGTCATCAAAATCCAATCTTTAATCCAGGTCATGGCAGCAGCCTTATAATATAATACTAAATTAGGGAGGGCAAAGCCACCAGTTTTGGTTCTGTCCTGTAGATAGACATTTTTAATCCTTGCTTTTTTCTTTTGCCATATGAATATACGTATACTTTTTTCCAGATCTGTAATGATCTTAAAATTTGGTAGTATAGGCAAGGATTGAAATAAGAAAAGCAGTTTGGGTAGAACATTCATTTTAACTGCAGCAATTCTGCCCATTAAGGATAATTGGAGTCTTGACCAGGTTTCAAGGTCGGCTTTGATTGTTTTAACTTTGGTTTGCAGTTTAAAAGCATACTTAGGTACCAAGAGGAGGAGGAAAGCAAATACTTAAACAGTGTTTTGTTGTCAATGATCTCTCAAATATGTTGTCCGAATGAGGTGGGACTTTCTATATTTAAAGCTGTTGTTTTTGGTAACTTGTATTTTTCTTTCTCTTTCCACAGATATGTTCCACAGTTTTCTCACCATGTTTGAAATACCAGCCTTTTCATTTACCTGCATAATTCTTACAATATTTTTATACCACCTGGAAAGACTGAAGTGAAATGTGTGATATGTATTTATTTGTCTCATCTATAGACCACCTTTCTCTCGATGAGGGTACTCAAGATGGTTCACAGTATTAAAAAATAAAATTAAAAACATAATAAAATATGTGGTTGTTGTTCAGTTGTTCAGTTGTGTCTGACTCTTCATGACCCCATGGACCAGAGCTTGCCAGGCCTTCCTGTCTTCCACTGCCTCCCGGAGTTTGGTCAAATCCATATTAGTTGCAAATGTCTCATGCCTTGCCATCCCCTTTTCCTTTTGCCTTCAATCTTTCCCAACATCAGGGGCTTTTCCAAGAACTCCTCTCTCCTCGTGAGGTGGCCAAAGTACTGGAGCCTCAGCTTCAAAATCTGTCCTTCTAGTGAACATTTGGGGTTGATTTCTTTCAGGATGGATAGGTTTGATCTCCTTACAGTCCAGGGGACTCTCAAGGGTATCCTCCAGAACCACAGCTCAAAAGCATTATACATTATACATTATACAAATATGCATTAAACAATTAAATGATAGTAGTTTAATAGCTGCTCATCTCACTAAGGACTAGACATGGGCACGGAGCGGCGAAATTCTCATTTCCGTTTTCGGTTCTCGTTATCGTTACGTAACAGGTAACGGTAACAAGAATTACTCCGCTCCAGCTCGAACCCGAACCAAAAAAGAAAAATTGGGTCTGATTTTTCGTTGTCATTCATGGCATCACAGCGATCGCGCAATGCCAAGCAGCACAGAAAAAAAGTTTTAAAAATAATAAAAAAAGATTCCCAGCCAAAAAAGCAGGCGAAAATATGCCTGCCTCAGTGAGGGCACCTACCAGAGACCTACACCAGTATGCTTTCCTTCTTAGTGAGTCAGAGGCACGCAGAGAGGTGCCTCTGCCACTTACCCCCCAACCCTAACATAATGTATGTTACGCAGTGGCTACGTGAAACACTTCCCTTCCTTTCCCTTCTTAGTGGGTCAGACGTCAAACAGAAACGACCCAAAACGGACCCGTCCCGACAAACGACAACTCGAAACTTCATTTCTCCTGGTCATGCCCATCTCTACTAAGGACATCAAAGGCCAAAGGGGAAAATGCAAAAGGGAAGTCTGCTGCTTATATACTGCTCCATAGTGCTTAATGCACTGTTTGGGAGGCTTATAAGTATTTATGCTGGCTACACATTGTCCCCTGCAGCAAGGTGAATACTTATTTTACCAGCCTCAGAAGGATGAAAGGCTGAGTGAGCATTGAGCCTGCTACCTGGAATTGAATCCCAGGTTGTGAGTAGAGTTACACCTGCAGTACAGCATTTTAACTACTGTGCCATGAGGCTCAGTAAGATGTAAGATGGATTTCTGGGGTACGCAGCATGCATTTTCTCCATTTATTAGATTTCTACCATTATCATGGTGGGAATTAAATTGCAACATGATAGAGATGCTTTCAGAGTGGCTTTGGCAGGGGGTTAGACTCTATCATTGGTATCCCTTTCAGTTTTACAAATCTGTGATTTTCTTTAAGTTAGACCACTGACTGATTTTACTGGAATTGATTTTCTAGAATGTTTGCTAGTTGGGGAATTCTGGGATTAGACGAAGATGCTGTAATGGACCTCTGGCCTCATATGAAAGGATCATGTACACAATGATGACATCAGAGCAGAATATGGCATTGCACCTATTGCCAACAAGATGTGCGAAGCCTGGCTGTGGTGATTTGGACATTTCCTATGTATGATGAGGAAACTCTGGCCAAAAAGGGTCTCCCCCTGCAACTCTGTGGATCTTGACCAAGGCGTCATCCAAAACAGCACTGGACAAACACCCTTGAGAATGACATGACGCTGCCCCAGGTTCACCTAGATCTAGCCCATGACCATGCCGAGTGGAGAGGGAAAACAAGAATAGGAGACCCTACCACCAAATGGGACAAACACTAAGAAAAAATAAAATAAGATTATTTATTAGACGTACATACCACCCATCTGGCATGCCTGCCACTCTGGGGAGTTTACAATAAATTCAACATAAAATAAACAATAGGATCATGACTACATAAAAACAAATTTAAATCAATCAATGTTGATCATAGACTCAGACAACAAAGTAAGCTAACAGCAGATGGAGAGAGATTATAGTGTCAGTAGATCAGCAAAGGAAATTAATAACCAGGGAAAGCCCTTCTAAGTAACCAGGTGTTCAGTCTTTTTTTGAAGACCAACAGCGTGGGAGCCTGGTGGATCTCCGAGGGATGCTGATTCCATAGTTAAGGGGCTGCAACCGGGAAAGCCCAGTTCCTCACTGCTGACTTAAAGGCTTCCTTCATGGTCGGCACTCTCAGATGACCTGCTTGTGAAGAGCAAGTGTAATCTGACAGATAACAAGGTCCCATACTGTTTAGAGATTTGTATGTCAGCATAAAATCCTTTAAGTAAATGCGGTAATGGATTGGCAGCCAGTGCAGTGCGGCCAGGTTAGGGGTAATGTAATGGTATATTTTTGTACCTGTTACCAGTCTGGCCACAGTATTCTGTACTAGCTGGAGCCTCAGTATTAACTTTCAAGGCAGCCCCACATAGAGAACACTACAGTAGCCTAATCTTGAGACTACCAGTCACTTTTCCAAAATCTGTTTGTTTGTAAAGTGACAAAAATTGAGAATGTGCTCACTCCTTAGAGACTCAGGCAAGTTTGTGTACTGCTCTGTAGGAAGGTTGATTTTTTTTTCTGGGAAGAAAAATATTCTTGCTCCAATGTCGTAACAGTGTTTTGCTACCTGCTAAAAACTAACTACTCCTTTGTGAAAAGACTGCTGATTAAGTAGATTGACATTTGCTGTCATGTCCAATAGAAGTGCTTTGAAGTGTAAACAAACACATCATGATGTGTTAACCTTGAAACCAGATAGAAACTGACCTTCCTAAAGGACCTGAAGTGCAGCTGTCACACTGCATGGGGGGAAAAGGCATACACGGTCATCTGCTTATCCAAAGGCAATTCATTCAAGCCGCTTTTGAGTCTATTGTTGCAAGAATCTATTGAAACAGCTTGTGTCAGCCAGGCCTGATATAATTATCTGTAAATTAAACCCTATGACAAGACACTGCTGTGGCTGCATGTTCTAAAACAACAGCTGAAAAAATATCCATTTGTTGATGTAATGTGCAGTTCCCTCCACAGCATATTTCTTGACTTGCTCATTGCTGATTTTGTTGTTGGGACTTGTCCATTATAGATTTAAACATAATGCAAAACAAAACAACAGCTTTGAAACATTTCACCAGTGTGGTCAGCCCATAGATCTTAATAATCAGTTGTGCATGATAAGCCACAACAAACTGTTGCAGTATATCTCTCATCCATAACGGAAGTGCATTGATGCAGAGCTCCAAGCAACTTGGAGTAGACCATTGTAATGACATTAGGGGCTTGCTGTGTAGGGCTTGGAGTTGAAAGGAAGGTTCACTTTCCAAAACCTCTCCTGCAGGGTAATAGAGAGTCTAGATTTGAGACAAGTGGGGAGCCTTGTTCCTGAGAATGCTATTTGTATAGGGTGTGAGTGTGTGTTAGAGAAAGAGAAACAGAAAGTGAGAAAGGCAAACTGGGTCCTATTCCTTATTCCCACTCCTAAAATTTCTATATCAAGGGGATGGATTCTTAATATGTAAGTATGCACCATACTAGCCAATTGTATCATTCAGCAAATTAGGTATCTGACTGTGGAATGAGATTATGGGAGTTCAATTCCCCACTGTGATTCTTGTGGATAGAACCATCCTGTGTAGCCATGGACAAGATGTAGAGTTTCAAGGTGCCCCAAGAAGAAGGGAAAGGTGAATGACATCTGTGTGCTGTCTACCTGATTATCACAAATCAGAAGTGACTTGACAGCCACCAGATGGTGGTGGTGGTGGTGGTAGACACCATACTATACCTAATATCTTCTCTAGTGTGCTTTTAAAAGTCATATGGGCCAAAAATAGGACAATGCCTTTCTTTTTCTTCCTCATCTCTCTCATCTACTACCTTCTGTTTTTCTCATATCCCAGAAGTCAAAGAGTGATAAAAACGTTTCCATTTATTTTCCAGACCAATATACTTCTGCACACTCAGAAATAAACATTTCCATTTATTTTCCAGACCAATATACTTCTGCACACTCAGGCTATCTCCTGAGCATGCCAAAACCACAAACACAGTTTTGGTTGGGCTTATGTAATTTCCAAACTGATATGCATTGGACCACCCAGGAACAGAATTAAGAAGACTGATATTGGTTAAGCAGGGTGAAATAGGTGTGACTGATATTTAAGTACTGGTATGTTTAGCCAAAATTTGGAATGCAGAAGGCTTCTATCAGAATTACATTTTCAAGCAAGTAATGGAGCAGTTAAATTCACCAGAGTTCTGGAGAAAAACCATCTATGGAGTATGACCTCTGTTCTCCCTGTGATGTCACAATGATAGCATATTTCTACCTTTGATGGATCTCCCTCCTGTCTGTTCTTCTTCATAAAGGAAGTCCTCTATTTGGAAGCATCCTCAATTGGAAGTATTGCCAAGGCTCATTCTGAGGATTTGAAAGGAAAAGAACCCACCCTTTGGAAGCCCTTAGGGCAGTGGTTCATAAACTTGGGTTAACCTGGGGGTTCTTGGACTACAGTTCCAAGAAGGCTTTACTACCAGCTGAGCTGGCTGGGGTTTCACTGAGAGATGGTCAGCCAGTCTCTGCTTAGACACATCTAATGAACTAAAAATCAGGATCTTTCTAGGAGTCAAGGAAAACCTAGAGGACAATTAATGAGGAAACTAAACAAGAACTGAAGAACAGGCCAGGAACCGGAAACACTTGGCTTTGTCCAGATACAGCTAAATCCAACCCCTGCAAGTACTTCCACTCACAAAGAGACTCAAGTCCCATCCCACATAGCATCACTCAAATGGCATTCTCCACCAATTTGGGTTACACTGCAATCCTGCATTCATTGCTAACACAACCCATCATCAAGCTGTATGCAAACCAGGTGGGTTTCATTATGAATTGGTCTCACCTACCTGAATGTTCAGCTCAGTTTTAATATTGTTGTGCCCATGAAAAGAACACTGGGGCTAGAGCAAGACTGGACTGATTTGTACCCCTAAAGATGAAATGGACTGAGATCAAGAAGTAATGTCGTTTTCAGAATTTCCAAAGAGTGAGAGCTCGAGCCTTCCCATTTCCTCTACTGTTTTGTACTTTTAATCAAATCAATCCTGCTTTGTTTCTTAACCAAAAGAAATATTAGTAATTTATGTACAAGTCTCAACATTTTTCTTCTGACATTCAGTGTGACTTTATATGGGCAGCTTGCATGCAAAGACTACCATTAAGCACTGGTAAGCCAGAAACTTTGGATCCAGTGCCAAACTAAACTTGGCATCAGATTCCCAAACAATAAGGCAGCCACTAGAGCTGACTGTACATATATGAAAGGAAAATAAGAGATAAACATGCAGAAGATTACAGTGACCATCAGGAAAGATGCCAGAACATGCTTTCTGGTCTGGCTGCTCCTGAGTTTTACACTTATTTATGTTGCTTTCCAATGTGTTCTTTCCCAAGGCTATTCAACAAGTCTGGAAAAACAAACAAAATGAATCAACTGGTATATTATACAGTATACAGTATCACACTATAGTTTAAAGTCATTGGTATGTACCAGGAAGTCTACAGTGCACTTGCTTAAAATGAGCAAAAATATGAAAGCGGGTGCTCCAAAGTCTATATGACATTTCTTTTTATTCTTCATGAATCAAAATGGAGGATATTAAAATTTTATTGTGATTTCTAACTTTTTCCCTGCTTCATTTACTTCTGTGCTTAAAAACAGTATGCCATTAAAGAAAAAGCCTGTCTGAGATGTTTTGCTTCTGGGGGCAAATGTAGGCTCCCTTTCCAAATTGATGTATGAAATGAGAGTGAATAAAGTTCCCTCACAGGGTTGCTGATATCAAGGTTTCAAACAATGGTGAGGTGAACAATGGATTGAAACATTACTAATTTCATATCCTGCTTAATGATCAAAAGCTCTCTTCCATTTGCTTGCAGGAAGCTAGGCTTGAGAAGCCCTACTGCTTCTCATTTGTTTTCAAAAATAATTCAAACTACTTGCCTGGTCTGGTTGCTTTCCATGAGGCATCCACTCACAACTCTTTGGTCTCTATTACATTTAATATGCTGAAATTACCCATCACCCATTAGAATCATAGAATCATAGAATCATAGAATCATAGAGTTGGAAGAGACCTCAAGGGCCATCTAGTCCAACCCCCTGCCATGCAGGAACCCCCATCAAAATATTTTCGACAGATGGCCATCCAGCCTCTGCTTAAAATCCTCCAAAGAAGGAGACTCCACCACCCTTTGTGGCAGCATATTCCACTGCTGAACAGTTCTAACTGTCATGAAGTTCTTTCTATGTTCAAATGGAATCTCTTTTCCTGTAGTTTGAAACCATTGCCCTGAGTCCTAGTCTCTGAAGCCATGGAAAACAAACAGTTCCCTCTTCAATATGACATCCTTTCAAATATTTAAACATAGCTATCATATCCCCCAGCCTTCTTTTAGAGAGGCTAAACATTCCCAGTTCCCTAAGCCGTTCCTCATAAGACATTTCCTCCAGATCCTCAACCATCCTGGTTGCCCTCCTCTGCACCCGCTCGAGGTTGTCAACATCCTTTTTAAACTGAGGTGCACAGACAGTACTCCAGGTGGGGTCTGACCAGAGCAGAATACAGTGGTACTATCACTTCCCTTGATCTAGACACTATGGTTCTGTTGATGCAACCAAGAATCGTATTGGCTTTCCTGGCTGCCGCATCACACTGCTGACTCAGGTTCAATTTCTGGTCCACCAAGACTCCCAGATCCCTTTCACAGGTACTATTCTCCAGCCAAGTGTCCCCCATCCTATATCTGTGCATTCATTCTTTTTACCTAGATGTAGCACCCTACATTTCCCTCTGTTGAAATCCATTCTGTTAGCTTTGGCCCAGCACTCTAATCTGTCAAGGTCGTTTTGGATTTTCATCCTATCTCCTCTAGGGAATTAGCAACCCCTCCCAATTTAGTATCATCTGCAAATTTAATTTGCATACTCTCTATTCCTTCCTCCAAGTCATTAATAAAGATATTGAACAGCACTGGACCCAGAACAGAACCCTGGGGCACCCCACTGGTCACGTCTCTCCAAGCTGAAGAGAGGCCATTTATGATCACCCTTTGGGTGTGATCAGTCAACCAATTACAAGTCCACCTAAGAGTTGCACTATCTATCCCACTTTATATTAACTTCTTAGCAAGAATACCATGGGGAACCTTATCGAAGGCCTTACTAAAGTCCAGATAAGCAATATCCACAGCATTCCCCTCATCCACCAGGCCTGTAATTCTATCAAAGAAAGAGTTCAAATTAGTCTGGCATGACTTGTTTTTAAGAAACCCATGTTGACTTCTTGTAATGACAGCACTGTTTGTTAAATAATTGCAGATTGACTGTTTAATAATCTGCTCTAGGATCTTTCTAGGAATTGAAGTCAAGCTGACTGGGTGGTAATTATTTGGGTCCTCTTTTTTCCCCTTTTTGAAGATGGGGACAACATTAGCCCTCCTCCAATCAATGGGGACTTCCCCTGTTCTCCAGGACTTCTCAAAGATTATTGCCAATGGTTCAGAAATTGCTTCTGCCAGTTCTTTTAATATCCTTGGGTGTAATTCATCTGGCCCCAGAGACTTAAATTCATTTAATTTTTCCAGGTGTTCCTTTACTACCTCTCTACGTATTCTATATTGCAATTCCCATCCTACCTCATCTAGTCTTTGTCCCAGTGGATCTCTTTCTTCCTTTTTGGAGAAAATGGGGGCAAAGAAGGTGTTGAGTAGTTCTGCCTTTTCCTTGTCTCCTGTTAGTAGCTGGTTATCCTCACCACACAGAGAGCCTATCATTTCCTTATTTTTCCTTTTGCTGCAGACATAACTAAAGAAACCCTTTTTACTATCTTTAATCTCTCTGGCAAGTCTAAGTTGATTTTAATACCTGAGCAACAGAGTAATCAGGTCCATAGGTCAATGGATTAGCCTTTCTCAGTATTATGAAATATGTGTTATTTTTATTTAAATTGTAGTAATTCTTTTGAAATGTGATGTTGTCTATCTAAACTAGCATATGCAAGACTCATTCAAAACAATGCCTTATTTATTGTAAGTAACTATCCTAGCCACTGGTGGCTTCACCTCAGCCCTGGTGGGGATGCTATGGCAGTTTTGCACTTGATGAAAAATTTCTCAGCTCAGTATGTGATTAATAATGGGGGAGGAAATATTTGTAGATGCCAGGTGGGAAAACAATGCTTAGATAGTCTCCCACACATCAGTTCCTCAGTGCAAATGCCTTGTCACAGCTGTGTTTAACCCATTTCCATCCAGCAAGACAAGAAGTATAATAGGAGCAGAACAGAAACAGAAAACATTGGGTTCCACCTTAGACCAGAAATGACCTTGGCTGAGTTGTATTACTACCATCTGAGCCAAGTTTGGTTGTCCCAATTTGGCCTGTTTCTACCTCATTTTGTAATATGGAGGGATTCTAATTCCTTTGTCTTCTTTTTGCATTTTGGATGCATTTTTATGCAATTTCTCATTATGTATGTGTTAAAAGAAATTCATATTTTTGTGAAAAATATACATAAAACAGAAATGCATGAAAACACATCATAGCTGGAACATGTACAAAGCAGATATAGTTTATATGTATTTCTTCTGATACAAGTTTTGCACATTTCTCCTAACATTGTGTATCATTTGAACAGATAATTGCATCAAATATTCAAAGAAAGAAAGAAAGAAAGAAAGAAAGAAAGAAAGAAAGAAAGAAAGAAAGAAAGAAAGAAAAAAGAAAGAAAGAAAGAAAGAAAGAAAATGATAGGCAAGTTTATTTCACAGTCCTAGCTGGTTGGTTTCTATTAAAGCATAACATGAATTAATTTGTGCTTCGTTTAAAGGCAAATGCAAGGCCAAATAATTCATAATATTATTTAAAAACAAATATGCAAATAAGTATTTAGAATTTTCAGCAGCAACTGGTGTAAAGAGAAAATGAATATACAATGGGTGATTTTCAGCAGATCTTCTAAAAGATCCATGGCTTTTGAGATCAGAAAAGAGCAGGTCATAGGGGAGCTGAACAAACTCAAAGCTCTATTTAGGCTCATTCCTTGTACAAACATGCAGTGCATGCTACATGTCAATTATATACAAATGCAACATTCCTTCCATGTGAAAATATGGTCAGAATGTGCTCTTTTTTTTTTTTGCACCATGGGCTATTGAGTGCTATTTGTTCTTATAGCCGATGAGATTCTCTGTTGAATTCTACAGAAGGTCACAACGAGAACAAAATCAGGGTCTTGATGCCAAACTTTAACCTCTGGAACACAGAGAGGAAAAATTGTTGGTGTCCTTTCAAATAGTAAAAAATAAATGCAGAGAGCCACAAGCTTCACATACTCAAAATGTATTTGCTGGTATTCCCACACAGAGGCATGGATAATGTTCCCACATTCACCCCAAAATATAGCCTTAAGCTCAAGATACATGTGGGCTTAATTAAAACAAACAAACCAAGTTTGTAGAAATTATAGAGAAGAGAAGTAAAATAGAGAATAAATAAATTAGGAAAGGATGCTAAGAGAGATAGATCTGTACACCTGTCAACTATGTGGGCACTCACTTTATATGCATATTTATTTATACATGTAAATGAAATTGCCTTTTAATCCTGTGGAAGATAACATGACAAAACCTTCATTTGTTTTCATAGCATTGTGAGCATCTCCACACCCCCAATATACCCTGAAACATAAATATTTTTGTTCCACTTTCCACTGACACACATCTCGTTTAACCTTGTTTTAAGACACAGATGGGGTTATTTGGACTGATGGCTGAGCATTCGTGTTGTTTGGACTGCAATTCAATTTTGTCTCATAAATCACTTTCTGCACAATTACTGAGTAATGCTGAAGGAGCACAGCACATATTTGTAATGTTTAGGTAAAAAGGTAAAGGTTCTCCCTGCACATGCGTGCTGTTCAACATTTACATCAGGCCGCTGGCTGAGGTCATTAGGGGACATGGAGTCTGCTGTCATCAGTACGCTGATGACACGCAGGTCTATGTCTCCTTTTCTACCGCTGCAGATGAGGCTGTCCGAACCCTCGATCAGTGCCTGGGCGCGGTCATGGAATGGACCAGGGCTAACAGGCTTAAACTCAACCCCGATAAGACCGAGGTTATGTTCTTTGGGCCCCCCTCATCCAGCTACAGTGGCCCGTATCCCAACTTGGAGGGTGTTTCCCTCAGGCCATCGGATGGTGTCCGGAATCTGGGCGTAGTCCTGGACCCGATGCTCACCATGGAAGCCCAGGTGTCCGCCGTGTCCAGGGCTGCCTTTTTCCACCTTCGTCGAATCACCCAGATTCGTCCGTACCTGGATGAGGACTCCCTCAGAACAGTGGTCCAGGTGCTGGTGATCTCGAGATTGGACTATTGCAACGCGCTCTACATGGGGTTGCCCTTGACTCTCATTCAGCGACTGCAGTGGGTCCAAAATGCAGCGGCCAGACTGGTGGCGGGTGTGCGTCGATTCGAGCATATCACCCCAGTTCTGGCTCGCCTGCATTGGTTACCCATTGCAGCCCGAATTAGATTCAAGGTCCTGGTTTTGGTTTACAAAACCCTCCATGGCCTAGGACCTGGCTACCTGACGGAGCGGATCGACCAGTGATCAACCTCGGCCCGTCCGACCAGGTTGTCGCGCGGGCGCACATGCTGCGCATGGCCACGCCCAGGGAGGCTCGGAGAGCTTCCACCCGTGCCCGAGCCTTCTCTGTGGCTGGCCCGACCCTTTGGAATCATCTTCCAGCAGAGGTGCGCCTTGCAGAGTCCCTGCCTGCCTTCCGGAAGGCGCTGAAAACCCTTCTCTTCCGGGAGGCGTTTGAGTGACCCGAACAGAGGTTTTTTTTTTTAGTCCCGCCATCTGTTGTTGTTGTTCTTCTCTGCTTTATTAGTCTATTAATATTTATTTTGTTGTTTGTAATTTTGCTGTGCTATAAATTTGTTGTAAACCGCCCGGAGTTCCACAAGGAAGACGGGCGGTATATAAGCTGTATAAATAAATAAATAAATAAATAGTCATATCCAACTCTAGGGGCGGTGCTCATCTCCGTATTCAAGCCGGAAGAGCCAGTGTTGTGCAAGTCCATGGTCATGTGGCCAGCATGGCTACAAGGAAACACTGTTTTTACCTTCCCACCTTTTACAGCGGTACCTATTTATCTACTTGCATTTTACATGCTTTCGAACTGCTAGGTTGGCAGGAGCTGGGGTGAACAGCGGGAGCTCGCTCCACTGCGTGGCACCCAGGATTCGAACCGCCGAGCTGCTGACTTTGAAGTCAACAGTTTTCGGAGCCTTAGTCCACTGAGCCACCATTAAATTGCATTTATTTGAGACAAAAGTAGTGGTTATTATTTATTGTGCAGCTCTTTGAAACAATTTGAAATTTATGAAATGGAGATGGCAGTGCAAGTTTCAGCAAATAAAACAGCCAAGGCTATCTTGGCTCAATATCAGTCAATAGTCCATTCAGCTTTCTTGGCTAAATACCAAATGAAATACCATTTTAAGGATTTTCCAGGTAGAGAGTGCTCCGATGTCATTTATGGTCCACTTTTCCATGCATCCTGGAACTGTGCAGCTTTTCCCAAGGCTACACAGACTGGCAACATTTGTGGGAGTTACAGTGGGGATGGAACTCCTCTGACCTCTGACTCTGCAGCCAGATGCCTAAAACACTGAGCTGTCAGCCAGTAAAACACCACTTATTCAGCTATTTTACAGCACTAGGTTGGTTGTGTGCATCTTTTTTCTTCTTAAACAAACAATGAGCCTTTCTCTGCTTGCTTTGTGTAAATTTAGGTGGGCATGATTAGGTTTGTAAAAGTGCAGAGACTGTGGGAGGGGGAAGTGCTCTTTTTCTTGATTTTGGGCCATCACAGACCTTTCTTCTTTGTATCATAACAGAGTACAGTGGTACCTTGTATAAAGGAATTAAATTTGTTCCAAATGAAATTACTGTATATTAAGCAAATTTTCCTTTATAAAAATTCCCCATAGGAATGCACTGAAAACAGAGTAATCCCTAATCATGACCATTTTTATGTTGTACGGATTCACCCCATAGACAATTCTGTTAAACAAATTTGCCATATCTCTGGAATTTTTTATGTTGTACAGATTTTATGTTATACAAACCGTTTGTTATCCAAGGGTCCACTGTATATCAATAAGAATGAGTTGTTTAGCAATTTCTCTTTCTACCTCTAATTATGTCTATGAATCTTCCATGCAGGTCACTTTATACAAGTACATCACACTGCAGGATAAATCCCTCCCCCTTTAACTTATAATTCAGATACTGCAATTCAGTTATAGCACTCCATGCATTGCTTAAAATACCAGTAATTACGAAATTCTTTGTGTTTAACTAAGTGATGATTATATATAGCAACAACATTTTTGGGCTGCAATGGTTTTTCTGTTCTCCAATAACATTCCATGTCTCACAGCTTACCAGCTTTATTACAATTAACAAACCAGATTCAGCTCTTCTTTAAACCAATGTAATCCTATTGTTTAAAGGCGTGTTGAAATGCGACCATTAAAGAGAACAGCAATTGACTACATTCTAGAGGGTCATATAAGCAATTAAATATTTGACTCGAATAAATTCTTTAGCAGAAACCATGAAAGACGATATCTAGAAACTAATCCAAAATATTTATTTAATAATAAGTGATACTCCTCCACATGTACAATCTCTGTGGCTTGTATGAGAAGCTTAGGAAAGAGTGTATTGAAAACTCAGCCATCGATTCACCAGTGCGACTGCTGAGCCAACACAAACAGGGATAGCTGGAATCTTGTACAAACTTGAGCAGCAGGTTTTAAAAAGTAATAATTTCAAAATGAAGTGTATTATTGAGTGAGAAACCTGCTGGTCCTAAGAAAATAAGGCAGGTGGCCTTGTCCTGGTAAGAGACCATTCTTCATGTGAATGTATAAACAAATTCCTGCCTTCCACTTCAGCCCATAGACTTAAAGTGTCATTTACATTATCCACATATGAAACATTAAGAATTATTTATCTGACATCATCATGCATTGAATTGTGCAATGGTCCTGTCATTCCCATGTCATAATGTAAATGAAAGAATGTTAATATAATGGAGGCAACTAGTTCATGTACACAAGGAATAAAAACAACTTATTTCAAAGGATATTAAATAAACCTGTAACAGAAATAAAAATAAGGCTTCTAACTGTGCTCTGGGGGAAAGAGCTTGTCAAACGTTCCAGGATGGTTTTCTGTTCAAAACAAGACCTCTCCACTTGCTACTTGCCATTTTTCTCAATTGGCACAGCAGTATACATTGTGCAGTTCTCTATTGGTTAGTTATTCTCTAAGGCCCTTTGTACACGACCCCTAAACTCTGCCGCAAATGGCTCCCAGCTCCGGAGCTTAAAATTGTTTCCCCACCAGCTCCGGAGTTTACAGATAATTAAGTGCGACCATGCCCACCTAAGTGCGTCCCAGCACACTTTTCAGGTACCTGCTCTCTGGAGGTGAAAATTCCTGATGCGGATATAACGTAGTGACTGCCCGGCTCTCCTTGCTTCTGTTTGTTCTTTTTTTTGCCACCCACCCCTTTAAGAGATCTGAATGCAGTGCTGGGATGGCAGAACGGAGGTGAGCTGCATTCTTTTCTACCTTTTTTTCTCCCTCCCCTCACGCAGCCAGCAGCCAGGAGTGCGGAGGGGGTGGGAACGCAGGAACAGCGACAAACCCCGAAGATCTCTGGTCTGAATTTAAGTGGCCAGCGGATCTTAGGGGTCGTGTGAAAAGGCCCTAAGTTAAATGGCATAAACTTCAGCAACAAATTGCCACTGTTTACGGAACTGTTGCTTGAAACCCTCATCACTAGAGATAGGCATGAACCAGTTTATCCCAGTTTGTAAAGGCACAGGTGCTCCCCACCTCCTCTGGCTTAATCAGCCACTCGCCAGACCCAGCATGCTAGCTTCCACCAGCTCAACTGATAATTGTCCAGTTCTAGCAATGACTCAAATTTCTTTGCCTTGCCCTCTTGGCTGATCTTCCTCTCAGATAAGAAAGTTGGGCAGAGAAGTCTCAGTTCTTGCTGGTGACTGGGAGATTAACCAAGAAAGTGGAAAGGGCAAGCAAACAGGGTCTGGTAAGTGATAAATTGGCTGAGGAGACAGGGGTTGGGAGCAGTAGGTACTGTGCTACCTCTTTTATGAACCTGCACATAGGGATAAAAAGGTTCATGCCCATCTCTACGCATCACACATCAGCTCACACAACTGGTACACAATAAGGGTTACAAACAGTGACTAGTTAACCAGTGACAATTTACCACTACATGTTCTGCCATTGTATTTGTATTGACACAACTATTCAGTGGAATTCTGGCCATTCTGTGGGACAGACACTTACAGTGAAGACTTGCAGAGTCCACCTACATTGACTGGTTCACAAGAAGCAGCTATACATATCTAACTTCAAAGCCATGGTAGGTTCTTTGCTTCTCGTCTCACGACGTGGTATCCAGTCACCTGCTTCACTCATATGGTTGCTTGGACAATGTGGACGATCAGAGGGAACTAAGTTGTACCGGGATTGAGTCACAACCGGAAGACACTGAAGTCTGGGGCCAGGGGATAAGCTGGGAATGATCAAGAAGAAATTAAGTTTTCATTAGAATTAATGATTTAAAAGCCTGTGTCTTATAGGATGAGAATATAGTGTTAAAATGGCATGAGGAAAAAAATGTGGTATCTTATGACCTTTCACAAGTTGGAGAACTTCGGCTAAGTATTAAGTCATTCCTGGTACCCAGTGTAGCATAGTAAACAGAGTGATGGACTAAGCCTTTGGACAACAGGATTTGAATCCCTGCTCAGCCATGGAAGCTACCCTGGGGAATGGAACAGGTAAAACAACTCCTTAAACATCTCACTTAAATTGAAAGCCCTATGAGATTAATCTGTAAATTGGTTCCAACTTGATGGCACATATAAAAAACAACTCTGTCTTTCACATTTTTCAGTTGTGAACTGAAAAAGAAGCACTACTACTAGCAAGGCCCTGTTGTATTAATTCAAAAGAAAGGAAAAGAAAAGAAAAGAAATATAAATAAAGAAAACACATCTAAACATGAAAATTAGAAATGGACACAAAGCACTTCACAGTGCTTCGTGCTGAATCATGAGCACAGTACCACAGGTTAACCTCCTCTCTCAACGGCCCACAGGCCCAGTCACTGGCATCAGTAGCACCATGGTGGGGTCCACCGGCCTATACCAATGGTGCACCATTCATTTAAGGAGTTGGAGCTGCCTTTCCCTGCCTCCACAGGCTGCCAGCCAGTCATTATCTGTGTGGGGCATCTCCCTATCCTGCCTCCTGAAAAGGTAAGGAAGGGCACACCCCCCCGATCCTTACATGACTGGCACACGACCAATGTAGGCGGACCCTGGTGTGCCACTGCTGCTGGTGAGTGGGCCTCTGGGCAGTGGAGGAGGAGGAGTGATATGTGTGCTGTCGTGCTCATTATTACAAAACACTTTGTACCTATCTCTAATACAAGAAAAATACAAAGAAATAACTTAGGCTAGACCTTTTAAAGACTATTTAGAGACACAGAGCAAAAAATTTATTTCTTGCCTCCTTCTTGTATCATGTATATCAGGCATGTCCAAACTTCGGCCCTCCTGATATTTTGGACCACATCTCCCAGAATTCTAAGCTTAGCCTGCCAATGATAAAGGACTGTGGGAATTGCAGTTCAAAACATCTTGAGGGCTGAAGTTTGGACATCCCTGATGTATATGCACCATGTATCACTGTTACTGTATCTTTACTTTCAGATGGGAATTAAGAGTAAATGTACATATAATATATTTTTTAAAAAACTACTGTTTTTGACATCAGAAAGTTAAGATTTTGTCACTTGGGTTAAGGTAAATAATTATAAACAAGAACCAGCCAAATTCAGCATTATCTTTTTTAAAAAGTTACCTCATTTATTTTCTTCAAATTTTGATATGAGATTAGATTACCAAAAGGAATTTCCTTCAGAGGATCTTACCCCGTGGGCAGAACAGATAATGATAATGGCCTTAATTGTTCGATTGCGAAACATAACTTATTTTTTCATAAAGGCTAATTTGGAGAAAGTTCTTGCTCTTCAATTCCCCTTCTCAGTGCCTTCTCTGAGTAGAGCCAACCTGTGTATCCTTGAGCAAGCCACACAGTTTCTGTGTGCCCCCAGAAGAAAAGAATAGGAAACCTTTACTGACTACTGTCTATCTAGAAAACTCTGAAAAGGCTCACTCTAAGTCAGAATAGATGTGACAGGAGGACACAATTCTGATTCTGATTCTTATTGCTATGCATGGTATTCTCAGATCTCTCACATACTTCTGCAACCGAGGTTCTTACTTACTTTGGTATCTTCTTTGGATTCTTGAAAAACATTCACATTGGATTCTTGAAAAACATCATTCTGTTACCATCAATTTCAACTGCTAGAATTTCAGATGCATCAGCTAAGTTTTAATGTAAGCAAACAACTACAAAAATATTCAAGATTACTTTATATTAGAAATTGGCACAAACAACTTGTTCTTTCCGAAGGTTCATAACTGTTCCTGATAGAGATGGGCATGAAACGAGCGATTTTTCATTTTTGTTTTTGTTTTTTCATTTTGTTACACAATGAAAACGAAACAAATTTTTTTAAAACAAAACAAAAACAAAAATGAAACAACCAAATTTGCCGTGTTTTTCGTTTTCGTTGCAGCAGATGCATTGAACTAAAAAGAATGCTAATGAAACAGCAATTTTTCATTTTTGTTTTCATTTTTTCATTTTGTTACCTAATGAAACAAAAATGATTTTTTTTGCAAAAAAGTCACGAAAATGAAAACGAACCGAAACGGACGCCTAAACGACCAAACGACAAACGAAACACCATTTTTTTGAGTCGTGCCCATCTCTAGTTCCTGATGTTGAATGCAGAAAGCATTTTCAGACAAAATTGGGCTAGATTTTCAAGGCCCAAAATGGCGAGATTACAATTAAAAGGGACATTATCATACAAAGGAAGAAATGTGAGCATGTATGCGAGGTTCTCTCAAAAATTATCCAGTGGACTGACTTACATCTCTTAAATGTGCATAAATTAGCAATCTCATTTCTGCCAGATTTTCCTCATTCCCACTTGCTGTTTGGAAGTAATATGGAGGAATGTATTTAGAAACATTGTAGCTTCATTGGGAAGAAAATGAACAGTTGGTGACAGAATGGCTACACGTTGTGCACACAGAGGCAATATAAGTGTTCTCCAACCATTTTGAGATTAACATAATAGAAGATTTCAGTATTCAGTGTGGCCATTGGTAACTTCAAATTTAACTCAGACATCAAAAGAGTGGGCTTTCACTTGTGAGCAATGTAACTTTTCTCATGTTGTAATGTTTCTTGCAGTCTCCTTCCTCACTTCCAGCCTCTGTTCTGAATACTTTTGTCAGCACTGTGGTTCAGAGATGAACTCATTCCTTCCCTTTATGTTCCTTTGATAAGAGGGTTTAAATGGATACAAAAAGGAAAAACAGTTATGTTTCAGAACACCACGTAATGCACACATATATCTTGGTATCTATTTGCTCAGTCTAATCAAGGGATGGCCATGTATCAAACAGCAAATTTGCTGCTAAGCATTTATCTATTAAAACTGGAGCTAATTTCTGTGGTTATACATAAACATTTTCCTAAAATTTCTGTAGCGTCCCTTCAGCATTGGCCTTGAAGCTGGTTAATTTTTGCTTAGAGGTACAAAGGGGGAAGAAATCTTTTGCATGCTATCATTTATAACTGCTCAGGAATTTGGAACCTCATCTGATGTGTCTGGATTATATCATTGTTAGAATGCTGTAACCCCTCCTGGGTAGGAATTGTGGCTTCCTCTCTCAACCTCAGATTGCTGTATTTTTTTCCTTTAAAGGGAGTTAGGGGGCATTGACACAAAATGACTCCCAGATGCCTAATATTGATTTCTTGGGTATTAAAACGCCCTGGACATCCATACAAATGCAGCGATAATGCAATAATTATTTGAAATTATTACCTACCAGGGGGTTGGGGTCCTTAAAACGTTTGTTTTTGTCTTCTCCCATCGCGATGTATTTTTCTTTTCCCTTTTAAGGATGACAAAATGGATGTCTCCAGCCACAAAATGGAGGCAAGCCATGTGATGGGATCATGTTCAACCAGACTGGGCAGGTCTGGCAGCCACAGAGGGCATAAAAACTATGGCAGCCCCCGTCCTCCTTGAAGTCCCCGGTGGGAGTTAGGGTGGGATTGCTGTCTCTGCGACTCTAGCTTCAGTCCTGCAGCCTCCCTGTGTGCGTGTGTGCGTACCTCTCGGTGAGTACCCTCCCCTGCCCTGCAGTGCAGTCACTCTGCGGCTGCCTTGCACCCTGGGCAATTCCCGCCGCTGCCTTTGCAGCCTCCCTGCGTACCTAGTCTATACTGTGTCTCTGCCAGCATCAATTTTTTTTAGTGTTTTCCCTCTGGTCTGGGGCATTGGAGGACGCCCCCGCACAGAAATGCTTTAAAAATCATGCAAAAAGTGGGTAGAAACAAAAAACGAAAAAACAAAAACACAAAAATGAAATTTTTCCAAAACTTCACAAAAAATGGAAACAAAATGAAACAGACCTCTCAACGAAAAACAAAAAACTGAAACACCATTTTTTTATTCGTGTCTATCTCTGCCTGCTTAAATAGCCAAAGAGGAGGCCAGGCAGATGTCTGGAGGAAAGTTATTTCACAGGTGAGGGGCAACGGCAGAAAAGGCCCTATTTCTAGTTTTTTTCTTTCAGGCCTCTTGTGGTATTAATTGACTTAAAGGCCTAGCCTGGGAAAATTGGGTATTATGGGCAGTTTTCAATGGGACAAGGCACTCTGACATACTAAGCCCATACTAAACCATTTAGGGCTTAGTATGTCATAGGTAAAACTTTGAAATAGATGCAGAACCGAACTGGAAGCTACTGCAGGGTGGCCAGCACTGGGGATATATAATTGTATTTCCTAGTCCCTGTCAGCAATCTGTCTGCTATGTTCTGGATCAGCTGGAGTCTCCACGTCAGCCTCAAGGGCAACCCCACATAGAGAGTATTGCAGTAGTCCAGTCTCAAGACTACCTATGCATGGACCAGTGTGGTGAGAGCCCCCATGTCCTGATAGGGGCACAGTTGAGCAATCTGCCACAGATGGTAATGGGCAGAACTGACCACCAATGCTACCTGGGATACCATAGATAGTGCCAGATCCAAGAGAACACCCAAGCTGTGCACCTCATTATGACCGGGGAGAGTCACTCCCCCAAATGAGAGGGAGTTTATTTATTTTCCTAGAGATAGGCTTTTCATTTCAGAAGTGGTCAGCTTCTGAAATGGAATGCGTGAGCCCAGCTGGCATTCAGAACCAGAGGAACGCAATCAACCAATCCCTTACCTTGTGCTGGGCTCACACAGGGCTAAACTCCAATGAGGAAGAAGCCTCTGATGTCATCTTTCCTTCTTCCTGGTGCTGGCCAGTCAGGAGCTGTGCAGGGAAATGCATCATCCCATACTCATTACAGTGATTCCAAATGAAGCAAAACAAGTTGAGGAGCCGTGTAGCCATCACAAAAACCAAATGCAAAATACACCTGTTCCACTTTTGTATTTCATTACAGTGATGAAGGACAATATACAGTCCAGTACAATTAACACATATTCAAGTTTAAGAACAGGGAATTGAGGGGTATCTTACGACATGAGAAGGCAACATTAAAGCTAAATGAGAATGCGAGCAGTTAAGAAAAAAGTATAAATTCCATGTAATCATGTATAGTAGACCACCTGAAAGTTATGAGCAATGGGAACTAACAATTGATAACATAGTGTCAATGTAATTACACAAGGAGAGATATAAGCACAAGATTATAAGTGGTTATAAACACAAAGTATGTGTATCCATATATGTTAGATTCATATACAAGACACAATAAGTAGTCCATCATTCAGGGAAAGCTTGCCTGAAGAGGACAGTCTTTGCCTGTTTCCGGAAAGACCCTACCTCATTTACTCTTTGTCCTGACTGAACACTTTTCTCCTTTGTGGAGAAAACTGAGGCAAAGAAGGTGTTAAGTAGTTCTGCCTTTTCCCTGTCTCCTGTTAGTAACAGGCTATCATTGCCACGAAGAGATCCTATCATTTCCTCTTCTCCTTTCATGGGAAATCATCAGAGATGGGAAAAGCTTTGTTTGTTTGTTTGTTTGTTTGCTTGCTTGCTTTTGCTTTGTTTTATTTTTGTGGTATTGTGGAATTCGTAGTATTCTAACAGAGGAGCACACATGAGTCTTCTCTTTAATGTTGAATTTGTGTCATCTTTTGAAAATTGAGTTTGTAGTAAGTACAGTAAGATGAACGACACTGACAATTAGATATGGGCACGAAACAAAAAAATGGCATTTCAGTTTTTCATTTGTCGTTGAGATGTCTGTTTCGGTTCGTTTCCATTTGTCATGAATTTTTGGAAAAATTTTGTTACCGTTTTTGTTTTTTGTTTGTTGTTTCTACCCGCTTTTTGAGCGATTTTTAAAGCATTTCCGTGTGCAGGCATTCCCCCAACGCCCCAGACCAGAGGGAAAACACTAAAAAAAATGGATGCTGGCAGAGACACAGTATAGACTAGGTATGCAGGGAGGCTGCAAAGGCAGCGGCGGGCGTTGCCCAGGGTGCAAGGCAGCCACAGAGTGACTGCACTGTGGGGCAAGGGAGGGTACTCACCGAGAGGTACGCAGCACACATGCACACAGGGAGGCTGCAGGACTGAAGTTAGAGTCCCAGAGACAGCAATCCCACCCTAACTCCCACCGGAGACTGCACGGAGGACGGGGGCTGCCAGATCTTTTTATGCCCTCTGTGGCTGCCAGACCTGCCCACCCAGTCTGCAACCTGGTCATGCTATTGGTTGAACATGATCCCATCACATGGCTTGCCTCCATTTTGTGGCTGGTGCGACATCCATTTTAAAGGGAAAAGAAAAATACATCGCGATGGGAGAAGACAAAAAAAAACACATTTTAAGGACCCCAACCCCCCTGGTAGGTATTATCAGACAATATAAATAATTATTGCTGCGTTTTTACGGATGTCCAGGGCGTTTTTTAACATTTAAAACAGCTCATTTCATTGTGTGTCGCCATTAATCGAAACAAAACGTAACGACCACAATTTTCGTGGTTCTGTTCATTTCATTGCATTTTAATCACAATTTTCGTTTGTCATTTCGTTACGTAACGGAAACAACAAACAGTAACCGAAACGAAAAAATGTTCTTTCCGTGCCTATCTCTACTGACAATTATAAATTAGGGGTTTAAGTAGTTCAGAAACACCCTACTATAAACAATTGATGCTTTAGAAAAATAAGGGTGACTCATATACATTACAGTGACACTTGAAAAGCTAGATAAATAAAGAGGTCACACCCTTGAAATCTCAGTACAGAAATAGTTCCCATAAGAAAGATCTACAGAAATAAGGTACTTAGGAAATACAGGAAAAGGCAGATAAGATTTTAGTGGATAGGGTCGGGAAGAGACTCCTTACCCAGAAGAACAGTAAAAAGACATTAAACTTGGAAAAAAATGCTGTGGCCACAAAGAATAATATGACCTGAAAATATGCCACAAAAATATCACAAAGGATTCTGGAAAAGAAGCCTTTTAGCACATAGAATCATAGAGTTTCAAGAGACCTCAAAGACCTTCCAGTTCAACCCCCCCTGCCATTACAGGACTCCCAACAAATGGCCATCCAGCCTTTACTTCAAAACCTCCAAAGAAGGAGTATCCACCACCCTCCCTGGCAGCATATTCTACTGCTGGACATCTCTAAACATCTGGAAGTTCTTCCTAATGTTCAGATGTAGTTTGAAACAAATGCTCTGAGTCCAAATCTCTGAAGCCATGAGGTTTCTACGCCAATGCTCGAAGCCAATGCTCGGAGGCTTCTACGCCAATGCTCGAAGCCTCCGAGCAAAGATCGGAGAACTTGAACATCTGGCAGCTAGGGATAACATTGATATAATAGCCATAACAGAAACCTGGTGGAATGTGGAGAACCAGTGGGACACAGCAATCCCAGGCTATAAACTCTATAGAAGGGATAGAGAGGGGCGGGTTGGAGGAGGAGTGGCCATCTATGTCAAAGAAGGCATAAAATCCAGCAGAATGGAGATTGACAGAGGGTCTGACTCCACCATAGAATCACTGTGGGTTAAACTACCAGGTCCAAAGAGTGATGTGATAGTTGGAGTATTCTATCGTCCACCAGATCAAAAACTTGAGGGGGACCTTGAAATGAGGAGAGAAATCATGGAGGTGGCTAAGAGGGATAGGATATTAATCATGGGGGACTTTAATTATCCCCACATTGACTGGGCCAATGCGAGCTCTGGGCAAGAAAGAGAAACTGGGTTTCTCGACTTGCTGAATGACTGTGCCTTAGAGCAACTTGTCATGGAGCCCACCTGAGAACAGGCAACTCTAGATCTAATATTGTGTGATACTCAGGACCTCATCAGGGATGTGAATGTCACTGAGCCTCTGGGAAACAGTGACCATGCTGCAATTACCTTTGCCATGCATGTTGGAGGAAGAGTGTCAACCAAATCAGACATAAAAACCCTTGATTTTCGAAGGGCAAACTTCCCTCAGATGAGGAAACTAGTTAGAGAGAAACTGAAGGGGAGGGTTAGAAGAATCCAATCTCTTCAGAGTGCATGGAGCCTGTTTAAAACAACAATAATAGAGGCCCAGCACAAGTGCATACCACAAAGAAAGAAGAGCTCATTTAAGTCCAAGAGGACACCGGCATAGTTAACGAGTGGAGTTAGAGAGGCTCTAAAGCACAAGGAGAGGTCCTTCTGTAAATGGAAATCCTCCCCAAACAAGGAAAATAAAAAGGAACACAAACTCTGGCAAAAGAAATGTAAAAAGATGATAAGGGAGGCAAAGAAAGGCTTTGAGGAACGCATGGCTAGCAATATAAAGGGTAATAATAAAAGCTTCTTTAAATATGTTAGAAGTAGAAAACCTGCCAGAGAACCAATTGGGCCTCTGGATGGTGAGGGAGGAAAGGGGGAGGTTAAGGAGGACTTGGACATTGCAGAGAAATTGAACGAGTTCTTTGCGTCTGTCTTCACGACAGAGGACCTTGAGCGGATTCCGCTGCCTGAGCCGCCCCTCTTGACTAAAGAATTAAATCAAATACAGGTTAAAAGAGAGGAGGTTTTAGGACTAATTGATAAATTGAGGATTAACAAGTCACCGGGCCCAGATGGCATCCACCCAAGGGTTATTAGGGAACTGAGAAATGAAATTGCAGATCTCTTAACAGTAATATGCAACTTGTCTCTTCAAACGGCCACAGTGCCGGAGGACTGGAGGATAGCGGATGTCACACCAATTTTTAAAAAAGGAAGGAGGGGGACCAAGGAAACTACAGGCCAGTTAGCCTTACATCTGTCCCAGGGAAGATGGTGGAAGGCCTCATCCAAGAGAAAATCTTAAAACACATAGAAGAACAAACCTTGCTGAGAGAAAATCAGCATGGCTTCTGTAAGGGTAAATCTTGTCTTACAAACCTTTTAGAATTTTTGAAAAGGTCAACAGGCACATGGATTTGGGTGAACCGGTGGATATAGTCTATCTGGATTTTCAAAAGGCTTTTGACACAGTCCCTCACCAAAGGCTGCTGAGAAAATTGCATAGTCAGGGGATAAGAGGGCAGGTCCTCTTATGGATTGAGAACTGGTTGAGATCCCGGAAACAAAGAGTAGGTGTCAATGGGAAATTTTCACAATGGAGAGAAGTGAAAAGTGTGTGCCCCAGGGCTCGGTCCTGGGACCGGTGCTTTTCAATCTGTTCATAAATGACCTAGAGACAGGGATAAACAGTGAGGTGGCCAAGTTTGCAGATGACACAAAACTTTTCCGTGTGGTAAAAACCAGAGAAGATTGTGAAGAGCTCCAGAAGGATCTCTCCAAACTGGGGAGTGGGCTGAGAAATGGCAAATGCTTTTAATGTAACCAAATGTAAAGTAATGCATATTGGGGCAAAAATCCAAACTTCATCTATCAACTCATGGGCTCTGAGTTATCCGTGACGGATCAGGAAAGAGATCTTGGTGTGTTGGTGGACAGCTCCATGAAGGTGTCTCCCCAATGTGTGGCAGCAGTGAAGAAGGCCAATTCCATGCTAGGGATTATCAAAAAGGAGATTGAAAATAAAACAGCCAACATTATAATGCCGTTATACAAAACAATAGTAAGGCCCCACCTGGAGTATTGTGTACAATTCTGGTCACCGCATCTCAAGAAAGACATAGTGGAACTGGAAAAGGTGCAGAAGAGAGTGACTAAAATGATTACTGGGCTGGGGCACCTCCCTTATGAAGAAAGGCTAAAACAATTGGGCCTCTTCAGTCTGGAAAAAGGCGCTTGAGGGGGATATGATTGAGACATACAAAATAATGCAGGGTATGAGTATAGTGGATAGAGGGAAGCTCTTCTCCCTCTCTCAAAATACCAGAACTAGGGGACATACACTCAAATTGAGTGCTGGGAGAGTAAGAACTGACAAAAGAAAATATTTTTTTCACCCAGCGCGTTGTAAGTCTATGGAACTCCCTGCCACAGGATGTGGTGATGGCATCTGGCCTGGATGCCTTCAAAAGGGGATTGGACAGATTCCTAGAGGAAAAGTCCATCATGGGTTACAAACCATGATGGAGATGTGTAATCTCTAGGCTTTAAACCAGGGTACTTCAAGGGCCAGATGCAGGGGAGTGGTATCAGGAGACAGATATCTAGTCTCATGCGCTCCCAAACGCATCTGGTGGGGCCGCTGTGAGATACAGGAAGCTGGACTAGATGGGCCTTTGGCCTGATCCAGCATGGCTCTTCTTATGTTCTTATGTTCTTAAAACAAACCTATCGCGTCTTCAATATGAGATCCTTTCAAATATTTAAACATAGTTATCATATCCCTTCTCAACCTTCTTTTTGCAAGGCTAAACATTCCCAGCTCCCTAAGCCACTCCTTGTAAGACATCACTTCCAGACCTTTAACCATCTTAGTCACCCTCCTCTGGCCTAGTTTGTGGTTGTCAACATCCACTTAGAATTGAGGTGTGCAGAACTGGACACAGTGCTCCAGGTGGGGTCTGAACAGAGCAGAATAGAGTGGTACTATCACTTCCTTTGATCAAGACACTATGCTTCTGTTGATGCAACAAAGAATCACATTGGCTTTCTTTGCTGCTGCATAACACTTCTGAATCATGTTCAATTTGTGGTTCACCCAGATTCCGAGATCCCTTTCACATGTACTATTCTCCAGCCAAGTGTTTCCCATCCTATATCTGTGCAATTCATTTTTTCTGCCTAGATGCAGGACCCTACATTTCACCCTGTTGAAATTGATTCCATTAGTTTTGGCCCAGCACTCAAATCTGGGAAATGTTTCATCCAATAGAATTTTGAAGGCAGCTGTTGACAGCTAATCAAAATATCAGTGGAAAGGGGGAAATTATGAATTTATAGAAAGACCTAGATTGTTAGAACCCAGTGCGGATGTTCTTTCTTTGTTTCACTCATTCCTTATGGATCAATGAGCTCCTAGTGACCTCCATGACCTCCATTGTGCAGTCTTCCTGCCTGCCTGTTTGTGTTTCTGTCTTTGTTCCCTTCCTTTTATTCCTTTGTTTTTAGGGGGAAATTCATTTTTATCTCCGTTTTTTTTGGCTTATATTTGCTACCTGACAGCTGCTGCACTGGGTTTAAAGAAGTAAAGAGAATGAAGGCAACAACTGGTAGGGAGGAAATCTGCCTGTTCTAGTTGTTGTGCCTTGTGGCTCTTTGATATTCTTTGATATTCTTTTTGCTCTTTTATCTTTCATCCTTTTTTGTTTTTATTTGTTTGCTTGCATTTGTTGGGTTTTGGGTAAGGGTGCTGTTTGTTGGGGGGTGGGTGCTGTCTTTTCTCCCCGTGTGTATGTGGGGATGTTTTTCCTGTTTCATAGGCTTTTAAAATTATTTGATTAATATACAGCATATTTACAGGGTATATTTGGAGAGAAGGGTTAGGACTGTTTTCTTGGGTAGTGGTAGTAACTGATTGTTCTGTTGCCTACTTTTTCAGTAGATTGATTCTCTGTTGCCTTGCTTCTGATTTCTGGGAGTAGTTTTTTATAGGCTCTTTGGAACTTTTTTAACTAGCACCAGAAAATATGAATAGGGAAATGAAATAAAATGAAACAAAATGCAGTCCCTTGCATGTTAAATGAAAGGACCAGAGCATGAAAAAATGCAAAAACAAAACTGGAAGCATTACAAGAACCCAAAATAAAGGAAAATACAAGCTTTTTACCATGAATTTACCATGAATCTTTACTTGAATCCTTCCCTTCCAAAATCCACCTTTTCCCAATATTGAGTGGTTTATTTTTTCCACTTGAATCTGGAAGATGTTTAGCTCCTTTCTAAGTAGCTGAATTTTAAAAGCAAACATATAAAGATTTATCTGCTAGGAAAAGGAATATCCAAATATCCTGAACCTTAATATTATATCCTCTTTTTTCTATGCCAGTGCATAAATTAAGGATTTTTCCCTTGTATGCAATGGCCATCTCATTTATTATTAAAATTCCACAAAATATTAGTTGTCAGAACATATAAATTAAGTTGTGTTAATGATACCATAAACCACAACTCATAAAACTGATCCAAAATACACAATATAATCTGGCATCTCTTGTAGAAAATTATTTTCTTAACATCTTCAACAGAATTAAGAGCTAAAGGGCTGGCACTTTCAAGAGCAATACAACATATATGAACATGAAACATCTGGAAGTTGAGTCATGGCAACTGGACTTTTTTCTTGAGATAGAAATTTGAAGGAGAGATAGAAATTTGAAGGACAAAGGGCACTCATTCAAAGATGAGGATGTACACATATTAGACAGAGAAGATATGTGGTCAGAGAAGCCAATAATGTGAGCATTGAAACCCCCCTCTCTCAACAGAAGTGGGGGACTCAGGCATAGTCTATCTGCTACTTATCAGGGTGTGCTTTCAACAATACCCAGACAATTCAAAAAGCCTTCACCACCAAGGCCATAGCTAATGACACATTCTTGATAGGTTTCAGCACCTTAGGCCATTGTTCACCTTAAGGTTATGGAACTATTGTCTACCTAATGAGCCTATTCAGGTAATTGTTCATCTTATGAGCCTAATTCAGACCAGGGTGACAAGAAGTCAAAGCTAACTATAAGATGGAGGACTTGCACTAGCTGTATTCAGACTGATGAGGCTATTTGGATGAGCAGCGAAACATTTCTATCCCTCAAGAAAAAGAAGGCCAGTTGCCATGACTCAACTTCCAGATAAACTGACCTAGATGACTGAGAATCTTCACAGACATATGAACATGAAACCTTTACTCATTTTTCATTCAATTAATTGTGCGTGTCCAACTCATATGTTTATTAGATTGGGCTGCTTTGTTTCTGTTCTCTTTTCCAAACTCAGCCTGAACATAGAGGTATTTTTAAAAAAATAATTAGGAACTCATAATGACAGCTCATATAGCTATGAGCACCCTGCATTGTGCCCCAAGAGATTAGATATGGGGCATGAGTATGGATTTTCCAAGCCATCCCGTATGCAATGAGAAGATTGAGAAATGAGGTAACAGTGGGAACGTCTGATATCTGAAGGGCTGATGTGTATGATGGAGCAAGCTTGCTTTCTCCTGGTCCAGAGGGTAGCAGGAGTTAAACAATGGGTTTAAACTACAAAGGAAGAGATCTTGTTGAACAATTAGGAAGAGATTACTAATGATGGGCAGTGGTCACTGTTCAACAGTGGTGCGGAGTCTACTTTGTTGAAGGTTTTTAAACAGAGATTGGGTGATTATTTGTCATGGTTCAGCTGTGGGTTTTTATCTTGGCAGGACATTAGTGTTGTTTATTGATCTGTATTCCTATTATCTGTAATTGATTATGTTGAAGTAACTGCCTTCCTGTTCCAAAGGGAACAGGCCTATTGGTTATTTCTAGTTGCTGCATTTGGATCCTCAATCCTATTGGTTTCCACCAAAAGGCAGCTTTGTGATTGTTTGTAATTGTTCCCTCCAAAATGTATCTTTTCCTAGCCTGTCCTCGTTCCTATAAATGTAGCTCCCTCTCCCCAGTCTGGTTCTCTCCCTGAATAAAGAGTTGTTACAATAGAAGCTGTCTCCAGCCTACTATGTCACAGAGCTGAAATCACTTGCTGAAATCACTAAACCCCACGCTTTTACAGTTAGGTTCAATCACTCTCTGGCTATGACTTTGTGACCAAAATCCAGTTGGCAGAGCTGCACTTGTGCAAAGCCATGACATCATCAGCTTTGATCTTTCATCCCTAGATGAAGAGCCTCAGATTAGGGGTTGAAGCAAGCTTTGAATGTCTGATAATCACTCCCAAGACTTATAAAAACTTCCCCAGAGCAAAAGAGAACTCTCCAGAGTTTGGTATTGGAAACTTGGTATTGGGGGAAGGAATAAAAAGCTTTTGAGATAGAAGCTGCAAACATCATCAGTTTGATGGATAGACATGTGCACATTTTCCTTTGCATCTGAAAAATCCACCAAGAAACAGATACTGGAAACACACACACACACACACACACACACACACACACACACACACACACACACACACACACACACACACAATTTTCAGGGTATCTCAGCGCTCATTTCAGTAGCTGCCAAAGTAAAATGAACTTAGATTCATATCTACTGCGTTCACCTCTACATTATGCCCTCTAAATGTTGCCACCTTGAGGCAAACCTTCATGGGTTTCATTCTGCTTAGAGCTCTGATTGAAATGAACAGTGCTTACATCCGACTGCATAGCTTTGGCTTGTAAAACATATTCAGTATTACTAACTTGTGCTTTGGCCAGCAAAAATGCATAAAACATACAGTATGAATAAAATGTTCTTTGGCCAGCCAAAACACAACTTTGAACTATAATTAGAAGTGCAAACAATCTTGTACAGAGTGGCCACTATTTATAGTGGTAGGGTGAAGCAGCCCCACAGCATCAGTAGGAATTTAGCAAGTCAATTCCTCTATGCATTTCATTGATTCAAATGAGCCTACTCTAATTGAATCATACTTTACTGTAGCAATTTGCAGACAGATTAGATCCATTTGAATTAATGGGACTTCAAGGTGTGTTGACACTCCACTGTTCAAATGGGTCTACTCTAGTGCAACCCACTAACTGAGCAACAGAACAGGATGACAGCTATTGTTCCAGTGACAATGTGCTGCTCCATAACTCACCAGGAGAACAGAGCAGGAGAACAAAGAAGGGGAGGGACCACTCCTTCCTTTGGCCACTGGATGGAAAATAAGCCAATGAATGTTCTTATCTGGTCCCCACACAGACAGCAAAGGCCAGAAAGTATTACCCTTCAGCACCAGTTCTCAAGCAACTCCATGAACACAAATAATGTTTCAGTATAGATGGTATGTTATTACATTCCAACAGGAGCATTCAAAGGATTGGGCTTGGGCGTTTTATTCTTGACATGGTCTCTGTTGTTTCTTGCTTCCTCTTGTCTAAACCCATGGTTTGAAGTAGTTGAAAAGCTTTATCAAGCCAAAGAAAACTGGCAACAGGTGGTGTCACATGTGTTATGTCTAATTTCAGCCTCAAAATATTCCCCCACCCACCAGGGCTCCATTCTTGGGAAAGAGGAATTCTAAAGGAGGTTAGATCAAAAGCAATATTTGGTGGGTGTGAAGGATTTGCAACTTTCTCTGTCCTCCACTCCTCCATTGGTGTTATTTTTATCTGGTCTGTCCATTTTTGTGGCTGCATCGACTGAAAGAATGAGCCCTAATATGTGCAAAAATAATATCTGGGTATTATAGTGAGTAAGCCATCCTGGAGAAAATTAACTTATTTACATTATTTATATGCTATGTTTCTCCCCGTAGAAGACCCCGTAGAAGACCCAAATCTACAGAATTCTACAGAATTCATAGTTAGTTGCTCTCACCAGGGATAAATCAACATGTGAAATCTTTTTTGAAATTTCCATGGACCTCAGCCATTTGCCTTTTTGTGCCTCAGCCATTTGCCATCATTTTCCCCACAGGTGTGGGGTCTATTTTTCACATCCTGAAATGCCACTTTGCCTGATCAACAGTGTATTCAGGATGCAGACTGATCATTCACATATCCTTGACAGTGTCCTGCCATCTCTGTTTTGGTCACCCATGTTGCTACCAGACATTGATTTTCTTCTGGTACACAATTTGGGCAATGGTGGAAGGTGCTTCTCTATGGACATGTTAAGACCAGTGGAGCTGCCTTTCTCTCATCTTCTCTGTTATTGATACGATACCTAGTTGCTGTCAGGTACTTAAGAACATAAGAACATAAGAAGAGCCATGCTGGATCAGGCCAAAGGCCCATCTAGTCCAGCTTCCTGTATCTCACAGTGGCCCCACCACTGTCCCAGGACATTTTGGATTTACCATTCTTTGACCTCAAAGGTACTCATGTATAAGTTTATGGTTCCTTTATTATTACCCATTATGCATTGTTTTATTAGCCCACAGAATGCAATCTCAATATTCTGGCAGGTAACTAATAGTGACATATGGAAAACCGGTGCATGTCAAAGGCAGACAAAGCAAGACAGAAATAGCTCCACTGACCCACTCCTCAAACTTTGCCACTGTAATGTATATATATCATAATAACTCTCCCCCCCCCCCCCCGCTTTTGGCAATACTGTAGTCGGTCACAGAGTGTTAAAGTGGGTATTAATGGCTAAAAGGAGCCCCAAGGAGAAGATACTCTGTTCCATATTAAATACAGCATTTATTGCTATGGTCTTTGAAAAAAATGTATATTTAAATAGAATATATTTAAATAGAAGGGAAGTGATAATGGCCATTTAAAACCAGAAAAGAAAATGAAGTTATAGCTGGTGGAATGTTCTTAATAGACAAATGCATACTTTTCCAAGTATAAATTGCCCGTAGGCAGTTTGAGGGTTTGATTTTTAAACATGTTTATTTATTCTGGGTGAATAATGTTAATAGAATCTAGAGGCTATTTGTCGTCAAATGATGCTTTCCAATTCACAATTACCCACCTACTAAATGTATAGAAGCAACAGATAAAGCAGCTGGAAGCAGTCTATCATTTTTGTTATACTTTCCATAAGGATTTTTATAGCCACTCCTGGGGTAGTCTGAACTGACTGTTTTCATAGAAGGTAAGCCAATATATTACTTCTTTGATCATTGACAACATGATCATCTCAACAGTTTCTCTGATGTATTTTCTTCGAATCTGAAGAAGAAATGCTGTGTTTCATAGCAAGGATGGGCAATCTGTGGCGCTTCCAATGTGATTAAACTCCAAATTCCAATATCCCCACCCAGTCTGCCTCATGATTCAGGATGATGTAAGGTGCAGTCCAAAAACCAGAGGGCCACATTAGGCCAGTCCTTATCTGGAGATAGTTACCCTATGCTCAGGATTAAGTATGTCTGCAAATGCAGTGGAATATTTAATTTGAAAGTGTCTAATAACTGTACTAAACTGGTTTTCAATAAGCATGTTTTGAATGACAGTGCAGTCCAGTAGATATCCATACATGAGTAAGCTGAAGAACTAAACGAATTAGTTGCACAACCTTAACTGAAGATCTGCATCTACATCAAGGGCTAGAAATACTGCTCCTTGATAATAAGCATTTGAGTCCTCCTATCATCAGCAAAAAGCCATCTATCACCCTAAAAACTAACAAATTTAACCTGACATCAGCGTTCTTGAACTATCTCCCACTTTCTTCAAACACACCTGAAGAAGTGAGCACTACTTCACGAAAGCTTCATTAGACCTTAAGATGACTCTAAGCTCTTTTTTGGTGCAACTAATTCTTAATGACACATGAAAACATGTTGAGCTCATATTTAAGAGATATGGGTGATCTCTGGTTTCCCCGCTCTCCGCAAAGCCTCATTATAAATACTGTACCCAAAAGACTCTCTTTTAAGACAGAGGGCAGTGAAAGTAAATTAGCACATTTCCAAGAAGGATTTAGATTGAAATTTTATGCATTTCTCCTCAGAGGTCACAAGCAAAAGGCAGAACGACCAGTGAGAATCTGTATCAGAACTTCTGTATAAGGAATGTTTCTTGATAGAGTTGTCCAGCATGGCAAGTAATGCGCTGAGTGAGTGTAAGAGTAAGGAATATGTTCTGCATCTCTAATGTGATGCCTTTAAACAAGGAATAAATAATCTTTTTCCTTCCATCCCATAGGCAGTAACTTGCATGTTCCCAGGGGCAATCTGCTGGCATTTTTTTATAATCCTGGGGGAAATCACATTCAAATCCAGCCACATTTTTCCTTTCAAAAACTTGCGTCAATCTGGATTTCCCTCCCTTGTGCATGATCTTTTGGTATTCATTGCTTATATAAGGCTCACATGTTGCCCTTTTTTGTTCACAAAATGTGAATGTGATGGACAAATCTTGTGCAGCTCAAGCTAAAGGAGAAACTTGCTGGATTTCCCCTCCCCCCGCCAGTATCTCAGCTTGTAACGGTAGAGTTACTCACAATTTTGAATGGTAGTCAATATTTATTATCTGCATTGTCTTTGCTAAGCAATTAAGTTGCACAGATAAAGGGGACTAAAATTATATTGATGTTACTCCTGCCTGCTTTTTGAGCTTAGCTAGTCTTCCCAAAACTCCGACATGATACATTTTCTAGTGATGCCACTGATATGTATAGTTAACCTTTTGGTAATCCCTGTGTGCTCCCAACTCAGAGCCCAATTAAAAAAATTTAATTGTAACATATTCATAAATAAAACTAGTCTTAATTCTAATTGAGTACTCTTTTTCAGGCAAGTAAGTTGCATGTTTAGTAGGAATTGCAATGCACTCCACGTGGGGCTTTCCTTGACCCTGATTCGGAGACTGTAGTGGTTGCAGAATGCAGTGGCCAGGCTGTTGGTTGGTGCGGGCAAATTTGCATGCATCACCCCTATCCTGGCTCACCTGCACTGGATACCCGTTGCCTCCCAGATTAGGTTCAAGACATTGATTTTGGTTTACAAAACTCTCCATGGTGTGGGCCCTGAGTATCTGGTGGAGCATCTCTCTCTCAGGTCAGGTATTGCCTCACCCACCAGAGCTTCACAGGCATTTGCACTTCAGGCTGCCACTATTAAAGAGGCCCCTAAAGCAGTTATGTGAAACTGGGCCTTTTCTGTGGCAGGCTTGTCATTATGGAATACCTTACCGAAGGAGCTCCGTCTATTACTCTCTCTACATGTCTTCTGGAAAGCTCTTAAGACCTGGCTTTTTAGGGAGGCAATCAGTGACCAGTAAGATTTTAAAGTTTTGTGTTTTCTGAAGTTCTGCTGGGTACTTTTTTGTTTTTTGTTTTTAGTTTTTAGTTTTTTTTTAGTTTTCTTATGTTTACATTTTGTTCCTGATGCTATTTTTTGGGTTGCTGTGTTGTTGTTGTTGTTTTGTTTTGTTTATCCTGATATGCACCAACTTGAGTTCCCTTTGGGAAGTAGGTGGTATATAAATCTTGAAAATAAATAAATAAATAAATAAATAAATAAATAAATAAATAAATAAATAAATAAATAAAAACACACTGAATGGTGTGATCCATGAATTTTGCATATGCTCAGACACTGCCTACTTACCATCTTGAGATGCTTAAAACCAATTTGCAAAAAAAAAAAAGTCACACATACAGTAGGAATGATGAACCAGAGAATGATTCACAGTGACACGGAGAGGTAAACAAAGAAGACTACACTAGAACATCCACTGTTCCAAACTAAACTTTCAGTAGCACATGTTCATGAAGGTTCAGCTGTGGATCCAAATACAATTATGTTTTCTTTGAATGGTTCAGCTCGGAGCTTAAAAAAATGTAACAGGAAATTTCAGCTGAGTTCAGGAAATTTCAGGTTAAACTCCAAAGTACAATAGAGCCAGGAAGTCCGGAGGGGGTCAGACTAAGACCTGTCACTAAAAAGGCCCTCAGACTACCCATTTATTTGATGGTAGAAACAGGAGGAGAATATCTGCATAGGAAAACTGAAAATGCCATAACTTGATGTTTTTGAACTGTGGGGCGTGGTTTCATATACTTCAACAGCTACCATTCACACACTACTGAAGATGAGAGGGCAGATTACTCCCAGTCTTCACTGTTCCCTATGGAAAATGCAAATTCCCAAGTGAAACATCCATAGTGAAGCATTAATGCAATGTTATAACTGTAGAAAGAGATTTTAATCCCAAATTCTCATGTAGTGAATTCCACAGATGCACAGAGTCCAAACTTTTATTTGAATGTTTATTTGGTTTTAAAATAACATTTGCAGGTTATATGGGATATATTTATCAAGGACTTGATCCAAAGTTCAGTTTGATCAATGGAGTCTTGCTGTTGACTTAAGCGCTTTGACACCTTGTTGACTTTTAATGTAATTAATATTTTTGATGTACACGGTGGTAAAAAGAAAAGACAAGAAATAATGATGCCATGGATGAAACAGGAATAATGCATTGCTTTGAAACACATGTGTTTACCACTCAGAAAGCATATCCTTAGAAAGAAAACTAACTGAATATGACATAGACCCTATGTTGCTGACAAAAGTATCATGCACCCATTTTACAATCCCATATCTCCTCTCTGTGGTACCATTCACCCACCACTTTCTAATGTAGGAAATGGGATATTTTTCCCCTGCTGAGCAGGTGTGGTGATTTTTTTCAACTTGCTTATTTACTTTAGCTGAAGTCTAACTTTTATTGAAAATAGGATGGTGCAGAGTTCAAAAGGCAAAACCATTCGTCATGTTACTAAAATACTAAGGAAGTGTTTTTCTGAACTCATTTCCCCCTTCTGGAAATACGTATTTAAATAGAGTTGGGGGTATGTGTGTTTTTAATGGATGGGGGAAAATTGGCATGCACAGTTCATTTCTGATCATGAACATATGCTGCAGTTTTAGAAAGACAGGAGGGTGGAATGTATGTATGTTCTTTTACTTTGTGGTGTCGTTCCAAACAAGTACTCTTTTTCTTTCTTTCTTTCCTTTTTCCCTCTGGCAAGGAGAGAATGTTTTCAAGCAAACTCTATGGGTGCAACCTAGAAAGGCCTAGATTTGAATTGTTGGGGTAATGATGGTGTTTAGGAGGTTCCCCTCTGCCTTCCTTTGCTGATAGGGAATCTGCCATAGCAGAGGCGCATGGAATCTGTGGATAATTATATCCCAATGATAAAAGCCCAGGAGCAATGCAGATTGGAGCAGCACAACATGGGTGTTCGGTTGAGGAGAATAAGGCAGGATTGGCTTTGGCAGAGACAAAACAAATTTGTCATGGGATGTGGCCTCTCACTCACAACCCTCTACAACTGTTTTGCCAGGGTGGTTGGTAGTACAAGTGGTACGTTAGTAACGTTTGCAGCCATATTGCATGCCACACCAACAGAGTGCATCTGTCTGTGTACATTTAGATTACAGGGACAAAGGGTCTTCCTGGCCCCTTCCTCCAGGGAAAAAGACACACTATCACTTCTGCTAGTATGGAGCTAACACAGGAGACACTCATTCCATTGAAGTGAATGGCAGGGGGAAAAACACTCTCTGAAGGAGGCCCTCATGACTTTCATCCACTCTGGCTAGTGTGACTCCACAGAACTCTGCATGGGAATGTAGAGTGGTTGATTCTCTTATATTCTGCCTTCCTTCTACAAAAGAAACTGAGGCAGTGTGATACAATGGTACCTCTGCGTACAAGTGGCTCAACTTAAGAGCGAAAAACCGTTGACATTTTAACTGCTGTCTTATAAATTTTAGATGAGGTCTGCTCTACTTAAACTTTTTTTTTTTTAATTTTTTATATATTATTTTTATTTTTTAGATAGGGCTGCTCTATTAAGAGTTGTTTGACTTAAGAGCATGCATTCGGAATGGATTAAACTTTGTACTTCAAAACACAATATTTGAAAGGCAAAAAAAAATAATTCATACAATTTTTAAAAAGGGATTTAAAAACATATTAAAATGTTAGATAGAAGCATCATTAAAGCATATTTAGAAAGAACAAATCCCTCTTAGCCAATCATAAAGATTGATCATGAATCTGGAAGTTGAGTCACGGCAAATTGTGTGCCTGCTTTCTGCTACTTATCAAGCTGTCCTTTCATCAATCCCCAAACAAATCAGAAGCACTTCACACTTTCACCAGCAATGTCACAGCTAACAACCCATGCTTAATGGGTGTTGGGAAGAGTTGCATAGGTGGGACTTTCATGTATCCCAGGCCATTGTACGAGCCTATTCAGGCCATTGTCCACATAAGGAGCAAATTCAGACCAGAGTGTTGGGAAATCAAGGTGAATTATAAATTGGAGGCCTCGCCACTAACTTTCCTCAGACTGACAAACTGCTTGGATGAGTAGCGGAACATCTCAATCTCTCAAGAAAAGAAGTCCAGTTGCTGTGACTCAATGTCCAGATAACCTCACAGGGATGACACAATCTTCACAGACAGGTTGATCATAAATAGAAAGGGTAGCTGAGGACAGCACAAATGGGTCCAGCCTGGCCTTATTTGGGAGGGAGTTCCAAACTCTGGAAGCAACAGAGAAGGCCCTACTGAATGTCCCCATCAACATACCTGTGAAGGTAGTTGGATAGCGAGAAAAGCTTTTTAGATGATTGTAATACCTAGATAGACTCATAAAGGAAGATGTAGTCTTTGTGATAGTTTGGGCCTAAGCCTTTTAGGGCTTTATCAGTTAAAACTAGAACTTTGAATTTAAGATCAACTGCTTCAGTCACCTCCATCCCATCATTTTGCACTGTCAATTAGTTGGTTAGTTTTCATATACATGTTATTCTTCTATCCAAAAAGACCCAGCACATACCAAAATAATGTATATATAACATAAATAAAAATAATGTACCCCATATGAATGATGAAATACTATAAAATCTAAACAATTTTATTTCATTTACATTTATAAAAATGCTTGCCAAGTAAGTGATGTAATTATTAGTTCCTAGCCTCCGAAGACTCAAAGGCTGAAACAACGTTGCCTTATATCCCTTCCTGAAACTTGCAGGGATGTCACACTTAGAAGATTCTGAAAGACAAATCCAAAGCATGAAGCACACAAACAAGTAAACAAAACACTTTTTCAAGACTCCTTCAAGCTAGAATACTTTGACAGGTGGCATCTTTGGGAGGGCAGTTATTGATGACCTCAATATATGCGAAGCTCACATCGGTAGAGGTAGTCCAGTGAGTTAACTTATGTTTAATGTAGTTCCCATTAAAAACTGTATAATAGAGGTACTCACTCACTCTTTATTTCAGTCACTGACCAGATAAAATACAAGATACATTCCACATAAAACCAAAATAAAAGTGTATAAAAACAATAAAAGCATGCACACAAGACAAGCATTTATACAATGGCATACTCTTTCATAATCAGGCTCATCTAGCTCATCTAGCAGAAATCAGAGACTTTCTATTTGATATTAAAGAGCTCATGATCGTCTTAGTAGGCTACCTGACGAAGACTGAACAGCAGAGAAAAGAGGTCAGTAGCACACCAAGGTCTAATAATGTCAACTACTATAATCTGACCCCAAATACAATAGACAGAATTGCTGGTCTTTCTCTGGAAGAACTTTTACTTTGTGTGGACCCAAAGAACATAGCACAGCAAAGCTTTATTCCTCCAAATGTCTCTAAGGCTCAAGAAGAGGCAGTCATCCAGACTCCCTCAGTTGCCATAGAAGTCCCCACTGAGCCCCCAACTGGAACGTCCACAATTCCAGCTGTTAAAAGGAGTAATAAAACGTCCAGTAAAGGTGCACCACCAAGCCATAAGATGGGGAAAAGGAAAAGTAAGGGCAAGACTGGTAAAAGGAAGGTGGCTAGCCACCCTCAGAGCAAGGCAAGGAAAGGTATGAACTTTAGACCACTTTTCAAATTATTGGAGGAGGATAGACCCCATAATACCAGGAAAACTAGAGATGCTACCAGGAGTACTTTACAGCCGGGCATGGAGGCAAAAAGGCCAACAAAGAGGGAACCTGAACCTGAACCTGAGACCTGTAAAGCTGCAAAATTGCCCCCAGATATGACCCATCCACAGAAGCAGATTACCTCCAATTCAGATGGATCTGATATTTGCATGGCAGAGCTCCATCAAGTGAAGAGACATTTTCAACCAAAACTGAATGGGAGAATTGGAATGGAAGCAAGCAACCAACAACTTGGCAATAGGATTTATCCAATTCCAGTCATAATTGGAAACAGGAAAGCATACATGAGGCTTGGGAGATGGAGAGCAAATGGGAGGAAAGCAATCCACAAGAAAGCTGACACTAATCTCTGGACAAATGAGAGAAATACTCCTGTATTAAATGGGCACTCACAGATTTACTGGCATGGACAGACCCAGAGTGGGTTACTAGAAGGTGTAATTCACAATTGACATGGGGACAAAAATACTGTTCAATCTTATAGTAGCCATGGAGTGGATTGTGAACCTCTAGTTACTAAGGATGTAAGGGGAAGGAACATTATGACCTCACAATCCAAATTCAATTAAAATTATCTCCTGGAATATTGCAGGATGGGGATCCAAATTGGTAGATAATTCTTTTAGAGAGTATGTGGAGAAGTTTGATATTTTACTGTTTCAAGAGACTTGGTCCCAGCAAGATTTGGTATTGGATGGTTTTATGTCACATGTTCTTAAGGCAATTCCAAGTGGGAAAGGGGGTCGCTGTAAGGGGGGATTGTGTGTGATGACGTCTAACAAACTACAGGCTTGTGTAGTTACTATCGATCCCATTCCTAACATTGCTATTGCTGTAATATTGAAATTTAATCTCTTTATTGTTAATCGACATTTATTTTCCACCTCAGCAATCCCATGAGTGCACTAAACAGGCTTGGGCTGCATTAGAAGATTATATTGTCAACCTGATTGTGCTTCATCCTTCAGCTTCGCTCATCCTGATGGGTGATTGCAATGCAAGAATAGGTTGTAATGATGAAATCTTATTTTCACGTTATAACAGGTTACCACCCGAAACCAACACTTGTAATCCTCTGCCCTATAGATTGTCTAAGGATAAGGGTTGCAATTATGCTGGGTTATGTCTTATGCAAATGATTAATAATCTTGATTTGGCTCTCTTAAATGGAAGTGTGAAGGGAGATAGGCCGGGAGAATTTACTTTTATATCATCCAATGGTGCTTCAATAATAGATTATGCTCTAATCTCCCAGGACCTGGTAGGAGCAATATCAAACTTTAAGAGTATAATAGAGGTAAACTTTTTGTTGTAGATGGCATGAATTCAAGCCCAAAGTAGCCTTTGGGCTTGATGGCATGGTATATAAATAAAATAAAATAAAATAAAATAAAATAAAATAAATAAAAAGTCAATTATAACACATCTGGTCAAAAATAGTCTAATTATCATAAATTAACTTATATTTCATATAGATCCATAATTTTATATTGTGCAATGATCTGATGCAAATAGAAAGAAAGAAAGAAAGAAAGAAAGAAAGAAAGAAAGAAAGAAAGAAAGAAAGGGTTATAACTTCAGTTCCCACAGAGAAGTAAAAATGTGATTATAAATGTGGATTCCTAAGACGAGAAGTTCAAAACTCATAGTGATCAATTATTCCTGCATTTGTTCTCAGAAATGTATCATCCACCAAAACTGCCCTGGTGTTATAAAATAAAGCACATGAATCCAACAGAATAAAACAAAATACAGTAAAACACTATTATAAAATAGTGTTTTATTATATTTTAATGTAGTAACTATCATAGACAAATTTTATAGAAATGCAAAATCCAGATGTAAAAGATACTCCAGCACAATTGGACTGATGGAAAATGTAAGGGGTGATTATAGGGGAAGTCACAACATGAGTCCAAGTAAACTGCCTTCCTCTATAGAACTCCCACACATCTTCTTTGTCGTCACACCGTTTGCACTACAAATGCCTGTCCATAATTTGAGCTGCAGTGTAAAGTGAAAAGATGAAGGCAGTGTAGTCTGGCTGCATGTCAGAAGGACATGCTAGCTTAGCAGGTGGGAAAGATAGCAACTGCATACAATATTCCCAGCACTCATTCAGGCTGCTCAGGGTGCATGTGCTTGCTTACTTTTTGAGGGCTAGCTGATTAAATGATGCTTGCCGAGAGGAGGGTAGAGGTGATCACCTGCCTAACCACTCAGTGGGCCCTCACAAAACTGCAAATTGTGTTAGGTTCTTTTGTACTTTAGAACTCTGAAAAATCAGATTTCTAGGGCACAAAGGGTGCCTACCCAGATAGACAAGGTGATTGGTTGTAGAACATGCTCCTTCAGTGCTTGGAGTGGTTCAAGGATGGGAAATCAGGATGTTACATGGCAGGGGGTTGGACTATATGGCCCTTGAGGTCTCTTCCAACTCTATGATTCTATGATTCTACAACCTTACTTGCTGTGTCAAGTCGTGACTGCCCATTCTTGAAGATCATCCATTCTCTTTGCATTATCAAGTTTTAATTGGTAGTAAAGAAACTTCTAGATATGTCCTAATTTCCATTGGATTTTACTGAATATATATAAATATTTCCCCAAAGAATATGAGTACTGTGAAGATATTTGGGCATCTCCTGGACAATGGCAGCTCTCGGATGGATTGCTTCTGACATGAGCAGTGACAGCAGTTGACAATATATTGGATGACAAAACCAAAGAATGACTGAGACTTTGGCATATAGTTCTTTAATGCCTTTCTTTCTGTGAGCTTCAATTAAACCAGACAGTTCCTAAGAACCATTGTTTTCCATTTAGTCCAAAACCAGCAAATCATAGTCAGCTTTCGGGTTTAGCAGCATCATAATTACTAACTTCAACCCATTCTTTGGGAGTTTGGTTTGTTCTAAACCTGGTAACCACAGTTTTCAATTCACATGACCAGGGCCCAGGTCTTTTCAGTGGTGGCCACCTCCCTGGGGAATGTTCTACCTGTGGAGGTGTGCCATCACCCCACTGTTCCAAAAGCACATAAAAACCTTATTTTCAGGGAGGCATTTCAGGACATCAATTGTAATTGTTATTTTGATTTAATTTTTTTATCATTTATTGTTCTTGCCCATAGTCACCATCTTGTATTTTAATGAGATTTTTAAATATTTATTAGGGTGTAGGTAGGGAAGGGTAGTAATGTTGTGTGTATGATTATGTCCTTGCTGGAAAATGCCCAGAGTAGTGGCATAGCCACTAGATGGTGCAGCACATAAATCCAATAAATAAATATGAAATGTGAAAGTTCTTCAATTTCCTGATTTAATCATGGCCTACGCAGAGGGGATACATGTACAGACTAAAGACTAATGGGTATTGACTTAATACTATAATAAACCTATAGTATCTTGTTACATTTCAGCCAGTGCTTGTTTTCTTCTCCTGCATATAAAGCTGGAACAATTCTATGCCCTCACTTTTAGTGTGACCTATGTCTATGGAAGGAAAACACATTTTGGGCACATGGTTCAGTAGAACCTGCTATGCAGTTTCTGATATATTTTTCCCCCAAGGAGAATTAATGTTATCACAGTATATCATGTAAGCAATGCATTAGTACAAAGACACTGACATAAACAAATAATAATCATCAAAAAAATCCAGATCAACACATATGTTTGCAAAAGATGTTGGAAAGGAAATAAGTTTTTTTTTCAATTTAAAAATAAAAGGCACACTGAAAACATCAAAGTATTGGTGAAGAGTTAAACAAATTCACTTTTTTTCATTTTGCTATATAATACTGCTTGGTCAGCACCTTCATGTCTTTCTGGGCTAGCTGTTATATAACTTTTTTTCTTTTAGCCTTTAAATCATAAGGTCAGGAAGAGGTGAGGCTCAGGTGGCTGGCCCATGTGACTCTAGCAAGAATGGCTCAGCATTTTCAATAAAATACACGTAGACAACTGCATATTTTGCATTGCCTTATTTTCTGCAAATAAAAAAAGAAAACAAGAAGGTCCAGAATGCAGTGTATAGTAGAGCATTAAGCCATGGGACCAAGCTAAATTTATGCACATGTTAGGTAAGTTGCCTCTTACAGCTTTGAGGAGTTGCTGAACAAAGAAAGGTATACATATATTCTGTCTGTGAGTTTTTGTGCCATCAAATTGGAAGCAATGTACAGTGGAACCTTGACTTACGTCATTAATCCATTCCAGTGGTCTAGACTTAAGTCAAACATTACTTAAGTCAAATGAACTTTTCCCATAGAAAGTAATGGGAAAGTGAATTAATCCATTCCAGATGATGAAAAAGACCCCCGAAAACAGCAATTTAACACAAATTTGACAGGGACAGGAGATTCCTTCCGGGGATGTAAATGAAATGTCTCTTCAAAGAGAGGGGGAGGAAGTGGAAGTATAGTACACAAGTTATAAACCTCCACTTTTTAATGTTCATAGCAACAATGTCTAATATTTAAGTTTTACTGATTTTTAACCTGACGTTCCAAGTCCTGAACAACCCTATGCTTACCATTAGAGTCCCACAACTGTACAGCTCCCCAACTAAAATGCTTCCATTGTGGACCAGACTTCTGCAGCCAGATTTTTTACAAGACTGAGCCGACTATCTAACCAGCGAGGCCAGCCCCGAGCTCCCGGCCCTTCTTCTCCTCCAGCAGCAGCGGCGGATTCGGTGAGGCTGAGGACCAGCTCCGGATGAGAGGAAGAAGGCAGGAGCAGTTTGGAGGTGGCAGCCGCGATGCTGGGTCGTGGATGCCACCCGATTCCGGTGCCTTGTGCCGGGGCTCCAAGATGTAAGTCAAAGCGTGCGACTCAAGTCAAGCAGGCCCCTTCTTGCTGCAAGTCAAATATGCTGTAAGTCAAGCAGTATGTAAGTCAAGGCTCCACTGTATAGTGGTTCTAATAATGTATTCAATGTGAGTATTTAAGGAGTAATTTTTCAGTTCCATCACATCACCCATGAATTTTCAGGACCAAACTTAGGTCTCCCAGATTCTAGTCCATTGAACTTTCTACTACAATGCATTGAGTATATACTCTGTATATATTCTAAATTAGAACCCTAGACATCAAGTGTCAAATCATTCCCAAATCACTATGAACATATCAAGGAATGAAGATGTGGTGTGGATCCAATATTGAGACAAGAGGATGAACAAATAGATAGTGGGGAAAAGCAAAAGCTACCTTCTACCGTACATAGCCCTGACAATTGTTTTGGGTGGGAATTGCTGACTGATAAAAAATATGGAGTTAGCTTCTGAGATTTTCCCATGCTTGGTGACTATTTAGTGTTCTGCTTATATACCAACCCATACCACTTCAAGTAGTCTCTGGGTGGTTTACAGTTTTTATTTACAGTATGCAGGCTACACATTACCCCCCCACACACACACACAAGCTGGGCATTCATTTTACTGACCTTGGAAAGATGGAAGGCTGAGTCAACCATGAGCCTGCTGCCTGGGATTGAACCCCAGGTCGTGAGCACAGTTTTACCTGCAGTACAGGCATTTAACCACTGTTCCGTGTGAATGGCAGTGAGTCTAAGAAGGTATCTCGTAGTCTTGACCTTTTTCACTGCTGCCATTGATGTTGTCAATATTCAGGCTGCCCTTTCCCAAGTAAAGCTTGGCATCCTTTTTTTGCTGGCAATGTGGGCACAATATTGTGCAGCAATATCAGGACATTTCCTGGTTTTGTGAACTGCGGGTACAAAGTGCAATATCCCACATTCATAAATTGGAAGTTTTTTTGAAGATTTGATTATCAGAGATGGGCATGAAACACAAAACCCATGGTTCGGGTTCGTCTGTTTCAGGCCCATCCTTGGTTCAGTTTGGGTTCGTATGAATTTTTTTTAAAAAATGTATGAACCCAAACCAATCTGAACTGGTTTGGGTCCTTACCAGGTGGTGGCAGTGGCGGTGGCGCGGCGGTGGCAGTGGTGGTGGCAGCTGATCCTGGCCCCTGCGGCAGGGGCTTTTTGAGGCCAGTGCCTCGTGTTTTTTTTACGTGCCGACCACGTGGCCCCTGGGATCGGGTTGGCGCTTCTTTTATTTTTTTTATTTTGGATTTGATTTTTTTTGTTTTTGTTTTTCAAGTGCCAACCACGTGGCCCCTGGGGCTGGGTTGGCACTCCCCCCTTTATTTTAGAGCACCAACCCGGCCACCCCTAGAGCTGGGTCAGCCCTTATTTTATTTTTTATATTTTTTCTTTATTTTAGAGCACTGACCCAGCCACCCCTGGGGCCAGGTTAGCACTCTTTTTTCTAACTTTACTTTTGTTTGTTTGTTTGTTTGTTTTTCAAGCACCGACCACATGGCCCCTGGGGCTGGGTCAGTGTTTGTTTTATTTATTTATTTATTTCATTTTAGAGCACTGACCCGGCCACCCCTGGGGCTGGGGCTGCACTCCTTTTTTTTTTTTTTTTTATTTTATTTTATTTTATTTTATTTTATTTTATTTTATTTTATTTTGATTTATTTTTACTGCTGACCACGTGTCCTGCCTACCAGCTGTAGCATGGGCTGGTTGGCTTTTTAAAAAACTTTTGCTGGCCCGTGGGCTGGTTTGGCAGCCTGTGGTTTGGGTCTGGTGCTTGTGGGCCGCTACCAGGCCCACATTCCAGATTGATTTTTTTAAAAACTTTTGGCCCGTGGGCTGTTTCGGTGGCCCATGGGCCGGGTCTCGTACTCGTGGTCCTGTACCGGGCCCGCACACCAGATTTTTTTTGGGGGGGGAACCAGCCCACAGGAAGAAAATTTATTTATTTATTCATTGTATTGTACACCACCCATATGGTTGCTGAGCTGTACACCAGTGATGTACACTTGAACATGTTGCATTTAGCCCTATCAGGACTGCCAATCCTGAAGAGAACATGAAGGAGTAATTTGTCTTTTCCCTTCAACACTTCTCCCAATAGGAAATGAAACATTGTTTCATAGAGCCCCTGAAGTGTTCAACAGGACCATTTGCTTTTTCTAGTCTAGGCACACTCTGGGAAAGATAACTATGATTACTGTGTTTGTTTATTTGTCAGTAGTGGTGGGACTACAGGCAGTATTACGATGTGGACTCTATTTCCTGTTCCCCAGGCACTAGATAGACAGTTGTGCAGTAGTGATCCCTCTTCCAGTTGTGAAGCTCCACAGCTCCACTACTATATGGATTATTTACATCCAACATAATAATGGATGTTTGCCTATTTACCTTGTATAATTAAAAAATGTACCAGTATTTACTCAGCAAGAACAACAGTCAATCATGCTGACATTCCTCAACTCACAGTAGCTGAGTGTAGTAAGTAATAATAGAAGAGGCTTCTTGAATCACTAGAACAGTACAGAGAAGTTGTCTCACCAAATCCCCACTGAGTGAATGGACTATGCTAGTTGCGACTTACCATGCTAAACAACAAGGATTCAGCCACTGTTTTATTATTAAGAAAATCTGGAAAAGCATGTGTGTTGTGTGAGTGTGTACATGCACACACATTCTGTACAAACACTGTTATATGCTGAAATAAGATTAGTATTCTTATTAAATTTGTTACATGGAAAATGCATCTTTTAACTTTTATAATGACTGTTTTTAAACTGTCATGTTATGGGACTTTTTAGAACCCTATAATTGCAGTGCAATATTCAGCTCTTTTCCATCACACTACTGTTCCATCTGAATTGCTGACTCTGTAAACAAATGTCAGATGTAATTCAAAGGACCTGGTCCTCAGCCCTGTTTAACTCTGGCTTTGTCTACAGATCTTAAACACACACATTTACTCCTTCCTACATATGTCTTAGGGGACAATCCAAACTGTGCTGGATGACTACCCTTGACAATGATCTGAAGTTGTCCCGGTTCATCTGGACCAAGCCTGTGACCATGGCAAGTGGAGGACAAATCCAGTATAGTGGACCCTATCACAAGGAGTCACGAAGAGTCAGTCACAACTGTAAGGATACCACACACACACACACACACACCACAAAGTGGAACAAACACTAAGAGGGAGAAGTAAATCTTGACACAGATAAAAGAATTCAGGGTTGCAGCCATAGTGTATTTTGACTTGAACTACTGTTCCTGGAGAAAGGAAATATGCATAATTAAAGAGAACTAATTTAGTTAGCAGCTTAGAGAGGAGTAAGCTAAATAGTGCATAATTTTCTCTGGAAATACCGCAGCCCCCTCTCTGCTAAAGCACACTGTACCTAGAGTTTTAATTCAAGGTCTCTGTCAATGTTCCAACATTCTTGAGCCATTACAGATGGGAGCTGGAGCTCTTGAAACAGATGTGCAGAGCAAGTGATGTAATCAGTCCTAGTCACAGCCCTGGATACTGGACTTTATTATTTCTCTGCCTTTTAAGAGTCAGGGATTTGAAGCATCAGTTCAGTCATGATGAGCTGTGAAAGGAATAGTCCGCTTAAAATCCATTTTCCAGCCTTGTGATTAATTCTGTTTCCTATCCCTTGTCATAATAAATACAAACAATTCAGGGGCTATTAGCCATGATGGCTAAATTCTATGTTTGATTCTAAAGACCATTAATGGTGAGGGGATTTCCTCTAGTTTATGTCTTTATTGTTCCCCCAGTTCATTTTGTCCTCTCCACTCCTTTTATAGGTCAGTTTAATTATGAATATTTCTAAAGTTGTTTTGAATTTGAAGCATATGGCAGGTGCACTAGCTTCAGGTCTTTTTCCATCCATTTCCATCTTTGCTGTATTTTTCCACTGCACATACACATCAGTAAACACACTACAAAAAAAGGAAGTGGTACTATGTTGGCTGCCAACTGTTTTTGGACACATTTTAATACAAACAGACTTATTCATTTTGCCCTTCCAAAATGAATATGTGAACTAGACGGCTATCATTCCATTGGTTTCCATATTCTTCTGGATGCTGGGATGCAGCTGTTGGATAGAAAACTGCATTACAAAACTGGTCACAGAAAGGCTTATTTTAGGAGAAAGTGTCCACCTAAAGCTATGCATCTGGGAAGGTGGTTTACATTTTTCTTATTGTTTTTCTTTTCCATACTCTGTGATTCTCTGTGGAATTTGAGTTTGAAATGCCTGTTCAGCCATGGAAGGTCACAGAGAGTGGATGGAACACGTAAAAGCATTCCTTGAATATCTCACTTTAAATAAATAAATAAATAAATAAATAAATAAATAAATAAATAAATAAATAAATAAATAAAATGTCATCTCTACAATACTGAGAAAACCACTGGATATATAAAGCAATGGGAAACTCCATTAGTTCTGCTTTGAACACAAGACCAGATAATTTGAAAAGCCAAAATCTAGGGGCAGATAGGAGTAAGGAGAGTTTCTAAAGTACTGAGTATCTCAATGTATAATGTTGGGAACAAATGATAACAACCAGGCAATGGTATCCATCTTAGTCATACTGGCTGAAATCCAGCTCTATTACTCAAACAATATAAATTTTGGAAGTGAGTTAGTGTAAGTTAAGAAATCTCCATAGGCATTGTCTGTTGCATAGTGAGTCACATAACTCAGCATTAGAGATGGGCACAAAACAAACTTTTGGTTCATTTCGTTATTCGTTATTCAATTCATTACGTAACAAAATGAATAATGAAACACCCCCTCTAAGAAAAACAAAACAAATGAAATGAAACATAAATTTCTATTTTGTTTTGGTTCGTTTTTCATTCTGATGGTGTCTCCTACCTGGAGTGGTCCTGGACTGGTCCAGTCCTCCTGGCTGTAGCACCGGTGGCAGGAGAGAGAGAAAACAAAGCCACCAGGCCCACACTACAGCTGGTAGGTGGGCCACATGGTTGGCAGTAAAAAATAAATAAATAAAAATCAACAAAACACAATACAGCACGCGGGCCCCAGTACCAGCAGTGAGCACCGGACCTGACCCGTGGGTCACCGAATGGGCCCGTGGGCCACAGAACTGGCCCACAGGCTGGCAAAACTAAAAAAAGATCCAGCACACAGGCCCCAGTACCGGCCCACAAGCACCAGACCTGACCCAGAGACTGCCGAACTGGCTTGTGGGCCAGCAAAAGTTTTTAAGAAGCCAACCGGCCCATCCTACAGCTGGTAGGCAGGCCACGTGGTCAGCAGTAAAAAATAATAATAATAAAATTAGAATAAATAATGATGATGATGATGATGATGATGATGATGATGATGATGATGATAATAACAATAACAATAATAATAACAATAATAATAATAATAATAATAATAATAATAATAATAATAATAATAATAATAATAAGAAGAAGAAGAAGAAGAAGAAGAAGAAGAAGAAGAAGAAGAAGAAGAAGAAGAAGAAGAAGAAGAAGAAGAAGCACTGTCCTGGCCCCAGGGGTGGCCGGGGTGGCTCTCTAAAATGAAGAAAAAAATGAGCACTGACCTGCGGTCCAAGGGTGGCCAGGTGGGGACTCCAAATTCAAGACTGGATATCTGTCTCCTGATACCACTCCCCTGCATCTTGTCCTTGAAGTACCTCCATTTTAAGTCTGGAGATTACACATCTCCATCATGGTTTGTAACCTGTGATGGACTTTTCCTCCAGGAATCTGTCCAATCCCCTTTGAAGGCATCCAGGCCAGATGCCATCACCACATCCTGTGGCAGAGAGTTCCACAGACTAACAATGCGCTGGGTGGAAAAAAAATTCTTTTGTCTGTTCTTGCTCTCCGAGCCCTCATTTTATGTCCCCTAGTTCTAGTATTTTGTGAGAGGGAGAAGAGCGTCCCTCTATCCACTTTACTCATGCCCTGCATTATTTTGTATGATTCAATCCTATCCCTCCTCAGGCACCTTTTTTCCAGACTAAAGAGCCCCAGATGTTTTAGCCTTTCCTCATAAGGGAGGTCCCCCAGCCCAGTAATCATTTTAATCACTCTCTTCTGCACCTTTTCCAATTCCACTATGTCTTTTCTGATATCCGGTGACCAGAATTGTACACAATACTCCAGGTGGGGCCTTACTATCGTTTTGTATAATGGCACTATAATGTTGGCTGTTTTATTTTCAATCCCCTTTTTTATAATCCCTAGCATGGAATTGGCCTTCTTCACTGCTGCCACACATTGGGTAGACACCTTCATGGAGCTGTCCACCAACACACCAAGATCTCTTTCCTGATCCATCACGGATAGCTCAGAGCCCATGAGTTGATAGATAAAGTTTGGATTGTTTGCCCCAATATGCATTACTTAACATTTTGCTAGATTGAAATGCATTTCGCAACCCATTCCCCCAGTTTGGAGAGATCCTTCTGGAGCTCTTCACAATCTTCTCTGGTTTTTACCACCCAGAAAAGTTTCGTGTCATCCGCAAACTTGGCCACCTCACTGTTTATCCCTGTCTCCAGGTCATTTATGAACATATTGAAAAGCACAGATCCCTGGGGCACACCACTTTTACTTCTCTCCATGTTATAATCCACAAATATATTAGAAATTAAAAAGGAAACAGATCCAAGAAAAAATGGATAATTTTCTAGTTAATAACTACCCTGTCTTCTTAGTATGGAATTTAATCAAATACAAACAGAATTTAGCTATTTGTTTAGTAATAAATGAGTTTTCAATATTTAAATGTCTTTCCAAACCCACCTTGTTTGCATCTAATATCAGACTATCTAAACATGGGATAATAAATCTCTCTCTATAAGGGTGATGAAGAGGACAATGAAAAAACATATGTACCATCAATTCCACCTTCCTTTCGGAGCATGTGCAACATCTATCTTCATAGAAAAATTTGTTATATCTCCCTTGCAAAACCATTGAAGGAATAACTAAACAGTGGGTACAGTGCTTTAATATGTGTTAATTTGCAGAGTTTGTTACTTTTCACAAGGTCCACCTCATAACAATTTTTCTTGGGGGACAAAATACCATTTTAATGCAGATTCTAAAATCCATAAGGTGATACTTTTATTAGGTCAATCAAAGTGTACCAAAAATGTGGAAAACATTGGCCTAATAAAGGTGTCACCTTAGCATTTATTTTGGAGCAACACAGCAATCATATATGGGGGAGCTTAAGAGGTAAGCCAAAATCATCTGATATAATTCAAATAGTCTTACAGACATTTTAATCAGATTTCTTTACTATCTTGTGGGACTATATCATGCTATATTTATGGTCAGTTGTTGACACAGGACATCATTGGGAAAATCATTTTTTTTTTGTTCCCTTGGCTTTTGAATCATTTGAAATTTATTCCTGTTCTTTGTTTCTGGAAAAGAATTCCACTTTGTATGTAGTACTTGATTTCTTTGTTATGTTATTATTTCATGTGCTTTAATTAGTACGACATATTGGAGGTTTTGGGGGAGTTAAAGGTGATCAATAAATTATTTGTTGTTGTGTTGCTACAGTCGTGACCAACTCTTCGTGACCCCATGTCCATGGGGTTTTTCTTGGCAGGAATACTGGAGTGGCTTGCCAGTTCCTACTCCAGGCATCTACAGCACTTGGTATTCCCTGGTCGTCACCCATCCAAGTACTAGCCAGGCCTGAACCTGCTTAGCTTCCAAACTCAGTCGAGATCAGGGCATCTAGGCAGCGATGCTGCAAATGATTTGATCAGACAGTATTAATCCACATATGGTGAGCACATCTTCTTAAATGACTTAACCAGTGTATCAATTCAAAGTACACCTCTTCCAAAGATAGTTGTGGCAGTTCTGATTTAAAGGCAGCAAAATGTTACGCTGTCCACAGATTATGGTTATTAGTTGCATATTTGCTTGTAAGGTAGATGAGAAGGAACACCTGTGTCACTGCTGATTTTTCCCCCTCTTTAATCTTGGTTTGGGATTTGTTTTGGGGGGAGTGGGCAACACACATTGTACCTCACATTCCCCACCCCCACCCCATCATGCTAAATCCGTGACAAATCTGAGAACTTGGGGACCTAGTATATTTTTTGTTCTGTCTTGTATTCTGCAGTATCATGCCACTTTGATGTGTGACCCCGTTGACTTGGAATATATGCTGCTGATGCCACCTTCACCTCTTCAGTCATGGTGCTCCTACAGCCATTAACCTTTGTTTATTTTTAAATGATTTTTTGCTGTTGAGTTGGTGCATTTTGATGCATTTTCACATAAATTCTGAGTACGCTGTATAACAATATGCATGTGAATTCTTGACATGCGATATTGATAGTGAAAGATACCATGACATTTATTTATTTATTTATTTATATACCACCAGATTTTCCCAAATGGGAACTCAAGGTGGTTAACAAATGTAATGTACCACAACTCAAAAGAAATCATAATTGGTTCCAGAGAATAAACATAAAAAGAATGAACAGCAAACAGTGGAACCCAAAGTTAAAAAGAAAACCTAAAAAGGAATCAGAATAATAGTACTAAAGCAAGATGGCAGGGGGAAAATGGCCAGACATAAAATCCATAATCCCCACTCATATAATAAATCAGCCCCCTTGATCGCTGAACACAGCCATGTAAAGCTAGGTTTTTAACAACTTTTTAAGACATGACAAATTCAAATTAAAAGAGAGATATTTTGTCCATGTGAACATGGCCCAAATTAACGTTGGTGAAGAACTGCTCTGAAAGAAAAGAAATACTGAAATACTGAAACTACCTGGTTCAAGTTAAGACTGGACCTAGAGAAGGTACTGCCTGAGGGTGAAACTGACAAAAATCTGCTGACAAACCAGTTTTAGTCCTTAGTTTCACTATGTGTGAATATGGTGTGGACAGTTGTACTGCTCCTTATCAATATTCTCAACTTTCAATACTAATTTATAACACTCAATCAACGACATTGCTGATAAACTCTAGGTCTCTGTGGTCCCATCAGAGAAAGAGAACATGCCTTTTCTGGAAAGAGAGAGTGCCTTTTCAGCAACCTTATATAGAATGTAGAGGCAATGTGATACCCTGCAGAAAAGATCAAAACTCTTGAGAAAACTGATTCCATTGAATATCACCCTATGAAGAATGTCTGTAATTCAATAATAGAAGACAAACTGAGCACGTGGAAGGTATCAGGCTCAATCCTGGAGTGTCCAGATAAGGCAAGAAAAGAATCCTGCCTGGAATTCTGAAACACCATTTCCAGGAATGACAAAAATGGGCTAGAAGCAAGAACCTGAGGCAGTGTTAAGGCAGTTTCCTATGATCTTCTTGTCACCACATTAAGAGAGTTATTCAGAAAGTCTCCTCAGATATATTTATCCGCCAATGAAAATACAGTCTCCGTGAAATCTCACTGGGAAAAGATGGTGGATTTTTCTTACTTTCTTGGCTGCTTCTAAAATATTTGGCAATATTAAAGTATGCAGGTGGGCCACTTTTGGAAGAATGCAAATGCTTATCTAGCCCAATATCCTATGTGCCCACCAAGTGAGTATTTGCCTATGGAAGCCTCACAAGGGAGTGAGGCATTCCCTTGCTCCCAACAACAGATGTATCGAGCTGTCCTGATTTTTGCAAAGGAGGGAATGCCAAAGATTTCTTCAGTAATGAAGAGAGAGACTCTCCAGCCTAAATTGCATACACTAATGCCTTGGGTTTGTTATTATTATGATTTGTTCAGCTGGCTGTATGGATCTGTGGAGCCAGAGGTTAGACATTTGATCCCCCACTGTGCCCCATCTGAGTAGAGCTAGCCTGTGTGGCCTTGGGCAAGCTGCACAGTCCCAGGGTGCCTCCAGTCTAAGGGCATGGTAAACCACTTCTGAGTGTTCTCTACATTTAAAAAAATCCTGCAAAGGGTCACCATAAGTCAGCATTGACTTGACAGCACATAGTTATTTTATTTTTATTATTATTATTATTATTATTATTATTATTATTATTATTATTATTATTATTATTATTATTATTATTATTATTATTATTATTATTATTATTATTATTATTGGTTCAAATATAGTTTTCTGGATAGATAATGGTTTTGCTGCTCAAACATTTTACTTCTTACGCATTACAGTTTCCAGACTTCATCTGAAATGTCATTTGGGTTTTTAAACTTAATTTGTACAATATGCTAGACAGAGATAGACTACCAAGGAAAGATAATTCATTCTGTAGATAACAAATGCTTCTACAGCAATGAAAGATGTGTTATGTCCCAGTTATGACAGATAGACATTTCTCTTGAAATGAAAACATTTGTCTCATAATGGAATATTGTGCTCCATTAAAGAGAAAAAGTATGCTTTGGGATTATATCCTCCTACACTGAACCCCATCCCCAAAATATATTTCTTTTTGTCTTTTTTTCCTCATCATAACTCAGTCAGTGACTGCAAATAGGCAAATCTGAGGCACTGACAAAGTGCTGTAACAATAGATTTTTGGCTCTGGAGGATTTTTTTTCTGGAACATAATTCAAAGATGTGATGGAAAAAGTAATAAAATACATCAGATCCATCGATATTTGCCCTCTTTCTGCTGATCTCTGTGAAAAACAATGATATAACCACGTGGAGCCTCATGGCACAGTGGTTAAACAGTTGTACTGCAGCTATAACTGTGCTCACAATCTGTGGTTAATCACAGGTAGCCTGCTCATGGCTGACTCAGCCTTCTATCCTTCTGCGGTCGGTAGAATGACTACCCAGCTCACGGGGTAGGTGTGGGAGAATGTGTAGCCTGCATAAATAAATTGTAAACTGTCCAGTGAGTGCTAAGAGTGCTATGGGGAGGTATGCTGTGTAAGCAGAACTCTTTGCTTTAAAGGTTATGAGGAAAATAAAAGTGAACTGGGCCATCACTTGGGTGGGAGCATACATGTGCTGTCAAAATGCAGATCATTAATAGAGAACATTGAATATTAGCTGGCTAATGGCCACAAATGATATTGCTAGGAAATATTTGACCTCATGGCCTATGGTTCATCACACCATTATGAAAGACTCCATATAGACTATGGATTGAATCTCACAGGCTGTGGAAGGAAGAAGCACGTTTTCGCAAAGCATCACAAAACAGAACAAGATGGCTTCGAGAATAGAGTTTGGCTTTCCAGCTTTGTGGGAGAATGTTCAAAATGGTAAGAATTCCACCTGGACACACCAACATAGTTTCAGCCTCGCCTGCTTTATCTTTATCTCCTATGCGTCACCTGTTGGTAGAAAGTTGCCCCTGAATTCTCAAATTTGAGTTGAGCTTCACACTATCTTACCTCTTTTAGCCAGAATGCAAGATTTTCATATGTAACTCAGCAGAAGACTGCCAAATTTGATCCCAGTTTTTTTTAAAGTTTGGGAATATTGCTGTAGATCTCTGAAACAATGGTTTTACTTTGGGGATATGTGAGGTTCAGTAGTTGAATACTCTAGATTTTTTATTTAAAAAAAATAAACACCTACCAACCAAATATTTTATTTATTATAATAGTGCTACATAGGCTATTTTTTTCAACATACTAAAATAGCATCTTTTGCCTGGAGGCCATGTGTTTTATGACTCAGAAAACATGGTACATTTTTACTGCAACATCTGAATCCATTTCATATTTGCACTGATATTTAAAAAATGTAATAAAGGCAAAGATTTCTTCACAAAAGCAGATGGTGGTATGTAAGCAAAGTATTACCAAAGTAAAGAAATTCATAGGTCCGGTTAAGAAAATATGGGGCTAGCACACACAATAGGGAAACTGCCAGACTAGTGAAAATGGTTTATTGTTGTCTTTCTGCTCTGCCATCCCTTAGTAGGATACTGACCGCATGAGTTAGTCATCTTCTGAAGGAAAAAAAGGAGTGGACTTCTTGATTAAACAACATTATGTCTATCCAGCAGTACAACATTCGAGACAAAAAATTAGGGTGTTTTCACTGCTTTTCAATGAATAGTATGCTTCTGCATTTCTGTATTTCTCCCATGTGGATATTATTTTCTAGTGGTTTGTTCTGTGCATTGAAGCCATGTTAATGATCTGAATAAAATCCAAATGAAACTACTCTGAAGCCAAGAACATTACAGATATTTAAGGTGATTAGTCATTTCATTCCATCCGAATATCTAAAATAGAACAAAGCCATATTGATTCTTTAGTTATATACATTCAGGATCTTATACAATCAGATCAAATTACTGATCTGGCGGATAAATAGATTTGGCTCCCAAGCAGGGAAGTAGCTCCTGTGTGTTCCATTAACGTGGGGATGTTAGCAGTTATTTCTCATAAAAATATAGGAGACTGTAGGAAATGAGGAGAAGTAGGGAGGGCATGTCATTCTCTGTTTGTACCAAGTGAGTGAGGGTGTGTGTACAAAAGTGAGTGAATGAGTGAAGGTGTAAACAAAGCTCTGAATGTCTACTAATACAGTACAGATAGTACCTCATTAGAAGAAGGAATTCCTCAAATGCTGAAAGATTAGTAATTGCTACAGCAGAAACATTTTACACCTCCCATAGTTTGGAAATTACTTGGCTTTGTGTTCTCACTAGATACCAGGAGAAGAACACAGGTCTAGTTTGCAAAATCTAATGTCATTTCTGCACCCTTTCAAATCCAGCAATACTGAGTACCAGGCAAGTTGCTCACAAAATTCTTTGTTTTCTACTGTTTGGATTGTCTCACCTGGATAAGAAACATTGACGAAGAATTTCAACCATTGTGCTGTTGCCTACTTTCAATTAAAAGTACAACAAATGTTTCTCTCCTATTGTGAGGTCTCTCTTACTTGTATAGAAGGGGAAGCAAGCCACAGAAGAAATGTTGTAAACTGTCTAGAGCAGTGGTGGGAAACCTTTGGCACTTCAGAGCTTTTGGACCACAGCTCCCACAGTCCTATGTCACTGGCAATACAGGCTTGGAATTCTGGGGTTTGTGGTCCAAAACATGTGGAATGCCGAAGGTTTGCCACCACTGGTCTAGAGTAACATCTTGTCACACAATAGATGGATGGCATCAAAACTTAACAAACCAATCAACAACGAAACAAGCTAAGCTAAGCAAAAGTTACACCAATTTGTGAAAATCTGTGCTACTCGGGAATCCGAATCAGCAATTTTGTGCTTAGAATGGATAGTGTCACACAAAATGTCATTCTCACATTTGAAAAATGTCAAAAGAGCCAGGAAATTTAGCAAACCTGGAGGGATACTAGAGCTGAGCCAGGGGAAGGTTATCTACATTTTTGGTATCTTTAAGTGCCTGGGGAACCATTTTATAGCTCAACAAATACTGTAGACAAATCAAAATCACAAGAGAATCATAATTTGTGTTGTTGGGAAGGAAAAAGAAGAAGGAAGAAGATGCTATCTACTATGCATTGGCAGCCAGTCATAGCGAACCTTTGGTACTCCAGATGTATATGACCACAACTCCCAGAATTCCAAGCCTGTATTGCCAATGGCAAAGGATTGTGGGAGTTGTGGTAGAAAGCATATGGAGTTCCGAAGGTTTGCCACCACTGTTGGCAGGGCTCTGAGTGCAGGAGGCTGCCCTGGCATGCCTGCCTCCTCCTCTCACTCCAAGATGTACCTGGGGGAGTAACTTTCCTGTGGGAGGGTGTGGGGGTGCATAATTTGGACATATGAAACACAATTTCTCCAAATCTGGAGGGCAGTACTGATCTGCACAAATATTAATCAATGAATTAGTGATTTCTGATGAATGTTGCCATTTGTTTATAAATTTGTGCCCATCTTTATTGAGAATCATTTACAAGTCATCTTCATAGTCAGTTTCCCTGCTCTATGTGCAAGGAACCATCCTCAGAACCAAAACTGTTTATAAGAGCTTAAATGCATTTAAGAAACAAAACTGAGACATTTCCATATATATGTAAAATACACTCAGAAACCCTCTCCTAATCTTTTTGGGGTTCTTCTCTTGTTTTCTGTTTTCTATCTCCAGAGGGAATATTTACAAGAGCAGAGTTCAAAAGAACTGAACACCAAACATCAGTTATGTATTACTGCATATGTGAAATGCAACCATATGCCAATGACTCCTAAACCCGACACAAATTTGTGTGAAACCTGTATTTTATGCCTTATGTCTGAAGAAGTGGACTTGTTCATATTAAAGTTCTTGGAGGCTGGCTCGGCTCCATGGAACAAATTGCCTAGCGAGATTCCCCAAGCTCAATCCCTAACAACCTTTTGAAAAAGTAAAAACTTGGGTTTTTAAAAAAACATTTGGCAATTGCTAATGTTTTATCTTGCCCTCCTTTGTGATTTGTTTTGTTTTTCTATTATTTGTTTGGTGCCTCTTGCTGGTTTTTGTTTTTTTTTTTGTTTTGTATTTTGTTGTACTGTTGTCTTTTGATTTCTGTTTTTCATGTTGATTTTAACTTTGCATATCTGATTTCTATGTAAACCGCCCAGAGTTCCCTTGGGAAAATCAGTGTGGTATAGAAATGTAAAAATAAATAAATAATAAATATATTAAAATATAACAATTAGCCTTAACAATGCTGCAAAGTTTTTGTTTCATTGCTAATTTTATCTATCTATCTATCTATCTATCTATCTATCTATCTATCTATCTATCTATCTATCTATCTATCTATCTATCTATCTATCTATCTATCTGTGAAGATCCTCAAACATCCAGGTGAGGTTATCTGGAAGCTGAGCCATGGCAAGTGGACTTATTTTCCTCTGATATCAAAATGTTTCACTACTTATCCAAGTACAGTAATACCTTGGTTTAAGAGTGTTTTACAAGACAAGCAAATATTTCTTCTACATTTTGCTTCGATCAACAAGCAATGTCTTGCAATAAAAGCACTGGAGCAGGTCGCATGATCACAAGTGAGCCAGTAGTGGCTCCCCCCCCCAACTGGATTGTGGGTGATTGTCTGGAACATTCCATCTCAGGCAGCCTCCAAAGCAGAGAGAGGGGAGAGGAATGGAGGTCTCCCTTGCACCAGCCAGCAACATTTTCACAGGGAAGTGCAGGTTAGATTTTTATTTTTCTTTATATTTATATTTTTCTTTAATTTAATATACTTTTTTCCCAAACCATTTCTAGTCATGGGACAGCTAGTCAAGTGTGTATATGGCTACTAACTGCACTTTATTATTGGTACATTAAAAACATAGAATGAAATCCAGCAGGGCAGATTCTGCAGCCAAGTACCTAAACCAGGGTGTGGAAGTAGACTTAGTCAATTTCTTTTGTGAGTTTTGGAATTTGTGTGCACAGTATGTGGTCTGTGAGACCCCAGAACAAATCAGCTGAGTTTCCAGTATTTCTTATGGGGAAATTTGCTTTGATACAAGAGTGTTTTGTTTTACAAGCACATTTCCAATACAAATTATGCTCATAAACCAAGATATTACTGTAGCCATGGCAGTCTGAGGAGCATTGTTGTGAGTGTTCCAAATGGTAGTTCACCTTGGTTTCACATCACCCTGGTTTGAATAGGCTTGTTATTAGATGTAAAATAGCCCAGTGTGTGTGTGATGGTAAATCTGTCTATCTACTTTGAATTTGTGAAGCCCTCTATGCACTTCATATTCAACCTACACATGTCATATATACACACATTTTCCCAGTAGCTAAAACAAAAGAAACATCCCTGTAATTACTAAAAATGAACTATGGGATAGCTCAGTGGTTAGAGGTTGAACGTCTGAGTCCCTACTGAGCTTCCTTGGCAAAAATTGCACTCAGTCACCCATAGAGTCCCTTCCAGCTCTCCAAGATGATGATGATGATGATGATGATGATGATGATGACAACAACAACAACAACAACAGCAGCAACAACAACAACAACGATGATGGTGGTGATTGTGGTGATGATGTTTTATTGTAATGCAGGGAACTTTTTTTTTCAAGCTTTATTTTGAGGTGCTGTTTTTCAGCTGTTCAGCCTTTATTAAAAATAATACACTTTTTTATTTCTTTTTACATGTAAAATGTGCATTAAACTTTCAGGGAGAAAATACAGTGGTACCTTGTCTAACGTAATTAATTTGTTCCAAATGAAATTATGTTATACAAATTTTCCTTTGTCCAAATTGCAATTTCTCATAGGAATGCATTGAAAATGCCAAGGCTAATGAGGTTGCTGGAGAGGATGAGCTGCTGCAGGAGCTGGTGCGGATCATCCTCTTTGTCATTGCTGCTGCCCGCAGATAGCAAGGGGTGAGGATGATGGTGGTAGTGGTGGTAGTGCAGCTGCTTCTTTTGCCCCACCCGGGCGGCGCTCTGCAACCAGCCCCGGGCACACAGCTGCTTGGCCACCTGCAGGCTGCCTCTGGGCATGTCCATCATGGGCGGCGGCGGTGGGGGAGGATTGGCAGCAGCACCAGTGACTGATGGGGACACAAGTGTGGCGGGCGGCAGGGAAGGGAGGTGAAGAATCCGAGCCCTCTCAGCGATGTGTAGGGAATGACTCAGCCCCGGCTGTGATGCTTGGGAGGGAGGAGGAGGCAAGGAGTCATGCCGGCAAGGAGTTGCAGCGGTGGCAGCAGCATCCGGTGCTGTGCGTTCAACTGCAGCACCTTGCCCAGCTTGGCCACCAAGGTGTCCACTTCTTTGGAGCCGCTGCTGGTGACCCCGATGATGGGCCCACTCAGCAGGGACACAGCGGCATGCTCCCGCATCAAGAACTCCCAGCTGTGGGGGGGGGCTTCCTTGATGGTGACCATCCAGCCACTGGCTTGCTTCTTCACCCAGCTTGGCACACGTGCTTCCTGCGGGCACTACCGCAGTGACAGCATCGTGGGCAGCTACCAAGGAGGCATCCTCCTCCCCTTCCTCCTCTCCCCTCCCTCCCTTTCTCCCTCTCCACCCGCTCTCACAGCATGCCTGCACTCCCCTGCTAATGAACAGTGAAACAGGGAGGCAACAAAGTTTCCCCGCTGGATTTTTTATGTTGTACGGATTTTATGTTATACAAACCCTATGTTATATGAGGTATCACTGTATGGGAAATCAGTATTGATTAGAGATGGGCACGAATCAAAAAAATGACATTTTGTTTGTCGTTTGTCGTTTGGAGGGACTGTTTCAGTTCGTTTCCTTTTTTGCGAATTTTGCGAAAAAAATCATTTTTGTTTTCGTATGTTTTGTTACCGTTTTGTTATCATTTATTTCAAATTTTTGTGATTTTTTTTAGCATTTAAAGCAGTTCACTGTATTGCAGTAACGGAAACAAAACTCACGACAAAATTTCCGGCGTTTCTGTTCGTTTCGTTTCATTTTGGAGACAAAATTCGTTTGTCGTTTCATTGTGTAATGAAATAAAAAACAAAAACAGAAACGAAAAATTGTTCGTTTCATGCCCATCTCTAGTATTGATAGGTCTAGCAATTTATGCTTGTCTGAGTACACATTTTAAAACATCAGTATAAAAAAATTACTTGTTCTGTTGCTCTTGCTGATTTACAGAACATTGCAAATTTCCAGTTTATGACAATCATGACTGTAGTTGTATTTAATATATTTAATCATAGTTTGTAAAAGTCTTATTGCTAAAGTATTGCAAAAGTGCCAAGAGTCTTAGTTTAGATTTATTAACCATTCAAGAAGATAACTAAATCAGAGGTTTCTTGACTTCAATGGGATTTATGCAGCTTAATTTTCTAGAGGATCACAGGCCAAGTTGGACTGCTGCAAAATATATTTTTAAAGCACAGCTGGTTTGGATAGAATGACGTATACCAACTTGAATCTGAAAAAGATTTTATATCAATTAAGATCCAATTTCATGGTGCATTTTAGATTATGTTATAATTGTTGCTCACTTTATGTCTGCTGCATAAGTATAGTAGACACACATATTTATGCATATCCCAACATGTTTATGAAAGGACAATCTAATAATGTGCTTCAAAACAGATTAAATCTGACACTTTAACAAAGCATGTTAGTAATCTTCTGGGAACTGAATAACTACATTTGATGACTTGAATTACCATATAGTAAGAATGTACTGTAATTGCATTTTTAGATGTGCTCACTTTCCAGACACTTTATGTCACTGTCATTTACATCTAAGGTAATCATTTGTAGACTGTTCCAACATGTTGGATTAAATAGGAATGTTGCTAAATGAAATATTACTAACTGAATTAGAAAAATCCTTCAGACAGCTATAATATGCAAGACAGCTATAATATGCAAGGCACCCAGAGGATCTCAGAGCCTCTGTTTTGTTTTCTTAATGAGCATTAGCCTGAGGTTCATAAATGCAGGGGCATAATGAGTCTCTGATTTTGTTGTGTGTTGCCATCACAGTGTCAGCTCCCAAAATATGCTGGCAGATAAACGAAAACAGAAATGAACAGTATGGAAAACTTTGACAACAATGTCTGCCTTATGGCTCTGGGTCATTCCTCATGAGTGGTCCGGTCGTATGGGACAGACACCAGTATATAGCATATGGATAATGAATAATAGATGCCTTCAGCATCAATTACGGAGAAAGTGCACAGATTTAAAAGGAGGTTTTCCCTTTGAAGGATGCCAGTTGGACTTTAATGCTGAGCACATAAAAAAGGTCACAAAGACTGCCCATCTCCCACCTACAACGTTAATACAATCATTGCAAGTAAAGTGAAGGATATTTTTATTTGAACCTATACAATAGGTTCCACCACCTTTCTCCTAGGACTAGTCTGGGTTCAGGTGGAAAAAGAGGACTCTGTCATCATCCCTTCCCTCTACCAGGATCAAGGGTACGCAGCAGATGTCAACAACAATCCCTGCAGACTAGTTTGAGGGAACTGTAGCTTCAAGGGAGGGAAGACAGGATGTTTAATGTCACCAGATCACCCTTCGAACAGACCCAAGGGAAGTTATAGAACTGAAGGCATAGTGCCTCTCTGGCAAGCAGCATGAGGCTCACTGTCTCTGAGGAGAAAGGCAGACTCCCTATAATAAAATCTGTATCAGATCCCTAATGCCATTCCAAGAAGAGAATGGGAGAGGAAATTCAACTATAAACCTGCATGGTTTCTGCCTGCAAATAGCTGGAGTAATGGCTGGTGTCGTTGTGTTCTGTTGTGAATACTTTCCAGAAGATCTTCTCAACTATATATCAACAACCCACCCACCCACCCAACCTATTTCTGAAGAGCTTCCTGACTTCTTTGGAAAAGAAGGATTGGAACCAAACAAAGAACAGTGATTGTAGAAATATGATATAAGCATAAAAGTTATATAGTAATAATCAGGTGTCGTTAAGCCGATTCTGATCTATAGCAAACCTTTTCAGGGTTTAATAGGTAGAGAGTACTCTGAAGTGGTTTAACATTCCCTTCTTATGGAGACATCCTGGGATTGTGCCACTTTGCCCAAGGTCATACAGACTGGCTGTTCTGGAATGCACAGTGGCTCTGCACCCAGATATTTAAATTACTGAGCTGCTGGGGCATATCTGGGGGGGGGGGGGGGAATGGGTGCACAAGCTGCTGCCCCTGCCTCCTGTCCAGCTGGGTGCAGGAGGAGAGATACTGAACAGGTGGCTAGAGGCAGCAATGCTGCACCTGGTACATCTCCCCAGAGCCCCCTGTGGTAGCACCCACCTCTCTCAACATCATCCCATAAGCCATGCTCCTTACCCTCCTCCTGCTGGACTTCCTCCTCCTCCTCCCCAAATTCGTTTCCCTACCCACAACCTGGCTGGGAAAAAGAACAGAATACTGGGAAGGTGCAGGCCACTGCCAGTGGCACCTCGAGCTTCTCTCCGCCCTGGGGGAATAAAAAAATGCCCTAAAAAGGCAAGGCAGCAAAGGAGGGCCACCACTGCCCTTCGCCTCCTGCCCACTTCCTTCCCCTGCCCCACCCTGCCTGGCTGCTAGGAGACCAACAAACATGGATGGGCAATGCTGCCATGGGAGTCCTCGGGCAGCCATACCGTGTGGTGGTTTTCTGGGGAAGGGGAAAGAGGACCCCGGGAGGGCATCTGTGAGGGGCCTTCCTCGGGCCAGGGAAAGCAGGTCACCCCAGCCGAGTCCACACAGTCAGAGCTGCTGCGGCCACACCAGGTGAGCAGCGAAGCAGGCAGGTGGGCAAGCGTGTGGGGAATGTGGTGGCTGCGGTGCCCTCCTTGCTCCCGGGCCAGTGCAGGAGAGGTATACGGCACATGCACACCACTGCACGTGCGTACTCACTAACACACAAATGAGTGTGATGCAGTTGGGGGGGAGAGGTGGGGGGGAGAGGTGCAAAAATCTGACTTTGTTCCTGGCACTCCAAAGCCTTGTTACTCCTCTGCTGAGCTATCCATAAAGGCCAATCATCTGGGATAAGCAATCTGACACCTTCAATTTAGGAAGCATCATGAACTATGAAAAAGAACTACAGTACATTGAGGTAAGATGTTCCTGCAAATGAAATGAATACAATTAAATGCCACTAATGTAAGTCATCTAAATGTTGCATAGGTTTCTTTGACATTTACTTTATTCCCTGGGACAGCATTCCTATTTATACTATGTGTGAGACAATATATATATACTCACATAAAGGGAGCCATACTTGATAAGAACAAAAACCTATCTAGGCCAGCATTCTATTAGCACATTTTCCAACAGTGAGTGTAATATTATTTTCCCACTCATGTTTCCTAGCAGTTGGATAGAAAAGCAAAAATACTAGCCGGTACATAACCTAAACAAAATGAAAAAATAAATAGCCCAGTGTTTGCTATAAAAATCAGGAAAATCAGTACCAAATTCAACAGTAGAGATTGGCACGACTAGGGAAAATGACGTTTTCGAGTTGTCGTGTGTCGGAGGCAGTCCGTTTCGGCTCGTTTCCATTTTTCACGAAATTTCACAAAAATTAGTCGGTTCGTTTTTTTGTTTTCATTAGTACTGGTTTGGGGGGGTAGCGGGCTCCTGGAGGGACCTGCAGGAGTCAGCCACAGCCACAAGTGACGGACTGGCAGACTCTTTGCACCCGCTGTGTCTCACGTACTTGCATGTAGTGCAATGCAAGTAGATCTGGCTTAGGGTTAAGACAGGTTAGCGCAAGGGCTAGGGTTAGGCTAGTTACGGGTGAGGTTAGGGTGAGTATTGGGGTGCACCTCTGGGTGCCTCTCTGACCCACTTAGAAGGACAGTGTACTGGCGTATGGGTTAGGCTTAGGCTTAGGGTTCGGATTTGGGCTACGATTAGTGGGCTGTTTATGCCCGATTGGCACATCCCAGAAGTCTCTGTGGTCAACCTGGCCAAGTGGCCATGCGATTGGTGGAAAATTTGCATGGTCCACTCCCATGGGCGAGCCCATCATTGCAAATGTGCAGATGTAAAAAATAAAATAAAATAAAATAAAAATAAAAATAAAATCAACGGAGACTTTTTTTTGCAAGAAAAACCCACTGCTGCTACTGTAAAAATTCAAGCATTTAAAATAGCTAATTTTCGCATGTTTCTGTGGTGCTTTGGTGGGGTTTTGGGCAATGATTTCAAAAAAAATATTGCGGTCACCATTTTGGATCCCCCGCACTGCATGGCAAATGGATGCGCCCTCCCAGCCTGGTACCAGCAGCGCAGCAGTAGCAATAGCCAAGGAGAGGGGGACGGAAAAACCCCCCAATAAAACACCCTTCTGGCCTGGTAGGTGCCCTCAGACAGTTTTCGCCTACTTTTAGGGCCGGGAATCGTGGTTTTTTTTAACTTTTAAAAACTTTTTTTCTGTGCCGCTTGGCATTGCGCGATCACCGTGATGCAAGTAACGAGCACGACAAATCAGACCAAATTGTTCGTTCGTCGGTTCGAGCTCGAATTCTGGCGGAGTAATTCCCGTTTCCGTTTCCGTAGAGTAACGGATACAAGTAACGGAAATGGAAACGGGAATACCGCTAAGTCGTGCCCATCTCTATTCAACAGGCATGGAAGTGAGTTAGCATAGACTGAATGTGACATCCAATTATCATTCTATTCAATATAATAAACTGACTACAAAACAGAGATGTAAAACAAAACAATACTCCAAAAATAAATATTATACACAGCAACAGTAATATGTGCAAGACACAATGAGAATCTAGTACTAAACTTGTTCAGATTTCAGATTGCCGAAACGGACAAAACAAGAATTGACCTTTGAGGAAAAAGGCTGGTATAGAACAGTTCCCATTTAGAGCACTTGTGTTAAGGGAATGGAAAGCTAATAGTCCCAGAACTGCTGTATATAAAGTACACAGTTGTCCATTTCCATTGGCTCATATGATATGGTGCCCAGGTATTTAGCAACAGTCCTTTAACAATTACATTAAGTCTGCTTAAAATTTAAATTAATTGTTTTTAAAATGCAACCACAATTAGGGAATTTGTTAAAATCTTTTATTATAAGCTGATGTACCGAGCACATTTTCAGGTGCTATCAGACAGGTATTAAGCCCACTCTTTCAGCCACTGTGGGATCAGTTGGCTGCTTTTGACAGTGATCACACTCTATAGTCATTGCAGCAAACCAAATACTACTCTCAGTACTCTCCCTTTTCTGGCCTGCCAGGGGCTTCCGCTTGTTGGTGCAGTTAATATCATTCTGTTTGGCTCAGTTTCCAGTGCATGTGGTTGCTGGAAATGAAGTAAAGTGAACATTCCTCTTTTACTTTGTCAGTACTGTACCATGAAATGGCCTTCAGTATTCTGTAGATGCCAAATGTTGTTTATAAAATGTTGCAGTGCATATTCATAATTCTAATACACACTTCAAATAACTTTTGCCACTTGCTTAGCCCCTCCATGGAGATAAGGCAGTGTTTAATTTGCCAATAAAATGAAGTGTCTTTCTTCTTAAGCCACTTCACAATATTTGCAAATTCACAGCAGGCTGCTTTGGAACAAATAGGGTTGCTTTAGGTCCATAGGTCATTTGGATGGGAAGATTGTACCAAATGACATATTAGTAGCCAGCCCATAGGAACTCTATTTAACCTGACTTCATTGCCATGAGTAGATAAGCCCTTAGTCATCCATTGCCCATCCTAAATATAGTCAGCTCCTTCAGCTGCTCCTCTTGGTCCTATATCTCTCATAATCTTGGCCACACTTCTCTCATGTATGAGTCTGCTTACATTCTTTTTAAATCAAAGAGCCACAGTTGAACACAGTACTCTAGGTGATAAGCCCAAAGAAACCTACCTTGGGAGGAAACATTGTAACTAAGATCCCACATCTGAGCGGGTGAGTCTTCATGTTTGACTGTACAACCTTTTGTGATGCACTCAGCACCTGGGGAGGCTGATAATGCAGATATTATTTCAGTAGTCCTGTCTAATGCTAGAACATGCTGTGCCTTAGGTTTTATTATCACCCATGTAACTGGAGACTTTCCTCAAAACAAAATTTCAATGAGCTGTGTTTTTTAAGAGTTTTCCCTGCCCTTATTTTACTGAAGAATGTTGTTCTGTTGATCAAGCAGTTAACAACAGCTTGTTGGAAGAGTTAAGAAGCTACTTCAGCTGAGTTCCAGCAGAGATTGCTTGGTGTCACCTACCCAGTCTCTTCCGTGTACTTTTACCAGATGTCGTATCTATGAGATGAGGCAAGTACACACTATACTTTAGATACTTCTTCTTGTTGCATCACATCACATCTTGTTGCAAAGCAAATGCTAAAAATATGTTCTGGGTGGTACACTTCATCTGCGCTTCCTTGAGCCAAAAGAATAAGTTGAAATGGAGCAATGGCATGCTCAAAGATTAGCTAAAGCAGACAGATGCAAGTTATTAAGTGCTTGTTGTCACAAGCTTGAACTCTGCACGTGTATGCAGCAAACCATGACAAAAAGCCAAGAACACAATGAACTGACCTGTGGTGCATTTCAGATGATGTCCTGCTATTAACCCTGTTTTGTGGACATATTTGTAAACGACTCTCAAATCAATCATTACTAATTTTTTGCTTTTCCCTTTTGTGCCAATGATGCACTCTTTTTTATTCCATTTCCTCAGTTGACATTGAGTGTCTTTGGTTAAAATCTTTCTTAATCTCAAAAACACTGGATGGAACACGTCATATATTGGGGAAGATGGGGGAAGGATATGTATATGATGAGCAACTACCAACTCTTTGCATCATCTTATAGTCATCCTGGAATCACACAATCTTTATCTTTGTACATTTGTCCAAAGGCAGCACTGGCCTCGTGGCGCAGTGGTTAAATGCCTGTACTGCAGGTAAAACTGTGTTCACGACCTGGGTTCAATCCCAGGTAGCAGGCTCAAGGTTCACTCAGCCTTCCATCCTTCTGAGGTCGGTAAAATGAGTACCCAGCTTGCTGGGGGGGCAATGTGTAGCCTGCACACTGTAATTAAAAATTTGTAAACAGCCCAGAGACTACTTGTAGTCCTATGGGGCGGTATATAAGCAGAACACTTTTTCTTGAAGAAATGCATATGTTTTGTTCTTCTAAATAAAAGCAAATCTGAGCTATTTGTTATGCATGTATTTCTTTAGCAATAGAAAAAACAAATACTAATCAGGGCGATCTTTGGCAGATACAATCAAAGTTCTTCAGACACATTTACTAAGGAACAAGGAAGTGCAGTGGCCTTTCAACCCTCTCCAAGTATGGACAAATTGATGCACACAACCATCCTGTGTTCTTTCAGCTACACTCTGACTCAATCCTTGTGTGAATCTGTTTGTGTACATTCTAGTTCTGCATGAAAAGCACCATTCCCACAAGTGTGAAAATGCAAATAACTAGACAATAAGGTTGTGTGTGGATCTGTACAAGGATATTTGTACTGTACATGGTAGTCCTTAAATATTTAAAGAAACACCGGAGTATTTTACTTCACTCAGAGGTAGGCTTATCACAATGACAGAAAGGCTAGCAGGCAGTAGTATATGTAACACAAAATCAAGAAGTAAAATGATGAAAAAAATTACAGACTCAGAGAGAAAATGGTAGACCCACACATATCTTAACAGTCAAATCCTCTGCAAGAAGAATGCAAGCATCCATTTGCAATCATATGTACTACTAATATATGATATACTACTAATATATGATTTTCTTCCCTAGTAATATATACTAAGAAAGAAAAAAAGAAATTCTAGAAGGAGAATCCTAGGTAGGGCATTGATGCAACTCTCTTACTTTCATCTGCAGCCATATAAAATGGCTGGCCAATCTTTTGGTAAGGGAATATAAGTATACCATGCAGTGGCCTCACTCTGAAGCCACCACCACCACCACCACCCCGCGGCATCCGAGTGTATACAGTGTCCAGGAGAGATTTTTAATATTATTAGGGTTTTCAGTTGTCATTCTATGGGAACCACTGAGTGATAATAGATAGTATCCTAGATAGCAGTATTACTTTTGATTTATGTTCCTCACTATGACTCATGGTGTGCATTAACAAAAGAATGAACTGAACAAATATTCCACATGAAGGATCTGGGGTGGGAGGATACTCCTCCCCATGGGTAAACAGTAGCTTCTAACTATATCACATTGACATCTAAAAGGAATACTCCCAATTTGGCCAATTTCACATTCTTGTCTAGAGAAAGTACATATTATTTATTTATTTATTTATTTATTTATTTATTTATTTACCACATGGGAACTCTGGGCAATTTACATTTAATGCCCAAAAAGACAAAATGGATGGCCTCAATTTAAGTTCTAAAAAAGGCTGCAAATGACTCGCTAGTGAAATCATTAGGAGGAGGCCCCGGCTGACTACTTGGATAGTGAGGTCCCGAACCACCCTGCACAATTCAGCCTGGTAGTTCGAGGTCACACCAATTCTCAGAGAGGCATGGGATCTCTTAGCCTCCCTGATAGCCTGAACGTAGCGCCTGGTCAGCACACAAACAGCAGCCCAATTACATTCTGTCCAATCCATCCTCCATCTCCTCCATCTCCTCCATCCTCCATCTGCTCTCAAGTCTTCTCCATTCTTCTCCTCTCCATTCTAGTTCTATATATATATGACGTTTAGGACACCTTGTCTCATAATGTCTTGCAGCAAACAATATAAGAAAACAATATAAAATTGTTTAACTGTTTAAAACACATTAAACAACTTTAAAAATATGAAACTATAAAACTATTCAAATCACAGTAAACTTTGCAAGCTACTCGTGGTAGGCTCCTTAAACCACAGAAGCTCTGGCAAGTAGCCAATATTTTGATTCAGTGCCAAAATGCAGGATTATAACCAGGGCAGAACAACTAGCACTAAGCCTCAGGGTGCTAAATTCAGAGGGCACTGCCACAAGGATTACCTGTTCTCCTTTGAACCTCCTCTGTACCAACAAGCTAAATGTGGGAATCTGGGCAGCCCATGTTTGCTTGTCTATAGCAGGAAGCAAACCCTCACACCACAAGGGAAAGAGGGAAAAAAGCCAACAAGAGTGGCACCTCTTGGGGGGCTGAGAGGAGGTAATGCAAAGGATGATGCTTTGTAACTTGCCACAAATGGGCAAGCATGGGGATGCACTATCTTTATTTCATCACTTCCACGGGGGGTGAATTACTGTGGCCCCACCCTCTAAATGCATATGTCAGGGTTTTATTTTGCTCTGTTGCCAATATTACTTGTTGCAGCTCTGCTCAAATGACACTAACATCAGGGCCAATCTAGCCTCCTGGGGACAACTTTCCATAACAGGGGCTCTACAGTTGAGAGTGCCCTATTCCCTTCCCCATATCTCCAGGATGTACAATTTTCAATAGTTGGGTACAGAGTGGGGCCTCCCCAACACAACTTTATGATCAGGAAGGTACACATAGAGTGACTGCTCTGATCAGCCCCATGCTGGGACAGGCCCCTTTGTCTGCCCGTCCGGAGGCAAGCCAATGTGGACTGTGGGTCACATGGTCTGGCCCCATGGTCTGGCCATTCAGGGCATTTATGGCTGAAACACTTGGTGCAGAGCCTCTTTGTTCTCCGGCCATCTACCTGCCCACCCACCCTATTAAGATAATGAGAGTAGCTGGTCAGGGAAGGGCCAGATGGGAATTTTTTGCTCTTCCTCTGATTGGCTGTGAGTGGAAGCACATTTTCACCCATCCTATTCTCTTCAAGGTGAGGGAGGTTGCATATTCCGGTCACAATTGGTGGCCAGTACAAGTGCCAAAATGATATTAGGCTTGGATTGGCGCAATATGATGAAGCAGACTGGCAGCCCACTATGCTTTTAGGAATGGATCAGGAACACAATTATCAATCATACACATCCGAAAGTGATAGATGAGGGCTGCCCAGACAGTTAAAATTTGGGAAGGCATTGAATGAGCCGCTGGCACCCTCCTAACAATAATTAGAGAAAATCATGTAGCCACTTGTACTTTCAGCCCCCCACCCCTGCTTAGAGTAGGTCAACAGTAATTTACGAAATTCGTATCAATAAATTGTGGCCCAGTTTTAATCCCACAAATGTGTCTTGTCTCTTTATTTCTGGGCTGGACAGACAAAGGTATTTTTACCGTACTTTTGCATGAATTTTTCCAGTAAAGCCCAAATCCTATTGTGAAGAACTGTGTTTTTAAGGCTATTTGTGGAATGGTTTTTCACAATTTACCAGCTATTTATTGTGTGACTGATTATTGTCAATGCTACTGACTGTACAACTGGACATGACTTTCGGTACAATAGGGTACAGGCAAAATGTCTCTAATCATTTGTACAATTGCCTTTATGTGAATGCATAACTCCAAAGGATTCTTGTCTAGATTTGTAGAACAAGACAGACAAATAAATGTATTGCACAAGGAGATCTCCACGTTTTGAAAGGTCATGTAAGGGTCACAAGGCTGTGTATAGGGTATCTTCTCCAGCCCCTCTGTCATCATATGTAGAAGAAGTGCTTCTTTGTTGTCCAAAACTTTGTTGCCATTCTCCATATGTCACCATGAATGCACATGAAGCTCCATGAAAGAAAAAAGCTCTTGCCACATCATTTGAAGGAGTGTCATTTATCTACTTCCGTATGCATAAAGAGCACTTTCCTGTCTTGTCCAAATGCATAGATGGTCAGGATAATGTCATATGTAGACATTTGTTGCTGATCAGGTGGCCATGGCACATAATAATAATGACCTAAAGTGACTCTCACATCTTTGTTTGTTTTTTAATTTGTGGCAGAGGTCTCTATGGCTGTGGAGTAAATAAACTGCTAAAAACTTATTCTTGCAATCGAAAATGATGAGGAGCTTTGTTTGCTTTGGTGAAGACTGGAACTACACAATCTTTGGGACAAAGGTTTTGAGGCTTTTTTAAAACCAGGATATGTTAGAACAGTTTTCTTCAAACTATATGTCTCCTCATCTCTGTTCAGCAGACCTAGTGTTGGGTATTTACTTTATTACATCTGAGTGCCATGCAGTTGGAAAAATCTATGGTAATCCATGTAGAAAATAATCTTGTGGCCTTCAGGAATCAAGATATGTTTCCTATTATTCCTTAGGCAGATTCTGAAGAGGGAGAAAATCTGATAAATCTTGTGAACTCATTATAACAGTAGATTGGCTGACAAGATTTTTGGGTACCAAGGTTACCAGAGAAATGTCAGATATTTCCATTGTACAATAACACTGCAAGATTTCCTGAGGGCATGAAACAAATCCACAGAGCCTCTACACAAATGCTTTAAAGCTATGGATAGGAAAAATATTTATAAGTTCATTTAAATGTTCAATCCCAGTATGTCAGAGTTCTGACAAAAATAAGATTGTTAAATAGTTTAACTTAAAAAAAAACTAACAGAGAAGAGAGCTGATACCCCGCGGGAAACATTGTTTATTACCTTTTGACTGTGTATCAATAAATTAAGCAGTGTAAACAATTAAACTGGATCTACTGGAAATCTATTTTCTGACAAAGCACTGTAGAAAAAAATATTGCAGGCAGGCCCACCCAGGAAACAAAACTAAGCAACAAAGAAACAAAACAACAGACAGGATTTTTGGCATAGAAAAGATGGTTTCTTTATGAAGGGCAAAAAGCTTAAGTGCACATAGTCTCCTAATCTATTATATATGAGCACATTTAGACAACATAAATAGATTGAAAAATGACTGGAAACTTCATTTCTTTGCCATCTTTTTCTTCTTTTTATATGCTTTCAAATCACTGTTCCTAAAGCTCCTTGCTTCTAGATTCACCCAAGGTAAGGGAAGAGACCACGTAGAGCTGAAGGCTGCAGAAGAGCCCTTCCCCTGCAACCATCAAATCAGTGATGTAATTTGTTGCTAAAATTTTCTTTTCCCAGCTTTTTGATGGCTGTTTACTACTCATTCTACCTCATTTTAACTGAATGCATGATTGAACATCTTTTGCCATCTTGCATTTCATGGACCCCTGGGACTGAATCTCCATAACGGTGCCACCTACAGTAAGTTCAAACATAGCACTAGCTGCAGTGGGAGTGGGCACAGACCTCTTACACCAACACAACTGCTGCTGTGCTGTCATAATTTGCTTGTACTGGCTGATCTCATATCTGGCAAGACAATTGGATCTACCACCACAATTGCCATGGTGACAGAGATCAGCTGGAAAAACAAGCTAAAAGGGGGCTGGTGGTTAAACTGCTCTACTGCAGCCAGGGCCGGCGCATCCATTAAGGCAAACTAGGTAGTTCCCTAGGGTGCCAAAATGGACAGGGGGGTGCTGGCCAGCCTGCTCTCCCCCCCACTGGACGGTCCCCCACCGCCCGTTGCTGCCCGCCATCCACCCGCTGCCCCCCACTGCTGCCTGCCCTCCATCACCACCCGCCACCCGCTGCCTGCCCCCTGCCCCCTGCCGGCGCAGCCGCAGCCGCCGCCGCCCCATGCCCCGCCGCGGCCACCAGCCCGCCTGCCCACCCCCACCCCCCACCACTGCCCACCTGCCCGCCTGCCTGCCCCCACCGCCCGCCTGCCACCCCACCCCCTGCCACTCGCCTAGGGTGCAAAAAACCCTAGTGCCGGCCCTGACTGCAGCCAAACTCAACTCAATCCCAGTAAGCTGGATCAAGGTCAATTTAGTTGACTCAACCTTCCATCATTCCAAGGTCAGTACATGGAGTATTCAGCTTGCTGGGACATGAGGGTGGGGGCCAATGTGTACCCTGAATAATTAGCTTGTAGACACCCAGAGATAGCTTTAAAGGCTATTGGGCAGTATAAAAGCAGCACATTTTTTTCTTTAAAAGGGAGAATAATTGTGGCAGGACTGAAGTACTGTAGATCCAGTTCCTCTGAGTTACAGCCGCCATGCAGCCCATGTAAAATTAGGGCAGAATCACGTTAGTCCTAAGTAGACATCGGCACAAAATGATTTTTCCCCCATTTCATTATTCATTATTTGTTTCATTTCCTAATGAAATGAAAAATTAAGTGCCTTAAAAAAGAAATAAAACAAAATGGAAATTTTCATTTCATTTCATTCCATTCCATTTTTCATTTTTTATTATTTATTTTGACAAGCACCAATCTTGGCAATTGTCAAAATAAATAATAAAAATAAGTGCTGATCAGCTGGTGTGCAGGGCCACATGCCAGCTGATCGGTGGGAAAAGAAACGTAGACCGTCTTCCCCATGGGCCAGCTGGTTGGCAGGAGTAAAAAAAAGCCAACTGGCCTCCCTGTGGGCCAGCTGGCTGGCGGGAGTAAAACCATTTTTTAACAAAAGCCAACCGACCAGCTTGGCCCCGACATATATATATGAATAACAAAACAAAATGAAGTACAAAATGAATTTTTAACAAAAATTCATTTCATAATAAACAAAACAAAACAGGGGGGAAAGAAACAAAAAACAAAATGAAATGCCATTTTGGCATTTCATGCCCATCTCTAGTCCTAAGTGAAAGAAGCCAATCTTTGTGACTTATCTCTTTCCATCTTCTCCCTCAGTACATCTGTTATTACTTGCCTCTTTGGGGCCACAACAGCGATTGGTTGAACGCTTGGCTCAATGTCACAAGCTGGAGTCTCCAGTATCTGACTCCTGTTGTGAAGAAACATCTTTGGTCCTTGCAGCTGCACCACCAACAGGATCCCTGTCTTCCCTCTCATCTTCCAAGGTATCCTTTCCTTCAAAAGTAAGCAACAACCCTGTGCTTGCCCACTTGCCTGTTCTTCACCTGTGCAGGCTCCCTCCCACTAGCTTGGTTCTGGGGGAAACTGCCCTCATTGAGAATGTACATAAGAACATAAGAACATAAGAAGAGCCATGCTGGATCAGGCCAACGGCCCATCTAGTCCAGCTTCCTGTATCTCACAGTGGCCCCACCAGATGCGTTTGGGAGCGCATGAGACTAGATATCTGTCTCCTGATACCACTCCCCTACATCTGGTCCTTGAAGTACCCCGGTTTTAAGCCTGGAGATTACACATCTCCCTCATGGTTTGTAACCCGTGATGGACTTTTCCTCTAGGAATCTGTCCAATCCCCTTTTGAAGGCATCCAGGCCAGATGCCATCACCACATCCTGTGGCAGGGAGTTCCACAGACTAACAACATGCTGGGTGAAAAAATATTTTCTTTTTTTCTTTTCTTACTCTCCCACCCCTCAAATTGAGTGTATGCATACAGTCAGACCAACAAAGGGGGAAACTCATGCGCTCCAGTTACATGGTCTGTAGGCAAGTGTATGTCCTACCTTGAATCATTCCCCAAAAATATTATAGACATAACCTAGCTTTCAACCTTGTATAAATTTTCATCTGGCTGAGCATGACTGAACTGTATACATACTGAGAGGTATAAAAGAAGAGTGCCAAGGTAATCCAAAACATCAACCAACAACATATGTCATCATGATGGATAATGATTAGGAACAATATATAAAAAAATGGAATGACTTATTTGATCATATACTGTCTGTTCCTGTCCATAATACAAATGCACTATGTTAACCTGAGCTGGGCTGCATATGTTTTCTGTATGCAGATACAATAGGGTAATAGAATAGCACACTACTTCCTTGAACAGTGATATTTAATCTGTACACTGTACATTTCCTGTCTTATTGCTTTTATGTTTTACTTAAAACCTGTCTCTTCATCACGTCTCTGAAGTCTTATCACAGCAAAAGGCCTTATTACCTTTTTAAATAATTTGTAGTAGAAAATGTTTTTCATGGTACCTTACTTTATTTAATTTTTTTTATCGTAATCTTTATTTTAAAATCATGTTTTGACATAAAGGCATAATATTAATGTGAAAGAACTCATGAGGATCACTATCTCTATCTTTATGATTGAACTCCAAAGTGAACTATAGCAACTTCCCTGGAATTAGCTTCTTCAAAACAGATGTTTAAAAATGTTACACCAGAAAGAATCACTGCAGTGTGCTAGGAAATAGAAAAATCTTCAGCTTGGCTAGGACAGCTGTCTAAAAAAAAATATTGGCAAGATTATCGTACATATTGTGCTCTTATCTTTTAAACAGCTGCTGTGTATAAGTCAGAAAAAGCCTCTCCAGTTCCTTAACCACTAGAGATTTTTTAAAAACTCATGAAAGAATTGCCACAGTTATTGGTAAAATATTTTGTTCCAGCACTGCTTCTGGAAAATATTCCCCTGTTACACTTTATGGCAAAAGTACTACTTGTATTCATGGCACAATACATTTGAAAGAGCCCTATCTATGTACCTGTTGTAGGTTAAATATTCTACACTAGACATGGGCACGACTTGGCAAAATTCTCATTTCTGTTTCCGTTCCTCGTTTCCATTACGCAACGGAAACGGAAATGACAATTAAGCCGTCAGAACTTGAACTCGAACTGAAAAAAGAAAAATTGGGTCTGATTTGTCATTGTTGTTCCTGGCATCGCAGCGATCGCGCGATGCCAAGCGGCACAGAAAAAAAGTTTTAAACATTTTAAAAAAACCTGATTCCCGGCCAAAAAAGCAGGCGAAAATATGCCTGCCTGAGTGAGGGCACCTACCAGAGGGGTGGTTTCGGGGGGGTCCCTGGCCTCCCCCTCCTGTCCTGGGCTGCTCTGGTGGGGGGCATCCTCGTCGTCTCGCCAACTCGCCATGCCATGCGGTGGGGGCGGGGGATCCAAAATGGGGCGACCACAATATTTATTTTGAAATCGTGGTCCAAAAACACACCAAAGCACCACAGAATCATGCAAAAATAGCTATTTTAAAACTGCCTGAATTTTTACAGTAGCAGCAGTGGGTTTTTCTTGCAACAAAACGTCTCCATTGATTTTATTTTATTTTATTTTATTTTTATTTTTTTACACCTGCGCAATGATGGGCTGGCCATGGGAGTGGACCATGCAAATTTTGGAGCCATTCCACCAATTGCATGGCCACTTGACCAGGTTTTGACCGAGACTTCTGGGATGTGCCAGTCAGGCATAAAAAGCCCACTATAACCCTAGCCCTAACCCTAGCCCTAACCCTAACCCTAACCCTAACCCATACGCCAGTACACTGTCCTTCTTAGTGGGTCAGAGAGGCACCCAAAGGTGCACCCCACTAACTCACCCTAACCTTACCCATAACCCTAAGCCTAGCCCTTGCGCTAACCCTAACCCTAAGCCAGATCTGTGCACTCGCATTGCACTACAGCGCAAGTACACTTCCCTTCTTAGTGAGCCAGAGGGTGCTCATAGGGGTCCTCTCTCACTTCCCCAGCCCAAGTGCACTGTACACCAGTACGCAGGTGCTTAGTGAGTCACAGTAGAGGCACCCAAAAGAAAGAGAGGTGCCTCTGCCTGCCACTGCAACTTGGTATGCATATCCAATTGGCTATGCGTACCCTTTTGTAGCAGGCCAGAGGAGGCACCCACCCCAGAGAGGTGCCTCCAGGAGCCCGCTTTCCCTTCATAGCAGGCCAGAGGAGGCACCCACCCCAGGTGCCTCCAGGAGCCCGCTTTCCCTTTGTAGCGGGCCAGAGGAGGCACCCACCCCAGAAAGGTGCCTCCAGGAGCCTGCTACCCCCCCAAACCAGTACTAACGACAGATGAAAAAACAATAAACGAAATGACAAATTTTTGAAAAAATTCGCGACAAACAGAAACGAGCTGAAACGGGCCGGCTCCGACACACGACAACTCGAAACGTCATTTTTCTTGGTCGTGCCCATCTCTATTCTACACTGTTCTGATTTAGCCCATGGCTGCTCTTGAACCAAGGTGGTAGGGGAGAAATAACATTCACTAGAAGCTGTAGGTGGTGGCATCCCCTTGCTCCATTACCCATTTTCCTTCCATAAAATCAGATCAGTAATGATGGCATTTTTAATTTCTTCCCTATTGGGAGGGCATATATCTAAATATATTCTAAATGTAACTGCTAAAGCTTTCTTGATCAAAAATTAATGTGTGGGTAAAGGCATAGAGTAGGATAGGTATGTGACAAAACAACCCATTACTGCCCACTAAGAGAGTGGAGCATTCTGTACTTTCCTACAAGCACTTCTCAACAAGGTGGTCTGGATTGTTTTAAAACATAAAGCTATCAGCATGGAGGGAATCACAGGGATGGTTATATTGGCTTGGGTTCTTCCATCCCACACTTCCTGCATTTGTGGGGAAGAGAATGAAGATAAAATTTAACCACATTGGGCTGTGCCTCATGTGTTATTCAGACCTCCTGGTCAATATAGGATGGAATTGGGAGGGGCAGTACATATATTCCAAAATACTCTGGGGATTCTATAGCTATGCCAGATGGAATCCTAGCCATTTTTCAATGCCACCAGCTAATTTAGAATTTCTGATTCAATGTCTATGGCTTTGAAGAGCCAGATGGCTTAAATAACAGTTATATGTCTTGTTCAGTGTCATCCAGTATTATATGAACTTTTTGATTTTGATTCTTGCTGGTCAAAGACCGTAATAAATATTATACACATGCCAGCAAGTTATTCCCATGTACATCATCTAAGGTGGTTACTTCACATCCTTCCTCGAGCCGAGGTGAACTTGCCTCCATGTTGAAATCGGTTTTCAACATGGATCAAGAAGTGGATTGAAAAGATTCCTGAGCTCCAGGATGGGAATCTCTCACCCCGCTTGGAGCACAGTTCAGGGGGCGTGGTTGGGGTGAACTCGGATTGACCCCACAAGGACGTGCGGTTACGTTCCTTCGAACTCGGATTGACCCCACAAGGACGTGAGGTTACGTTCCTTCGAACTGGTCTCCAGCGGGGCCGCAAACTGCAGCGAGAGGGACGTGAAGTATCAGCCTGTGGAGGTGGAGTAGAAAGGACAACTTAAATAATTCTCTTTGCAACTGAGGAGTTAAAATCTCATTATGCCTTTTTTAGTGGTAGGAACAAGAGTCACAATTCAACATAATCCAGGGAACATTCAGGTAAGAATATTTCTCTGATTCCGTCCTCTAACCAAGAGCTGTGATTCCTTTCCAAACAACAAACTGAAATTTGAGTCAAGTGAAGGAAGCTGGGGTGTTTTTTTAAAATACATTACAGATACACTAATAGTGTGTGCTGAATATTTTCTATATTATTGAAACATTGTGGTCTGTCTGTTTCCTGAAGCATAATTTAAAATTTGTCTCAGTGCATTTTCAGAGAACTGAGCTACCGTCCAAACAGGCATTGAAGAATGACAAGGGGGAAATGCTGTACTTAATTTTTACGCATTTGTCAACTTGTCTACTTTCAGATTTAAATGTTTACATAGCATTTTGTATGAGTAGCCAGATGGCCAGATAGGTGGAATAATAATAATAATAATAATAATAATAATAATAATAATAATAATAATAATAATAATAATAATAATAATAAAATGGTGACATTAATAAATGGTGACATTATTAAGAACATATATTCTAAAAGATATCTCCAGTCATCCTAATAATCTGGATTTTTGATGTACCAAATTCACATTTTAGTTGAATGAAAATGGATACATTATGATATGATGTAAGTTCAAAATACAAATATTTTTGGGGCTTTGGGAGTATCTTATAAACAAGCTTGCTTCTTTATTGCAGTTTAGCATGTTCCAATAAACACTTGTATTCATTTTTATTACTTATCCCTCCTTTCAATCTGATTTTTACATAAAATGGAAACAAAGACCCATTCAATTTGGGTTTTCCTTCCTTTCCCCATCCACAGTCCTAACCTACACTCAGCATGAAGACACCCAGTCTGGATGGGCATTTGACTGGGTCAGGAGGCTGCAGGGATTCCTTAAATTCATTACTAGAGTTGGGCACGAAATGGAAAAATGGTTTTTCATTTCTGTTCTGATTCGTGCCCATTTCCCTTCATTTGTCATTTTTCTGACATGAAATTTTTAAAAAATTTCATTCCATTTTTCGTATTTCGGGGTTCTTCCCCATAGTGGATGACAGCACCAGGCACGCTGTCATTCCCCATGGGGAAGATCCCTTTAAAGAGTCCCAATTCTGCCTCTGCATGTGGAGGCGGAACGGGAGTCTCTTCTTCCCCACACCGGTCATGACAGGGCCAGGCGCTGTCATGACCCACATGGGGAAGATCCCATTGGGACCCCTGTTCAGTCCCTCTATGTGGGGAGGGGCTGAATGGGGATCTCTTCTTCCCCGCGCTGGTCATGACAGTGCCTGGTGCTGTCATCCAGCGTGGGGAAGGCGGAGGGTGGTCGGGAGGGGGCTGGGATCTGGCTTGTGCATGTGGAGGTCAGATCGCAGCCCCTTCCTTCTCGACTCTGCCCCGGTGGGCTGTCAGACTCCGTGGTGGAGGGCAGCGAGAGGGCGAGATGGGGCTGGAATCCGGCTTGCATGCGCAGAGGCCAGATTGCAGCCCCTTCCTTCTCGACTCTGCCCCAGAGCATGACAGCCTGGTGGGCTGTCAGACTCCATCGTGGAAGGTGGCGAGAGGGGGCTGGGATCCAGCTTGCATGCGGAGGCCAGATTGCAGCCTCTTCCTTCTCAACTCTGCCCCGGAGCCTGACAGCCCAGTGGGCTGTCAGACTCTATGGTGGAGGGCAGCGAGAGAGGGCTGGGATCTGGCTTGTGCACACAGAGGCCAGATCGCAGCCTCTTCCTTCTCAACTCTGCCTCGGAGCCTGACAGCCCGGTGAGCTATCAGACTCCGTGGCGGAGGGTGGTGAGAGGGGGTTGGGATCCGACTTGTGCTTGCGGAGACCGGATCACAGCCCCTTCCTTCTCCACTCTGCCCCAGAGCCTGACAGCCCACCGGCTGTCATTTCCAGGGTGGAGATCACTGGACAGGGGGCTCCGATCCGGCTTCCGCGCATGGTGGCTGGATTGCAGGCCCCTCTCCAGCGATCCCTTGGGAGAAATTCATGCTCTCCTACTCCTCACCTGACTGCTCTCCGCCACGAAGGATGACACCCGAGCCGGCTATCATCCAATCGATGTGGAGATCGGAGATTGAGATAGCCGTGGCCTTGCCTCCGCTTGCGGCGGCGAGACCGTGGCCCTCAGTCTGGATGGACTCTGAGTCTGGACCGATCTCTGCAGCGGGGAGGTGACAGCTCTGCTGCGGAGATCTGTTTAGAGAGAGCCCCGGTCCTGGCTCCACATGCGGAGGTGAGAACGGGGCTCTCACAGCTTTCCCCACCAGCGTGGACAGCTGGGCTGTCATCGCCAGCAGGGAGCAATGAACTGAATGTAACTGAACTCATTTGTTCTGGTTCTGTTCGGTTCATTCCTAAATTACTCTGCTCCATTATTGGTTCCATTTAACGGAACGAATAACAGATAACGGAATGAAAAAAAAATCATTTCGCGCCCATCTCTTCATTTTGGTGCAGATCCCAGCCAACCTTTTGTTTTGTATTTGCAACTTTTCCACTCATAGAGCCATGTACTGGCAAAGAACTCTGCTTTCTGAGTTTGTCAGGTCAGGTCAGAGATTCTGAGGCCTGCACATCTCCCTAAGAACGCCATAGAACTTTATAGACCTGTAGGGGAAAACCAGAAGTCTGTGTTCATCACAACTGGCAAAAAAGCTTGCCTGTAGAATGAAACTGTACCATCATTGACAATCACACCTTAGTATGACAGTTTTGTTTTTCATTTTTGCAGTAATTCCAGATAGCATACTCTTATCCAATTCTAGAAGTAACACCTATGAAGGAGTTACTAAATCTGCATTGCACTAAACAATGATTTGGGCCATTATTTCTTAGGGTGTTTATTATTCACAAAGTTTTTGTTGAGCAAATTAATATGTTGAAAGGTAATTATTTTATTAGAAAACTAATATTTTAACAGTTAATCTATTTTTAGCTAGCAGATACCAGCTGTCAGTACTCTCAACCAAAATGTTCTAGCTTCTTTCGCTTTTCTTTTCTGTCCTCCACATATGCACCCTTTCTAAACTGAATTCTCAACACATGTTGAGTTCATAATTTATTTTTCTGTAAATATAATTGTCCAAATGCTCATTAAACTAACACAAGAGGACATTTGTATACAGAGTAACTGCAAGGAATTATGGGCAAGCAAAGGCTGCCCAGATTCAGCTCCACCATTCCAATTCCAGGCATCATAAAAAGAGCTGCTATCTTTCATCAGCCAAGAAAATAATTTAGGTCACTCTACTAAAACAATTCCTTTATTGGAGTCATTATTGAACAATGGATTCATTAGCCACACACAAGAAAATTGTGAATAAATATATAGGGTTCAGAATAATGGGATTTTAAAAGCAATAATATAAAAGCCCCAGCTCTGTAAACACTTGCTTATTTATTTTGCAAATTATTGTAAAACTTTCTACCAGTTTAGGACCAGAATGAAGACATTCTCATATTCACTCCTTCTCCACAAAATTTGGAATCTGGAAGCTAAGACTGATACACTAACAGACATTTCACATAATCAGGAATGGTGCTGTGCAATGTCATAAACCATGGTTGCATACAACTTACCTGGCAAGGAGAAATCCTGGCTGAAATCCTGTTGCTCAGCCACATGTACACAACAGTGATGATGACATCACCATTATTAGCAAAACCCTGCTGATTAAAGGCAATGTTGGGGTGTGTAAACTATATACAGAGGGAAATGAAGTCAGCAATGAAGAACTAAGGGAGTGTGGTCAGTGGGCCCCCTACACTCTCCCTCACAGTATTGCAATGGTGTGGTGCATAGTGTGGACAATATCAAAAAGAACTACTGTTGAAACATTACCATAGAACTGCTTTTTAAATTATAGGAATGAATGGTGTAGTGAGTGACAATGTGATGTCTTACTGCGTATGTTTACCTCCATGAAATCAGTGCAACATAGATTGTAATGACTTCCTCCTGAAAAGGTAGCAGTAATGAATTTTATTCCATTCCATTTTATAAGGTGCTCATAGAGAGATAATTAGCTGACATACATTCCATACTCATTGATGGTGGAGACATCTTGGGTTCTATATGCCTTACTCACACACTCAGGTACCTCAGGTGTCTGTTTTGCCTAGTTATGTAAACCACCCCAAATAGTGTTCCAACTAAGTCAGGCAGTCTATATGCTCAATGAACGAACGAACGAACGAACGAACGAATGAATGATCCCATACTTCACAACAGAATGTGCAGTCCTTAAAATCTGAAATAAAACTTTATATTCCCCTGCAACAGAATATGTAAGACTTAAAATTCTAGGATAACATGTGCCATGTATAGGTATGTATTTTTCCACTTTATGAGATGTCAGCTTGAAAAGGCCTTCCAGCCTTAAATTTCTGTCCACTCATTAATCTGCAAGTGTCTTCATCTTCATCATAACTTCAAAATTTACACTTGCTTACGACTCTGTCAGGATTTAAGCAACACCAATGTACAGTGGACCCTCATATAACAAACGGTTTGTATAACATAAAATTTGTACAACATAAAAAAATTCCAGAGATAGGGGAAATTTGGTCAACAGAATTGCCTATGGGGTGAATCTGTACAACATAAAAATGGTCGTGATTAGGAATTACTCTGTTTTCAATGCATTCCTATGGGAAACTTGTATAAAGGAAAATTTGCTTGACATAAATGGAACAAATTAATTCCTTTATGCAAGGTACCACTGTACGTGACTTTTGTTCTCCATCTACACTGGTCCCTTTGGAAGCCACACTCAGTCCTATCCATTAAGTAAGGTGCATCCTTCCAGATGGAACATATCTTGGTTTGCTGTTTTTGTTTCTCAAATGGTGGCAAAATGCAGAGATACACACTATTACAGACAAAAGAGTGAAAGAAGACTGACTGTCATCAGACAAATTATGGCACCAGAAGCTATATTATTCCACCACCTCCTCAGATAAATTGCACAGATGGTAAACAAAAGGCATAACAGTTCAAGCTCATGCAATACTCAGAGGCTGAGGGCATCTGGGGAGGAGGAGCAGTTTTGTAACAGCCTCAAGGATTCATTTGAAAAACATGCAGACTCTCTCTCTCTCTGGAGTCGTTATCCATTCTTACTGGAATTTTCCATTAAGTCATCCATATCAGATCATTGGTGAAAACCAAAAGGTCAAAGGAAGGCCAGGCAAAGCCATTAATAATATTTTGCTTTTTCTCTCCTCCCTTGAGGAGATCACAGACAGATGAGATTAATGCTATTTCCAATGCCAAGGCCATGTCTCCTGTTTGTCTGAATGGGCTTGCGGCACTCTTGAGATATCCACTCTCAAGCCATGACCATTCAGAAGGCTGGGTGATAACAATGGGGGAGAGTGCTGTTTGGGCCAAGCATACAGCTTGAAGGAAGGCTGGTAGCACTCTGAACTTCACCTCATGAGGCAAAAGATACAAAGCTAAAGAGGTACCACCACAGAATGAGGGCCTGTGCTTTCGACACAGTGAGGATTTCACCACTGTCTGGTGTACTTTTCTGAACCTGACTTTGAATTTTAGCCACCAGCAGTTCATTTTTTCTTCTTGTTCTCTTGCCTTGCACTAGTCCAACTGTTGTAGTTTCTTTTTCTTTGCTCTGTTTTATTCACTTCAGGCAAAATCACTGGTTTCACTTCCATAGGTCTATCAGAAGCAGTACAGTATCTAAGAAGTCAAGGGTTTTGTTGTAACTTCTGTGCAGCACTTAGCCACTAAGATGCCGTACATCATCACTCATCCTCATTACTACTATGATCCATTTCTTCAGTCTGTTTACCTTGCAATAATAGAGAAAACAGATCAACCATGTGTGTGACATAGAACTTCATAAAATCTTAGAATCATAGAATAATGAAGAGGCCCATAATGCCACCAAAACCAAACTCCTGCTAAATGCCGGGATCCAAATCAAAGCAGATTTGGCAGAGGCTTGTCTAATTTCCTCTTGAATGCCTTCAGTATTGGATCACTCACCACCTCGTGGGGTAATATTCATAACATCTTAACTTTATAAATGTATTACCACTTCTCACATTGACTCTAATTCTTTGGTAAAATCAATTGATATTAATTTGCTTCCCATTTAATAAACACATCTATTTCCCATTGTACCATGGACAATTACCATGGTCCAAAAACTTCCAAGCTCTCCCGCCTCCTCTGGGATGTGCAGGCCAGGGAGCCCATGTAGTACCTGCAGGCCTAATCTGATGAAGCATACCAACTGTGGCAAGTACCCATCTCTAAAACAAAGAAAACATCTGTATTTTCACTTAGAGGATGATTGTTTTAGAATATAGATTTCATAAGAGTAACAGTATAGGACACTGGTGGCAAACTTTTTAGAGGCCGAGTGCCCAAATTGTGATTCAAAACCCACTAATTTTTCACAAAGCACCAATACAGCAATTCAACCTGGATACAGGTGGCTGTGAAGGGGCGATGTTGGGTGCCCACAGAAAGGGCTCCGAGTGCCACCTTTGGCACCTGTGTCCTAGGTTCACTATCACTGGTATAGGAAAATAAGCTGTTGGTTTTCATCTTGGCTAATATCTCCATCAAGGAATACTCAATATGGTGTAGCAGATGCAAAGATCGACTAGGACTCAGAAGGACAGGGTTCTGATCCCTAATAACTCATGGGAGCTAACTGAGTGTTATAATGGGTAAAGCCACTCCTTAAATATCTCACTTACCTTGAAAGACCTATTAGAGATTCTGTAAATCAGTTCCAACTTGATGACACATAATAAACACTGCATACAAGTGAAACTGCCATGCTATGCTAAGAGAGAGTTAAAGTTCCCCTTTCCTCTCCCTTGATATCTGAAAGCTGCTCTGGTCTTCCTCATCTGCTGTTTGTTTAGTGATGACAAAAAGAACATGTACATTAATTGCATTCTCACCCTTTACATCACATATGGTTTGGCCCTAAAGTCAGTGAGAGTTGCTTCTCCATAAACATGCACACAAGGGATCAATTTACCATGTGTGCTAACATTCCTCTGCAGGGCGTGTTTAGGAGTACAGTTTCAAGCTGATGTTCAGGGACCAGAGACGTTAGCTTGACATCTCTCACAGATATTAAATTCTCCTGCGAAAAAGAAACAAAGGAAAAAATGATAGAACAGGGGCTTTTAAAACAAGGTACTAAGGAAGAAAGCAAAAAATATTCTCATGAACTTTGGCTGGTTTATGAATTTGGATTCCCTCTGCTCAAACAATTCAGGTGGCAAGCAGTAGAAGTGTCACTCTGAGGACATGTCCATATCAGCAAATCCAACTTTCTCTCATATTCTCTGTAACTGTTGGATAATATCATTTGTGATGCAACTAAGTAGAGAAATACCCAATATCTAGTGGAGCATATGTATTTCCATGGCATGGAAATGGCTATGCATGCCCATTGTTGCTGTCCAGTGCTCTGCATAGGCTGGACAATCTTCGTGTAAGTCTTAGATTTGAGATGGATTGGCATTCATCTGTCACAAAGCACACCAATGACTCTTTGCCAACACTACCAGGTTGCATCCACTCATACATAGAATAACACACATTAAGTGACCCAGAGCAAGGAAGTAACTACTTACAAGTAACTTGTCACTTTTAGGGTGAACAGTAATATAAGAACTGGTTGCAAAGCTTTAGTAAATGTAATGTAATGAGTATTGTAGAGATGCTTTTGGAGATGACAACTAAATTGCTCTCAATACTTTCAAAAGTAATTTCTCAAGGCAGTTTAAACCATTTGTGAAATGTTTGGTCTGGAATTTTTCATGTTTTATGTCATTCACTTATCAATTTTAGGTGGCATGTGGAGTATACTTAAATTTTGTCTTTTCTGTTTTGGCAAATACAGTACTTGCAAGTTACACTATCAAAATTGGCCTTTAGAGGGAACCAGAGAATATCTCTTTACATTTTTTGGCATCATGCTAATAACACTAAACATGAAAACAGATAATTGTGGAGTTGGAGACAGATGATAAGGCAGCCTGGTTGCCCAGGTGTTGAATGCATAATATTTAAAAGTTTGTGTTTTGGTCCCAATGTATTCAACCTTTCTAGCATTGAACTGGGCTCTTTGCCATCCTAGGCTGTGGTTTACCACCCAAAATATGTCCTCACATTACACGTGGGGTTCACAGTTAACACACATACAAAACAAAAATGTCAAATCCAACCAAAACATGAGGGTGTGTGGAACAAAAAGGGTACAAAAAATAAAAAATATATGCTCGACATTGATGAGTTATATAAAATTTACAAAGCTGTGATCAGCCTTGATGCAAGTGTACAGTATAAAATAAGATCACGCTGCTGGCTGAACCAGTTTGTATCCATTTTCCTACATAAAAGAAGTAACATACTATACTTTAATTCTTTTTGTCTGATTCCCATTCATCTGAAGTCCCCATTAATTTACCTTTCTTGTTTAAAATTTTGAATTTTGTCAGATATTATATTTTAAAAACTCATAATATGTGCTATTTGAATCAACAATTCATTTCTTATCCTGACCAAGAAAAGGTAAGATCACTAGATTTTTAAGAGGGTTGGGCAGATTAGTATAGTTTCATTACCATGTTTGCTACTTTTATGATTAATGGATCACAATGATGCCCTCTCAAAAGCTCACGTTACCTGTAAGGATTCCCTTGAGGTCACTTCATGCAAGATTTTTTTACCTTCCCTCCTCCACTCCAAGTCTGAATCAAAGTTCCAATTCCTGTGAATGTACTTGTAGAATAAGTGTTTCTTTGCCATTCCAGCACATACCATTTCCAGAAATAGTTCCACCCTAAAATTAGTGGGTTACTAGCTGGGCATTCCTCATGCGAGAATGTTATGGCAGTTCCACTTGACTGAAAACACAAGCATTTGACTAACTCAGTGTGAAAAACAAGGGAGTGGGGGATCATTCTTTGCAACTGTTGCCTGTAAATATGGAAAATGTGAGGTCATTGAATAATAACTGATTAATAACAAAGGCAGATTAATCACCCCAAAGGCAGATCAATACCAAGCATACAATATTTAAACATGATTATTTAGCCCATTGAAATTCATCATGGGGACTTTATTAACTGTTAGAAAACAAATAAGCAGAAAGTAGCCTGACAAGCCACCTATGTTTTACATAATTGCATTCTGAGGAATTCCATGAGTAATACATGTTACATTATAATGATGTGCCTTACCTGAAAAGTGAATGAAAAAAATATGAGCCAATGTGAAATGTCTTAGTTCAATGTCACTGTGTTCACAAATCAATGCATTAGGTACCAAATATTTTTCAAACCCTCTTCACACTTACTAACCACTCATTCTGAGGTAGAGATACTTGCTTTTCTTCATCTACTCACATTTTATTTTCCTAGACTGTGAGTGTTCCATCATTCCAGGACATTCATCACAATACAGGGGCTGAAAACCTTGAGTGATAAGAAGCTTAGTCATTTTGCAAGGCATGTTCAAATGGAATTACATGCCCCACCAATACAGGGAGTGGTGAATGCAGGGGTCCCAATTGGCTGGAAAGAAGTGGTAGTAATCACATTTCTTTAGCAGACTTATCTGGATCCAGAAATGATGAGCTGTTAGGTTTCTCATGGTTAAGACAGGTGAAGTGCCTATCCAAAAGGTTTTGGGTGGAGGTTCCCCTATTTGATTCAGTAATGGACCCTACTGGTGTTCTTTTGGAGCAATCCATGTGTAGGCATGCTTGGAGGATGCAGCCTTTATCCCAACCTCCAGCACAGAATGGTACTGAAAGTTCTTTGGCTATGACAGTTAATAATTATTATTTGGAGTAGGTAACTAAAAGTGCCTATTCTCAGCTGTGTTTCTCCCTGAATATTGATAGTTGAGAAACACTGGAGAAAATCTTGTTGTATTCATAAAGAACATGCAAGTGACACTACTTTCCATCATGTTCCCCCACTTACTCTGATCACACATCCTGCCCAAATCCTGCACAAAGGACAGCAAGCCAGAGCGGAATAAATGGTTTTTGTTGGTTTTGATCTTAGCTAGTTGTAAACTGCCCAGAGGGGCTTCTGCTGCCAGATGGGTGGCATAAAAAGCAAATAAATCAAATCAAATAATTTGTGATCTACATCATACTAGGTATACTGCATTGGAACTATGATTGAATATAGTTTGTTAGCTGGAAGAGATAGAAAAACATTCTTGCAAATGAGCTTCAGGTTGCAAGGAACATTGGACTGAAAAGGCCAAGTGCACAATGCAAATGACAAATATCACAATTTATAAAATATCATTAATAGAAGCTCTTGGGGGGAACCCACACAGAGCAGGTGGTCATGCCATTAGTGTACCATTACATCTCTGACCAATATAATGTAAACCGCAAATTAAAATGATGGAGCATTTGTATGATTTTCTCTAGAAACACCTGTTGAGATTAATTAAAATACTTTGGTTCTTTTCCACAATCAGCACAGCTGTTGCAGAAGCAAACAAGGTACAGGATCAAAAACAGGCCTACCAGCTTTCTTTCCTGGCCTGGCTGTGGTGCTTCTAGCAACTTAAAGGCAATGCAAAAATGCAAGGGAGGGGTTTTTCCTACTCCTCTATTGGTATACAGCAAAAAGAAATTGCTTCTTGAAGTTCTGCTTATAAAAATGGAAACTCTACCCCTTCCCCTCAAAGAATACAAATGGATGAATATTTTTATAAATGCAATCACATTCTTTTGTTCCGACATTCTTCTTTTTTAACAAAACAATTAATAATTTTAAATAATGTTTCCAAGCCTGATGCAGTTTAGCAGTATTGTTTTGAACTTCCAGAAAAAAACAAATTCAAGTGCAGGAAGAACTTAGTAAAAGAAAGCACAATCAGATTTAAGTAAAAAACCTAATGAGATTGCATGAAATTATTAGTAGAGTGGTACGTCGACTTACGACATTAATCCCTCTCGAAGGCACCCTCAGAAGTCGATCAAGTCGTAAGGCGAACAGCAGTTTCCCAGAGGAATGCATTGAAAATCAATTAATCCATTCTGGAGGGGATGGATTAATAGGTTTTCAATGCATTTCTATGGGAAGGCTGTTCCAAGCCCCCTCAATCAAGGGCAGCTGAAGGCTGCTTTCTGCTTTCCCAACAGACAGCTGACTTGGACAGGTCTGACCTGTCAAAATCAGTTTTGGGTGTGTGTGCAGAGAGCAGCCTTGGCCTGCCCTTGATTGAGGGAGAAGCCCAGGCACCTTGAAAGGGAAGTCCTTACCTCCAGGTAAGTGCTTACCCAGAGGTACGTGCTTCCCTTGCAAGGTGCCTGGGCTGGGAAGATTGCAGGGACCATGGAACTTAGGCCAGCCTGGGTGCCTTTCAAGGCAAGGGTAAGTACATCTCTTCCAAGGCACCCGGGTTGCAGGAAGATGCATCCATCCCAGGGATTTCCTGTGGCAGATGCATGTTCACCCAGCCTGGGTGGTTTGGAAGGCAAGCAGTGGTGGCGGATCATTGCCGCCATTTCCCTTGCAAGCCTCCCAGGCTGTGTGAAGATCAATGGGTCCATGCTCTGTTCACCAAATTGGCTGATTAGCTTCTGAGAACAGGTGAAATTGGATGTGCTGAGGGCATCTAAGCAGTCCATACTTAAAGCAATGGTTCCTACAGCTGTGCAACATTATTTGTTTTGAAGCTATAGCTGCCAAGATACTGAAGCCAAACAGGCCACTGAGCTGGTGTCTCAAGGCAGACGGTTGCAGACAGTAACAACAGGCTACTAGGGTGGTATTTTCTTGTAGTTCTTACCTACAAAGCACTTTCGGAAGAATTCAAGGGATTGATGGGTTGCAGGTGTTCTGAGCAACTCACTACTGACAACAGTTTATTTTTCAGGTTAGCTATATGCAGATGGGGTTCTAGAATCCAAAGGAGCTCTCTTTAGACTAAACAATCCTCTGCTACTAGAAATTTCACATGTGATTTTCATTTTCATTTTCCCTTTCTTTGTGGTTTAGTGGGTTCATAGTATTTGATTTTGTTGTGAGTTGCATTTCGGTCTAACTGTAGCTTGGATTTTCAATTAGCTTACAAGTGTAATGCCATTTTAAATAGAGAGTTAACAACTGGCATTGATTCCTTGTAGTTTGTGTTATTCTTCCGAAGTCCTAATGTCACAAATTTGACGAAAATAGTTTTGCACCTTCTGTCTTTCCTATCGCCTCAGAGTCTCTGTGCCACACGCTGCAATATATCCTAAGCCCAAACATAAGCATCCATACACTAGATGCTATTCACGCTTGACCAGAAATATGTCCTTCAGAATTGAGAGAAGCCATTTTTATATAAATATGAGCTTTCCACTGAGGTTTTTCAATCAAAACAAAGTGCATTTTTAAAAGTAACCCACAATTTGCAGTAAACAATATGCAGTCATGCAGTTATGGGCAATTTTTAAAATGTGGTGCTTATATGTATGGCCTATGGCACCAAGGTTTTAGCAGTAATATGAGGACATTTATAAAAGGGCAAGCTACAGCAAGATAACAAGGTGTAGTTCACAGCACCTCCTTCCAGTTATAAGGCTGGAGCTTTTTGTTCTGTGGTGGATACATGGTTGTCCTGTAGGTATACCAGATGATTTTTATACAAAGCCCTTCCTTTCCCCGCCAAACTCTGAAATGAAATTTCTGATGTGAAGGATTGCTTCTGTCAGTGGAAACTTTCTGTATGATGCAAGACTGATTTTCCAGTCAAACTTTTGGTGAATGAAATAAAAAAAACAAAAAAGTTTATTTAGAAGCTTACAATGGGCATGACTCAGCGAAATTATTGTTTTTGTTTTCATTTTTTTGTTTTGTTTCACAACAAAAACAAAAATGAAAAAATTTTCAGAAGCAAAACGACAACGGAAACAAAATGAAAAATTTTGCCGTGTTTTTCATTTTTGTTATGGCAGACACATTGCATTGAAAAGAATGCTAACAAAACAAAAATTTTTCATTTTTGTTTTTGTTTTTTGTTTCATTTTGTAACAAAAACGAAAACAAAAATGTGCAAAAACCCCAAAAACCGAAAATGAACCGAAACGGACCCCTAAATGAAAAACAAAAAACAAAAAATTATTTTTTTGAGTCATGCCCATCTCTAAACAGGAGTGTTAGGCATCTATGTTCTTCTGAATGCAAAATGTACATTCCATTTATTAATCCCTATTATACCTTTTTAACAAGTATATAATAAGAGACTGATGAAGCTGCTTGGATGAGTAGCAAAACACTTCAATCTCTCAAGAAAAGATGTCCACTTGCTATGACTCAGTTTCCAGATAATCTCACTTGGATGACTGAGAATCCTCCACAGACATCTTCCTCAGAAGAAAATGTTTGGCTTCTAGTCTAATAACTTACCCGATCCACCTTCACAAAAACAGCTATGTTCTACCACAATTTTCCCATTTAAAAATATTCAAACAGGCTTAAAACAAGAAGATAATGAAGTGTGAGGAGTAACTAGGAGTTTTTCATTTACATGAAAGAGCAAAGTCATTCAGGGATATCTTTTTTGGAGAAGCTATCCATTTTTGAAGGTTGATGGGGGCTCTTCAATTATTCACAATCCCTGTTTCCTGTTACTAATAGCACTCTGTATTTGTTTTATTGATTGGTCCCATAAATAATGAACTGTTTAATCTTAATAATCACTTGGACATATGTCAAGGCTGCATTCTTATATCCCTTTATCTGGGTGTAGGTTCTACTAAAACCAGTATAATTTTCTTATTAGGAAGTACTTAGACTGCGGCATAATCTGTGACATAAATTTTGTTCCATAACTTGGAACAATTACAGGTTTTTCTATTATGGCAAAGTTTATCTGAGAGGTACATCTTCTGGCAATGGGAAATCTTTATTTATATAGCATCCTATATTAGAAATAAATCATGCATCTGTTAAAATTTTACAGGTGTTTTTTTTTTCTGATCTTAAGGTAAAAAGTATAATAAATCCCATAATCATAAAATCATCTACAGTAACTTGAGCAGCCTTCTGGTTAATGCAGAGAAAGTTTGAAATGAAGTTAGTAAAGATAAGGTGTGTGTGTGGGGGGAGCAATTTTTGACTTATATCTGAGTGGGTATCTAGACTCTGAATACTGGAATGTTCAGATTTTCAGGAAAGAAAAGGAAGGACACAAGTGCCCTCAAAGCTCTAACTAACCAGACTCAATCCTGCTTAGCTTCTAAAATCAGCCAAGATCTGTGCCATCATGTGGTTTGGGTGATAACAAATACATTGGTACCTCTACTTATGAATTTAATCCATTCCGAAATACATGCTCTTAAGTCAAACAACAAGTAGAGGAGCCCTATCTAAAAACAAATTTTAAAATAAAAAAATGTAACTAGAACAGACTGCATCTAAAATTTGTAAGGCAGTAGTTAAAATGCCAACTGTTTTCTGCTCCTAAATAGAGTCACTCTTCAGTAAAGGTACCACTGTAGTATAATTTACTTTCTGCTGCTGATTTGCATGACTTGACCATACGTTCTGAGGATATATATTTTTCTATTTACTTCTATGTTGAGTTGTGGTCAACTCTAATGTGCTGCTGCTTTTGGTCAATTGTTTATTTCATGGGGAAGGAGGCATGACAAATCCAGAGGGACCTTCTCAATGCACCAATCCAAACTGAGTAGCTGTCTGTGAATAACATATTTAGATGTACCAGAATGGAAAGCAATCATGTAAATCACTTTAATTGGTGAGCAGGAGGCTAAAGACATTTTAAAGGACCCCCCTTCTCTCCCAATGTGCCCAATTGGACAGGGAAAGGGGCAGGGGGTTTTAAAATGGCAACTTTTGGAGCCTCAGTGGCTCCAAGACAGTTTAAATGACCCATTCCTTTTCCCCAATATACCTAATCGGAAGGGAAGGCATGGGTTGTTTAAAGCAGTTTTCCATAGGAATGCATTCTTATGGGAAGCCTAACAAAATAGGAAACAGAACAAACAGAAAATTTCAAGTTCATTTCATTTCATTTTCTTTAAAAAATCATCTCTTTTTTTGTTTCAATCTGAAATGAAATGAAAAACAAAATAAAAATAATTATTTTCATGCCCATCTCTAGTGAGATGTAAATCTGCATCTTGACCTCAAGGAAATTATGGTCCATAACTGCTATTGCAAAAAGTTGAACATTTTGAAATGTTGCAGTTACATTTGTCATATCCAGTTGTGTTACTGCCACAAAACAAGCCCTCTATTTTCAATTCTGAAAACATTTTCAAGACACACCATTGAGCAATTTTTCTGCTGTATGAATAATCGGCCCTTCCAGTTTGCCTCCAGTGTCAGGTCAAAGCTGTTTTTATACAGGCTGAAGGCTTGAATTTCTCTCTGCTTATGTAATTCAGATGTTAGCTTGCCTGAAATACTTCATGCACTATTAGGACTGCCAAGAGAGAAGACAAGCACTTTTAAGCAATATTTGTAACATAGTGAAACCTGACTGAAAATCCCATTTTTCTTTCATTTGAAGAGATTTTTAAACACTGCTTAAATAATAATCTAAATATAGGACTGTTTGGAACAAATCATCATAAAATACCGCTTTCCTTCCTACAGAAATATAGTTCACTGCCATTTTTGAATGGTAAGATTTTCCAAGCTGCACAATTGCTCTTCATTAGAAGCTGCCTGAAATTACTGATTAAATTCCCACTCATGTGAACAGGATCAAAAACTACATCTGTAACAATAATTTACAAAGGTCATGATCCCTTGTATGGTTTACTGATTTGTGTTTGTTTGCAGTAGGCAACGTATAACAGAGAACTTTGGCCTTTGGCATCTTGCTTTCTTGTCTCCTAGAAATAGAAAACAGTGGAGCCCACTATGATTCTATGAAAAGGGAGTCTTGTCTGCATAAACTTCTTTAAATAAATAAATAAATAAATAAATAAATAAATAAATAAATGTGCTTCACTGATTTGATTTTGGACAGAAGTCATCCAACCATCTAATTGGTGAAGGTAAAAAGCTGAATGCCAACTAATGGGTATTCATTTTCATAGTTTGTCTAGAGCAGGGGTGCCCAAACTTTTTGTAAGGAGGGCCAGATTTGGTGGCTGAGAATGTATCAGGGGCCGGTTGCTCCCCGACCCTGCCACCCCACTGCAAGCCCCACCCACTGACCCATAAGCCCCACCCACTGACCCCTTGCAACCCCACCTGCAGGAAGGAAGGCGGGGACCAAGGGAGGGAGGGAGGAAGGTGGAAACCAAGAGAAGAAGGAAGGAAGGTGGGGAGCAAGGAAGGTAGGGTGGGAGGGAGGTGGGGACCAAGGGAGGGAGGAAGGAAGGAAGGAAGGTGGGGACCAAGGGAGGGAGGAAAGAAGGAAGGTGGGGACCAAAGGAAGTGCAGGGAGCCGTGGCCACAGGTCGCCCCTTGGAAGAGGTGATCTGTGTGACCTTCCACCCCCCAAGCTCCCCAGCGGTGGCGACGGCTCACCCACCAGCCCACCCCAAAGCTCCTTGGCGGTGGCAGAGGCCTGCTGGCCTGCCCACCCCCACACATTCCCCTGCTTTGCCGGTGGCGGCAGACCACCCGTCCACCCAGCCACCCAAGCTTCCCAGCAGTGTCAGTGTTGTCAGAAGATTTTTTTAAAAAAAAAACATGGCGCAAAGGAGGGGGAGGGAGGGGCGGGCCAGCCAGCCGCGGGCCACTCAGAATGGCCTGACAGGCTGGATTTGGCCAGACTTGGGCAGGCCTGGTCTAGAGGTATGTGGAAAGCCTTCAACCAGATCTGAACTTAAATAAAAGGGTTAGAGATCAGAATTTACCAACCTTGTACTGTAACATCATTCCAACAAATTGTATCTTCACATGCAAGAAATTGCCCATACATTTCTGGATCTCCATTAAATAAAATATTTGTGCTAATGAAGAAAGTCAACAGTCATGCATTACCTTAATTATGTACCTATTCACTCAATGCAAGATGGCAATAATCCTTCCACAGTCACACACACACATTTAATTTAAATAGTGCAATAATCTTTTGGTGAAATTTAGGAAAGTGAAAGAACAGAGAATACTCCAGAATGCAATAAGCCTATTGAAATGGTGACACAAAATTTTCCTCTTCATTTTACAACTCCACAGAATGGCTGGCAGAGCAGCTGCTCTCTCTCTCTCTCTCTCTCTCTCTCTCTCTCTCTCTCTCTCTCTCTCTCTGGCATTTCAGTAGTTAAAGGGAGTATATGTTTTAATATTGTAAGCTGCCTTGGTTCTTCTTTAAGATAATGGTGGAATATAAATAAAAATATATTAAATTTTGAGATTTTAAGGATAGGGGCTTCAGCCATCACTCACCGTTTCTTTTGGTATCAGCAGTTCAATATACTGTTTTACTTTTGATGTTACTTTCCATAATTCAAGTGGCTGACTATCTTTTAACCCTATGAATGAAGGAAGTTTTACTTTCTTCATGTATTTGTTAAACAGCAAATCATTTTTTCTGCTCCAAAGAAATTGAGGTAACACACTAAGGATGTTCCAAAGAAGTTATTCTTGGATATTAAAAATAAAACTTCATCAGGCTCCAAACAGCTTCCCCTGGTTTCTTGTTCTTTGTGGCCAGCTCATCAGATACCACGCGGAAGAATTCTTGAGAGGCACTGGAATTTTTAAATCAGTGGCTGCATTGCTTGGATATGCCACATTACAACATACATCAAAGAGATATTTCCATGTGAAGAGGGAATTTCTTTGATGTGTCCCTACTGCTCCTCGTGTGTGTAAAGAAGCAAACTGCTTATTTAAAATTTAGAAATGTGACTGAAGTGTCTTTACTTCTTTGGGGTGTGATAGAAAGTTTTAGATGTGCTATGCTCTCCCCATCAATCATTTTAATCACCATTTCAGCAATTCCTCAAAGTGTACCAAGCTAGAGTTAGAGACACAATACTTGATAAAGATACCATATGAGTCTCATTCAAATAAATGTTAGACAAAAATCCAAAATGATCCTTTAGTCAGATTCAGGATTTTAGCCCCTTCTGCTTGCAGCTCTCACTGGTATGGAATTTCTTCCTGAGAGTAGGACGTTCAGCCTTACATAACAGGATTTGAATTTTTTAACAGTATAACTGTAAAGGAAGACTGCCTCCCCACCCTGCATCCAAAAAAGACACTTCCACAGACACAATGATAGCCTTCAAAATAGCCCATGGGGGTAACTGGAGACGTAAAACATATGATTTGAAAAATATTGTTGCAGGTTTTCCATCACATTTCTGTGAGGAGGGCTATGAATGGCCAGGCCTAAAACCATACATGCCCAGCATGAACAAAAGAATATCCATGGCCTATAAAGTACAGGTGATGCCAAGATAATTAGACAGTTTCCTGATAGCTAGTTGGTACAGAAAAGAGAGTTGAAGTTAAAAAATAAGTAGCTATTATTCATCTATTTAAAATATTTTATTCCATCTTTTTTCCTAAGAAATAAGGCGAGATGGCTTTCATCATTGAAACACATGATTGAAGCTAAAACCAATGAATTATTCAAATATTAAATAAATTAATAGCATTATATTAAGAATTTTAGATATATTGTTACTAAAACAGATTTCAGAAGCAACAAAATGTAAGCCATCTCATTTTGAAAGTTCTCCTAGATGTTCTGTTGCTAGTTACTGTTATCATTCCAATAGTTAGTTCTTTTTACATCTGTAATTTTTTATTTTTTTTAAAAAAATCTTATTATTCGCTTTTTAGTATTTTAAATGCAACTAAAATAGATTCATACTGAGCTCATAAAAATAAAATAAAACCACTGTGAAAGCTATAAAGTGATGCACAATACACTCTTCTCTCATCTAATTGTTGCCTTAGGGCCTTTTCACATGACCCCTAAGATCCACTGGCCACTTAAATTCAGACCAGGGATCTTGGGGGTTCGTTGCTCTTTCTGCGTCCCCACCCCTCCGCACTTCCTTGATCCTGTCTGCATGAGGGGAGGGAGGAAGAAAGAGAGGAAAAATGCAGGCTCACCTCCGAAGCCGGTCAAAGCCCCATTGTCCTGATTCCTTCTCTTCTGTTTTTTTTTGTTTGTTTTTTTGTTTTTGCCTCCCGCCCCTTCTCTTAAAGGGGCAGGAGGCAAAAAAAAAAAAAGAAGCGAGGAGATCCCCGCACTCACCAGATTAAATCCGGACCCGGGAATTTTCACCCTTCTAAAGCAGGTACAAGAAAAGTGTGCTGGGACGCGCTTAGGTGGGCGTGGTTGCACTTAATTTCCTGCAAACTCCAGAGCTGGTGGAGAAACAATTGTAAGCTCCGGAGCTGGCAGCCATTTGCTGCGGAGTTTAGGGGTTGTGTACAAAGGGCCTTAGAATCTCAATTAGGAGCACAAAGCAACAGCATGTGATACTGCAGGAGTCAATATTTACACTATCATTAGTGAAGTAGACTCATGCATCTGATGAAATCCAAGAAAGAGCATTCTGTTAATGTGTTAATATGCCAAATGGGATGGATATTTGTTCTGTTAGGGTAGACATTCCTCCACGTGAAGGGCTGACAGAAAAAAAATCCTCTTTTTGTAGTTTTCCCTCCATTTGAAAGGCTACTCAGTCCTTTTTTCACATTAAAAATAAAAGAGCACAGGGGAGAGGTCGGGGACCTAGAAGTTGCCCATCCCCAGGGAGGCCTTGGGGAGCACATGTAGCAGACACATGGGTCACTCAATCATGGTCATCCCTACTTCATTGTGGTGCATTGTAAATCTGTTTAAGTAATAAAAATCATTTCTAACATTACATACCTTTTTGGCAGCCCCCACCCAGTCCCTAGAGAATCTGTTTCTCCTACAAAGGACCAACATGTACAGTATATCCTGCCCAGCATTTGAAATCACAACTCATTGGATCTAACTTAGAGGATACTGGCAGCGCCCCTCTCCTATTGCTATGACAATGATCTGATTCTTTGTCTTTCTCTCAGGGCTCAGAGAGTCCATACCACCAAGCCAAAGGCATTGCTCAAGGTACACATGACTTTTGCTACAATTCTTCACTCCTGCCACTCCTTGCTTGGAGGGAAAAGGCAGACAGGCTGCCATAGCAAGAAGGAGTTGGCGGGAGGGTATTCTGTGTGACAACACCCTGGATTCAGGAGAAATGCATATGTACTGTAAATTATCAGCCAATCCCAGCAGGATGGCGGGGGATTGTATGGTATAAAAAGGGTGGAGCCTGGTCTGGGGTAGAGAGTTGAGAGCTGATTGAGCACAGATCTGTTAGAGTTCAGTCATGCAGGTTAGGTGTGAGGGCTTTATTATTTACTGTTTATTAAAGACAGGGAGGCTTGAAGATTTGATTTAATCTATTTTATGTTTAAGACAACACATACCAACTTCAGTCATTGTTGTATTTATTTATTTTCTCAATAAACATCATTATTATTTTTATATTATACATCTGAGTCTGTCCCAGTACATAAGGTGCCAATTTAAAAGGTGGCAGCATTACCAAGAGGATCCTGTGAAGATTAATAATTGGGTTCTTTACACTTCACGTTTTCATCACAATTACATGTCTAAAAGGGAGGTGTTGTCACACTCTGAAGGTCACAAGTGGGGTCTTTGGGGGGATGTTTCTTATTACTACTTCTTGATGCTAGATCTGTGGACATTTCTGAGTTATGGAAATAATCTGTTTTGGAATGTCTACTGTTTTTGTGTAGAAATTTCACTGGTTGTCAAGTATCCTGTGGGAATTTTTGAATGCATTCTGAGATGGAACCAGATTCTTCTCTTTGGGCTGCCAAGGCAGCTGCATTGATTATTTTAATAAACAAGTGCTGTTTTCCCCCTCTTTCAATTTTCTTTCAGACTCAAACTGAAAAAAATAATGAATTCCAAACACAACAGGAAGGGAGTCAGACATATTTTGATATTTTTGTAGTTCATCCAGATTGCATAAGTTTTTCACAATTTTTCATAAGCACTTCCTGGTGGAAAGGGAAAATAAATATTATTTTTTTGTTTAATTTCTTAGAATCAGCAACTGGATGATTACATGGAAAGCAGTTTGGAACAGCTTTGGCTAGACCACAATGAAACTGTGTGGGTTTCAACAGACCACCAATGGCCTTTTAGAAAGAGTGTTCATAAGTGTCTGCTTTAAAAATAATGATGGCTATTCCCCAGTCTCACTCATTGTCACTCTGTATGACCTATCATTTCAGGATAATAATGCAAAATTAACCTTTTCTTCTTGCAAAATTGACCTGATGTTGCATATTTGATATCAGGTTACCATTACTTATTGATACAACCTAACCGAAAGAAGAGACAAGGCTATTGAACAGAAAAGGAAGTCATGACTGTAAAGATTTGACTCACCAGATGTCTTACCCATTCTATGTTGGTTCAGAATTAGAGGAGAATTGCTTATCCACTGGAAAACAACTCAGCATTCTGTGAGTAGATCCACTCCAGTTAGATCATTGGATCAATCAACACTCAATGTGACAGCAATCTGGATTCAGCACACTGTAATTTGAAAATGCAACATTTCGTTTGGGATTTGAGCTGTTCAGTTCCATTCTGTTCATCCCTAGTCATTGTCTAGCCTGTGGGTTCCTTAAAAAACCCCTAATTATTTTATTGCTTAGCATTGCCACTTTCAGAACAGCAGCAGAAATCCCAATAAATTGCTATGCTTCTCTGGTTCTCCACATGAACACACCAAGCAGCTGGTGGAGGTGAAAGTTAGATTTTATTGAACCTGCCTCCCTGTCTAATTGGAATTGTCCATCCCTATTTAGAGCAATTACCAAGGATTGAACTGGGCCAGCAAATGGTCCAGAAACCAACCTGTGTGAGTGGTTTTTCTGTAGACCTTGTGACCTAATTGGAGGTTCAATTTGCATATGACCATGACATCTAAGAATGAGAGTTTCCCCTCTACTTTCACTAGACTTTCAATGAAGAAGAACATTTTGAAAACCAGCTAAAGCTGGGACCTCTATCTCAGAGACCTCATATCATTCTTCAACTGTAGTGCATGGTACTGAACGATTCTCAGACAGTCGTCTTGATTTGGAAATGAACAAGCAAACTCTGCAGGGACATAAACTGAGAAGTGATTGTGTCAGACAGGTTTGCAGTAATCCTGTCTGCTCTCCCATACATTTAAGTCAGCTGCTGTCCAGTGCATGTTGCAACCACTAACCAGTCTTATGAGTCTGAGCTGACTCAAACCTTGAGGAGGCAGCAATTTGAAAGCCTGACTTAAGAAATCCTCATTAGAATGTGGAAACTTTTACACATATAGTAGGAGAGAAGTGATTAGGAAATGATGGAGGGTTATTTTACAGATTTCCAAAGTGAAGAAAGAAATTAAGTCACTACCACGAAAAGAAAAAACAACTAAGACCACCTAGTCTTGATGAAGGGCCAGACACCTGCCTTTAATTGACTGCTTGCAGGAAAAAAACAGGGGAAAATGATCTTTAATTTTTAATGGATTTTGACTTGCCTTGACATAAGCTGTGAGAATAGCCATGGGGGCAGTTTGTCAAAAGTAACAAGGATGTTCTGTTCTGCATTTCAGTGCTGAAAGCTGCTGTGTGAGACTAAAGAAAAGCACTACAGTAATATGGTCCCAATATTTGATTTGATGGGCACCATGAGTTAAAAACCAGGATTGCTTGGATTCAAGGAAAGAGAATGAAGGGGCAAAATTGGTGCAATGTTACATGTTCAGGTCTGGTCAACCTTTGTAACAAATGGTCACTTTTTAACCCTTGTTCACCAATGTGGGATATTTTAGTCCTTAGGTCATGTTTTGTTTCAGCATTCATACTGAATTAGAACTACCCAGTCAGTAAAAATGCTAAAGTTCATCCACCTGCCATAAAAAAATTGTTTTTTTTAAAAAAAAACTGGCATAAAACTGCTGAGACAAAAACATGTTGCATTTTGTAATTGTGTATTTGTATATTTACTGTATATCGGGAATCCTTCCCCGCAAAGACTGTCTAAATGATATGTTTGTATGAATTGTTATGTTGGTGGGAAAAGTTTCATATTGTGATTGTAAATAGATTGGATTCATTTTGGAGAGAACTTGGTGGGTTTGCTAAATACATTACATGTACAATAACCCCCCACCTATCGCAGGGGTTAGGGACCCACCCAACCCACGATGACTGAAAATCCACGATATGCAGATGCAGGTCAGGTGGGGCCTGGGGGGCGGTGCACCACCGCTGCTTCCCCAGGCTGCTGGAAGACTTTAAAAAGCCATCCAGCAGCCTATGCAAGGGTGGTGGATGATCTGCTCCACCGCACTTGCGGCAGGTGCCGTTACTCCCCAACCAGTGCCAATCAGCTGCTTGGCGCTGGCTTCGGGCCAGTGCTCCCCGGCAATCTCCATTGAAATGCATTGGCTCAATGCATTTCAATGGAGAAATTTTTCCCCATTGGAATGTATTGGCTCAATGCATTCCAATGGGGAAAAATTTTTCCATTGAAATGCATTGAACCAATGAATTTCAGTGGAGATGACCCAAGACTGGAAGGGATTTAAAAAAGGTTGAGCAGCTTCTCCGGAGCCCCCACGGGGGGCATTTAAAAAGGGGCATGCTCCAACTGATTGGCGATGAGGTAGGGAAATAAAGGTTTTTCTCCCTCACCCCAGCGCTAATCAGCTGGAGCCCCAGCATGTACTGCAGTCCTGCGATATAGCGGGACCACAGTACATGAACCACAAAATGGCGGGGGTTGGTGTATATAAAACACAGCTACTAACTTTAATAAACTCTGGTGCTAACCACACTCTGCACTCCAACTAACTCAGCCCATGATCTTCATTATAACAGAATTCTCATGGACTCTAAAACATCCCAGCATTCATTTAGAGTAAACTTTCAGGTCCATTTAGAAATTGGATAGTTAATCCTCTCCGTGTGTGTCTCTCTCTCTTGTTTGTTTGTTTTAGATAAGCAGATTGATAATTGTTTATTATAAAAACTTTTTTCCCTGCCTTTCATATTTTTCCTGAATTCTGCTTTTTCAAATTTACCACCCAGTGATGGTCTCAGCAAGACCCCACCACTGTGCAATGAAAGTCCTCTCTACCAACCATGAACTGCAATTATAGATGTCTCCAAACTTTTTTTGTTTGTTTTGTCAAAGTGTTCCTCTCTGTTTGTCTTTTTCAGTGCCCTTCCTTCACTGGCAGTGATACTCTTTCTGTCTACCACAACACACCCCACAAAATTGTTCCTGACTCACTGTCTTCACAGACAGTACGCAGCTTCAGAAGGGAGGGAGTCCCCAAAATGCTGTTGAATTCTCTGGCAGACTAGATCTTTCTGCTTTCTTCCCTTGTCCTCTTGGTGAAAGAGAGTGGGCACAACCAGACGTGGCATCAGTCTTTCTTAAAGCACTTCACATGCTCAAAAAAGAAGGGAGGAGAATTAATTAATGTGAGACAGTGTATCTGGAAACAGCCTAGGATTGGAGACTTTCTGAAATAGGTTTGGAGGGTAATAGGGAAAAGTGGGATGAAGTCCCTGGGAATGTGTAAAGCACATTTCTTTAAAAAAATACTTCTTACAAGAAGTAACAACAGATAAAAACTGTTCATTGTTAATTCCCTTGTTTGTTCCTTCATTTTACTTTACCATCTCCTTTTGTAGGGGACCTGGACAACTCAAGGTAATTTGAACTGAGATATAAAAAACTGTTTTATTGCTTCATATTAGGGTAAAAGATGATATATTTAGAGCTTGGAATTATTACTTTTTGGTTCTATGATTTCTAAAATCCTCCAGACTACTTTGGATATAATATACTTCAGATAAACATGTGAAGAAATATTTCACTATTCTATTCTGAGGCACTTTGAGCACATTTGTATGAAAATGTGAGATACAAATAGAAGATAATACTAATTACTACAATGGTCAGACTATCATTAGTAGCAGTGCCTGAGCTAGTCTTTGATGGACTTTGCATCTGCTTTGATTATATTTTTCATATTTCAATTACTGTATATATTCGAATATAAGTCTAGTTTTTCAGCCCTAATTTTGGGCTGGAAAAGGGGCCCTCGACTTATATTCGGGTCAAAACTTTTAGCCACTGAGGCAAGTACCTGGGTTGGTGGCTAAAAGTCATTTTAAACATCACACACCGCTTCTCCTGACCTCCCTGTGCATCACGGGGGAGTGGCACGCAATGTTTAAAATGACTTTTAGCCACCGAGGCAAGCACTTGCCTCAGTGACTAAAAGTCATTTTAAACATCACACACCACTCCCCCAGCTCACAAAGGAGGAGCTGCCAGGCCCTGCTGCACTTCCACCCTAGACTTATACTTGAGTCAATGTTTCCCCAGTTTGGGGGGGGGTTAAAAATTAGGGGCCTCGAATTATACTCGGGTCAACTTATACTCTAGTATATATGGTAATTGACTGTGAACTGTGTAATAAGTGCATTAAGAATAATTTTTTGTGTTTGAAGCTCTTAGAATTGACAGGTAACTGCTGGTCTGCTGGTTTCAGTGGTCATTCCTGTTGATCAACATGACTTTATACTTCTGATTGCTAGCTTCTTGCTGATCCTGAAGTGGGCTTTTGGTGAGTTACACACACACACACACACACACACACACACACACACACACACACACACACACACACACACACACACACACACACACACACACACTGTCCCACAAAGAAGGATCAGACGGGCTCTGACTGCACATCTTGTCACTGCTAATCCAGATAGGACTGACAAGCAACATGTCTGTTCCAACGGTGGTGTGAACATGGCTGAGAAATAAGGACCTGAAGCTACTTGATCCCTACAAGCTAAAAGGCTAATCATATAAATAAAAAAGAAAGAAGCCTTTGCATCTGAGATTGCTAAAGAATCAATTTCTATATCAAAATTAAAATTCTCCTTTCCTCTTATTTGGTACTTAAAAACTATTGTTCTCAAATGTAATCAGTTTTTTTCAAGGTACCAATGAATTTGTTACAAAAAGCTCAACAGAAGTTCCATGGTGCCAATTATTATATAAAAGTACTCTTTACATGTGAATTCTTTGTTTCAGAGTTCTTTTGGCAGCAGGGATGATTAAAAGCTTGGTATAAAGAGAATAGAATCTTTAAACATCTTCTGGTGAAGCAGATAAGAGAATCCATTTTGAAACTAATTGCTTCAATATTTTTTTCATTTTAGGTTTTGTGTTGTGCTGTTTTTATTTTAAGAAAGAGCAGCACAACCACTTAAGTTTTGTCTTCTTGATGCAGTGAACAGTTCCAAAAGGTATATGCATAAAAATTAAAGATGGCAGAAAGTATCCAAGACCCAGCAATTGCTGCTGGATTGAGCCATGGATAGCAAATGTAGGTGGGTGGACTGTGCAAAGAGAGAATTAATATCAGAGAACATGGGCTCTTGCTGCCTGAGACTGAATAGTCCTGATGCAAGCACTGGACAAAAATCAAGATACTACCTATCATCCTGTATGTCAGCCATTTTGTGTAGCAAAGCATGCTGTGACTAAAGTTTCTCACTATGGAAAACAGTAGCAGAAATGAACCTGTTGCTTTATCGTAAATACATTTCGGAGTTGCTGTTGACATGGCTATGTCTTTTTAAATTGTGACCCAGTTAATTTCTTTGTCTGTCTGTGTGCATCCACAGCAGACACTTTATAACCATCCAAGTGCTCTTCTGTCAAATCACTTATAAGGATATCATTTTGATAAAAAGCCTAAAAGAAAAATAATAGTTGTGTCTTCTGATTAGAGTAATAGAAATTAGTGATATTGCCTCCCTGAAAAAGCAAATTGACTATAAGATTAAAAGGGAGTGGAAGTGAGGTTGAAAAGCTTTTATTCAGTTCTATTTTCCAAGACAATTGTGCTTAGTTTGAGCATTTGCACAGATGGGGGCTTCTTCTCAGTATTAGGTTGGGTTAATGTTATAGCTATTTTTATATAGGATTTTTAGTCACTCTCCGTTTTGTGATCAGGTCTTTTGATGAGTGTTTCCTTTCCTTTTTCACTGCAAATAAAACCTCCTTTCTTTTCAGAGATTAGATTACCATCCAGCAGCCCACCATTGTGAGAACCATCTGTCTGACAAAGAAGAGGGTTTTGGTAGCTAGGGAAAAGCTATAAACCAAGTCAGTTATTAAGACCCTCTGGCTAACCCTTTAAAAATCATCATTATGCTAAGCAGCCTTTAGATCATTTCAAGGTTGTAAGCAGTAATTTTGATCTTCCTTTTTTCCCATCCAAAGGGATTTAAGCCAGGGTCTAATCAAAGAGCAGAGTTTCCAAAGCTTAAAAGACTTTAAATGAGCCTCCCTTGTTACAAGGCCATGAACAAAGGCAGGGTTTTGTTTTGTTTTGTTTCTGCTCCTTTGTCTTCATTAAATGGATGCTGTAGCCAAAGGGAAAGGTCAGGAAAGAAGAAATATGAATTATAGGAACTTAGCCGCCAGATGAAGTTTGATAGGACCTTTGTGTACGAATCTGCTGGAAGGTGAATTGGATCAAATTCACTAATGCTTGTTCTCTGGTAAATAGGTACGGGATTATAGCCCAGTGCTGAGTAGACAAATACAGGATTCCACTGTTAAAGCAGTGATTAGTGTTCCCGTTCATTATTCTTGCCTCAAAAGTGCAGAAGATGTTTCACATTAGCATCACAAAGTAATGCTGTAAATGTTGCAGCTACCTTCCTGATCTAGGGCCCACAACATGTGTGGAAGTATTGATTCCATTTTCCCAGCCAATTTAAGATGATAGGAGTTATATTGTCCCATTCTGAGTGAATATTTTGACACCTATGACCGAAAGATTGTGCATAATTGCTTCTCCTGTTTTGGACTACTTTAGGAAGAGATTCTAAAGGAGGACCACCTGTATGTGAAGACCCAGTAATTATAGGGATACAGACCTGTACCATCTCAAAATGTGTGTACCGTGTTCTTTGGAAGCATTTTTGTGTCTGTTTACTCAAGGGCGGGCAGGGCACTATTGTGGTTCCAACCAGAACTTTCAATAAGATCTGGAATCATACTTGCAGCTAGCAAAGCTGGTGCACATGTGTAGTCATGCACCTGTGCTCTCTACAGTATGCTCCTGCCATGGTTTTTGCCTCTGTATTTGTGACAGCAGCAGTTTCTGAATGGTTTTCAAAGAAAGACCTCAGCAGGCCAATCCTGAGCACATCTATGTAACTACCCTTGGCCAAAGCTACCCATTGGTATATTTTTAAGGCACAATTGGGTACCTGCTCAAGCTGATGCATAAGCCAAGGAAAGTGATGTTTCAAGAAAATGCAACCCCATTCAAAATGAAGAGCTGACACAAGGGCAAGAGCCTTCTAAATTTTACATCCACTCCACAAGATATGTGGATACCTGCTGGAAGCAGCACCACATTGGAAGGCAATGACCTACAACATTTCAGTTGATTCTGTGTTAACATGTGGTGGTATGTTGTATATTTCCTATATTGTAAGCCCCCTTGGGTCCTCTTTATATATATTTCAAATAAGATGATGATGATGATGATGATGATGATGATGATGATGATGATGATGATGATGATGATGATGATGATGATGATGATAGGGATTCTGGCCCAATAGAGTACCGTCACAGAGGAATTAACCTAACATTGTTCTCAGAGCTGTTACAAGCTCAACAGTACAGCACATGCTGTGTTATTGTACTATCAAGTTCAAACACCAAATATCTCCATTTAGGACTAGAAAAGCTCTTGCATGAAATTCTGAAGATCTAGTACCCATCAGAGCTAACATCTGGAAGTTGAGTCATGGCTACTGGAATTCTTTTTAGTGAGAGATAGAAACGTTTCACTGCTCATCCAAACAGCTTCATCAGATGAGCAGCGAAATGTTTCTATCTCTCAAGAAAAAGCAGTAGCCATGATTCAGCTTACAGACAAACTCACCTGGATGATTGGGAATCTTCACAGACATATCAGAACTAACAATATTGGGCTAAATGAATCAAGGTATTGACTCACAGCTTCTTGTGTTCCTATGTGTCAATGATAACAATGTGAAACTAATCAAAGATAATGCAAGGACAAAATACAATATGATCACTGATGGCTAAATTGCTCATTACAGATGTTGTTAGAATCATATACAGAGAGTGCTCCAGAAAAGGAGACTCTTGATGGCACTTTCTTTACATCCATACAGTGAAGAACAGACTGAGCCCAGCTGATCTGTCGTGTAAAAAGAAGAAAAAGCATACTGTATTATGTTTTGTGTCACAAACAAAAAATAGGAAGAAACATGGAATGTCACAGTGATCAGTTGTACCAGGGGAGTATTCAACCATACACACACTCCTACAGAATGATACAGTGGACCCTCATATAACAAATTGTTTGTATAACATAAAATCTGTACAACATAAAAAATTCCGGAGATGGGGAAATTTGCTTAACAGAATCACCTATGGGGCGAATCCATACAACATAAAAATGGTGGCGATTAGGGATTACTCTGTTTTCAATGCATTCCTATGGGAAATTTGTATAAAGGAAAATTTGCTTAAACAGAATTTCATTTGGAACAAATTAATTCCTTTATACAAGGTACCACTGTGTAACTTGCTAAATTGTTGATGGAGCTGTTAATGAGGGCTTGTGTACATGGAGCCTATTGTTTCTGCTTCAATCTTCTTCATTTAAGTCAGAGGACCCATTTTGAAAGCTATTAATTACCTTGTTGATTTTAAAAGTTGGAACAACTATCTCAGAGAGGAAGATACACTAAGGAAGGAGTTACAGTAGGACCCTATATCCACTGATTCATCAGTCACTGATTCAGTTATCCGAGGAAAAAATTAAAAATTCAGTAGCCACAAAGCAAGCTACTGTCACAAAACAGCAGGTGTTTTTTTTTGGGGGGGGAGTTAGCATTCTCTCTTATCCACAGTTTTTATTATCCACTGGAAGGCCTGGAACCAATCCCCAGCGGATACGGGGGGTACTAATGTATAAGAATGTCAACCCTCTACCCCCAGAAGCCTAAAAAGCAATTTTTAAAGATCTGGATTTGTGATAGGCAGAAATATCACTAAGTCATGACCTTCTTTTGGACAAATACCTGTGCTCATTTGCTGTGAAACATTTGCCTGTTTGAACAAGACTCTAGAAAATCAACAAGCAGAGTAACCCTGCATATTTGATTCTCCAGGCTCAGAGAGCTTGAGGGAATAATTCAATGTGCACATAAATCTTGAAGAAAGGGGCCAATATTGTGCTGTATCATAATATTTGTAAACATAGTGAGAACTCTGTTAGATATTGAAGGAGACCTGTAGTACCTTACAATTGTTTGGTAGAGACAAAGGAGTGTATTTGAAAAACAGGATACATAGATCAGTAGGAAATGCTAAAAATGACATTTGGAGCAGGAAAGGATGAGATAAGTAAGGAACTTTGCAAAATGGAACACTTTTTATAATAAAGAAAAAATAAGCAAAATACTTGTTAATTATGGAGACATTCTTACTTCTTTGACTTTAAAAATTAACAGGTGCATTCAATGTTAAATTGAACATACTCCTTCATTTGAAATGAGTGGTTCTTTTTGAGTTACAAAAATACAGCACTAGTCCGTAATTCAGGTACACTATGGGAAGGTAATGAAAATTTAACTACTGGAAACCTGCCTACAGCTCTTCAAAATTAAAACTTGCTTTAGCAGCATTTGCCGACAGTACAGTGAAACTCATTTCCATTCTGAACAATAACAGCAAGGATGACCAGGGAACTGGAAATAAAGCCATAAGAGGAAATATTGAAAGAATGGGGCATGATAAAAGAAGATGGGAGAGGTATTATAGCACTCTTCAAATACTTCATAATCATACAGAAAAGGGGCAAGAGAGTGGAGGACAATAATGGTCTCAAGTTATAAGAAGCCAGGTTTCAAGTTATTATTAATAAAAACTTCCTGTTAGAGCAGTATGACAATGGAAACCATTACCTCAAGAGGTGGTGAGTGCTCTAACACTGGAGACAGTCAAAAGAAAATTAGATAATCTTACGTCAGATGTCCTTTGATTTGGATTCCCACATTAAGCAGGAGGTTGAATTTGGTGACTTTATAGGTGTCTTCCAAATCCATTATTCTATGATTTTAGAAAACATTTTCCTTAAACTTAAAATATAAACTTAAACATTTTCTTTCACTTACAGATACAGCTGCAAACAACAATCTATGGGAGCTGGGATTCTTAATAATTTGAGAATGAAAAAGCCTATCATATTGGAATGCAAAGGATCTTTGACCAATATCAATGTATTGGTTATGTGATAATGAACATTCTTTATCAGCAATGTGCTTAATTTATACTGTTTTGTGACTTTTTAAAAGAGAAATATATTCCATAGTGTACAAAAACCTATGTGTTGTTGCAATTCAGTGCACTGTATAAGACCTTTTAACAAACAATGTTTCTGTTATGGAAGTGTCAGGCACTCTCAGGCAAAGCAGAGGGGGAAATAGCAAGTAGTGGTGCCCATTTCTTTCCAATAACAGTGCTTCTATCTTCAAGGATTAAAACTTGCCTTAATATGAATAGTGTAATTTCTTAAAGTAAGTTCTTACAGAGAGTCTTCTGTTCTGTCCTACTCTTAAACAACATACTGCTATGGACAGCCATACTATTACCTCAATGGTGCACGAGGCAATTACCTCACTTGGCAAATGCTAGGAAATAGCTATGACAGTCACTTACCAATTCCTCCTAAACCATCCAGGTAATCCCTTCTGATGGACATCATTGCTGTCCATGTCCCACACCTGCCTGGATTCATTTGCCTCAAGTATGGTGAAGCTCTTGAGTTTTGTGGGAACTTTGAAAATCAAAACTCAATTAGTGGACCAAGGACTGACTTTTTCATAGTGGCCTCAAATGCAGCTACAATCAATTTATAACTAAGATATACAAGGATTTTATAAAGAGTACACGGCTTTTGACAAAATCTTATTAATGACAGAAGAAAAGTAAATTCAAAAAACCTACATTTTTTTTTACTTCAATGGGATATGCAAGATGAAAAAGTGAAGGATATTATGCTAAAATAGGCCAAGAATTTTGGCCATAGTATTGAAATACAAAAATGACAACAACTATGGACAAAGAATTTCAAGCTAACATTGGCTACATCCTATAAGGAAAATCTTCACAAAATGTTTTATAGATGGCATATAACACCAGCGAAGCTTGCTAAAATGTTCCCCAATATGTTAAATAAGTGTTAGAAATGTTAAACTCAAGAAGGAACTTACTATCATGCTTGGTGGACTTGTGATAAAGCAAAGGGTTACTGGGTGAAAATTCATACATGGATTAAGCAAATTTCAAAATTAGAATTAGAGTTTAAACCAGTTATATTTTTGCTAGGTTTACTGCCAAACACAAACAGCAAAAGTCTTACTTAATATTACATCTTTTGATAGGAGCTAGATTATTTTGGGCCCAGTTCTGGAAATCTGACAATCCGCCAACTGATGATAGGATTTTTAAGAAACTTGTGCAGAAATGCACAGATTAAGAGATTAAAGGGACAAGAAGAATTGACTTTTTATTTGAACTGGGACCTCTTTTATAACTGGTGGAAGGCAAAAGCTTTGTAGTAAAAAAAAAAAAAAAAAAAAGGAGGGAGAAGAAGGAGAAGAGATAGATAATAGAAATGTCAATGATAGAAACTCACCAAACAAGATGTGTAATATTGTAAAACTGTTTATATGTTTTATTCTTTTTTGTTTTTGTTTTTGTTTTGTTTTGCTTATTTTTCCTGTTTTTCCTTTTTATGCTTATTTCCTTTTTGCCCTTTTATTGTAATAAAATAATTTTTAAAAGAAAAGAAAATTTTGCCTTTGTTGGACTGTACTTCCCAGAATTCTCCATCTGGGATGGCCAGTATCTGCTGGTCAGAGAGTGGTAATCAAAAAAAGAGCTTTCTGAGGCTTTGGCTGTAAAGTGTTTCCATTTCCAATGCTAATCTGACCAGTTTCTGTACATGAAATTGGGTGAGGTGGGTAGTTAGCCATCTTAGTACAGCCAACTTTTGAAGACGTAAATGAGACATACTATAGTCACAGACTCACTTCAGCCAGAATTATGCACAGATGCCTGAATAATAGGAATTTGATCTTTTTGGCAGCTGAAACACTGATCAGTTTCTTCCATTCCACCACCAGAGAAGAGAATACTATTTAGGATCAATTCTTAAAGCTGCATTCTGAAATATAATCCAAACTACTGATGGGGATGTTGCCTAATTGCTGTCATCCTTACTTGGGACCAAATATATGCAGCAGTTTGTAGAATGAAGTCTTAATCTCATAATGGAAATAAAAATGAAGTTCAAACAGAAGGACATAAAAGGAATAGCACATGTTTTAACTAGGCTGTTTCTAAATCCGACCCCAGGCTAGTGTATAAATGTCTGTTTCTCAATATGGAATTGAAGTGCCTGAAAATGCACCCCCCCCTTTTTGTTTTTTTTCTTTTGAGATGGAAAGCATTCCTTTGAAATTGTGTCAGATGTCGTACATTTCTGGCAAGGCATTTCATAACAACATAGCATTCTGTCTCACATAGTGGCTCACCATATGCTTCCAGGTACAGTGGTGCCTCGGATAACGACGGTAATTCGTTCTCCAAGGTTAGTTGTTATCCGAAACACGTCATTTTCCGAAACGCAGTTTCCCATAGGAATGAATGGGAAACCATTTAATCCGTTCTGGAACCTAGGAAAAAGGCTCAGACACCTGGTTTTTTGCTCAAAACTCTTTAAAAAGTGCACTTTAAAGGTACAGATGCAATTTCACCTGGGATAACTTTTTTACTGATGCATGCTGGAAATTCATTATCTGAGGCAGTCCATAGGGAAAATTCGTTATCTGAGGCAGCCTATAGGAAGATTCATTATCCAAGGCAGCCCATAGAGAAAATTGGTTCTCCAAGGTAGACCTATACCTAGGAATTGTGATTCGTTATCCGAGGCAGCCCATAGGGAAAATTCATTATCAGAGGCGGCCCTATACCTGGAAATTTGCAGTTGTTATCCGAATTATTCGTTATCCGGGGCAGTTGTTATCCGAGGTACCACTGTATTCCCAAGCAGATGTCTTCATCTGCTTACGGTTACCTACAAATGGCATTGAGAGACATCCTGCCTATCTCTCCAACCCAGGGGTTGTCCTCAAGCATCCATAATGATAGCCACTGATACCCTTGTTCTCCATGAACTTCCCCAATCCTTTCTTAAAGCTGTCAAGGCTTTCAGGATGGACAGGTGAAAGCTGAAGCACTTTCTAGTACATGTGTGGGAGAGTGCGCACACATTTTACTTGATCCAATGCACAGCTAACATTGTTAAAATGTCACTCTATAACATAATTTTAATTCATTTTGTGGCCTGCATTTCCTCCAGTGAGCTCAGGGCAGTATAAGGGGCCCTTATCATTTTATCCTCACAACATTGTGAGGTAGGTCAGGATGAAATGCTCAGGGTCAGCCAGGAGGTTTGATGAGTTGAACCCAGATCTCCTAAGCCTCAGTCCAAAACCCTTTCTCCACTGACATCAATTCATCCTCTCAATTATTATTTCCTTTCCTGGCTTCTAACTGTGATGTATATATGCTGGATTTGACATGAAGGGTCCGTGATGGGGGTGCTGCTCTACCTCTTTAATGCCTCTGTACTTTTTGCTCCACCCCAGAAATAAACAAAAACTCTAGATTTGGCATGCATTTGTGTATTTTTTTATGGAAACAACATAAATCTTTTTAAGTGATCATTGAGAATGATCTCAATATAATACCAGTGGCATTGAAAGAGAATCCATTAAAGAGATCTGCTTAGAGGATTGTGCATAAGATACTTCTGTTCATGGGCAAAATTAAAAGCAGACATTTGAAAGAACATACCCAGAAGACTCTTAAATTTTGAGAGTTATAAGGATGCTACCTCATCTAAAGAGCATATTCCACCCTTTGGGGGCTCTGGACAATTAACCAGCAATATCTGGCTAATAAAAATGCTCTGAGGAAAGCAATAAATATCATTAATGTCTTGCTGTGCCAAGAATAAGTTAGTGGAAGCACACCTATCTTCTAAAACTACCACCCTTCCACATTTTGAAAAGGATTGTGCCAGTTGAGATGCTGAAGGACTGGTATGCCAATGAGTGGACGTACTGAGCAACTTCCCAAGTGAATTTTGTTTTATGAGATTTTAATTTCCTTGGTAGGATTATAAACCATGGTGGGAGTGTGAACATATATTACATTAGTGTGACTAAAAACTAGTTCTTGTCCAAGATGATTTGGAGCGTTAGGTGCAGTACCATAAACTCATTCCAAGGATTAAGTATTTGGGAATATGAGCTCAGAACTGCATATTCAGATATTTTCCTCAGAGAAATGTGTCATTTCACATTTCATTTCATATTTTCCTTTGCTTCCATCTCAATGGATTGCCTATGTCATCCTGAAAAGGAAAGAAACAAAGCTTAAAAATGAACTTTGAATAGGAACATTTTAATATTCCCAAGGTACCTTTGGGTGGCTCTTGTTTTTGCTTTTTGTTTTGTTTGTTTGTTTGGTTTATACATTTATAACTATAACACATCAAAAACAAACCAGTTTGATAAATAACTATAGATAGTTCATCTTGGGTGCCTTTCCCCTAATTATTTCCAGCAACATGAGTATGTTGGTCTGTTGCAGTTAAAATGACATAAAGTCCTATAACACTTTGCAGATTTAATATTTTTATTATCTTCAAGGACCATAGTCCATCTGATTAAGGCCATCTTTTATTCTAACGTATGAACTGCTATGCTGTTGTAAATCTCTTTGTTTTTAAGGGACTACAAGCTATTTTGACATTTTGCCCTTCCATAGTTCCATATCCATCTGTACAGAAAATAATAATCTTTAATAAAACCATAAATCAGTGTTTAGCCAGCATTAAACTCATATTTTTAACCAACAGCAGAACCCTATGCTCAAATGCAAATTCCACTTCTCTCATTGAGATGTACTTTTCAACAGGCATGAAGCAGATTGTGCAGTTCATTGATCTGCCTTTTCCAAGGATATGTGGGTGAAACTTAACACCTAAGTATGTGTTGTTTTATTCATAGTCATCATACTTTTAAGTGTGTTTGTTTATTCTGATCAGATTATATTACATTGAAGATTCCTTTGTCTAGGAAATATGCAGATGCTAGCAATGATGAGGAACTGGAGAAGAAGAGGGGCGGAAAACATCCTTTTTAGGAGAAAGGCAGTGTAAAAACTATTTTTTAAAAAAATAAAGTAATGAGAGGTTGGCAGCAGCCAGTGATAATGCTAGAAGCTTATAACATTGTTCTAGAAAAGGAACTAAGTTACTGTGCTGGCCAGATAATTCTCATTTGCATTATTAATGAAATGTATTACTTTAATATATTATGCAAATTAATTGAATGCTTAATTATCTTCCCCCATACTTCACATTTTGTGGTTATCTAGGGATTCTTTTTGCTCTGGGGAAGCCCTTGAGAGTCAAGATGGCCAAAAATTGTAAAATGAATCATACTTGTTAGAAATCACTGATTCATCAAATATTCATCGCTTCGTCCAAAGTGACAAAAATGAAGAGATGATTTTTTAGCAATTTATGGGCATGGGGCAAGTGGCCCCATTTAAAAAATAGGGGTTTTTCTTTCTTTCTTTTGGTGGGGTTGTATGATTATTGTGATTTTTTTGGATGAATCAATGTTGATTCGCCAAAAATCTTTATAAACTTGGGATTCATAATTCATCAACCTGGGGTGGGATGGGAGAAGACTTGAATAGCCAAACACCACTGCTGGATCAGCTGTAGCAGTCCTGCTCCCTGCAGTGATGATCTGGCAACAATTTTGGTCTATGAAAGGCTTCCTTTTCTATCTGGAAGCTCCCAAAAGTTTGCTCAGGGCAAAAAGGTGCCTCAGAACCTGAAAGGAGAGTTAGAAAACTTGCAATTAATTAAAATATCTATTGATAGCTGGATCATGACATTATTTGGTTTATATTTTTGTAAAGTTATACCAACCAAGATTCTATCCATTATATTCATCATCAGTATCAACAGTATTTCCAACTCTTGGCTGTTATAGCTTTTTAACATTAGAAAGTGTGTCCTCTGAAGCCAATGAGGAATGCAGGTAATCAGAGCTGTGTCCTGTGAAAACTGATCAATGTTTTCTCCATAGAAAATGGTTTTCTTTCTGTACTTTAAACCAAAATGTAGATCACAAAAGACAAGTTCATTATCTTAACAAGTTTCTAAGAAACTGTCTAATAGTGCTCATATACTCCAGAAGTTGGGGCATGGCAACTGGGTTTTCTTTCTTGTGAGATTGTCTGAATGGGCTCATTAGGTGGACAGTGCCCTGAATAAGTACGTTAGGTAGATGGTGTCATGAATAGGTTCAGAAGATGTACAATAGCCTGGGATTTGTGAAAGTCCCACCTATGTATGCAACCCTTCCTGACACTCATTAAGTATGGGTGCTTAGCTGTGGCCTTGCTTCTGATACGTCTGGGGGTTGATGAAAGGACAGCATGATAAGTGTCAGCCCAATTATGTCAAAGTCCCCCACCTCTGTTAAGAGAGGGATTTCACACACCCCAAGCCACTGTATGTCTAATGAGCCTATTAAAAACAGGGTGGTATGAAATGAAGGTGGACTATAAATTGGAAGGCTCACATCAACTTTCCCCAGACTGGCAAAGCTACTTATATGAGTAGTGAAACATTTCAATCTCACAAGAAAAGAAGTCCAATTGCCATGACTCAACTTCTGGATGACTGAGAACCTTCACAGACATGTTTATCATACTGTGATACTCCCAGAAGTAATCCAATTAGCATTTTCAGACACCTCCCTATATTGTTCTCAGTCTTGTAGAGAAACCGCACACATTGTTTGGGAGCATTGCATGTGTCAGGAATAGAAGGGGCACGACCAGAAAAAATACGTTTCGAGTTGTCGTTTGTCGGGATGGGCCCGTTTCGGGTTGTTTCCGTTTGTCGCAAAATTTTTCAAAAATTTGTCGTTTCTGTTTGTCGTCTGTCATTTGTACAGTGGTTTAGGGAGCGTAACATGTAGCCGCCGTTATACATTATGTTGGGGTTGTTAATGTGACAGGAAACCTCATCGGCACTTCTCTGTCTCACTAAGAACATTATGTTAGGGTGGGGGTTAGTGTGTCAGAGGAACCTCGTCGGCGCTTCTGTGACTCACTAAGAAGGAAAGCATAGTGGCGTACTGCTGTACAGGTTATGCTTAGGGAAGGAGGGAGTGGGTCTCTGGAGTTGAAGGCACCTCTCTGGGTGCATCACTCTGACCCACTAAGAAGGGAAGTGTAATTGCGTACAAATCTGGGTTAGGGTTGGGGTTAGGGTAAGGGCTAGGCTTTGGGTAACGGTTCAGGTTAGGGTTAGGGTTAGGGTTAGTGTTAGGGTTAGGGTTAGGGTTAGGGTTAGGGTTAGGGTTGGGGTTAGGGTTAGGTTTAGGGTTGGTGGGCTTTTTATGCCCTCTCTGGCACATCCAGAAGTCTCAGCAAAACCTGGCCATGCAATTGGTGGAATGGCTCCAAAAATTTGCATGGTCCCATCCCATGGCCAGCCCATCATTGCGTGTGCGCAGGTGTAAAAATATAAAAATAAAAATAAAATAAAATAAAATAAAACAAATACGTTTTATTGCTATAAAAAATCCCACTGCTGCTACTATAAAAATTCAGGCATTTAAAATACCTAGTTTTCACATGTTTCTGTGGTGCTTTGGTGGGTTTTTGGACCACGATTTCAAAAGAAAAATTACGGTCGCCATTTTGGATCCCCACCACCACATGGCAAATGGAGATGACGAGGATGACCCCCCCCAGCCTGGTGCAAGCAGCCCAGGACAGGAGGGGGGGAAGGCCGGGGACCCCCCCAGAAACCACCCCTCGGTAGGTGCCCTCACTCAGGCAGGCATATTTTCACCTGCTTTTATGGCTGGGAATCAGTTTTTTTTTTCTGTGCTGCTTGGCATCGCGCGATCGCCGTGATGCCATGAATGACAACAAAAAATCAGACCCAATTTTTCTTTTTCGGTTCGGGTTCGAGCTGGAGCGGAGTAATTCTTGTTACTGTTACCTGTTACGTAACGATAACGAGAACCGAAAACGGAAATGACAATTTCGCCTAGTCGTGCCGATGTCTAGTCAGGAAAATAAATGTTTGACCACTGCTGCTGACCAAAGGAAATCTATTTTATATTTTGTCACACTACTTCCCTGATCTGAGGTCAGACTCACTGAGGCAAAGACACTTCCCTCAGTGTCTCCCTCCAGAGCCCTCTGAAACCTAGAACTGAGGCCAAAGTGGATAGATGAATAAGTAGGCAAGTAAGTATATTATATAAACTGTTTCCCTTCTGCAGCAGGGAAGTGTAGATGTGGAATGGACTAAGTGCCCCTCAGTGGGACTTTTGCAAATGCAAAAATGTATGAAACCTCTGGGGTTTGATTAGGGAGTGAAACATTAAGCTACACATATTCAGCCAGCATTTTTAATTCTAGATATATGGAAAATTCAGTGAAAAGTCACTGACACAATCAATCAACCATTTCCATAAACCTGATTTCTATTGAAAAATATTCTATTCTATTGAATATTCTATTGAAACCTCTATCAATTTGTTTCAGCTAAATATTTGTAGAAATATTCTATTGAAACCTCTATCAATTTGTTTCAGCTAAATTATTCTACACCGGTACTTTTGTGAAGGAATTGAAATACTTGTTTCCCTTCAGTTTTCAGCAGAACCTGAATGTTCAAAGACTCATTTGGGGGGGGGAGAGAGAAACCATATTTTTATCAAAGAAAATTGTCTATTTGATCTATTGTCATCCATATTCCAAAAAGATTCTCTCTCTCTCTCTCTCTCTCTCTCTCTCTCACACACACACACACACACACACACACACACACACACACACACACACACACACACACACACACACACACACACACAGAGAGAGAGAGAGAATAAGAGAGAGAGAGAGAGAGAGAGAGAGAGAGAGGCATTCAAAGTGAGGGATTTCTAACTTCATAGTTGAAGCAAAGAAAAGTGGTTTGCCCAAATTTCAAAAAGAGGATCTATAAGTCCATGAAAACCAAATGATACAATATTTTAATCAAACATTAGCTCAGATAGCACTTTGATTTTCTGATTGTCTTCACTTTTCTTTAGCAAGACAGAAATTGAAAATATTTGTATTCCTCCTGTCTAAATAAGAATTGTATTTCAAATATTCATTGTTTTGTTGGAATCCAGTAAACGCTTTATATATTTAGCCTGGAAGGAGAAAACTGAAGAGAGGTATGTACATAAACTTCAAGCACCTAAACGCCTGTAATGCAGATGGAGGAGTAGATTGGGTCTCTGCTGCTCCAGATGGCTAGATGAAAACCAAGGAGGAATAATGCAGTGAAATAGGTTTCAGCTAAACATTAGATGACATTTCTTAACATTTAGAGTGGTTTAATAGTGGACATCAGAATAAATTTCCTTGGAAGGTAGTGGGTTTTCCTCAGTTGAAGGTGGTTATATGGCAGCTGGACAGCCATTTTTCATCCTGTACTGCAAACCCTGTACTGCATCACTAGATAATCTCCATTGTAGCTTCCACCTCTGAGATTCTATATCCATTATCTAACTAAGCTTCTCCAGAATGAAAGATCCCACCAGCATAATAATCTAAGATCACAGCACTTGCATAGACATTTCTACTGCACAAGTGGAGATCATCCAGGTGCTGAGTTCATTATTTGCAGAATGGCAACACTTCTACAAGCAGCTCAGCCCTACATTATTATATAGATTCGGCTAAGCAGAAATTCAATAAAATAGTGGCCTAATGATCTATAGTGGAGCTTCCATTTCTAAATCAGGTTAGTGGAAATTAATTATGAAATGGAACAAAATCCCCAAATAGAACATATGCACAAACAAAGCCGTAGCCATGGCCCTTCTGCACACACAAAAATTTAAGCCTTGAACATGGCAAAGCACTTGTGACTAGAGATGGGCACGGCCAGGAAAAATGACCGTTTCGAGTTGTCATGTGTTGGAGCCAGGCCCGTTTTGGCTTGTTTCCGTTTGTCATGAAATTTTTCAAAAATTTGTCATTTTGTTTGTCATTTGTCGTTAGTACTGGTTTAGGGGGTAGGGTAGCGGGCTCCTGGAGGCACCTCTCTGGGGTGGGTTCCTCCTCTGGCCCGCTACGAAGGGAAAGCATTTAGCAGGCTCCTGGAGGCACCTCTCTGGGGTGGATGCCTCCTCTGGCCCCCTACAAAGGGAAAAGGAAGGGTACATGACCGTGTAGCCATTGCGTACCAAGTGGCACTGGCAGAGGCACCCCTCTTTTGGGTGCCTCTAGCTCACTAAGAAGGACAGCATACTGGTGTACAGAGTTTTTTGGAACTTTGGACTGGTGAGCGAGGTGAGAGAAGAATGCCTCTGCTGGGTGCCCTCTGACTCACTAAGAAGGACAGTGTACTTGCGTGTAGTGCAATGCGAGTACAGATCTGGCTTAGGGTTGGGGTTAGGGCAAGGGCTAGGCTTAGGGTCATTATGGGTAAGGTTAGGGTGAGTTAGTGGGCTGCACCTCTGGGTGCCTCTGACCCACTAAGAAGGACAGTGTACTGGCGTATGGGTTAGGGTTAGGGTTAGGGTTAGGGTTAGGGTTAGGGCTAGGGTTATAGTGGGCTTTTTATGCCCGACTGGCACATCCCAGAAGTCTCAGTCAAAACCTGGCCAAGTGGCCATGCAATTGGTGGAATGGCTCCAAAAATTTGCATGGTCCCATCCCATGGCCAGCCCATCATTGCGCAGGTGTAAAAAAATAAAAATAAAAATAAAAATAAAATAAAATCAATGGGATTGGAGACAGACGTTTATTGCAAGAAAATCCCACTGCTGCTACTGTAAAAATTCAGGCAGTTAAAATACCTAATTTTCGCATGTTTCTGTGTGGTGTTTTTGTGGGTTTTTGGACCACGATTTCAAAAAAAATATTGCGGTCGCCATTTTGGATCCCCCCACACCGCATGGCATGGCGAGACGACGAGGATGCCCCCCACCAGAGCAGCCCAGGACAGGAGAGGGGGGAGGCTGGGGACCCCCCCCCCAGAAACCACCCCTCTGGTAGGTGCCCTCACTCAGGCAGGCATATTTTCGCCTGCTTTTTTGGCCGGGAATCGGGGTTTTTTTAAAAACTTTTTTCTGTGCTGCTTGGCATCGCACGATCGCCACACGCGATGCCATGAACGACAACGACAAGTCAGACCCAATTTTTCTTTTATCAGTTCGAGTTCGAGTTCTGATGGCTTAATTGTCGTTACCGTTTCTGTTGCATAACGGAAACGAGGAATGGAAACGGAAACGAGAATTTCGCCAAGTCATGCCCATGTCTACTTGTGACAGTTTCCCGGCTGGAATCTCTGAAAAAATGCCCTTTGACCTTAAGTGATGATGTTTAAGTAAAAGTGTTAGCAAAGAGAAGGGACAGCATTCCAAAACACTGCTTTCATTTTTGGGTGTGGGAGAAGTGTTAATATCGGTCTTCAAAGCAGCATTTTGTGGACTGCCTCAGATGTGGGAAGATCTGGAAATTTGTTTTCAAAACCACCATTTTGGAATCCCCTTCAGTTGGAGGTGGATCCTAAAGAATGTTGCTTTAGAGAGTGCCAGTGGCTTGGTTTTCTTCTCAAAAACACAGTTCTGTTTAATGTTTATAACTCTAACTACTGTATAAACCCTGTGGTCTGTCATTTTATTCTGACTGCTCTGCAACAAGATCCAAACACCCAAGACAGTTTGAAGGAAAGAAATGTCAGACACTGAAACAAAACAAAATTCTCACCATCCAACAAAACACATGTGCACAAAGCAATTTTATCTGTGGTAAAATAAACACATTTCAAACATCAAATGGCATGGCTCATTAGATTTTATAAGAAGAACTTCACAGTAGAGGCTCTTAGTATTTTCATGGGTAATACCATAATTAATCCATCAACTTTAGTGGTTTCTACCACCCTAGTGGTGTCCATTCCCTGTTCAAAATATTTTTGAATCTTTCCTTTCAGATGTTGTACATTATCTTTTGAGAGATGTAGACAACAGTTTTAGAGCAGTATTCACTTTGGTATGGCATTTCTTTGTATTCTTCTAACAAACATGTAAAGGTTCTTTGTATTCTTCTAACAAACATGTAAAGGTTAAAGATGCCTTTTCATCAAAGGAATCCCTCATTCCTGCCTATTTTGCATACCACCAGATTATTTGGCAATGACCAAGGTAAGACAGAGTCATTGGTGAACCAGTACACAAACACATCCATGTGATGGAAAGCTTTGCCTGCCACACACATCTTATATCATATACAATTGCTAGCACATGATCTAAGGCACCATTGTGGAAAATGAACACTATCCTGCCAATATGTACTTAGTGAAATACCTGAAGTGCATAGCTTCTTATTAAGGGTATGCAAATACCATCCTATCTGATTTGCATCCAAACGTTTTCTATACTGATTAGGACCACCCTGACCTCAGCTGGTTTGGAACTGGTTAGAACTGATTTGGTTTTGTGTTTATGCAGGAGTTTGTATGTGTTTGTATGCTTCAGGATTGGAGAGAAAAACCTGTGAATGAGGAAAACAAAGAGATTTGGCCTGAAATGGAATGCTGAGCAGGACGGTCTGCTTTGTGGATGCTGCTTAGACAACATTCTCACTAGTTTCTTCCCATCTAACCATCACAATTTGGGAGCCAGGTGGTGGGACTTCTTGCCTAGTTTTTTTATATGAAAGCATTTGCCCTGTATCACCCAGCAGAGAAAGTAGAGAGCAATAGAGGTGGCAGGGGAGGGGAAATTACTACTTTGACCTAGCCAATCAAGTCCTCACACAAGAATCAATCATCTATTCTATGTTTACACACAAACTCAGTGTAGTTATCTAGAAGGGAAAAAAGAAAGAGAATTCTAGAATGTGGCCAATGTAGAAAGTGATGTAGTATCTTTCTCATGCTAGGTTTGGCAGCTAATAGCCACTTAGTTTGGTGAACAGAAACAAATACAGTCTCCTTCTAATCTGGCTTTTTGTCCACTGTAAGAACTGGTGCCAAGTATTTGAGGTCCCCTCCCAAATTTCAGGAATCTTATACTCCCCGCAAATATATAAGCAAACTTTAATGTTTTGTAGAAATGAGCAAACTAATCTGAAGGTGACTGAGGGCTTCTTCTGTAGCAGACCCCAAAATACACATTGGTGGGTCCGGTTTTCTTTCTGTTTTCACTGTCTCCATCACGTTGATTAAAGACAATTCAAATAAATTTATATTTATATTTAGTCAGGTAAATTCAGGTTGACAACTGGGATGAGCCAGGTGCCCAACGGGTTAGTTTTTCAATGCTTGTTTACAAAACCATCTCAAAATAATGAACATCTGGTGTCCCTGTTTGTGACTGCTTGCTGAATATGATAGGGAACATTTTATGTCATTGGTTTTATTTTTATGAGCCACAGAAAATCTCCCTTCAAATGTTTTGCTATATAGCCAAAGTTTTGTACTTTGCTTTATGGAACAGGGGTGGGGGGGAAGGGTCTTTGACGTTGTAATGAAGACTTGAGGTGCATTTCTTTTACTATATTAGAACTCTTTCCTAAATCTGAAAGTCTTAGAAGTTATGAAAATATCATGGCCTACCCTATGAACACAATTGGAATAATTAAATTTAAGAAACAGAAGAATAAAGAGTAAATTGTTTCCTAATATTACTGCTCCCCCCCCCCCGTTGTTCCAGTATATTAAAACATACAATTTATTCCTGCTGGGAATGCAATGTTTCTTGGTATAAGTTCACTTCACTGATTCTGAGGAGTGGTAGCAAACATTTCTATTTGAATTCTGAGGCAAAAACTACACTTGCATGAGACATCAGTGTGGACCACCTATTCTCTTCCCTTTGATTGCACAAAAGATTTTAACTGCTGAACAATTGCTTTGCCATCTTTTCATAAATGAGCACATTGTTGTGAATTCTAGTGTCATAGCTCAGTGTTGAACAGTAGAACTTCTTTATTGTGCCATTTGGAAATATATAAACCCCATCTATTGGCACAAGCTAATGTACTTGTTGTAGAGGTTCAACATTTCCAAGTCATAAATAACACAGATCATTGGGTGCTATAGAGGCTGGAAAACTGATTTTTCCATGCATTTACATTTGCTAGGACTGAATAAATTTCCTCTTTTCTTGCAGGAAGCTGCAAAATGATTTAAAGTCCCTTCGTTCCTCTTAAATCTCTAATCCAGTACTGCCCTTTGAGAGTAACTGTTGCCATTGTCTTATGTTACTTTTCAATTAGAGTTTATCAGGGACAGAAGTATATGATTTCTCTTCCCTCTTTTAAAGCAAGGCTTTCAGGTTAGATGAGAAAAGGAGCTGCACGGAACAATGGAGAAAATGAACTGGAAGAAATGCATACCTACACAATGTTTCTTCTGTTCTAGTCATTAGAATATTATGCAGGGTGCAACACTTGATCCTAAGGGAAGCTTGTGAGAATCTCAAGTTAGATCACTCTGGTGACTTCTATAAGGATGTAATCAAAACATCACTGCAGGATGTATCCATATTTTGTAGCTAGGTCACACTCCAGTACCCTTCATGGATTCCAGTTGCTTGACATGCCGGAAGACTGAACACCTCTCCTTTTTTATATTGTTATTTTAGGCACAAATTAGGCACAAAGTAAACTTCATGCAGCGGAAATTGGCAAGCTCCTATGATAATGTATAATCATTAGGTTGCTTGCCTTGGAGCGGAATACCTTCAGAAATGAACACTGCAGCTGTGATGAGAGATGGATGCAGGATTCTAGGACAGGTTTTGTTTTTACAAAAATTAATGCTCTCTATCTCTACTGACATTTTACTCCAGGGAAGATGACAAATGAAAAGGAAAACACTTTGTGTTTTACCAAAAAGAAAAAGTGCAGGGTATATATCTGTAAGATGAATCGGTGGAAACATTAAAACTGGCATGATTATTGCTTGTGGAAGGAATATCACTCATCCTCAAGGCATATGCTTTGCATGCAGAAGTTCCTTGTTCAGTCCTTGGCTTGCCTAGTTAAACAGATCTCAAGAATCTGGGGACCACAGAGAGTTAATGCTGGTCAGAACAGACAACACTGAGCTCAATGATGCAGAATGTAGTACAACTCAGTAACTTTATTGTGAATGTGTGCAGTGTGCATTTTGCATCTCTATATCCTTAGTTCAGAATGTATATTCTTATTGCACTGACAAAGAGATTCTAGGAATTGTCATTCAAAAAGTAACATTTTTGAGTTCTGTCTACATCCCACCAGCCTTTCCAATTTCATTCTGCACACTGTGTAGGCCTTTTCTCATGCTAGACTTAGGTCAAAAGAAATTCTCTGGAAGTTGAGTCATGGCTACTGGACTTCTTTTTGAGAGATAGAAACGTTTCACTCTTCATCGGAAGCTGTTTGGATGAACAGTGAAATGTTTCTATCTCTCAAAAAGATGTCCAGTAGCCATGACTCAACTTCCAGATAAACTCACCTGGATGACTGAGAATCTTCACAGCCAAAAGAAATTATTTAACATATAAGTTGGTCTATGCTAAGATGTACCTGTCACCCACCAATGATTTTTCAGTTAACACTCTTTGATGACCACTGATATGACCATAACCTCATTGGACCCAGCAAATTTATTACATCCCAGGTTTGCATAAATATCAGCTTCCTAAAACTACACTAAGTGTATCTGAAGTTGAAAATAGTCCACAAATGCTAAGGTCACATGAAACCGTCCTCAGTGTCCTGCTGTTGTTTTCTGGTAATACGTTAGCATGACAGTTCAGTGAAAATATTCATTTGTGGTTCCTTTCCGAGGCTATTGAAATAAGCTTCAACTTACCTAGCAGAGAGACAAGATGGAAATTGTGGGGTGACAGTGTTAATGGGTGAGAAAAGAAGTGGATAAAGAAAGGCCAAGATTCTGTTGCTTTGCCTAGTAAATTGCACAAGAGTAGGCCCATTGAATCAGTAAGGATTTGATGAGCCAACTTCTCCATAAATTCCATTGATTCAGATGCGCCCACCATAATGGCACCTTACTATGCTAAAGACCTGACAAAGTACACAGTCAAAGTATTCATCCACAAGGTTCCACACTGTGTAGATCATACAAGTAGTAGAGATTGTGTAGCTCCGGATGTTGTGAACTATAACATTTAGCCTCTCCATTCATGCTGGCTGGCAGTTTAGTATGCATAGAATTCCATGTTTAATCCCTGGTATCTCCAGGAAGGGCTTCAGGGGTGTAAAGGAACCTATCCAAATATTTGGAGAGCTTGTGCCAGACAATCTAGACAATAATGCTAAGTGGATCAATAGTACCAGGCAGCTTCATATATCCCTATGAATGCAGAATTTCTCCAGAATATTTCCGTGATGTCCAGGATGGGGTCATAATCAACATGCGGGAGCAGAACTTTAGGAGATTGTGGTTTAAATTCCCATTGACCTATCAAATTTACTACATGATCTTGGCCCTTCGGTATCACCCTGGTTGACTTATTTCACAGGGTTATGAGAACCATGCAGGAATGCACCCTTTTTTTCTTCACTGGAAGAAAGCCAGGACACAAATGTGGCTAATAGAGATGGGCACAAATAGAAAAAATGGAGTTTTGTTTGTCATTTGTCGTTTAGAGGTCCATTTTGGTTCATTTCCGTTGTTCGTGAAATTTGTCAAAAATTGTTTTCGTTTCATTACCGTTTCATTACCATTTATTCCAATTTTAATGATTTTTTTTTAGCATTTAAAGCCGCTCACTTCATTGCAGTAACGGAAATGAAACGCACGACAAAAATCCCCGCATTTCTGTTCATTTCGTTTCATTTTAGGGACAAATTTCGTTTGTCATTTCATTGTGTAATGAAACAAAAAACAAACAACGAAAACAAAAAATTGTTCATTCCGTGCCCATCTCTAGTGGCTAATATAGATAACTATGGGGAGGGGAATAGAGTCAGCAGGTACAACCTCTATAGACTCAAATAGATATGTTGTTTGAATAGGATTTAAATCTATTTGAAAGGTTGAATTTCCACTCAATAGTAATCTTGAGAATGACCTAAAAATATATTGGATACTAAGCTCTGAAAACCTAAAGGAATTCTAGCCCCAAGTGGTACATTTGAAATGTATTTGGATCTCGTTACTAGAGTCCTTATCTTGCTACAATGTTCTGTTAATTATTGCAAGAATGGCTATTAAGTGACAGAAATGAGATTATAAATTTGCTGCTCCCAGAGCAGAAGTCTTTAAAGACTTCAGCCTCTGCATTTTGTGAAACAACAGCTGGAATATACATCACTCGTATGCTTTATTTTAAAAATGTTTTTAAAAACAGTCTTTCTCTCTCTTAAAGAAGGAACCTTTAATGTTTTACCTTTCCCTTGATATTCTTGCTGTGGTTTATAAAATAAAGGGTAAGGGTCTATAAGCATCCGATACTTCCTGCAGACAGCTGCCTCCACCCAACACATGTTTTAAACACATTTTACATTAGCTTCAGTGGTTGAAAATTACCCATTCATTTTTCACAGCAATTTATGTGAGTTCAGCAATTGCATTAAAGCAGGGAACGGGTGAGACACGAAGCCTTTATGAAGTACACAGTCTTCAAGTAAGTATAATACATTCAGAAGCTTGTGGATTTTATTATTATTGCTATCCTCCTTTTGGTAGGGAGTATGATTTAAACTAGCTCATACTGCAGGTATTCACAGAATTAAAACTATTTCCTTCTGTTGCTGGCTTCCTAAAGGAAATCAGAGATGCCCAGAATGCTGGAATTTACAACCATCAATTTGGGGTGATGTGGTGGTAGTGAGTTACTCCCTACCAACTTTCAGGGAATATTTCTTCCCTGTATAATATAACAGTAAAGCCAATTATATTGGGCCTGACCCAGCACTAGCAATGACCTGGCTATTTTGTCCAACTTTCGTGGGATGTGCAAAGCTGATGTAGAAAATGTTAGGCATATAATATGTCACACACAGGGGCACACAAACCGCTTAGAAAAACACAAGACCTGAGCCAAAGGCGTTTCCTTTACTTCCCACGCGGCTCTCCTCCAGGAAGATATCACTGATCATAAAGAAAAGCAAGCTCTTGCTGTTTAAAACTGCAGAACTCAGGATGGGGAGAAAGCAAAAGATCCTGTTTTCAAAAGGAGCAAAAGCAAGTCATTGTGGCAACTTAATATTTATAGTCAGAAGATATAAGTTCAGCTCTTCTAGCTGCAGAGTTCACAGCATGGTTACTTATTACACAATGTTAAGTCTGATTTCCCCTTTCTGTATTTTATTTCTGATGTTTTTCTCCTCATCAAGAACAGCATTGTTGTTGCCATGTAAGTGAAAATACCACTGCAAAAAGGAAAACCACAACAAACAAACACACACAACCCCCACACACACACCACCATCAAACACTGGCTCTAGATTGCAAAAGAATAGTTCTCCTGCATGTTTTACAAGTCCTCACCAAGTCATTTAACAGTGAACTAATCTCCTCTGGACCCTTGCTGAGCTCCAAGGCACTGAGTCTCAAACCAGAGATGGTAGAACAAATGCACTGAACCAGAGCCATGAGGTGCTTGCTGTGGCCATTGGGCTTCAGGAAAGGGGAGAAGCCTCACCAAAGCAGGATAGGCCTTGCCTAGGATGCCCTTGGCCAGGATCCAATTTGGAGCATAAGGGCAACAGTGCACTTCTTCCCAGCCCCCACATGACCACCTGCAGTCAGTTGTGTGACTGATTGTGCAACCACTCTGCCAAGCAATATGATACAAGGCAGGCAGGAAAGACTCTGTCCTCTGAAGGGAGTTAGTCACCTTTCCACTATCTGATTCTCTCAGACTCTGACAGATTCTTCTTTGTAAGTGTAGGCCTTTCTGTAGGTCCCTATCTAACCCTATCTTGCCAAAACAGTGCTGAGCAGTGCCTTAAATCCTCTCAGGTCACTTCCCAGATTTTTCATTGACCTACAACTCCACCAATCAGTTCAGACACCTCTCATACATTATTCATCACACAGTTAAACGCCAGAACAAGAACCATTATTATTGGAGGGCAGGGTGTATTTTTCTGCTCCTCAAAAGTCCTCAGCTAAATTGTGGAATAAATTAATGGGGTGGGGATAAGGAAACCACTGGGTGTGCAAGCATGTACACTTGTTTGCCTACTTCTGTGTCTATGTGTGTATGGATGTTTGTGAATGAATACACATTTATTATATGTCTGGCTCAACCCACCATTGGCTGCCATGACTTCCATCCCAGCAACTACAATGGGCACCAGTGGAACAAGGAATACTGTTAAGAATAAAGAGGGTAAGAGCAGAGGCATAGCTAGAGTTTTCAGCACTTGGGGACAAACAGCGGTGCCCTGAAGCAGACTGGAAGGAGGCGGAGCGTTCTTCATGTGCTCCTGCACACATGTGGATCCTGAGCCCAGCCCTGCCCAGCCTAGACAGGCCCTCCTCCACCACCACCACCTCAATGTCCTTATTCTATTCCCTGCCCGCCTCTCTCGCCCTGTTCCCAGCCTCCAGGAGTGGGTGTGTGTGACAAAACCCTGGAAACAGGAATAATGAATATACAAATCATCAGCCAATCCCAGCAGGAGGGCGGGGAATGGTATGATATAAAAAGGGTGGAGCCTAGTCAGTTGGGGCAGTTGAGTTGAGTTAAGTTAAGTTGAAGGTTTGAAGAGTGAGTGCTGGGAGAGAGCACTGCTCTGTGAGAGTTCTGTCAGGCAGTGAGGGCTATACTGTTTACTAGTTATTAAAGACAGGGGAGGCTGGAAGAGTTGATGAAATCTATTATATGTTAAAGGCAATGCATACCATCCTCAGATATTGTTATATTTATTATTTTCTCAATAAACTTGGTTATTATTTTTATATTATACATCTGAGTCTGTCCCAATTCATGAGGCGACGATTTTAAAAGGTGGCAGCATTACCAAGTGAATAAAAAGTGGCAGCATTACCATTTCCATCACAATTACACGTGTAAAAGGGAGGTGTCATCACAATTTGGTGGCACAGCAGTGGGATGTCGAAATAAACCCAGTTGTGCCTTTGAAAATTCAGTCTGTGAAAGGGGTGATGTCACAGGGGGTGACAAATCTCTCTCTTCTTCTTCTTCTTCTTCTTCTTCTTCTTCTTCTTCTTCTTCTTCTTCTTCTTCTTCTTCTTCTTCTTCTTCTTCTTCTCCTGTGACCCTGCCCTTGCCTCCAGCTTGCCGATGGGGGGCAGCCCCGGCAGCCCCCTAAGGCTTTGACTGCCCACCCCCCCCGCACTGGCAGCTTTAGATGAACCCTACCTCACCTGGCACAGCAGCTTTGTGCCACCACATTGCAATTCCGCAGGGAGGGGGTCTGCCCACGGGGAGTGCTGCACTGTGCTGCACCAGCATCCTGGGCAGCCAGGCATACTTCCTGCCACCTTGGGGACAGACCCTTATAGTGGGTGGCAATGCCACTAGCAGCAGCAACACCACCACCTGGAGGAGGAGGAGGAGGAGGAGGAGGAGGAGGAGGAGGAGGAGGAGGAGGAGGAAGCACTGCAGCCCTTTCCTGCCTGCAGGGGGACCATGACGGTGGGCAGTCAGGCCAGGTGACCCCAGATTGCTGCATCTGGGGTAGATGTACCCTTCTGCCCCCCCATACACCCTTGGGTAAGAGGGAGAAAACCAAATGTTTGTGCCAGTTGATGAAAAAACTATCAAGGGAAACTATAACCTTAATTTAATGATGTGATATATTTAGCTTCCACTGTGCTGAATTATTGTTGTGTTGAACTCTAATCTCTAAGGGCATTTATACACGACCCCTAAGCTCCGCCGCAAATGGCTGCAAGGTCCGGACCTTTAAAATGTTTACCCACCAGCTCTGGACTTTGCAGACAGTTAAGTGCAACCCCGCCCACTTTAGCGCAACCCAGAGCAGTTTTCTTGTACCTGCTTTTTGGATGTGATAAATATTTGATCCGGTGTAAGGATAGTGAGTGCAGGGCTCTCCTGGCTTCTGTTTGTTCTTTTTTTGTGCCCCGCCCCTTTAAGAGATCTGAATGCTGCCGGGAACAAAACGGAGGTAAACCGGCATTCTTTTCTTTCTTTTTTCTCCCTCCCTCAGGCAGCCAGCAACCAGGAAGTGCGGAGGGGGATGGGGACAGAGGAAGAGCGAGGAACCCCTAAGATCTCTGGTCCGAATTTAAGTGGCCAGCGGATCTTAGGGGTCGTGTAAAGAGGCCCTAATATATCAGTATTGCAGTAGTACACTTCAAATGTTTAAGTCCTGCTTTCTTGGGAACTTGATTCTCCAAAGTACATATATGTATAATTCTTCAACAGAATTATAATCCCATAGATGTTTAGAGAAGTCATGGAAAGTAAACTGTGTACATTTGCACATATAATCCAGCTAGCTGGAATCCTTCAAGCACTTTTCTGTATAAACTTGGTGTCTTTTAGAAAGACAGAGTTGGAAGATAATATTTTCAGAAATGTTGCAAAGCAAAAAAAAAAAGCAAACTATGCTGCTTATATGGCACTCCATGGTATTTAAAGCACTCTCTGGGTGGTTTACAATTTAATTATGCCAGCTACACATTGCCGCTGCCACTCAGACACACACACCAAGCTGGGTATTCAAATTTATTGACAGAAGGATGGAAAGTTGAGTCGACCTGAGCCTGGGATCAAACTCAGTACCATGAGTCTGTGCACCTCTGTTGTGGCTCACAGAAAATCATAACTAATGGTTTGCATGTGTGCTGCATACTAAAATTGTAAACTGGGGTTTTGTTGCAAACTTGAATTAGCAAGGCATGTACAAGCCATGGTTCATTAGTTCAGATGTTTGCCAAGGAAAGGGGATGTCTGTGTCAGCTGCCTGGATACATCTTGCAAGTAGGGAAGAAAAAGGCATGACAATTAGGCATGGGTTACTCATATGTCTTGGACTTCACTCATGAAATCACCAAGAATTCCTTGGTGGAACTAAACTATACAGGATCCATGGCAGCTTTTTGGCAGGTGTCAATGACCAGAGGGACTACCAGTCCCCCAATCCCTTGTAGTTCCCTTGGAGTTTAGCTCCTCCCAGCTACTTGATCTTTCTTTCTCACTTAATGGTTGCTGAAACCTTCTTTTTTCACCTGTGCTTAATTGAAAACTCCTGTGAGCCCTTCAGTTTTTTGGCTGGGAAAATTTCAGTTGAATTCCGGTGCTGAATTCCAAGAAATGCAGAAACCCCATGCCTGACATAAACTGGAGGCTCCTCCACATGGCTCTAATTAACTTTTTAGTGCTATGTGTCAACTAAGCCAACCATCCTGCTCTTGACCATCTTGGGGACTTATATATGGACAATTGGGAAGCAAAAGAGGAGAACCCACTGAAGGTATTTAGGTTTTATGGAAATTGATGTGTGACTTCCCACTGCCGTGTATTTCTCCCAGGCTTCAGTGATCTGGAAGGAATGCTTAGGAGCTTTTGAATTGGAACCTAGCTCCATTACATGAAGTGACAGCTAGTGTAACAGGAGGAGAGTAGAATCTCATCCCCAAAATGAGTCGGTCTTCCCCTACCCCAGTTATGACCCAAGTCTAGTTGCAGGTGCAGTTATTTGCTCCACTTGCACATGTTTTCTGGACTTCTATTTTGTTCACACGGCCTGCCATGTAGAAGTGTAGAACCCCCTCAAACTGGTCGACCCAGCAGAAATCCAACCTTTGAGAGTACATGAGACTGAACTAGATGAAGGTGCTGTGTCTGAATCAGAGAATGAGTCTGGACTGTCTTCTAGTCACTGCGGATGCTGCAGGATAAAGGCACAAGCATGGGTGGAAGTCCTCAGGTCAAATGCGGTCCCACAGAGGGCAAGTAAAGCTGCCCTATATGGGCTTTGGAAAAGAACTCAGCTGAGCATCTGACCTTTTAGAGGAGTGTATAGCTTAGCTATACTCATCTTTGGCTTGGACTGCAAGTTTTTCCCAAGTTACACTATCTTCAGCTTCTGATCTTGTCTTCTGGATATCCTAACCATTGTATCTGAAATCCCTCATGTACGTCTGGAATGTAATAGACAGTGGGCTATGCAAGGCATTCCCAATTGGCTTGATTGGTCTCTTGGACTCTTCCTGGAACCTTGACCAAGGTTTGCTCTTGGCCTTTGGCTTCAGAGCTCTTCCATTTAATTTACCTGATTCTTTGCTACAAAATCAGACATACTTCTGGATAGATGTAGATAGGAGAGTCCACAGACGCAAATTGTTGACATTTTTGTGAGAGCTGAATCTAAACATACTGTTTAAGAGCAACACTTCTAAATTAATGTAGTACAGTAGGACCTCTGTATCCACTGATTCACTTACCACTGATTTAGTTATCCATGACTGGCAGAGGAAAAAAATTAAATAAATAACTGAGCCACCCCAAAGCAAGCTACTGTCACAAACAACAGCCATAAAGCAAACTACTGTCATAAAACAGTAGTTGTAAAGCAAGCTACTGTTCACAAACAGCAGCCATAAAGCAAGCTACTGTTGCAAACTAGCATCTGTAAAGCGAGCTACTATCACAAAACAGCAGGGTTTTTTTTTTTTTTTGCATTCTCTCTTATCCACAGTTTTTGTTATCATGGGAAGGCCTGGAAGCTATCCCCAGCAGATACCGTGGTCCTACTGTATACTACTTTATTAAAGGAAAGTGTTTTCTAGCTAATCTACATAAGACATAAATTAATACTAGAAACATTTTCACTGATATCTGCATATATCACTAGACACTGCCATTGTATTACTCATTAATTATTCTAGGAGCCAACATATTTTGTTCATTTGTTTGTTTCCTACACTTACACATTTAAAATGCCATTAAAATCTATATTGAAAAGATTTAAAACAATTAGTCAATAAAGTAGGACCCCCGTATCCACTGATTCATTATCCACTGATTCAGTTATCCACGGTTGGCAGAGGAAAACAATTAAATAATTCAGCAGCCACAAAGCAAGTTGTAAAGCAAGCTGTTGTCACAAACAACAGCTATAAAGCAAGCTCCTGTCACAAACAGCAGCTATAAAGCAAGCTACTGTCTCAAAACAGCAGTTTGGGGGTGAGTGGGCAGGCGTTCTCTCTTATCCATGATTTCACTATTCACAGGAAGGCCTGGAACCAATCCCCAGGAGATACCACTAGATACAAAGATTTAAAACCATTTTAAACATGGTTAAAAACACATTTAAAAATCTCTAAATTTAATAAATGCACCATTAAGGCACTTTGTTTAAAACCTTGTGTGAAAAGGAAAGTCTTGCCTTCATAATGGAGGGACAAGAGGGAGGGGGTCAACCTTGGCTCCTTGGAGCAATACCTTCCAAAATCAATATTAGAAGTGAAGATTTAAAGCCACTGAGAATACCTACGAAGGTGGTGGAACTTAGAGAAGAACCGTCCCATAGCTCAAAAGTCAAGAATGCTCACGTGGGGTGGTATTGCTTTTTCCAATTGTCTGGATCCAAACCACATAAGGCTTTATAGGTCATAGCCAGTGCTATAAATTGAGTCTGGGAATAAACTGGCATAGACACAGATCATGTGGGACATGAAATGGTGTATGATGTACATTTGAAGGCATCAGCACATATGGTCTCCAATCTTTTCCTAAGTATGCCAATTTGAGATTTGAATCTCCCCAAGGAATTTGGAGCTCCAGTCATTCCACAGCACCTGAAATTGCAAGCAAAGCTAAAAGAGATGTGGGGTGGCCAGGACTTCTGGCTTACTCTTGGAAAAGGTGCCCACTGTGGGACCTCATTAGACCTTATCTTCAGAAACAGCAGTAGGCACATGAGGACATGGACCCCTCTTTCCATGTCAGTGGTTGTTTTCAGAGGCAGCTCTGTCTCCATGCCTTCCATTAGGACAACAAAAGTGACATTGGAGTGGAACGATGGAATTACTCCCAATCCAGATCTCTCATGTGAGTGCCTGCAAGAAGGGTTCTCGGGGTCCGCATTGCAACCAAAGAGGCTGAGAACACCCTATGAGTTCTTCCTGAAAAACCACTGCAAACTTAACTCTTTTTAAACTTTTGGCTTTTGACAGAGCTCAGGATGGCTAGCAGGCGCAGGAGGAAATTACAGACCTCTTGGACTAAGTGACAGTTGGCTTGGTTTATAATGACAGGAAAATTTCCAGGGAGAAGCCAAGCAGTCCAGATAAAGGCAGTCAGGGAAGGGTGGCGTCCCTTGGCAGAGATGGGGCAGCTGCTACCCCCTTCACCGCAGATGACCCTTCACGGGCCACTGCCATGGGGAACTCAACTAGACTTTGTGTCCCAGCATTACAAAAGGCACCAGCTCTTCGCAGCCTGCCAGCTCTGTTTACCTCCCTTAACCTGAAAGAGAAGCAGGGGAGAGAGAGAGAGAGAGAGAGAGAGAGAGAGAGAGAGAGAGAGAGAGAGAGAGAGAGAGAGAGAGTTGCCTCCTGCACTACTAGTATTTGGAAAACTTCAGCGTCCCAACAGGATCGGTGGGATCTCCCCAAAGTGGCGGCCCAAGAAAGGGCTAGGAATGAATAAAACGGACTCAAAAAGAAACCTCTCACTCCCACCCCCAGGAGGATGCTGTGACTTTAAGTAATCCAAAGGAAATCTGCTGGGTTCACCCCCCCCAGCCCACCCCAGCTTTCTTACACAAACGTTTCCTCCCCGTTTCACTGCCCTCCTCGCTTTCCTCGCTTTCTCACCTTCGTGAACCCCCCCCTCCTCTAATTTCTTGCCTCCCCCCCCCCGCTCCCGGGAGTCTGATTAAACGAGAAAGAAGTGGTGGGAGTGGTGGTGGTGGCGGCGGCAGCGGCGGCGGCGAAGCTCTCTCCCTTTAAGAGGCAGCCTGCAATGACGAATTGTTGAAATTGCCCTTGCAGGATGGCATTCCGCTATAAATTCATTGTTCCACCTCCTCTCATCTTCACAGCTCTCTCCCTTCTCCTCTTGTTCACATCGTCGGACTGGGGATAACAACAACATCATCAACATCATCATCATCATCATCAACAACAACAACAACAAGCACTCCGAAAAGCTCCCCAGAGGAGACGTGAGACCTCATTCTCTCTCTCCCCCTCCTTCCTGCCTCCCGATTTGCCTTCTTTATCTCACCGGCAACGTCCAGCCTGTTTTTTCTGCTCTTGAGCGCTCTTTCTCTTTCTTGGGTCTCGCCAAACTTCACTCCGCCGTCCTCCTCGAAGGAAACCGGAGATCCCCCGAGGCTCCTCCCGGCGGAGCGGCTGGCCGTGCCGGGCTTCCTCGCCCTCGGGAGCCGCGGGGGCTGCTCGAGGAAAGCGCCGAGGGGGCTCCCACTTGCCCGATGCCTGCCGGCTGCTGGCCGCCGATGTCCGCCTGAAAGCCGCCAGGCGACCCCCCGAGTGGGCGGCAGCAGCAGAGGCGGCGGCGGCGGCAGCGGCGGCGGCAGCGGCGGCAGCAGCAGGAGCAGCTCCCGCCTGCCTCCACCTTCCGTGCTCGCACCGGATCTCGGTCCCCCAGCTCCCCGAGGCGGCGATCGCCAGCCCGGCGGACGAGCCCAGCATGCTCTCCAAGTTTCCGCGCTCGCTCCTGCTGCTGCTGCTGCTCGTTGCAAGCTTGCAAGCCGCCGCCGCCGCCGCCGCCGGAGTTTCCCCAGCAACTTCAGCACCTGCCTATGATAAAGCGTTCCAGCTCGCCCGAGCAACGGCGGCGGCGATGAGCGTTGGACCGGCGGCCGTCCGCCAGCCCCCTTTCCCCCAGGAGTACCGAGCCAGCGGCATCGTGGAGAGCATCGACCGGACCTACTCCGGGGGCGGCAAGGCGGGCTACCTCCTCTATCTGGAGGGCAAGCGCTTCCTCCTGGACCTGGAGAAGGACGCGCTGCTCGGATCCGCGGAGCAGCTCCTGCGGGGCAAGGGACCCTGCTATTACCGGGGCACGGTGGACGGGAGCGCCCAGTCCCTGGCCGTCTTCAACCTGTGCGGCGGCTTGGATGGCTACTTTGCGGTCAAGCACGCCCGCTACACGGTGAAGCCGCTGCTGAGCTCGGGACCCGTGGCCTGGGAGGATCCTGCAAAGGCGCAGATCTATGGCGATGACTCTGCCCAGGTGCTACACCTCTTCTTCAGGGACCATTTTAGCTTCCAGACCTTGCCTTCTCGGCCCAGCTGTGAGACGCAAGGCTCCTCTCCTCTCCCTTTGATGGGGCGCAAGGAACTGGCAGGGAAGCAGAGGCAGAAAGGGGAGATGGATCTTGCCACCAGGGCGGCACTCTCCTCTCAGGTCCTTGCTGGGCTGCCTGGCACCAGAAAGAGACGCTCCATCTCCAGGGGCCGCCAGGTGGAACTTCTCCTGGTGGCTGATGACTCCATGGCCAAGAAGTATGGCAAAGGCCTCCATCACTACCTGTTGACCTTGGCCACCATTGCCTCCCGGCTCTATGGGCACGCCAGCATCGAGAACCACATTCGACTGGTGGTGGTGAAGGTGGTGGTACTGGGGAGTAAGGAGAAAGGGCTGGAGGTCACCAAGAATGCCGCCACCACCCTCAAGAACTTCTGCAAGTGGCAGCACCAACACAACCAGCTGGATGATGAACACGAGGAACATTATGATGCAGCCATCCTCTTCACCCGTGAGGTAGGTCTGGGAGGAAGCTGTGGCTGAGGGAATCCCCTGCAAGTCCCCAGCGTGGGGAGCTCTGTCCTCCACCTTCAGCATCATTCTTCTGCTTCACAGCAGGTGTGTTGGACTTGACTATCTATGGGCTCCTCATGTGGGCTTCATGAATCCTCCACTGCATTCCTTCTATTGAAGAGCTCTTGTTTCAATCCCTCTCTGGTTACACATAGATTAATATTTCACAGGTCTTGTCCAAGGTCTTCCAGATGGACCTTTGGTCAGACCTGTCACACCTGTTTGTACATCCTTCTGATAGTCAAAGCAACCTCCAAACAAGAAGGTGGCCAGAGTGTCTCTTTCAAACTCAGCATCTTCTCTCACTCATTTTGCCTTAGCCACAGGCTGATGGTTACACTGCCATGTATTGTATCACAGAGATCAGAAACAGTAGCCAATGAGTACTAGGGCTTATGTTTAGACACTGTGGAAATACAATAACGATTGCAATAGAATCAGATTCTTATGCAGTCTTTTGCCTACAGCATGTCTAAAATGAAGGGGTATGCTCCAAAATGCCTCCTTTTGTGTAATTCGGGTTTTACAAAGCAAGATGAACATTTGTGTGACCTTTTCTGCCAGTGCCACTACCGATACTTGGCAGTAGGCAGTCCTGTTACTCATTGGCTGTACATATCCCTCAAGGGTCCTTCTGCCACCTGCATGTCCTCACATAATCCGCAACCATAGGCATTCCTTTTTAAGCTGTTTATGCAAGTCTGGTTTGCCCAGAGTCACCTTCAGGAAGACCTTAATGCAGAAGAATTCTACTACAGTGGACTCTTGTATAACAAACAGCTTGTATAACATAAAATCGGTAAAACATAAAAAATTCCGGAGATAGGGGAAATTTGCTTAACATAATCGCCTATGGGGAGAATCCGTACAACATAAAAATGGGATTACTCCATTTTCAATGCATTACTATGGGAATTTGTATAAAGGAAAATTTGCTTAACATAATTTCATTTGGAACGAATTAATTCCTTTATACAAGGTAACACTGTATTTGTCTTCTGACTAACAATGAAGCAAACCAGTAAGTATTTCCTGTTGATGAGTTTGATGACAGGTCTGAATAGAGATGCACCATTTCCCTGTATGGATGATCTAACATAGCTCAAATTAAACATCATGGACATTGCACTTTATAGCTGTACAGAAATCTGTTTGGAAAGATGGAGCCAGAGTTAAATAATAAAGAGGGTCATGGGTCAGCAAGTCTATCCATCACATGGTGTCACTGTTCTGTTCTAGATACTTTCTGGTTATTATGCCCCTCTTATCAGTTGAACACAAGGGAATTGAAGTGTCTTTGGATCCAATCCAAATCTGGCTCTGTTAAGATCTGTTGGAAACAAAATGTGTGATATAGACTTAAGGGAGCTCTCAACTTCCTTGCCTAGTTTCTGGTAATTTAGCATGGCATTTCCATCATGAAAAGAAAGTAGCAGTAAAATTGGCAAGGCACAACATGTGTGGCTCAAGAGAGGGGGAGGTAAATTCAAACCACATGTAAACACAGGCAGAGAAAAGTAGTGCACCAGGTTAGGCAAAGGGCGGGGTTGCAATGTCTAATTATCCACAGGATGAAAACCAGTCCCTTAATCCGTTAGAGTTCTGAGCTGGCAAGAATTATCCACACACCTTTTTTTGGATGAGTTCTGAATGAGACTGGAGAGGCATTGGTTGCACCCCTCTATCAAGGGGTGGCTCCAAGAGGCATGTGACCCTGTTGATTCAATAGGAACTTTTGGACACAAATGCTCTCTTCAGCGGGTTCTTCAGCTTTTCCTTCCCTAATTCAGTGTGTGTGTTGGGCGGGGGGGAGGGGGGAGAAACCCACATAACTTTCCGTTCGAGTTCCCTTCCTCAGCTGCGTTGCTCAAAACACTGCCAGAAAAAAAGAGGCTTCAGATAGTTTGTGGAATGAGTTACTCCAGTGAAGAAGGTAAGGAGATAAACAACACCGAGCCTGTTTGTTATTCTAAATACCGGACATAGTATGATGTTCCTGCCGTGCTGCACTTGTCCTCTGTGTTCCTTCTGTAGATGTCTTAAGCTGCTGATGTTCAGCCTTCAGCACACATGACTGGAAGGAGCCTCCAGATTCAGCCTAGAGCTGTATAAAGGCAGACAGGAATGGAAATTCATATCTGGACCCCTTGGAGAAAAGCTTCCCAAACTATACCCCATGTTCTCATCAGATATTTTTTAAAAGTTACTTACTTTTACCTCTCCTTAAGCCAAAGTGTCAACAGATAGCTATTCCTTTGTCCTATTTAGCAGAAACTTTTGGAACCAGTCCCTATAATCAGAATGAGAGTGCGACTTCATTATTTGATAGTTATTGTTGTTGTTTTGTTATATGAGTCATTCTGCATTGATTGACATTACAAATCTGACTATAGAATGAAGGCTTGTGGAACTCCCTTAGTGGGCAACAATGGGTGATAGTTTAGCCCCCATATACTGGTTCTTCTAGCAACAATTATTTTGACATCCTTTGAGCCAATGATAAAGGTAGAGTGAGTGTCAATCGGAATATACTAGATGCTGAACTAGGGCCCAGGAGCTCTTGGTCCAAATTCCCATTTGGCTTCACTAGGTGACCTCAGGCTAACCCCTCACATTATGCTTGACCTACCTTGCAGGATCCAAAGACAAGCCTTAACTTGATCCTGGGGGGAGTGGGAAACACTGAATATCTAGCATCCCTTTAGTTGATGAGTTTGGAGAAACAATCCAATCAACAGCTACCAGGGATGGAATTTCAAAACCTAGACTGCTGATCTACATTTGCAGATTGCATTCTGAAGCCCATGTTTAAGGAGAAAGCCTGGCATAGCATGTCTCTCTGTGGTTTTATTTTTTTATTCCTCTGACAAAGGTATCATCTCCCATTGTCTTTAGATTATCTACATGAACTGCATAGTGTTTCCCCTTCCCCCCGTCTTTCAGGGTTATTGTCAGAATAACATGTAGATAAAAAGAGCGAGGTACACTGCCTTGAACTCAGTGAAGGAATGTTGGGGTATAAGGAAAATAAATATATTGCACAAAAGCAATGTCATGGTTGCAGTAGCAGGACTAGGGGATGCTGGAGTACAAATCACATCACTCCCAGCTACACAGCCAATAGCAAGATGCAATGTAGTTCAATTAAAAAAATTCTCTATCACTGATGTAGATGTTCATATGCTCACTCTGTTTGAATTTATCTTTCTTCCATGGATATTTTTTTTCAGTGTTAAGAAGGGCTGCCAGTTTTGCAACTGGTGAAATTATCTGACATAGCATTCCTAGTCTATGTTTATCCTTAAAGAAACAAACCATCACAGCTTCTGTACACGTCAATTTATGTATTGCGCTGTGTAAGCTCCAGTCTAAATCATGCATTTCAAACTCATTGGAGGAAACTAAGATGCTGTTTAGGCATTGGAATGCCTTTATTAGGAAATAGTGGAATTATTTTTCTCCCTTTCTTTCTGGGAAGAAGAGAAGATGCTTGCAAATTAAGAAATGTCCTTAGGTCCTCATGTAATAACATTAGAAGGTGAATGACTCACAGTTCGTGGTGAAGACTGTAAACATGAAAAAGAGTTTAAAAGTACAAATGTCACAGGAGAAACATCTCACTGGCACAGGGAGGTTTTTTGGGGCTTTTTTATTTTTGTAATTCCTACAGTTTTCGTACCCATCCCCCCCAACAAGATGAGAAGTAGCAGCAGTTGGCAGGAGTATTAAATTTTTACAACTCTGTTTTTGAATGTCTGAAGTGGGTTGCTTAGCAACTAGACGCTTAGCCACTGCTCCATGTTTTGATGGGCTCCGAATACTGCTCTGTTAAGTTTTTGTATGCCCAGATGCCTTCTCCTAAGCTGCTTGTTTTGCAGCCATGGATCAAACATATGAGGTACATTTTCCATGCCTGTTTATTGCTCCAGGCCACCTCAAACTTCAGTCAACTAATATTTGCATATCATCTGTCAAATGACTGCATTACGATATGTACAGCCTTCATTGTGCATAACTTTGCTTTCAGGAAAAGTTTGGAATGCCATTGGATTCCCTCTAATATTGACTGCAATCTATCAAGACATTTGTTTCAAAAGTCATAATATATTTGACAAGTACGCTGTTTTAAAATAGTGTTCTTTTTTTTTAAAAAAATGTATTTACCTAGCCTTTTATGAACATGTTTGCAAGCTTTTCCTTGTGACGTTTTCCATCACATAGTTGAAGGATATTTTTAAAAAGGCTGGAAAGAATGTGTAGAGGATTCCTGACCATGTCCAACCACCAAAATTCTATTGAGTAATGACACACCAGTAAATGTGGTTACAAGACAGTGTTAGATTAGCCTTGGATTCACTTTATATTGCAGATCGTTATGGTTTGTATTTACAATGTATGTAAGGGTGCTGTTCACACCAGACTTGATGAGGATGTTGCCTTATTTTTATCAGCCCTGTAGCTGAACAGGTGAGTGCTGAAGCTGATGATGAGGAGGAGTTCATCAACAACTGGAGAACCATAGGCCCCTCCCTCCAGATTGGAGCCAGTCAAATATATTACTTTTCATTCTATCCCATAATGGTAGATATACTGTCTTTTGTAAACTCTTGATGATCACTTTCATTTTCTCTTCAAGGGACTCTTAATAAACTTAGGCTGCAATTCTATATGTGCTTACTATGATGTATGTTTGATTGAACCCCAGCATGAGATTATGAACAGGGACTCTTTTGACCACAATCGAACAAAACCAGCTGATGGAATGATGGCTTTCTTTACTGCTAAGTTCCATCGTTTCTTCAGTGTCCCAAATTCCCAATTGCACACGGATGGTGCTTCATGAACTAGATGTGACAATCTTTCGGGAAACCCATAATCTTTATTAATTGAACAACAGGAGAGATAAGGCGGGTGTGTGTATGGGTGGGGGAGTAGAATGGCCTGAAATGAATGAAAGGATCATTGTGAGGAAGGGTGTCAAGGTGGAAATACTAAATAGGTGAGGCATTCCTGAGAAAGGCCGGTAAGAACATTCTCTAGTCCTAGTATGCATCAAGACAGAAGATGGGGGAGAAGGACAAAAAGGGGGTTATAGAAAAGAACTCTGGACAGTAAAGAAAGCTGACAAGAAAAAAATATTCATTTGAAATGTGGCGCTGAAGGAGAGCTTTGCAAATACTCTTGACATCCAGAAGGACAAAGAAGTGGGTCCTTGGTCAAATGCAGCCTAAACTATCTCTGGAGGCAGACATGATGGAAGAGAGGCTGTCAGGCTTTGGGCACGTCAGGAGAAGCCACAGTTCTCTGGAAAAGACAATAATGCTGGGAAAGGTAGAAGGCGGCAGGAAAAGAGAAAGACCAAATATGAAATGGGTGGACTCCTTAAAGAAAGATATAGGCTTGAGTTTAAGAAATCTGACCAGGGAGGCTGAGTACATTATGCTTTGGAGTATTCTCCTCATACGGTCATCATGTCGAGATTGACTTGATGATGACATGTAACAACAACACAGAAATTAGTTTATGCTCACCGAGAAACAGTGTGGTGCATTTGAATGAAAGGGTGCATGATAGTTTTGAAAGACATGATACATGACACTGGTAAATGTAGGGTGAAATCACCTTCTGAAGCCTTCAGACATATGACTGTTTATCCTTGGCTAGACCTCTTCCTCTGGGATGTATGGGTGGCTGTGGACCGATAGAAATTGTTTAACCAAATGATTGGAGAATTAGATGCCTCTTTCCATTCTCACTATAGACAGCATGCAGTGAGATTTTTAACTTTCAGGTTTCACTCCTTCTTATGCCTGTCTCCAGGAAAATAAAAATCTACCTACTAACCAAAGCAGTTCCCACAGTTTGATTTCAGACAGCTTCTAACAATCTTGGTTCATGTCTAGGTTGGTCACATCCCAAAGATGACAGGGTTCCTGCATGTTGAGTAGTAGCGTGGAAGAGTAGACTTCAGCTGATATACCAAGTATGACAAATTAGGCTAAATTAACTTCTTCTATGCAACTAGCCCTATTCTTTTTTGCATTCAAACACACTAACTATTTCAGTGACAATTCTCTTCCTCCACATCACCTCTGTATCATAACCTGGTCTACCCATCCCCTTTTCTAGTTTCATGAAGTTATTCAAGTTATGTAGTCGTGCTGAAGTCATTCACAGAAGAATTTCATTCAGGTGTACTTAAAAATACATTTGACAGGGCCCAGTGGGTTTTTTTTTCCTCAGCTACACTTTGATAAGATTGCAGCCTTAGGCCATGGTCACATTAGCGCAATGTCCACATGTGGTCACATGAGTTTTAATCACACTTGTGGTCACATGCTATTTATTCCAGGGTGTATATCCCAATGTGTTTTTAGGTTACCAGATTATTTGGTGCTGGGTTATTATTCATTTTGGGCACTGGAACCTCACTGTTTTTTCTTCTTTTTCCCCATAATTTTTAGTGGTGCATCAGTATGTCAGGAACTGATCTTTGATGGTTTCCCTTTCTTCTGTGTCCCTGGTACATCAGGAGACAATGCATATCAATCAATGGATCACCACCACCTCAAGCTGAAGCTCCAGTTCAATAATCATTTAAAGTTAATTGCTGAGACTGTTTGACAGAAGTTAACCTATGCATTAACACAGTAGCAGCAGCAATATAATATAATATAATATAATAATATAATATAATATAATATAATATAATATGAAGATTTTAAAAAGAACATACAACCTTAGTTATAATTCAAAAAAGTTGTGATAAGATTGTTCAATCATTCAGCACCATTTGGGGGAGATCTACCAAAAAAAGAGAGAAAGAAATTAAAAGCCCCTGGCCAAGTGAGAAATGATCTGCAGTTAGAGCACTTGCTGGGTAAATGTTTTGATGTCATGTGACTACAGATATATGATGTGAAGTCTATGGGGGACAGGAAGGAAACATTTGACTTGGGTGACCATGGCCTTAGCTAGATGGCTGGTTCGAACCAAGACACTTTTGAAAAATCTTATCCTTGACAGAAGTTTGGAAACATTCTTGCCAAAGGCATCCATTGACATTAGCCAATTTGTTAAGCATTAATCCTCCATGTCCATTACTAATTTGGCAATTCTGGAAATTGCTTGTTTGCTTTGTTAACACCACTTATTGGCCCAAACAATGTTTTCAGACCGCTTGTCACAGTGCAAACACATGTTGAAAGCAGGCTCCAGCTGTCTAAACCAGCACCATTCTTCTCATAATTTAAGCTTGTTTAGCTAGTGCCCTATAATGCCCACCACGTTGATTTCAGCCATCACCTGAGAGCCACTGGAAGAGAAGCTCTTGGAAGGAGAATAAGGCAAATGTTCTGGACCACGTCCAGGTCTGTTGTTCCTTTCTCACCCTTCCTTAAATCATGTGAAAACTGTCAAAAGACATTTCTCACAGACGATATAAGCAGTCAAGTCTTGACAACTGGGTGGTAAAAGTGCTGGGTGGTGTATTCAGTGATAATATTGTAACAGGCCTGGCTTTAGGGGGTGGCAGGGAAATTAATTGCATCTCAGCCAGATGTCATTGCCTTGCCCTTTTCAACACAGCAAGTGTATGAATTCACTATATGGGATCCAGTAAGCTATCAAAGTAGGAGTGATATTGAAACTTAGCAGCAGGCATTGTGCTATCTGAGTCTTAAGAATGATAACTCCAGGGAGTGAAACACATGCTTTCTTTGGCACTGGTGATTTCTTCCTTTTTATCCTTTGTTAGCATATGCCAGAAAGAATTCTGCAATTACAACAAACTGTAGACCATGTGAATTCACATATTTAATGTATATTAAAAGCAAGACTCCACAAATGTAAAATAACTGTATCTACGGGCACTCTTACTTAAGGGTATCCTGCACAGTCACTTGTGTAAATGAGGCATCTTAATGCTTTAGAGTATGCTATTAGGAAATGACAGTACAGAGTAATTTAATCTTCTGGTGTAAATATATATGTGATGAAACACAGCTCTGAGTTAGTGGCTATTTCCAGTATTAAAAGTATGAAGTGTTGAAACTGTAGTTTAGTTCAGCTATCACCCCAAACATAGTTAAGGAAGCTTAAATACAGTATGGTGAAGCCTGATATCAAATTAGTCAAATTATGATTACAGTATTTATCTATCAGATGGGCACTTTGATCTTATATATTTAGTATGCTTCTCTATAGTGTTGAAACTTGGATTGTTACAGATGTGTTATGTAGGAGGCTGGAAGCCATTTGAGATGTGAACATACAGATGAATTCTGTAGATACCTTGGACAGCTAGAGTGTACTGATTACAGCATTAATTACCGCATAACAATCTCAGATTGTTATTTAATCCAACCAGAGCACTGATTTCAGCAAAGTCAATAGTGGCTCTAGACTTAATAATGTCTTACACTTATCTTACAAGAAACAGTAGTGGTCCAGTAGTGGTTCATTTTAATATGAAATATGGCAGCCCTTTCCCCCCCTTTGCCATTCACAAGCCCCTGATTCAGCCATCGGCCTGGTGGCCTTGGAGTGCTCTGCCTAGCACCTGCAGGGCAATGAGGGTGGTGAGGAGTGGGTGCCCCTTCTCTCACCAGCTGGTGGCAGTGGCTGCAACTTGAGGGGGATGCCATCCCTCCTGCCTCTTTACCGCATTTGTGAATGGCTTGCCTTTGCAACAGGGAATTTCTTGTCTGGACATTATGTCTCTGGTCATCTACTGTCCTGTGTCCTCCCTCCATTGATTGGGGATTATGTTCCTTCCCCCCATCCCCCCACCCCGCTGGAGATGGTATTTCGCCTGGTTTGGTGACTGGTGGCCCTCTGCTCTGGTGATGACAATGGCGACAGCACCTGAATTGGCTCCCTCTGCAGTATAATAGCACTGCCATCTCTGGGTTACTTGGTGATTTCTGGTCCGCACGCTCCTCCTCTCGGCGCCACCCCGACCATGCCCCTAAACCGTGCTGGGCGAGATTCCCCTGCCGGAGGCGGGAATCTTCTTCGCTTCGCATCCCGCTCGCATCCAAAGTCACGTGTGGCCAGTTAATATATATTTTTATTTTTATTTTAACTTACTTTTTCTCCGAAATGCCGATGCATAGATATTTCGGTTAACCCGTTCTTTTGATCTTGCCTTCTGTACATGGGGCAGGGGCAACAGAGGGGGCAAGCGTCCCGGGTGATGTGAGCGGAGCCCCTCCGCTGGCAAGGGATGGCGAAGGGCTGCGCAGAGGGAGGGGGAGGGGGTGTCGGAGCCGCCGCTGCAAGACATGCGCGCCCACCCAGAGCGGCGGCGCGGGCACACAGGGCGATGAAGCTGAGAGAAGCCTCTCCCCGCCCCGCCCTAAAAAAAACCAACCCAGCTGCTCTGCTTCAGGGAAACACGATGGCCGCCCACAAGTCCTCGGGACAACCGCAGGGGCCTTTGAGCGCCAGGCTTGACCGCTGGCTTGTGCGCCTCTGACCGCAAATGACAGCCGGGTATTGATGCATCGATACGCCGTGGTAATTTTTTTAAAAAAAATAAAAGAAAGCAGAAACCGGACGTTTCCGAATGCGAAGGGAGCAGTGAGGTAGTAATGGATTCGATCCTAAAATTTCGCATGGTGAGGCCAGAGAAAGAGGGGTGGGGGCGAAGGGAGACCACGTGACCGGCTTCGCATTCAAAGCGAAGGCAATCCCGCTGCGAAGCGAAGTACTTTGTGAAGTAACGGCCTCTGTTGACTCTATGCTGCTGCTGAGGCTGTTCCATCTGGCTGGAGTCACTTTGCTGACTCTATGCTCCTCATTGTGATTGTTTCATCTGGCTGGAGTCTGATGTTTGGGCTCTCCTAGCCCCTGCTGCCTGCTGATGCATGTCTGTTTGTTTTAATTGTTTTGTATTTAGTTAGTTAGTTATCTGCTTTGTTTGTAGGGTGTTGAGTTCATTTCCTGCCATTGTGTGTGTGTGTGTGTATGTGTGTGTCATTATTTGCTGACTTTTCCCCTATCAATTGCTGCCCCACCCCACAGGGAGCCTGGCCCTACCATCTGTGCCCAACCTCCCGAATGCTCCTGCATCCAGTGTGATTCTCAAAAGCCTTTGGTAGCCTACCAGATGGTTTGGTTGATGATCCGGTTGACTCCCTGGTGGATAGGTTGTTTGAGGATGTCACCGGGGTTGTTGACCAGATTGCCCCCAAGCGCCTCATCTGATGCTGAGCCCGCTCCTCTCCATGGTTTACAGCAGAGTTGAGGGCAATGAAGGAAGAGCGGAGGAGGCTAGAATGCAGCTGGAGGAAGGATCGGATGGAATTGAATTGGGCTGCTGCTATGGCATTGACTAGATGCTATGTCAGAGCAATTAGGGACACAAAAAGATCTTACGCCTCCCTGAGAATTGGTGAGACCTCGAATTGCCAGGTGGAATTGTTCCAGGTGGTTCAAGCCCTCTCCAATCCTGGTCTGCTGGGGCCCTGTCCTAGTGATTCACTAGTGAGTCATTTGCAGCCTTTTTAAAATCTAAAATTGAGGCCATCCGTTCTGATCTGGGTTCTGGTTGCACTGATCTACCCTCCAGTGTGGCCGGTGTGGCATCCCCTTGGTCTCATTGGTTTGTTGAGTGTGGGTCTGTTACTCCAGCTGAGGCTTCCAGGGTGCTGGCTGATTGCAGTCCGGTGCCCTCTCAGTTTGACCCCTGCCCATCTTGGTTGATTAAGATTGCCGGAGGGAGCAACCCAAAATGGGCTGCTACAATCGCCACTGCCTCCTTCGGGGACGGGATTTTTCCCTCTCGGCTGAAGGAGATGGTGGTTAAGCACATACTTAAAAGACCTAGTTTTGGCTGTGCATGATATGTCAAATTACTGTCCTATAGCCAATGTTCCCTTCCTTGGCAAGATGGTGGAGTGGGTTGCCGCCGTGCGGCTTCAGTCATTCCTGGAGGAGAATCCCATCCTGGATCCTTTCCAGTCCAGGTTCAGGCTGTGTCATGGGACTGAGACTGCCCTGGTTGCATTGCATGATGACCTATTGAGGGAGTTTGACAGGGGCTGCTCTACCTTGTTGGTCCTTCTCGATTGTCACCGGTCTTTGATACCATTGACCATGGTATCCTCCTGGGCAGGCTCTCTGGGGTGGGAATTGGGGGTCCAGCCTTGAGCTGGCTCTGGTCTTTCCTCAAGGGCCAAGCCCAGAGAGTGAGCTTGGACACATCTCCCTGGACACACTCTTGTGGGGTGCCTCAGGGGGGTTGGTGATCTCTCCCATGCTCTTTAACATCTACTTGAGGCTGCTGACTGAGGTCATTCATATTTTTGGAGTCTGCTGTTATCAGTACACTGATGATACGCAGCTCAATCTCTCCTTTTCCACTTCTGCAATGGCAGTCCAGACCCTTGATTGCTTCCTGGCCACAGTTCTGGAGTGCACCAGGACCAACAAGCTTAAGCTCAACCCTGCTCTGCCGCCCCACTCCAACCAGCTATGTACTTTTAAAAAATACATATTCGTAAATGACTAGTAGTGGAAATATCTTACCTAGTCTCAACTAGTTTGGCTTGTAGTATCAACCACCTTTGAGTATGTTGATTCTAATTAAATAATGCAAGCATACCTCGGTTGATGAATGCCTCCATTAATGTAATTTTTGGTTCATGAAAGGAAATCAATTGGAAATAATGCCTCAGTTTATAATTTTTTTCCGCAATACCTCAGTAAGTCATTGCGTAAAATGTACCCTGGATGCATTGCGTGCCTGTGCATTTCCACTTTATGAATTTTCTGGAATACAAAACATCCCAGAGAAAGGATTAACTTTGTAATCTGAGGTATGCCAGTATAAGAGGTGTGCTTAAGTGGGATTTCCTTGGATAGCTCCACCATGAGACTGGCCATTTTTTTTTCCTGGGCTATATGTTCAATCCAGTCTTGTGGCCAATCACCATTATTTTATACAGTGATATTGTACAGCAGTGTCACAAAGTTTTGATCTTGTTTATATTGTCATGAAAGGAAGCAAGACCTACTTCATGCATGAGACTTCCGTTGGTTTTCCCAATATATATATGCGTGAATCCACAGGTGTGTTCCTGAAATTTGCAATGTTTGTCCCTCATGCTGATGTATGAATGGGAGACAAAAGTGAAGTTCAGTTTGTGAATTAAGTGGGAAATCAATGAAATAGGCCCTGGCTGCTGTATGACTTCAACAGTATTATATGCTTTTCTCAAACATGGTAGAAAACACACACACACACACACACACACACACACACACACACACACATGCATGCATGCATGCATATATGTGTGTATAAAAACATATGCACATCCCTAAAACAACAGTAGTTAAAGATAGGTGTCTATAAGACCTATATAAGTTTTGCCAGAATTTTATGAGTAAGAGGTTACGTATATGTGGCTAAGAGTCACTACAGGATATTAATAATATAGTTAGCTTGTATATATTTAATTTTTATGGAAGTGGTAAATTAGTAAAGAGAATATTTGAATAAAACATGGAAATCTAGGATTTGAAGAAATGAGGATTCATGCTGATAGATTTCTTGGCTGGTTTCTTATAAAAACATTACTGAAAAGGTATTTAACCACTTATTCTATAAACTATACAACTGGTATGACTAGAATTTTTCTTAGGGAACATCTGAACTGTTTTTTACATGTGCTGCCTTTAATCAAGGTACTGCTACATTTGTTTTTCTTTCTTGTGTAGCTTTGGAAGGTGTACATGGGCTTTTGAAAAGTGAATTCTGGATAAGTAAGGATCCATCCATCCACTTTAATGGCAGAGATGGTTCTGCACATGGAACAGAACTGTGTGTGTACATAGAACATCAAGTGAATGGAGTAGGGTCTCCTCTGTGTGTGTGTGTGTGTGTGTGTGTGTGTGTGTGTGTGTGTGTGTGTGTGTGTGTGTGTGTGTGTGTGTGTGTGTGTGTTGTGTTGTGTTGTGTTGTGTCATTACAATTGTGACCAACTCTTTGTGACCCCCATGTCCATGGAGTTTTCTTGGCAGGAATACTGGAGCAGTGGTGTCCAAGCTTCAGACTTCCAGATGTTTTCGGCCACAATTCCCACAGTCCTTTGTCACTGGCAGTACAGGCTTGGAATTCTGGGAGTTGTGGTCCAAAACATATGGAGGGCCAAAGTTTGGACACCCTGGTGTACATCTCTGTAAATATGCATATCTTGTGTATAAGAGAGAGTGAAGGTGACAAAGATTTTTATAGGCATACTGACTAAGCTCACTGGAATGAAAGACTGAGCAGAAAACTGTCCTTAGGTGCACGGAGACCAAAAATCATAGCCTCAATTAGATTTAATTCACTGAATCAATTGACGCTGTGTGCATGTTTAGAGATGGGCACATATTTTAAAAATTGCAAAAATTCATTCAAAAATAGCTAATTTGTCCATTTGTATCTGCATGAACTGATGACACCTGTGAACACAAATAAATTAATTTTTAGCAATTTTTGATCCATTGATCTGTTGGCAGCCCAAGATGCCTAGAGACCCCACATTTGTAGAGACACATCCCTTTACTCTTCTCTATGAAGCCTTCCAGGTTTAGTGAAGATCGGATTTCTGGTTTCTGAGTTATGCACCCCCAAAGAGCCCCCAAGGACAGTTCACCCAGGTACTTAGAAACACCAAACTGGCAGTGAAGCTTCTTCTGACTCCTCTACAGTCTCTACAAATTTGGTGAACATTGGGTTTCCCCAAACCTACTGCTAAAAGGTACTTTCCTAAGGACCCACTTTATGGGTGTATAGTGCAGATGTCTGAATTCCAACCATTAATAGTGGAGAGTCAGAGGAAGCCTCTCTGCAAATCTGGTGTCTCTAGGCACCTGAGGAATACTTTCCTAAGGAGGGGCTCTTTGGGGGTGCATAACATACAAACCCCAAACTTCAGCAAGATTCCGGTAGAGGAGTGGGATGGGAAGCTTCCCTGCAATTTTGTTATGCCTAAGGGCACTTTTACATGACCCCTAAAATCCGCTGGTCACTTAAATTCAGACCAGAGATCTTAGGGGTTTGTCGCTCTTCGTGCGTCCCCCTACCTCTCCGCACTTCCTGGCTGCTGGCTGCGTGAGGGGAGGGAGAAAAAAGGGACAAAAGAATAAAGGCTTACCTCCTGGTGCCGTTGGAAGCTGCCGGGAGCCCCGTCAATTCCTGGTTCCTTCTCTTAAAGGGGCGGGAGGCAAAAACACAACAGAAAGAAGCGAGGAGAGCCCAGCACATCCACATCAAGATTTTTCACCCTTGGAGAGCAGGTACAAGAAAAGTGCGCTGGGACCCACTAGGTGGGCGTGGTCGCATTTAATTTTCAGTAAACTCCAGAGCTGGTGGGTAAACAAGTTTAAGCTCCGGAGCTGGCAGCCATTTGCGGCGGAGTTTAGGGGTCGTGTAAAAAGGCCCTAAGTGCCCTGGAAGCCATTTTATAGGGTTTTAATTAAAAATGAATTTACAAAACCATTCATTGATTCATACATTTGTTTTTGTGATTTGTTGATAAATCACAAATCAAAATGAGTCACCATTTTACTGATCCATCCCATCTCTAGTGTTGAGTTGCCATTCACCAGCTGATTCAACTGTACTATTGCTGGAACTAGTAACAGGATTCTGGATGTAGCATCTAGGCTATTCTGTCCTTTACCATGTAGACTTGTTTAAAAATAAGAAAAATATGTTCATACAAAGCTTCCACACATAGGGGAAACTTTCCTTTCAAACTCATCAGTTTCTGCTTGAAGAAAGTGATGATAGGTGTGACGATAGCATGCCTGCCTTGTTGTGTATTGTATCAACATAGCAAATAGAGATGGGCACGAAACGGAAAAAAATTGTTCCATTATTCATTATTTGTTTTGTTATGTAATGAAACGAATAATGAAAATTATGATAAAATTGGAATGAACAGAACAGAACCATGAAAATTAGGTTTGTTACGTTTCGTTTTCGTTAATGGCAACAAGCAATGAAATAAGCTGTTTTTAAATGTTAAAAAATGTCCTGAATATCCGTAATAACCCAGCAATAATTATTTATTCTGCCTGGTAATACCTACCAGGGGGGTTGGGGTCCTTAAAACATGCATTTATGTCTTTTCTCAGATTGCTGTATTTTTTTCCTTTAAGGGGAGTTAGGGGACAAGGACCCAAAATAGCTCCCAAATGCCTAATATTGATTTCTTGGGTATTAAAATGCCCTGGACATCCATAAAAATGCAGTGATAATTATTTGAAATTATTACCTACCAGGGGGTTGGGGTCCTTAAAATGTTTGTTTTTGTCTTTCTCCCATCGCGATGTATTTTTTCTTTTCCCTTTGACACAAAATGGATTCCAGCCACAAAATGGATGCAAGCCATGTGATGGGATCATGTAAATTCTTGGACAATTTCAACCAATAGCATGCCCAGGTTACAGACTGGGTAGGTGCAGCCACAGAGGGCATAAAAAGCTCTGGCAGCCCCCGTCCTCCTTGCAGTCTGCGGTGGGAGTTAGGGTGGGATTGCTGTCTCTGCAACTTGTTACTTTAGGCCAGGCAGGCAGGTGTGTGTCTTTGTGTTCCTGCTGGCTGCAGCCTGGCTCTTAGGGGGGGAGAAAGAAGAGATTTCTCTTGCAGCCTCATTGTGTGCATGCGTACCTCTCGGTGAGTACCTCCCCTGCCCCGCAGTGCAGTCACTCTGCGGCTGCCTTACGCCCTGGGCAACACCTGCCACTGCCTTTGCAGCCTCCCTGCGTACCTAGTCTATACTGTGTCTCTGCCAGCATCATTTTTTTAGTGTTTTCCCTCTGGTCTGGGGCGTTGGGGGATGCCCACGCGCAGAAATGCTTTAAATCGTGCAAAAAGCGGGTAAAAATGAAAAACCAAAAAACGAAATGAAATTTTTTCAAAAATTCATGAAAACGAAAACAAATTGAAATGGGAGCCACAACAAAAAATGAAAAACTGAAACATCATTTTTTCAATTTGTGCCCATCTTTAATAGCAAATAATGTCTGAATAGTACTTAGCAGGGTTGAGTGGTTGTACTTAATCCACACTATGCTTTCTCATAACAGGAATGAGTCAACTCTGCCGATTTACAAAAACCCTCTTCACCTCTTCCCATCATGGAATGGAAAGATTTGAAGATTTCACTTATATCTGAACTTCACTGCAGTTGGGGTTTTTTGTACCATCCAAATACTAAACTTTGTCTAACTGCTAATGTAGCTTGGTGAAACAATCCAGCTTTAGTCATTCTGGGCTTGAAGTTGACTTGTTTCAAAATATTTTTCACTGTACAGTGGTACCTTGGATAATCCATCCTGGAAGCATGCTTGTAAATCAAAATACTTGTACATCAAAGCAATATTCCTCATAGGAAATAATATAAAGTTATCTGATCCATTCTGGGGTCCCAGTTTCCATTATTTCTTGTAGGGAAATTTGCCTTGGCCGGGAGCTGCAGCAGCCTCCAGAGCTCACGCAGGGCCCAGCACTGCTCAGAGCATGCTGTGGAGGTCGCAGCTGGGCATTTTCTGGCAGAAGTGTGCTGCAGAGGCCGTGGATGGGTGGCGCTGGTCTCAGGGCAAGCTCCGGAGGCCGTGGACAGGCAGTGCCAGGAGCGGGATGAGCCCAGAGGCCCATTTCAGGCTTTGCTGGGCCTCCAGAGAGCCCCAGAGGCCACTTCTGGGTTGGCAGAAGTCACTTCCAGTCCATGCAGAGGCCCAAAAAGCCTGGTTCAGGAGCACCACACAGCCTGGAGGCTCATTCTGGGTAGCATCAGGCCTGGGCCAAGCTCCAGAGGCCCCGCACAGGCCCGCTACATGGCCTAGAATGAGCTCGGGAGGCCCTTTCCAGGCAGCACAGGGCCCACACTGAAGTGAGCCTTGCTCATAAACCAGAGCAAGGCTCACAAACCGGTCGTCATCCAAGGTACTCGTAGACCGAAGTACCACTGTATTACTACACTAGTAGTAATGTGGTCAAGCACACAAAATGAATCCATTATCAAATGACTCAATATTGCCTTCATTAGGGGAGGCCTTGAGCCGCCAGGCTCGAGTTATTCCGGGTGGTTCGGGACCTCTCCAGTCCCAGTCAGCTGCGGCCTCCTCCTAGTGATTTCACTAGTGAGCAATTTGCAGCCCATTTTAGATCTAAAATTGAGGCCATCCGTTCCGATTTGCCCCCCAGTTGCTCTAGTCCATCCTTTGGGTCTTCCAGTGCCTCACCCCTCCGTTCTCCCCTCCTGGACGAGTTCGGGCCGGTCTCTTTAGCGGAGACCTCCAGAGCTATGGCTCGTTGCCGGCCGGCAGCCACTCCATTTGACCCTTGCCCAGCCTGGCTCTTAAAATCTGCCGAGGGGAACATGCCAGAGTGGTTTTCTTCCATCGCCACGGCCTCCTTTCGGGAGGGTCGTTTTCCTTCCCGTCTAAAGGAGACCGTGGTAAAACCCATTCTTAAGAAACCTGGCTTGGCGACGGACGATCTTTCCAACTTCCGTCCGATCGCCATTGTTCCCTTCCTGGGCAAGGTTGTCGAGGGGGTGGCTGCTGTCCGGCTCCAGTCATACCTGGAGACAAACCATATCCTGGACACCTTCCAGTCTGGACTCAGGCCTCTTCGCGGGACCGAGACCGCCCTGGTCGCTCTGCAGGATGACCTCCTCAGGGAGGCCGACAGGGGGAGTTCCTCCCTGCTCGTCCTCCTTGATCTCTCAGCAGCCTTTGATACCGTCGACCACGGTAACCTTCTGGCCCGGCTCGCTGAGGCGGGAATTGGTGGTCAGGCCTTGGCCTGGCTCCGTTCCTTCCTTGGCGGCCGGACTCAGAGGGTACAGCTGGGGGATGTCTTGTCGGCTCCTTGGACTCTCCCTTGTGGGGTGCCCCAGGGGTCGGCAATCTCCCCCGTGCTGTTCAATGTTTATATGAGGCCGCTGGGGGAGGTCATCAGGAGATATGGAGTTCGCTGTCATCAGTACGCTGATGACACGCAGCTCTATATCTCCTTTTCTACGTCTGCTGAGGAGGCGGTTCGATCCCTCGATCTGTGCCTGGAGGCTGTTCTGGAATGGACCAGAGATAACCGGCTCAAGCTTAATCTGGAGAAGATGGAGGTTCTGTTCTTCGGGGCGCCCTCGTCTCGGTACAATGGCCCCCTCCCTAGTCTGGGGGGTACCTCCCTCCAGCCTACAGACAGGGCCAGGAATCTGGGCGTGGTCCTGGATTCGGCCCCCTCTCCTGGAAGCCCAGGTGATGGCAGTCTCCAGGGCCGCTTTTTTCCATCTCCGCAGGATCGCCCAGATCCGTCAGTACCTTGACGAGTCCTCCCTGAGGACAGTAGTGCAGGCCCTGGTGATCTCGAGGATCGACTATTGCAATGCCCTCTACGTGGGGTTGCCCTTGACCCTGGTCCGGAGGTTACAACGGGTGCAAAATGCGGCGGCCAGGCTGGTGGTGGGTGCTCGTAGATTCGAGCACATCACCCCAGTCCTGGTCCGCCTGCATTGGCTACCCGTTGTCTTCGGATCAGGTTCAAGGTCCTGGTCTTGGTTTTCAAGGCCCTCCACGGCTTAGGACCAGGATACCTGGCGGAGCGCATCTCCCTGAGGGCATCCGCATCCAGACCCACGAGATTGTCGCAGGCGCGCTCTTTGAGAGTGGCCACACCCAGAGAGGCGCGGAAAACGCGTATGCGGAACCGCACCTTCTCTGTGGTGGGGCCCTTGCTCTGGAACCATCTGCCCCCTGAGCTGCGCCTGCTGGAGTCCCTGCCCGCCTTTAAGAGGGCTTTGAAGACCTTCCTCTTCAAAGAAGTTTATGGTGCCCTTATTAGTTAGTTTTTCTTTTTCTCCCTATCCCTAAACGTCTGCCGCCATCTTGCCCTCCGCTGCCCTTGCTGGTGGCCTGCTATCTTTTAGCTTTTACCTTTTTTAGCTTTTGCGTTGTTAGCCGCCCAGAGTTCCCGTTGGGAAGATGGAGCGGGATATAAGCACTTAAATAAATAAATAAATAAATAAATAAATAAATTACACAATAAAGATGTACTGCTAAATATAGTTGTCAAATTTCCCCATGGAAGTAAAAAACATGAAGGTGAACTTTGGACTGTGGCAACCATGTGGTATGTGGTTATCTGCAATGATGCTGTGTTCCTCTGTGAAACTGTGAGGCTACCCATTACTGGTACTCATAGGGCCTTTTCACACGACCCCTAAGATCCGCTGGCCACTTAAATTCAGACCAGAGATCTTGGGGGTTTGTTGCTCTTCCTACATCCCCACCCCTCCGCACTTCCTTGCTGCTGTCTGCGTGAGGGGAGGGAGAAAAAAAAGAGAGGAAAAAATGCAGGTTCACCTCCGAAGCCGCCCGGAGCCCCGTCGTCGTCCTGATTCCTTCTCTTAAAGGGGCAGGAGGCAAAAAAAAAACCAACAACAAACAGAAGCGAGGAGAGCCCGGCACTCACTCCCTTAAATCCGCATCCGGGGTTTTCACCCTCCGAGAGCAGGTACATGAAAAGTGCGCTGGGAAGCGGTTAGGTGGGCATGGTCACACTTAATTTTCTGTAAACTCCGGAGCTGGTGGGGAAACAATTGTAAGCTCCGGAGCTGGCAGCCATTTGCCGCGGAGTTTAGGGGTCATGTATAAAGGCTCATAGTTATGCTGGGATTAAGCAAAGAAAAGTCAGAGTTTGTGACTCCCTTTCAGTTTATTTGAAATTTGTATTTACTTCCTGATCATGTTAACAAAGTAGAAATTGAAGTGCATTCAGAGGTTATTTGTTATTCCAGCCATTTGACCATGGATCATGTAAGGAGGCCAAAATAGTGAGCTTTGGCTTCACAACTGTAAATAACCCAAGAAACAAAATTATTTTGGTAGCTCTCCCAGGACTGAGGTTAGGCAGGTTAGAAGAAATGGGAAGAAGAATATGCCACCATCAAATGTCTGTGAAGATTCTCAGTCATCCAGGTGAGTTTATCTGGAAGTTGAGTCATGGCAACTGGACTTCTTCTTGAGAGATAGAAATGTTTTGCTGCTCATCCAAACAGCTTCATCAGTCTGAATAAAGTTAATTGTGAGTCCTCTATCTTATAGTCCGATTTGGCCTCTTTCACCCGGGTCTGAAATAGGAGTGTGCCGACCCAAAAGAACAAGGGATCAGCCTGAGACCCAGACCCAATGGAAGAAAGTGGTCATTCCTTACATGCCTGGAGTGTTTGAGAAGCTTAAAAGGATTTTTGACAAATACCTCATCCCTGTTTATTTCAAACTCACAAACATACTAAGGCAGAGACTTGTCCACCCAAAGGACCCAATACCAAAACATAAAAGGAGCAATATAGTATATGTGGTCCAGTGCAGTGAGGAGTGTGCAGACCTCTACATTGGAGAAACTAAACAGCCATTAAACAGGAGGATGACCCAACATAGGAGGGGCAACAGCTCAAGACCAGAATCAGCAGTACACTTCCACTTGAAGGACAAAGACGAGGATGTACACATATTAGACAGAGAAGATAGGTGGTTTGAGCTAGGGGTCAGGGAGACCATTCATGTGAGCATTGAAAACAGAGGCAGGGGCCTCAGGCACAGTCTATCTGCTACTTTTCAGGCTGTGCTTTCAACAATACCCAGACAATTCAAAAAGCCTTCACCACCAGGGCCATAGCTAACGGCTCATACTTTATGGGTTTCAGCACCTTAGTGCATTGTTCACCTTAAGGTTATTGATACTGTTGTCTACCTAACAAGTCTATTCAGGTCATTTGTTCATCTTATCAGCCTATTTCAGACCAGGGTGACAAGAGGTCAAAGCGGACCATAAGATAGAGGGCTCCAAACTAGCTTTATTCAGACTGATGAAGCTGTTTGGATGAGCAGTGAAATATTTCTATCTCTCAAGAAAAAGAAGTCCAGTTGCCATGACTCAATTTCCAGGCCACCATCAAATGTGAACTTCTCTATAGAAAGTGCTCTGGAAAGCCTAAACAAACTCAGAAACACAAATTGTTCTCGAAATCTCATTTATTACAAGTAATCAATATATCACAGATGATAATGGGCAAAATATTTTCTTCATTTCCCATTTTCATTTTATTTATATAAATATAGAAATATATATTAAATGTATAAATATATACAATTTATAAAATGGAATCAATTATATATATGTATAAACTATTTCTGTACAACTCAGTAACTTTGGAAATATCTTTTATAGAATAGAATCAAACAAAATCCTACTGACCAAATTTCTACTAAGAAGGAGATCATTTTGTACATATGTGCCACATAGGTGTTATATATTACTAGGCTAGCAGAAAAACAGTGGTGGAAACCCTGGTCTGGCACTACAAATATGGCAGAATAAATAGGAATATAAAACCAGACTTTACAACCCAAGCACTCACAGCTGTCTGCTTGAAAGGGCTTTGTTGTCTCCCAACACTGAGTGTTGGCTTCTCCCACCCCAAAATTGAGTAGATTAACAAATTTTCAAGTTTAAGTCTGTGAGCTCTGGGAAGTCCCCCACCCCTGACTCAAACCATGCAAAGTTCTCACCTATCCTAATCTGAAGAGGCGGGAAATTTGGTTTAGGTTACAACTTCTGGAATAGAATACTGGGAGTTCTGGGAGCCATTGTTGGCCCAAGTAACTATATCCATTGCTGCCCTAATCCTAGGATACTTCTGTTTGGTTTGTTTTGAGGGGGAGATAGATTGGAATGCCACCTCCTGGTCCAGGTGGTGACATACATAAATGTTGGCCTACATCCAACCCTCCACAGTCAGTGTGTGTCTGCTACACCTTTTAAGGAATATGGACCCCACACTTTGAAAAAGTGTGTTCTTTTAAAAGGGGTAAAAAAAGGTATGTGAACAATCAATGTGGACCGTTAATTTGAGGGCTGTGTCAGCTCTTCGCACTAAATGAAAACAGTTATCATTGGACCTAAGTTATTGTCACTTTGGTCTTTCAGTGACTGGAGACTCTCCAGCACTGCAATTGGCGACTTTTGTGGGTGTTGTCCTTGTCTTCCTTGTGCTGGTAATTTTTGCCCTCCTCAGTGTCTTGCTGTTTGCAAAGTGCCTCCCGCTCAAATCTGTCAGTGCCTGTGGGTGCCAAACTGTACTTCAAACACTTTCTTTCCCTTCCCTTCCTCGGCAGGATTTATGTGGGCATCATTCATGTGATACTCTGGGAATGGCTGACGTTGGAACCATATGCTCTCCTGAGCGCAGCTGTGCAGTGATTGAAGATGACGGCCTCCATGCGGCTTTTACAGTGGCTCACGAAATTGGTATGCAGTGCCTTTTTTGTTCCCTTGCCAAATACAACACTTGTAACAGCTGCATTAGTAACCAAAATACTTTACAAGTAATTCCAGATTTTCCCCTGGTTCAGATATACGCTTGGGGATTAAAGCTGTGTACATATGCACTTTGGGGTTAACTAATAGGGGATCAGAAGGCAAGTGGAGGTACGCAGTAGGAGTTTCCCTTCTGACAGTGTCACTTTTAAGCAATGGCTGGTGTGGAAATTGGAAGGCTGCTACTGTCCATACATGTCCCTGTGAAGGAAGTGCTCGTTCATCTAGGAACATGTGAAGTGCATGTGCTGAACACACATGTGTGCCTACTACTAAGAATGTAACACATACTTCCAGATTTTCTCATATTTAATCAGTGAAGGTCTCTTGACATGTGAAGACAACCCATTAAATTGCCAGTTTTCACCCCTGCATGGGAGTGAGGAAAGGAGTGTATTTTCATCAGCAAATGAATGTGTCATTAGGTGTTTTTAATTTCATTTTTGTTTATTTTTTTAAAAAAAACTTCCATTTTGTACTCAGTGTTATAAGCTTTTCTGGAGAAAAAAATAACTTTTATTTATTTGTTTGTTTGTTTGTTGCAAAATAGGCTTAAAATGCAAAAAGCATGCAAAAAACTCACCAGGAAGAGTAAAAACTTTTACCTGTAGAAGTTTTCAACTTCACTTTCACAAAGTTAATGATGACCTACCTAGCACCTACTGCGTTAGGGGCTTTTCACACGACCCCTAAGATCCTCTGGCCACTTAAATTTGGACCAGAGATCTTAGGGGTTCGTCGCTCTTCCTGTGTCCCCACCCCTCTGCACTTCCTGGCTGCTGGCTGCCTGAGGGGAGGGAGAAAAAGAGAAAGAAAAGCATGCCGCTCACCTCCGTTCTGCCTCTCGCTCTTGCTGGCAACATTCCAGTCTCTGTAAAGTAGCTCTTAAAGGGGCGGGAGCCAAAACAACAACAAACAGAAGCGAGGAGAGCCCCGCACTCACTATCGTTACACCGCATCAAGGAATTTTCATTTCCAAAGAGCAGGTACTTGAATGGTGCGGTGGGACACGCTAAACTGGGCGTGGTCGCACCTAATTTCCTGTAAACTCTGGAGCTGGTGGGGAAACATTTTTAAGCTCCGGAGCTGGGAGCCATTTGCCCCGGAGTTTAGGGGTCGTGTATAAACACCCTTAGATTCACCCTCTTGTATATTCTGCAATGTATTTATAGCAAAAGTTTGGATGGTAGGAAATATTGATGAAAGAGACAATTGTTTCTCTTGGTAAAGGTGTTTCATTATTAGTAGAAGTATAAAGTGAGAGACCTGCAAAATCATGCGGGATTCTAAAACAGCTAAAGTTTTACACAGGTGTCTTCTAGTGTTACACAGTGTAGGAAGAATGCTTGACCCATTTAAAAGGTGAACAGCTACTTCCAGAAATTGCAGTTCACCTTGTATGTTCTGGAAAAAAGAAGAGACTTAGAGAGAGCTAAGTAATGCAGAAGCAGCTTTGAAGGTACATAGAATCATAGAATCATAGAGTTGGGAGAGACGTCAAGAGCCATCCAGTCCAAACCCCTAACATGCAGGAACCCCCATCACAGTGCTCCTGACAGATGGCCATCCAGCCTCTACTTAAAAACCCTCGGTGGTGGTGCATCCCAAAGATTACACTTTGCCCATCCCTGACCTAAATGGGGCTTTAATTATACCTGTATCTCTGAAATGTGTGCATGGAAAAAGCAGCTCTGTTCTTTTCTCTCCCTCCCTTCCTCTGAAATCCAAAACCTTAAGTGTGGGGGTCCTTCCCTTAGGATTCCTACCTATTGGTTAAACCAGTTGGTACCTGGGGTCATATATGCACATCTATACAATGGTCCTTTAAGGCTTCTTCATCCTATGCACTTGCATTTCCTGGGCCATTAGGAGTGGAATATCTCTGGGGTTTGGATGTGGAGCAGATGTTGAAAGAAGGTTCAAAGAAGTACTACTGCTCACAGGGTTTGCATGCAGGAAGCCCTAGATTGAGTCCTGGATGTCTTGAAGGAGAGCTTGGAAACCCTGCTTCCAGACATCTAGGAGAACAGTGTGTTCAGACACTGTTGAGGTGGACAAGCCAAGGGCCACTTCCCAAGTTGTGAAGTCTGGAACTAGTTCAACAAGGACAATTTCTGAAACACAGCAGCTGCCTTCGTGAGTGCCCAGAAAATCCACAACTATTTTAGCTTTTATTCGCCGAAGGAAGATGATCCAACCAAAGCTTAGGCAAAGAACAGCTGCATGAAAACTTATATGGTAGATCTTCTGCAGGAAGAGAGGAATGTTCCAAAAACAGACCTGTTTTTACTATGGGGTTCCCATGTCATTCTGCAGGATAAAACATAGTGGCACTACTTGCCTAAAGTGATAGGCTTTATGAGTAGTGGGATCCCTGCTTACTGATGATATGGTGAATATTAGTCAGGTCTTTATTTCCTTTGTATGTTAACATAGTCACAGCCTCCAGAGATGTTTTCCATGAAGACTGCCGTGCAGCGTGAATGCTGCAGTTAAAAATGGAAAACAAGTTATTTCTCTTTACATTTTTGAAAAGAAATAACAAGGTCCAGAGAACATTCAGAGTCCCACATTTTCCTTGTACTTCATGCCAATTAAAATCAGTATTGTTGTTTTGCTTGGGGGCAGTCACTTTCTGATTAGAATATCATCAGTTTTTAAAAGTAAGCAAGTAAAATAATTGTTATTATTATTATTTTTATATACCATCCATCTGGCTACTGAGGCCACTCTGGCCAATTTACAACCAAAAACAAAACAATCATAATCACCATCAAATTAAATAAAACACAACAGATCAATTAAAAAGAGTCAAACATATGCTAACATTATGAAGAACAGTATAAATTTACAAATCAGAGAAAATGCTGCTTCCAAAAGTATTACATATCATGTCCAGTTGAATATAAAGAGATCCAACAAGTCTGAAGCTGTGCTTTTTACTGGTCTTAGTAAATGCAGTTGCTGACAGGATAAACTTATAAAGAAAATTAAGCATTCCAGGCTGGAAATGTTTTACCATGTAATCACAATAACGTATTATTCTTGTGCCATGAGAAGAACCATTTGAGCCTGCTGCTGTCACTAAGACACAGTGGAGAGGACTTTAGCTCAGAAATAGAACAGATGGTCAGTATGCAGATGGCCCCAGCTTCAATCTCTAGCGTCAGTCAAAAACAAAACAAAACAAAAAAGGTTAGGTAAATATCCCTGTGTGGTGTTCTGGAGAACACTCTCCAGTCAGAGCAGAGAGGATCCAATGAACTTATGAGACATCTTTTCTCACAACACAATATCTAGGTCAGGAATATGTAACAAATAGTCCAAATGTTGTTGGACAGCAACTCCCATGATTCCTCATTGTTGGCTGTGTTAGGTATTGCTGTTGAGAGTTGTCATTCGATGGTAAGTGAAGGAGCCACATATTTTTCAGCCTTGAGCCAGGTCCATGTAAAATTGTCACACCACTCCAACACTGAGCAGCTGCAATCAGAAAGGAGAAATACTACTAACCTGCGTCTGAAGTAAAGATGTAGTGTAGCTTAACTAAGGTCTCTATCCCACGTCCACTAAAATCCGCTGCAAAGTGTTCTCTGATGAGGAGCATAAAATCATTTTCCCACGTCCTGTGGACTTTAAAAAAATAAAATGCGGCCATGCCCCCTGAAGCGCGACTCAGCGCGTTTTCCAAGTACCTGGTCTCGAGGTGGTAAAATCTTGTGAAGCGGATTTTAAACCGGTACATGAGCCATGGGTACTCAGGTAAATCCAAAGCAAGAAATGTGCTAGTCCTTCGGTCGTGTGAGCGCTGCCAGTCAAGTAGCTGTGAGGAGAGCACTGTCTCTTTAAGAGCTGGCAAGCTGCTTGCCACAAGAAGCTGGGAAAGAACCATGGCTCAGGGGAGAGCCGCTCGTCTTCTTGAGTACACCCAAGGTTGTCCCTCAGAGACCAGGCACCTTCCCAAGGCCAGAATGCAGGGGCTCCTGGGCAGTCCATCGGAGCGGCGCCCTAAAAAGCGAGGGTAAGGGATGGGAAAGCAGGCAGGCAGTGAATGCAGGCAGGCTTCTTAAGGCATCCAAGCCTGCGATGTGGGTGTCAAGTCCCAAGCCCAGGGTGCGGGAGAGGAGGCGAGACCTCCATGCGGAGCTCCATGCATGCTGAGGATCAAGGGCCATCTGTTACTCTGCACCCGAATCTGGTCCTGCTCCACTCCCATTTTGGTGTCTGTCCTTGATTTTTTTTATAAAAAAGGTCTTAGTACATGGGAACACAGGAACCATGACTTGTACCATGTGACTGCTCTGGGGGAAACTCCACATGAAAATTTGCAGTGCATTATAACTGTCGTGGGATAACAGTCTAAGTGTTAGAGAAGTGTAAGAATTGAACTGTTGTTGCTTTTCAACTGACTGTAAAATGTTCTAGTACCAATCACTTTTGTGGTAGATGTTCCATCTTTACTAATCAAGGACAATTCTATAGCATTTCTGGAGATAATAAGCTCTAGCAAGAGAATGACCAAGCAGGAAGTTGAGAAGTCTAGGACCCGTAGAATCTTCATTTTTGGAGAAAGACAAGGTGACTCAACATTGACTCAGCCTTCTACCCAGGTTGCTGAGCTGGGGGATGTATAGTCCACACAATTAAATTGTTACCTTCCCAGATAGTGTTTTAAGCATTATAGGGCAATGTATGAGCAGCACACTTTGCTTTTTCTTTGCTTTTCTAATCACAATTACTTGTGGAAAAAATAAATAACAGTGCATGATCAGATACAGATAGTTCAGTAGTGACAACTAAGGAGTTTGGCTTGGATTTCATTTCCTCACTGCTGCTTTGACTATGCATTTTGATGACTATATATGATAATGAGATTTCTCTGCCTTTGATACTCTGCTTCTTTCTTAAACAATTCAGATTATCATGTTATACATATGATTACTTTAGGTATATCCCAAGTAGGGATGGGCTGTTCATTTTGGAAGCAGCACATTCCGAAATGACTCACGCGAGCCCTGGTCCTGTTTGGAAGCTTCCGAAATGCAAGCAGCCATCACTTACCTTCCTGCATAGTCGTATCGGGCTAAAGTCCAACCAGGAAGAAGTCTCCTGATGACATCTGTCCTTCTCCCTGGTGCTAGCCAATGAGACAGAGAGGTGGGATGATGCATTTCCCTGCACAGCCCCTGGGCTTGTGTGGGTCATTTTGGAACTTGCTGCTTCCGAAACGAACAGCTCATCTCTAGTCCCAAGAAAGGTGGTGGTTCAAAGTTTTTGTTGCATAATCGCCCAATGAGAGTTCATAGCCAAGATGATATTATCCCAATCCAAGCAGCTCTAAGTCTTTATCTGCATCTTTCTGTGGAAATTTGTTTGTTCTCAGACACCCTAATCAAGTTGTTATTTCCAAAATAGGGTTGTTTTCCTGGTAGATGTGCAATTGTTGTTCTGAGGAATTGGCCTTTTCAGTGGCCTTGAAATTTAGGGCTCCACGTTGATCTTTATTCATCATTCAAATGAAAATTAGATGTAATCTGTGGCCCTATTTACGTGATGTAAATGGCAGCGCTGTGAACCTGGTAAGAAGGAGGTCCTTGCCTTGCCCTTTTGTATTGCCAGTTTGCTCACAGGTTGTTTGTTTGTTTTGGGGCTAAGAGCATGGGAACCCACTTGCATGTAGGCACTATACATATGGCCAGGAATATAACCAGCATGAGAGCCAATATGCCACCAAGACTAATTCAATTTCCCTTATTCATGCATGAATTGGCAATATAATTCTTGCAAGTTTACTTAAATACATTACATAAGTTTGATATCACTGTTTCTCTTTTGCTGGAGAGAAATCTAGAACATATCCTTTCTGGGCATAACATATCTCTGTCACATTCATCAGAATGTTTTGTTGGGTATATTTGTATTACTGCATTTTTATGTTAATTATAATTGTCAAGTCTGTAATATCTGGGCCATTTAAGAACACAGTTATTTGAAAAAATATATAGGACTAGTTTGTACATCGCTAACAGAGTTGCATACTGAGTTTTACACAGACATCCAGTGATTCAACTATGTATTTCCTGAAGTAGTACTAATGGCTCCCTCCAGAAGTTTAGCACATTTGTTGAAGGACTAGGATTTAGACTATCAATCTTCCTATCAATCTTTGACTGTGTGCACTCAGCTGTGGTGTGGAGAGAACAAGCAGGGGTATAAATTAGCCCACCATCTGGACCCTCCCAATGTAATTGTTAGCTGAAGTTGAATCCTACAAACATCTAAAAATACAAGTAGGCAGCTGAACCTTTTTACAGAATTTTCTTTTCCCTTGGAAAACCTATAATACAGACCAAAAGTCATATCTATAGAAATAACAGTTCAATCTTAATTAAATATTGGAAATATTTAAATTAATTTATATAAGTTCATTATGTCATTCAGCTTGGCTCTAAGCCTTCAGCACCTGTCCCAATGATGTATACTTCCCTTTCTACGTACATCTCACTCATGCAAAAATCTTCTACATTCTTTCAGAGGCCAATTAGAGCAAAATATGTGAATTATGCAAATTAACAAAAATCTGAATTGTTTTAGCTCAGAATGTTTACTGTCTTCACATGAGTCTTAATAAATGCCTACCTTTGGTCTTATATTCTTTGGAATTGAGTATATTCTTTTGTAGAGACTGACACCGGAGTACAAATTACCAGTACCAGTCTCTAGAAATGAACATACTAAATGCGACCCAGCACTCTCCCTTCTAGAGCTCTCCGAGTTCATCTCGGCGGCGCTCTTGAGGTCTCCCCGCCTGCTGGTGGTTGGGGACTTCAATGTGCATGCCGAGTCTGAGATGTCGGGAGTAGCTCTGGAGTTCACAGAGTCCATGGCCTCCATGAATCTGTTCCAGTTTGTCATCGGTCCCACTCACAGGGGGGGGACATACCTTAGACCTGGTTTTTGCCTCCACATCTGTGGGCTTTGATCTAGGGGTCGGGAGGTTGTGCGCCCGACCTGTGTCATGGTCAGATCATTATCTGCTGACCTTTTCCCTTACAATCGCCGCCCCGCCCTGTGGGGAGCAGGGCCCTTCCATCTGGGCCCGGCCCTGAAGGCTTCTGGACCCTGCACGGTTCGTGGAGTCCCTTGGGGGCTTACCAGACAGTCTGGTTGACGATCCGGCTGACTCCCTGGTGGACAGGTGGTATGAGGAAGTTACCAGGGCAGTTGACTGGATCACCCCCAAGTGCCTTATCCGATGCCGAGCCCGCCCTTCTCCATGGTTCACCACAGAGTTGCGGGCGATGAAGCAGGAGCGGAGGAGGCTAGAGAGCAGATGGTGGAAGGCTCGGACGGCTTTGAATTGGGCTGCGGTCAAGGCATTGACCGGTCGCTATTCTCGAGCGATCAGGGACGCAAGGAGATCTTTTGCCTCCCTGAGAATTGGTGAGGCCTCGAACCGTCAGGCAGAACTGTTCCAGGTGGTTCGAGACCTCACCAATCCCAGTCCGCCAGGGCCTCCTCCTAGTGATTTCACTAGTGAGTCATTCGCAGCCTTTTTTAAATCCAAGATAGAGGCCATCCGTGCCGAGCTGGACGCCGGTTGCATGGATCCACCCTCTGCTGTGGCCAGCGCCTCACCACCTGGGTCGCCCAGGTTTGTTGAGTTTTGGGCCTGTTACACCAGAGGATGCCTCCAGCGCCCTGGGACACTGCAGGCCTGCGGCTTCTCCGTTCGACCCTTGCCCTTCATGGCTGATTAAGACCGCTGGAGGGAGCATGCCGGAATGGGCTTTACTAATTGCCGCTTCCTCCTTCAGAGATGGGATCTTTCCCAGTGGGCTGAAGGAGACGGTGGTGGAGCCCATTATCAAAAGACCTGGCTTGGCTGTAGACGATATGTCTAACTATCATCCTATAGCCAATGTTCCCTTTATGGGCAAGGTGATCGAGCGGGTTGCTGCCCTGCGTCTCCAGTCATTCCTGAAGGAGAACCATGTCCTGGATCCTTTCCAATCTGGGTTTAGGCCACACCATGGGACTGAGACAGCTCTGGTTGCTCTGCACGATGATCTGTTGAGGAGGGCCAACAGGGGTTGCTCTACCCTGCTGGTCCTGCTCATCCTGTCAGCGGCTTTTGATACCATCGACCACGGTATCCTCCTGGGCCGGCTCTCTGAGGTGGGGATTGGGGGGTCTGGCCTTTGGCTGGCTCCATTCCTTCCTGGAGGGCCGCACCCAGCGAATGAGCTTTGGGGGTGTTTTGTCAGCTCCCTGGACACTCTCTTGTGGGGTGCCTCAGGGGTCAGCTCTCTCCCCAATGCTCTTTAACATCTATATGAAGCCACTGGCGGAGATCATCTGGAGTTTTGGAGCTTTCTGTCATCAGTACGCTGATGACACGCAGCTCTATCTCTCCTTTTCCACCTGTGCAGTGGAGGCCATCCAGACCCTGGATCGCTGCCTGGCCGCAGTTTTGGACTGGACCAGGGCTCACAGACTCAAGCTCAACCCTGGAAAGACTGAGGTTTTGTTCTTCGGGGGGTGGCCCAGATGGGTACTGTGGCCCTCTTCCCAGTCTGGGCAGGTCCGCCCTCCAGCTGGCGCAAAGAGTGAGGAGTCTGGGCATCGTCCTGGATCTGGATCTGTCCCTGGACTCCCAGGTGGCAGCCGTGACCAGGTCGGCCTTTTACCACCTTAAGCTCATTGCCGAGATTCGCCCGTACCTTTATGGGGACTCCCTGAGGACAGTGGTGCAGGTGCTGGTCATATCAAGGTTGGATTACTGCAACGCTCTCTACATGGGGCTCCCCTTGAACCTTGTTCAGCGACTGCAGCGGGTCCAGAATGCGGCGGCCAGGTTGGTGGTTGGTGCGCGTAGATTCAACCGCATCACCCCCATCCTGGCCCACCTGCACTGGCTGCCTGTTGCCTCCCGAATAAAGTTCAAGGTGTTGGTTTTGGTTTACAAAACCCTCCATGGCTTGGCCCCTGACTATCTGGCAGAGCATATTTCCTGAAGACTAGACCTGGCCCAACCTACCTGATCCTCTTTGGCCTACTCGCTCCGTGTCGCCACTCCAAAGGAGGCCCGTAAGGCGTCTAAACGTAAGCGGGCCTTCTCGGTGGCCAGCCCTGCAGTTTGGAACTCTCTGCCCAGCGAGTTATGGCAGGCAACGTCGTTGGCATCCTTTAGGAAAGAGCTGAAGACTTGGCTTTTCAAGGACACCTTCGATGACTGCTAGGGGAGTACCTTTTTTTTTTCCTTTCCCCGCCTCTTTGCCAATACTGTTTTTATTGATATATTGTTACCGTTTTTAAAGAGTGTAAACCACCCTGAGTTCCCTTAGGGAAATAGGACGCGGTATATAAGTCTCAAAATAAATAAATAAATAAATAAATAAATAAATAAATAAATAAATAAATGCCAAAGAATATAAGACAAAAGCTAGGTATTCATTAAGGCTTGTGTGAAGAGGTCTGGTCAAATGTTGCTTTCTCACAGTATTGTCACAATACTTTGTCACAGTATACACCTCAGGATAAGATTTGAGCCTTCTGTAGAATCTATCTCACTGTATGTTTAAGGCAGTGATTGAATGGGGGTACTCCATATTTTTCTCTTGGTTCTCTAATGACTTTTCCCCCAGTGAAGGAGCAAAGAAAAAAAAGTAAAGGAATAAATTCAAAAGCTGAAGTTTCAATGCTTGGCTCAGTCTAGTATGGATGGATTTCTGGTGGCAAACAAGAATACAAGGATAGGTGAGAACATTTTAAAACAGGATAACCTCCCTGGTCAATGGTGGGAGTGAAAAGGATCTTGGAGTTTTTATATGAGCTGAATATGAGCCAGCAGTGCAATTTGGTTGTTAAAAAGGCAAATGCCATTTTGGAGTGCATTAACAAAATTATAGCTCCAGATCCCATAAGGTACTTGTTGTTGTTCAGTCATGTCTCACTCTTCATGACCCCATGGACCAGAGCACGTCAGGCCCTTCTGTTTTCCACTTCAGTCTCTTTGATTTGGGGTGTTAATGGACAGGCAGTTATCATCACAAAAAGTAGCAAAGGCAGTTAAGAGCCTCTTTAGTCCCAGTTGGGATAAAGATAGTACTGCAATGTCATCAGCATATAGCAGTAATGGGGTTTGATGAGGGCCAAGCTTGGGGGCTGGGGGTGGCCCTCAATTTAGAGTCACTTAGATCATTAGTGAATAGATTGAATTGATAAGTGCCAGAAAACATCCCTGTTTGACCCCCTTGTTACTTGGAATCACATCTGACAACTCACCTGCAGGGCTGTAGCTGTCCTGCCCTGCACACAGAACACACAGCAAGCCAAGTTCAGTTCTTTGCCAGGAACTTTAGTTGTAATCCAGATAAAGTACAAAGTACAGTCCGAGTCAATCCAGAATAATTTACAGAGCCAAATGCCAAGTTCAAGGGAAACAGAGAAACGTCGTAGTCAGGAAGCCAGTCCAAGGTCAGGAAACAGAGAACGCCGTAGTCAGAAAGCCGGTACAAGGTCAGGAAACAAAGTCAGGATAACACACAGGAACGTTGTGGCAAGGTAAGTGACGTGTTGCTCCCACAGAGGGTTCAGGGTAAACTTGCTAGCTTTATCCTAAAACAGGGAACACACCCATATCTCTGGCAAGAATCCTGCTAGAACTCAGGGCTTTCAGATCTAACTTTACGCCTATCATTAAAGATCCTTTCCCTAGCTCTCCTGTTAGTTCTCCTTTGCAGGATCCTGCTCCTAGCCCTTATAGGAGGAGGAGATGTGCCCTCAGCTGCGTCCTCAGATTCAGCTGCCTGCTGAGTTGAACTACAAGGCTCCTCCTGCTGCTCTCCAGCATTTAACCCTTCACATTCGGGTTCCATGACAGGCAGGGTTCTGGCAGTAGCGGACCTGGCAGCTCATATGAAGATAATAGCTTTTGGATAAGGAATAGGAGTCTCCTGTCTATTGAGGACTTTTCCAGTTTGATCCACAGTAATTTCCTTGAAATTGAATCAAAGACTTCTTTCAGGTCAAAGAAAGCTACAAACAGTCTCCCCTCGCCCATTGTATTGTACTTCTCTGCAAGATGAGCTAATATCACACAATGATCTAGTATACGTCTATTTGTACAAAGCCAATCTGTTCTGGGCCCAAGATCTTTTGATTGTCCATCCAGGCTGTTAATTTGTCTGCAAGGTGTCTTGTGTAGAGTTTCCCTATGATAGACAGCAGGCTAAGTAGGCGGTAGTTTCCTGGGACACGTGGATCTCCTTTTTAAATAATGGTTACTATGTTTGCTTTAGTCCATGCTGAAGTACCTTTCTAGTCTGATCTATTAGTGTGAAGAGAGTGGTCAAGGGATGCTTTTTTAAGAGTTTCAGGTGGGATCTCATCAGGGCCAGCAGCCTTTTCCCAGTTTTAACATGGTAATTACAGTTTTAATTTCTGGGATATCTTCTTGGTCCCATTCTGGTATGTTTGAAGGAATAGGGTGTGAGGGATCTAAATCAGAGGCTTGGGGGGGGGAGTCAAAAATGTGTTGGTAAAATTACCCTTCCAGACACGTGCAGGTATCTGAGAGTCTAGGGAACCTGTCCAGAACTGCTTGCTGTTCTTAGACCAGGCAGTGTGGGTCCTTACAACCCATCTTTCCATTTGCAGTGTTTGCTTCTTTTGAGCTATTACAAGCTTATACTGCTTTTTTTTAGTTTTACATATCTTCCTAATAACATTTGCAGTCTGATGTGGGACTTGTTTAAAATGAACATAATGTTTACATGCCATCAAGTCATTTCTGAATGAATGACTTCCATGTTTTTTGATGTATACAGTAGACTGCTCAAAAATGGTTTACCAGCCTTTTTTTCCTGGAGTCACACTAGGACCATATAGCTTGTCTTAGACCACTGAGGCTTTTCTCCTACAAGTAGGAAGCAGATCCCTGGCTCTGCAGCCAGGTTCTCAATCTCACTGTGCTATCCATGGAGCTTGGGATGAATTTAGCAGAGAGAGAAAAGGGGAACCTGAGGAAAGTCAATCTTTACAAATTGCATAATCCCACCTTGAGTATGTTTATCTCCCTCTCCAGAGGGCACAGATTGGCAAATATCTCTTAGCTAATAACTTTCTCCACCAACCCAGTTTTCATTTAGGTGCAGCTTACAATGCAAAGCAATTAAGTTATCACAAAGCATAATAAAAGGTGATGGGAGCTTTAAAATGGACAATTGGGATTAAAAAATTTCAAGTAGTTTAACTAAGATGATATACACGTTTTTCTTAAATCAGGGGGTCCCAACCTTGGGTCGCCATATGTTCTTGGAATAAAACTCCCAGAAGCCTTTACCACTAGCTGTGCTGGCCAGGATTTCTGGAAAGTGCAAGCCAAGAACATCTGAGGAGCCAAGATTGAGAACCACGGTCTTAAATTATATATTAAAATGTAACATGTAAAATAAATGAGCTTAGGACTAATTTAAACCTGAGCTGAATAAATGCTGAATCTGAGAGTTCAACAGTGTTGTGTGTCTGAGGGTAAGAAACAAAAGAGTATGTGAAAGTTTTGTGTATTACACATGGGGATCAAAGACCTCTTTAGTCTTCCAGCTATGTTGGTTTATAACTCACAGTAGCCCACCCAGCAATGGTCAATGGAATGAGATTGTAGTAACCCAAAATATGTGGAAAGCTCAACGTTTTTGGTCCTCCTTGTGGAACAACAGGTCTGCTAAGAGTCTGGAAACATTGCTTTTTTGGGGACTCCAATACTGACATGCCCACCCTCCTTATGGCCTTGTTGACTCAGAAGATTCTGGGCATAGTAGTGCAGCATCATTTCCCAACTGTCGGTGTGTTGCAGCTTCACTGTGACTATCTGAAGTTAAAGTGCATACCTATAATTTCATCAAAACAATAAGTGAAAACAAATGTTGAATTTCCAAAACATCTTAATATGTGAAGAAAATAATCTAGTACATTACAGTACAGTATTTCTCTTTTTCAATTGGACAGTTTCCTGTATTCAGAAAAATATAATAAACAGTTTTGCCTCCAGTTTTGTTAAACTTGTATCTGAAGAGTCACTGTTTTTGGCTTAGAAAGGATCTGTAGTTTAGGAAATTCCACCTGAAAACTTTTGTTGCACATTGGTTCCAATTCTGTTCAGTGGTAAGGGATGGGTGCAGAATAGCTGTCCATATTGCTCCGAATAGATCACTTTCAAGCAAGGATCTGCCTTTTAAAAACCATTTGTCTGTAGGCAGTTATTAGTTATTAGGCAGTTATTAGTGCATTGTGGATGTGGAAGGGTGTGAAATTCTCAAGATCATTCCAGACATCCTTAGCAGAGAGCTAAAGATGCCTGTGTCAAATATTTTGTTCATTAAAATCATCTTTAGTCACTTCATTTATATGAAGTGGAGTTTCACATAAGAAAGACTTAGTGGGTTGGTCTCAAAGATTTCTTTGTTCTCCCTGCTTCTGAGAGGGCATGTCTACCACAAAAAGAAAAGGGAGAAAGTTGGAAACATTTCTCTGGCTTTTAAATATTTCCTAACTCCCTTGATGCAGCCACACTTGCATACCACAGCTTCAAGTAACGTGGCTCACTCTGATGCTTTGTAGTGGTTTGTTTTTGGAATGTGGCTTGAAATTTATGGGGTTGTAAGAAAAGGGCTTCTGTTTGTTTACTTTTTTGCCTCTTATAAGTCATTCCAGCCACCCTTCTCTCATCTTGCTCTTAAAGGAGAGGCAAGGGGGGGGGGAATATACAGTCAGCATGTGGGAATTACCTAACATTGAAAGGGCCGCTTCTGTCATTGGAGAGAGTTCACATTTCCTCAGGATGTTGGTCTTAAGGGAGTGTGGAAGGAAGTGGGTTTCTGTAGTCTGTCAAATTCTTATAGACATTCACTGAATCATAGAGAAAGGAAGATGGAAGCATTTGGGACTTGGTTATCATTCTGCCCCACCATTTTCTCCACAGAGCCAAGTGAGTGAGCTATATGCAGAAACATCTACAGTGGTACCTCTACTTACGAGTTTAATCCATCCAAATGCATGCTCATAAGTTGAACAACTCGTAAGTAGAGCAACCATATCTAAAAAATAAATATAAAAATACGTGAATAAATAAATTTTAATTTTTTAAAAAAATGTAAGTAATGCAGACCGCATCTAAAATTTGTAAGGCAGCAGTTAAAACACCAAAGGTTTTCCACTCTTAAGTCGGATTGCTCGTAAGTAGAGCCACTTGTAAGAAGAGGTACCACTGTACTCCTCTGCATGAGAAACAATTTATTTGTGTTTCTGTTCTATGGTATATATAATAGAGAAAAGAACACCTATTGGAAGTACCCTTATTATAAACAATGTAGAAGGAAAGACAGAATTAAAACCTCTTGGGTTTTTAGAGTTGGCCAATATTTACGAGCCAGTTTGTAACTGTATATAGTTGTCCAATCTGTAGATTTGTGATATAACAGCTGAATAGGAGGGAAAGAATGGTGCCCTGGGAAGCTTTACAAGTGTTTATGTTTCCTATAATTGTGGATAGCTGGTGCAATGTGTTGACTCGATAGAATCATAGAATACTTGAGTTGGAAGGCGCCAATAAGGCCATTGAGTCCAACCCTCCCTATCCCCCGCTATTGCAGGAATTGAAATCAAAGTACATCTGACAGATGGTTTTCCATTTTTCTCCACGATTGGAGCACTCACCATCTCCCAAAGTACTGGTAATTGGCCCCACTGTCATACTCTTTTAACAGTTCAGATTTTTTTCCCTGACACTTAAGCCAAAATCTGGTTCCTGTAATTTGAGCCCATTATTATGTGTCCTACACTTGGGGGATAATCAAGAATAGATCCTCGATCTCCTCTATATGACCGCCTTTCAAGTATTCGAAAGGTCATGGAGGCTGACCAACACCATTAAGTCTGGGCAAACAAGCAATTGGGTGGCGAGAGCAAAATACCCAGTCTCTCTCTCTCTCTCTCTCTCTCTCTCTCTCTCTCTCTCTCTCTCTCTCTCATGTACTTATACATAAACAAATGGTTAAGGTAAAGGTCCCTCCCCCGCACATGCGTGCTAGTTGTGTCCAACTCTAGGGGCGGTGCTCATCTCTGTATTCAAACCAAAGAGCCAGTGTTGTGCAAGTCCATGGCCATGTGGCTAGCATGGCTGCAAGGAAACAGTACCTTTCTCCTAAACAATCCAAGGCAGCTTCCAGTATTAAAAGAAACAAAGTTGAAAGCTACAATACCAAATTATTATTTTTAAAAAGATTAAATAAATACTGTAGATTAAATCTTATAAATAAGAGTCATATTAAAAGTGCACATGAGCCAACAGAATACTATGCTGTTCTATGCTGCAACATTTTGCTACAAGTCCCACTTGCTGTTGCTGTTTTATTGTTGTTTTGCTGATTCTGTTGCTGCAGATTGGTAATTTTTATGTGCAGCATGTAACAAGTCTTGTGTGTAACAGGTGCACTGAAATTTGGCCTTCATATTCAATGTTTCATTTATTTGCACATGATGGTTACAAATCCATCGCTTTCAGCACACACAACTTTTTGTGTGATCATTGTAGTATCTGAATTGCATAAAGCAGCCAACATTGCACATGTGCATGAGTTCTTTGTTAGCAAAAACATAAAATCCTCAGTCTTTCTTTCTCTTCTTTTCTTTAAATGCCACAGCTGAATAGGGAGCCTTTTGAGTTGACGGCTTGTCAGGTTAGCTTAGATAAGAGCAAGCCCTAGACTAGACAGGAGCAAATCTTTTGGAGTCCTATGGGCAAAAGAAACAATTGTGAAGCATGTCTAGCTTTCATCTTACCCTTCCCCTGGGAGAGATAAAATTTGGGCAGATATCCAGGTGTCTGAATCAGGCTCTGTGGTTTTTCTTTAAAAAAAGAGGAGGGGGCAGAAAGAGAGACTATAATTAATCCACAGCTGTTCTGCTGACATCTGTGGGAACAAAATATGTAATGCATTTACATTGTTACTCCTTTGTAAAGTTCCTCATTTAAACTTCTGGTGCTAGCATGGTATTTACTCTAAGCCTAGAAAATGTACTCGTGCTGTTAAAGACAAGAGAGGAGCATGTAGTCTTAAGCCTTGGGGATAGGTGAGCAATGGGGCACAGGCATCAACTTTTGCTGAGATCAAAAACCATGGCCATGAACTCTGCAAAGGATTGCTGGATAAAGCTGGCTTCCAGTTTGACTACAGATGCTTGGCTTTCCTGGAAATCTTCTCTTTAATTTATAAGGACAAGTAATTGTCCTGCTTGCTGAATCTTTGATGATTTCAAAGATCTTTTCTGAATGAGCTGGACTCCTCTGAAGTTGGCTCATAGGGATAGATAAGCCTACTCTTATCAAGGGAGAATCTGCTGGAAATGCTTTGCCTCCTAAAAGCAGAGCAGTGAAATGTCATCACCCAAGTCAAAATGAAAAGTAAAAAGTATACTCCTTATATACTGCCCAATAGCACTTAAAGCACTCTAGACGGTTTAGAATTTAATTATGCTGGCTATACATTGCCCCCGCTCCCGTGAGCTGGGTACTCGTTTTACTGACCTCAGAAGGATAGAAGGCTGAGTCAGCCTTGAGCTGGCTACCTGGGATTGAACCCAGGTCGTGAGCACAATTTCATCTTCATTACATCAGTTTAACCACGGTGCCATGAGGTTCCTTGTTTGCTTGTTTTTAAAGGCAAGACATTAGTATATAAGGCAGAAAGGACCCTTGGCAGGAAAAATAGAAATAACTTTTTCCCACCTCTCAGCTGCTTCACTTGCTAGTCTTTCTTTCTGCTAATAGTAATGGAAATTTTCAGTACTGTACAGATCCTCTGCATACTCAGTGCTAAGGTTTTTATTGTTTTGAAAACGGAATCCCAGTAATAGAGGCTGTGAAGTACTGGTTAATCGGAACTAAGATATTTGAAAATCAATGTGAATAATTCATTCCCAGACCAGGGAAGTGTCTCAGACACAACAGCATATCCACTTGCCTTTGCCTGTGGTTTGAGGTTTTCCTCAGTTGTGCTGATCTCTGTGTGAATGGGCCTCCATGGAAGATTAGATTTTAAAAGGTCATGTTTTCAAAAGCTACACAGAAAACAGAGCTTGAAAACGTACAAAGAACAGCCAAATATGTGTATTGCTACCCTCAAGAAAACAGCAGAATGCAACTGGGATTGGCTTTGGAGCTTGGCATCATGGCTTTTACAAGCAAAATTACTGTATATGGGCTATGGCTGTTAATCTATGCACCCTCTTTTTTCTCTGTTAGCAATAAATTTGGCTGAAAAAAATGTGAAGTGATTAACGGCCCCAAGTGGCCTTTGCTGCTTTATGGACAGTATAGAAAGGAATCCTGCAAATGAGATAGATAGATAGATAGATAGATAGATAGATAGATAGATAGATAGATAGATAGATAGATAGATAGATAGATAGATAGACTGACTGACTGACTGACTGAGGGCATTTATACACGACCCCTAACCTGCACTGCAAATGGCTCCCAACTCTGGAGCTTAGAAATGTTTTCCCACCAGCTCCGGAGTTTGGAGACAATTAAGTGCAACCCTGCCCAGTTTAGCGCGACCCAGCGCACTTTTTTTGTACCTTCTCTTTGGAGGTGAAAAAAATTTGATGCGGATAAGAGTGCCGGGCTCTCCTGGCTTGTCTGTTGTTTTTTTGCCTCCCTTGAGAAGGAACCAGGAAGTAACGGGGCTCGTGGCAACTTCGACCGGCACCGGCAGGTTAGTAAAGGCTTCTTTTGTCCTTCCCCCCCCCTCACGCTGACAGGAGCAGGAAGTGCTGAGGGGTGGGGACGCAGGAACAGAAACAGAACAGAAACGAACCCCCAAGATCTCTGGTCCGAATTGGGAGTCCAGTGGGAGTGGTGGTGGTGGTGGAGGAGAACTCAAGGAAAGATGGAGCCGATCTGGCAAATATAAAACCATAGAGGAGGAAAACAGCAAAGTCAGTTTGGGTTCTCCTCCACCCACCAAAGTGGAGAGGAGCATTCAGAATGGGGGAATGAAATGAAACAGCAGCGGTGGTGGGTGTGGAGGAGAACTCAAGGAGGATTTATGAATTGTATTTGTTTGGGGTCTAAAAAGTGAGGGGGCATCTAAAATGGCAGCATCTTATAGTCAGAAAAATACCATATACCTTGCAGACTACGCCTCATAGTGCACATGGAGAATGTAATTGTGGATTTCCATTTTCTTTTTTTTTTAAATATATTTTTATTTGTTTCATATCATCGGGATCCCTACATAGGATAGGGTATGGGTGGGGTGGGAAATCTAAGGATAAAACAGGGAAAGTTCAAGTGGTATATTTACAATATTTTTCTATATATTAGTACACAGACTATATTTTAATTTAATAGTGTTGGAGTCTCTTTTTTAAGCTATTTAGTTCTTTTTCGTAAAAGGTATATAGTGGTTTCCAGCAGTCTCTTGCCTTCTGTAATTCTTTGTCCTTTATCAGTTCTGATGTTATATCCATTTCAGCTGCTTCAAAGAATTTTTCCAAAAGTTCTTGCCTGGTTGGTGTTTCTGCAACTTTCCAATATTTGGCATATGAAATTCTTGCTATTGTGACAATATACAATAACAAATGCTTTATCTTAACATTCTTAATTTCTGTCATAATATTCAATAGAAATATTTCTGGTTTGAATGGAACTGTATAACACAGCATTTTTGTAAGATCTCATGTACCATTTTCCAATATCTCTTTGCTACATCACAAGTCCACCACATATGATAAAAAGACCCTTCTTTGTTGTTACATTTCCAGCATTTATCTGAGGTATTTCCATATATTTTTGCTATTTTTGTGGTGTCATATACCATCTATAAAACATCTTATATATGTTTTCTTTTAAATTTATTGCCTTAGTAAATTTTACATTACACTCCCATAACTGGCTCCACTGTGCTAATTCAATATTATGTCCTAGGTTTTGTGCCCATGTTATCATACAGTCTTTCACAATTTCGTCCTGCATTTTCAAATCTAACATGTATTTATAAATTTTCTGAATCAACTTTCCCTCTGTTCCCAAGAGCAGTTTATCCAGTTCAGTTCTCTCTATATAAAAACCCTCTTTCTTATCTTTAATAAACCTCGAGGTCAATTGTGATTTTGCCCACCAATCTAACGTCACTTTTGGGTTTTGAAATTCTTCCTCTGATTTTAGTTCCTCTTCATTTTTCAGTATCTCACAGTATCTCACTAATTGAAATTCTACCTAATACATTTGCTGACCACAACCCCATACTTATATGTCTGGGAAATAGAAGAAATAACTGGCAATGGAAGCTAAACACATCTCTCCTGAAAAATGAAACATTTTTGAAACAAATCAAAGAGGAAATGAAGCTTTACTTTAAGGAAAATATATCTCCAGAAATCCCTATGGCTACTGTATGGGATGCTGGCAAAGCTGTTCTAAGAGGCCAAATAATTAAATTTGCGACACACCAGAAAAGAGAAAGAGAATGGGAAAAAGAAGAAGCAGTAAGGTCTATAGAAGAATGTGAAAAAGGTTTAAAACAAGACCCAAAAAAGGAAGACCTAAAGGCAAGGCTGAAAATGAAACAACATTATCTGAATACGCTATGGGCAGAAGAAATAGCAAAAAACATAAAATTTGCAAGAGCAAATTTCTTTGAAACAGCAAACAAACCAGGAAGATGGCTGGCATACAGACTTAGAAAAGAAAAAGAGAAAACACATATACAAAGCTTAAAGGATAAAGATGGAAAAGATAAATTTGACCATGAAGAACTGAAGAAGATAGTGAAGGATTTTTATCCAAAACTTTACTCACAAAAAGAAGTGCCCAAAGAAACACAGGAAGAATATTTAGGAAAATATAGCAGGATAAAATTAACAGAAGAACAAAGGAAAGCATTAGAGGAGCCAATAACTTGTAATGAGATTGTGGAAGCGATTAGAAGTCAAAAAAATGGGAAGGCGCCAGGTCCAGATGGACTGCCCGCTGAACTTTACAAACAAATGACAGAGATCATACTATTACCATACAAAAAACTACTTGAAGATATTACTGAAAGAAAAGAAATACCCAAAACATGGATGCAAGCAACAATATCACTAATACACAAAGAGAATACTGACCCTAAGGAGATAAAAAATTATAGACCTATCTCTTTGTTAAATGTAGATTATAAAATTTATGCATCAATTCTGGCCACAGATTAAAAAAACTTCTGGTGAAAGTGATACATCAAGATCAGAGCAAAGCGACAGATGAGGAATAACATGAGGATAATCCTCAACACTTTAGAATACTACGAGGCACATCCAGAAAAGAAAATGGCATTGATATTCCTTGATGCAGAGAAAGCATTTGACAACATCAATTGGAATTTTATGCTAAGCCACTTAAAACATAGGAGTAGGCCAAAGATTTAGGAACAACATTGAAGCTATATACACAAAACAAGAAGCTAAGGTGAAAATTAATATGGATATGACAGAGAAGATAGAGATAGAGAAGGGAACACGTCAGGGCTGTCCACTCTCCCCACTGTTATTTATCTTGACATTAGAAGTATTAAATCAACAAGTAAGAGATCAGAAGGCGATAAAAGGGTTAAGAATAAAGGAAGAAGAATATAAGTTGCAGGCATATGCTGATGATGAAGTTTTCATACTAGAAGACCCTATTGATTCAGTGGAATGCCTGTTGAAAACTATAAAGAACTTTGGAGAAATGGCTGGTCCGAAGATAAATCAAGAAAAGACTAAAATCTTAACAAAGAATATGACAGCAAAAGAAATTAGAGAATTAGTGGAGGAAACACATTTTAAAGAGGAAAATACTATTACATATCTGGGAATAAAGATAACTAAAAAGCAAGTACGATATGGCAAGACAACTATCTAAAACTTTTAAAGGATATACAAATAGATCTGGAAAAATGGAGCAAATTGCATTTATCATTACTGGGACGAATAGCCACAATCAAAATGATGATACTTCCAAAATTACTATTTTTATTTCAGATGATTCCATTACTATTAAAAAAAACATTTTTCAAGGAGATAGAAAAAGTAATAATGAAATTCATATGGCAAGGGAAAAAACCAAGGATCAGGAAAAAAGCTCTACAAGATGATACTTCTAGAGCAGGCTGCGGCCTACCAGACTGGGAATTGTATTACAAAGCTTGTATACTGGTGTGGATAAAAGAGTGGATTACATTAGAAAATCAAAGAATTTTGAAATTAGAAGGCCATGATCTAAGGTTGGGGTGGCACGCGTTTGTTTGGTATAAGAAGGCTAAGGAACAGAAATACTTTGGAAATCACATGGTGAGAAAAGCACTCTGTTGGATGTGGGAAAATATTCAGAGACAAGTTTATAGGAAAATACCCGGATGGGTGTCACCAATAGAAGCATTTACACAACCAACACTGATGAGTGAAAACAAATTAGTGGATTTCCATTTTCGAAAGCACAAAGCTGTCTCCAGTTGAAAATATCTCCCTCTTGTATTCAGCACATCACATTTGTTCCTGACACAGCATAGAAGAATATCACGGCCATGACAAGGACACCTTGAGCAAGCTGCTGGATTTCTCTGCTTCTTCATCCTCTTTCTAAAATACCATTTAGTCTAATAATGAGTTCTGGAGAACTTGGAGTCTTGGACATGTCTAACTGTTGGTCCTAATAAAAAGACCGACCTCTAATGAGGAGGCTTCTTCACTGTGCAGCTCACAAAGCAAGCACAGAGCTTTTTGAATAAATGAATTATTGCACAGACCTTTGTGTCAGAAAGATCATGTGTAAGTTGCTGAGTCGACTTGGACAAGTAACCAGATCTTGTTCTACCTCAGTTATCCCAGCTGGAAAACTAGGCAAAAGGCATCACCATACTGGAAAACAGATGCTTCATGCAAGCTGTGATTTTCTGAATAAACATATTAGAAGATGTGTAGCATTCTTCACAAGCTGGTTCACCGTTTGTGTTCACTGATCTGACTGTAACAGTTTGATGAATATGTGGAATAAGATATACTACACCTGCACATAGTGATATTCCTTTCCAAACATTTGTACATGACTTTGATTTCACCCCTGTGTATTGAATTATACCATGGAATTTGCACCGTTCTAATGCTTTGCTCAGTAAGACCAAGAAAGATAAAAACAAACACAGTTTTGCATTAATTTTGAAATCCATGTGCAATCCCTACAATTTAACTTAGAACAGTCTGCCCTTTGATGAACACTGAACACTGCATTTTCCAGTTGGTCTTATTATACTTGTGTATATATCCATTTGTCTTTTACTTCAAACCCTGTACCTTGCATTCAAGGGCGTATGTGGGGTTGTGCACAGAAAGGTGCACTTGCCCCAGGTGCACAGCAGTCTGGGGACACCTGGAGGCTCTGGCATCTCTCTGCCTGAGCGACTGCCTGAGATTCCCCCATTGCCCCTCTCCACAACTTATGCCCTTCCCTAATCCCCACCCTGCCACCCTCAGGTCAAGGAGGGGGAGCCCCGGACAGAGGCTGCCTTCATTTCGAGAGACTCCCTCTGAGAAATGGTGCCCCTTCACCTCCCCCAGCAAGACGCACATTGGATGTGCTTTTTCCCAGACATTCCAACCATTGAACACACGGGGGAGGTGGAGGAGGTGGAGGTGCATCTGTGGTGGATCTCTCCAAGGGGCATCTGCAAAGGAAGGGCTGAGAGAAAAACCCCACCCGGGCTGCCTAACTGCCTTCCTTTCCTCCCATCCGCCTTGCTCTGCCATGGAGAAGAAAACGGGTTGGTGGAAAGAAACCTAAAAGAGCCCCCACTGGGAACAGCCCACCAAAGTTCCCAAGATGAACTGGACTGCCAGCATCTGGTGGGATCATCCACCAGAGGCAACTCCAGGTAAAGGGGCTTCAGGCAGATTGGGGCATGCTGCCCCAACCGATCCACCCTTCGCCCCCATCCCTCTCACCCCTGCAGCCAGGCAAGCAGTGAAGCAGGAAGGCAGGCAGGTGTGCAGGGAACATGATGGCCGCAGCACCCACCTGCTCCTTCTCCTCTTTCTTGCCTTTCTCCCAGCCCACTGTGGGACAGGCGTAAGGCTCGCGCTCACTACCGCACATGCACACACACATACAAATGAACGAATGCCCAGACCCATGCCCATGCCCACACTCATACCCTCCCCACGCCTTGCTGGGTGGGTGTGATGTGGTTGGGGCAGGAGGGGCGCAAAAAAGGAATTTGTCCCCAGGTCCTTCAAACCCTTGCTATGCCACTGCTTGCATTTAAACATCTACGATTATCACGGTCTTAATGGGTATGCTGAATAGATAACTCAGTGAGCTAGGTTGGGAATACAGTTCCCCACTGTGTATCCCAGGAAACACTAGCAAGTTGCATAGTCCCCAGAGGACGGTTGTGATAAAACACTTGTTAGTACTTTGTACGGAGAAAACTATGGAAATGGTGATCATAAGCCATAAACTGACTTGACAGCACATAATTATTATTCTCACATACTACAATACCATTGCAGAACAGGCATCTTGATGGTTATGCTTGCACTAGGCAGCTAGAACATGCTAGCATTTGAATGTCTTGGAGTACCCTGGAGCAGTAAGTGCTGATCACAGTGTCCCAAAGACACTGGTTAAATTTAGTTGACCATGAAGAATACTGTGTTGTGTAAATACATGTCCTGTGACTGAAGATAGGAAAGGTATTGCTATGAGTTAAGTATTTTTGAATACATGTGTAATGGTCCTGTGATTTCTGTTGAGAAGTCTGCCTAGTAATAGGATGAGCTAGAGCTCATTGGTTAAGGAGAGGACCAATGGAATTAGGTAGAGAGAGAAGTTAAGATAGGGATTTGGAAGCACACCTGAAAAGATAGGATTTGAATCTTTCAGTTAGGTTCTAAATAGTAGTGAGGGAAAGTTTGAATTCCACAGGAGAAATAAACAAAACTAAGTATGAATAAAAGTTTGCTTTTTTACTTGAAAGGGTTAAGGAAATATTGATAACTGGGTATTCAACAGCTGAAGAAAAGTTTACTGAATAACTCTTAAGGAAAGTATTTAAATTACCTGTAAAACACTTATGCTTTGTATTGGTAAACAAAGTGTATAAAGTTATTTTCAAACCAATACACACTTATTTTAATTTATACTAACCTGTCTAGAAAGAACTTCATATAACCCTAGAGCAAGCCTGCACAATGTGTTGAGTGTGGGTGACCGGTCGCCTGTGGGGCCATCGGAAGTAGCCTTCCAGGTCTCTGCCAGCCTCCTGATCCACCGCCAGCGGTGGCATGTTCATGTTTTTTTTCCACACCTGCCTGCCAGGACATTTGGTCTGCATTTGTTCCCTTCTGCTGCCACGCCCCACCTCTTCGCTTGGCTCCTAAACTGGAGCACTGGTGAAGCACACGCGTGCGCTCCTGTAAGTAGACTAGTGGACTCCGGTAGCAGCAGTGGGCCTAAGCCGGCCTGCCACACACACATGGCCCTCTCCAGCCTGGCCAGGTGGCCTCATGGCTGCGGCACCAACCACAGTGACAGAGGAGGAGGGGGGCAGGCTGGGCTGCCGTGCGCACTCAGCCCTCTCTGACCTGGCTGGGCGACCTCGCATCCGCAACAGCAGCTGTAGCAACAAGAGAAGAGGAGGGGGAGGGGGAGGGGGAGGAGGGCCAGGCTGGGCTGCCACATGCGCTCAGCCCTCTCCATCCAGGCTGGGCGGCTGCATGCATGCTCCTGTAAGTAGACTATGGGGCCCTTTGGGAGATCAAAGTTTACCACAGGGCTGTTTGGAAGAAAAAAGTAAACCACAGGCTGCTCAAAGTTGGACAGCCCTGGTCTAGAGGTAGCTGCAAAGCAGAGTCTAATTTTTGGTGGCAGTAGAAGATTTTATTTTATTTTTCAACCCAATTTTAACTCGTGAAAGCCTAATCAAGCCACTAGAAGTGAAACACCACACTTGTTAGACCCCATAGACTCTTTTAGTGAAATAATCAAGGCTTGTAAGGTGGGTGCTCACCACTACTTGGCACCTGTCATGGAGTTCAAATGGTCTTTGGGCTTAAGGATCTTATTCTGTTATTTTTCTAAATACTTGTATGAAATTATCAGTTGTGTTTTCTTAAACTGCAAACGAAATGGAATGGAGTAGGTAGCTATTTCCTGTACCCATCTGTGACAGAAGAAGGGAAAGAGGGAAGAACGAGCTTCACTTGGAATAAAACGCATTGGGGAAGCCCACTTCTTCTCTGATCTGGTCTTTTTAAAAAAACCACTTTAAACATTGCTCCAGTATAAACATCACCCTGTTGATAAAATTATATGTCGTCTTCAGTTAGCTGGAAATATCTTTACTAAAACACTATCATTAAGTTCTGCATTTTTTAAAAAAAAACATAGACTCATAGAGTTGAAAGGGACCTCAAAGGTACTCCAACCCCCTGGAGCTGCAGGAAATTTGGTATTACAGTACATGTCACATATCCTTAATAACCTCAGAGCAAAAGAGAATCCACCATGCTCCAGGGCAAATTTTCCAATATCAAACCATTCATATCACCAGGAGAAGCTCCTCACAATGTTTGTACAACAAAAAAACACTGGCTTGGGTCTAGAAATCAAAAGAGAATTCAACAACATTAACCCTTCAAATATTTGACGTTGGCTACATAGCACCACCTCCTTCTGTCTTCTTCAGGGAGAAGCAGATAAGATTTAGGAAGTTCCACATAGCTGTTATCAGTTAATCATCTATACTATGAATTAGAGATGGGCACGACTCCAAAAAAATGGTGTTTCGTTTGTCATTTGGTTGTTTAGGGGTCCGTTTTGGTTCGTTTTCATTTTTGTGACGTTTTTTGCAAAAAAATTCGTTTTCATTTCGTTAGGTAATGAAATGAAAAAATGAAAATGAAAACGAAAAATTGATGCTTCGTTAGTATTCTTTTTAGTTCAATGCATCTGCTGCAACAAAAACGAAAAACACGGCAAATTTGGTCATTTCATTTTCATTTTCGTTTTGTTTTTTAAAAAAATTTCATTTCATTTTCATTGCGTAACGAAACAAAAAAATGAAAACAAAAACAAAAAATCGCTCGTTTCGTGCCCATCTCTACTATGAATCTCTCTTCCCCTTTAATTCCGAAAGCACAGTCTAATAATACCTTAATTAGGATCAACTGAAATATCACCACATACTGAAGAAGCTTCCCATAAAAGAAAGATGTAGCACTGAGGTAACTATAAAAGCGCCTCCCATCTTCAGTTTTATCACTATAGGAGGAAAGCACCATACACATTTGGATGAGTGTTACTAAGTGTGAGACAGTCATGAAATGTGCCGTGACATTTTAATTAACTAGTGGGGCTATGTAAATGCTGCAGTTGTTTTCTGGATTAAAAAAGCAAAGTGAAGTGTAAGGGCAGATTCACTTACACACTTTGAAAAGTGTTTATCAGTTCAACCATGAGAGGGGGAAGGAAAAAGAAAGAAAGAAAGAAAGAAAGATGGCAAAGTAAAGTAGAATATGTCCTTAAAATACAGTTTTGATTTAGCTAATGGAAAGTTAATATAGTTTGTACTTTGTAGCCTTTTTTTTTTATTTAAGTAATTTTATTTGTTTCTTTGGGGGGGAGAAGGGGGGAGTGTGGGGGAAGAGGGGGGGAATACACTATAAAGATTACATTGAATATATCAAGTCAAAAATAACAATTTAGCATATTAACGAATCACCAAATAGTATCATAATACTAATAAGTTTATTACTTCTTGCCATCTTTTTTTGAAAATCTCTTCGTAGCCTCCCTTTAGAAAACCGGAGAGCCTGTCGATTTCAATACATTCTCTTATCTTTTCGTGGAAGTTTCTCTCTGTTGGCATTTTTGGTTGTTTCCAAAATTTTGCATACAGTATCCTTGCTGCAACTATTACATGGTCATATGAGATATTAATATCTACTGCTTTTCTTTATAAGCATTTCTGAAGCATTTCTAACCATTGAAGGATTTGGTATTTAAGAGTGAACCAAAAGAATCTGAGCACAGCATGAACGTGCTATGTTCAAATTCACTTTTAAATAGGACTGGGATGAAATTTTCGATTTCTTGGTTACTTTTTAGAAAAAATTATATCATAATGAACAAGTTGAGAAATCAAGTTGGGGCATGAGATGGAACAGGATTCTCAAGGGCCAAAATAGATTACTTCAGATTTTTGTCTACAGAGGAACAGGAGCAGTTGACTTTTTTAAAAAAATGAGGGAACTAGCATTTTATTTATCCACATTGTGTCTGGGATAACACTCAATCCTGACAAACCATTTCTAAGAAATAAGGCAGGGCCAAGGCAGTTGACAACAAATATAGCAGAAGCATCTCAGTACTGCAAATGGTAGCAGACCAGTTCTTATGAGGGGTGGGGCACACAGCTGATCCACCACAGGTTAAGGTAAGCCCTATAAGAGGCAGAACATTTTAAGAAAATCTCTTCATACCTGAAAACATCACTGAAAATGTTCTTTTTCTTTCATTAAAGAAAGCTTAAGTTGAGTCTTTCTCCACTATGGTAGGCACCCTAAAATCAAGGGGAAAAAGTTAAAAATAAAACCAGTGCCGATCGGGCCCCAGGGGCTGCGCGGTCAACGCTTGAAGGGAAAAAAAACAAGTAAAGAAGTAAAAAAAAATAAAATAAACATAAAAATAAAATAAAAGGATTGCCCCGCCTCCACTGCTGCCACCTGGTAAGATGATAATGATGATGTGGATGATGAGGATGAGGATGCTGCCAGTCCAGTTTATGCAGTTGCAATGTCTGTTTGTTTTGTTTGTTTTTTTGTTTTAATGTTTTCCCCACTGAGTGCTGTCAAATTGATTAAATCACGCAAAGCAGGGGGGAAATGAATAACGAATCAGCAACCAACAAAATGAAATTTTTTTCTAAAAAATTCATTAAAAACGAAATGAACCAAACCAAATCACCATTTTTTTTCAGTTTGTGCCCATCTCTAATTTACAATACAGTCTTGAATGCCTCTTCCTTTTTGTAATCCAGTTTGAACATCAGGCATTCCTCACACCCTCACATTGCTTGCATGGGAAAATAGAGCAGTGGTGCTATATTTACTTCACTTCTTGGCATCTTATTTCTTTGGGTATTGGAATTAACACTGAATGTTGCCAGTCTGTGGGCTATTTTTATTGATATATTGTTAGAATTTTTACAGAGTTTGTGTAGTTTGAAATACTGTAGTTCTATTGATATTCCATTTACTCCTGCTGATTTTTTCCCCTTAGGGCTTTCAGGACAGCGTACACTTCACAGTGTAGAACTGCAGGGTCTTGATCATAGGATTCCCCTTCACAAATCCTAGCTTTACTATCCAAGAGGCCCACTTTGAAGGTGGTTCACTTTGTCAACACCCTCCGATGCAGAAACTCCAGCACTAATGTATCATTGACAGGTGGCCATTCAATCTCTGTTTGAAGATCTCCAATGAAGAACAGTTCAACCTCTTCCAATATATCCATTCTGCTAACAGCTTCCTACTGTCAGGAAGTTCTCCTTAATATTTATTCAAAATTTCCTTTGAGTTGAATCCATTGGTTCTGGTGTTCTTTTCTAGATAAGCAGAAATCAGGTTGTTCTATGATGTATGTGGCAGTCTTTGAGGTATTTGAAGATGTCATATAACATCACCTATCATACCCTGCCCATTCACAGGCTGTTTCACCTATTTTCATGGTCAGTGCCCTGGAGGAGCACCCACACCACAATATACATCCAGTTCAGACTGATTTGGGCAACTGGTTCATTTGTGCCTCTGTGCATAAACTGTGTTACTGCAATGGGAATATTTTTTTTACTAAAAGCTGGGTTTCATCTGTGTCCTTGACCTGCCTTGGCCGTCCTGGAGTAACACTAGCTATGCAGCTCATTTCACATTTTCCAGTGCAAACAGGAGGAACCATCAACACCAAGTTGGATTCAAATGCAGGAAGGTACTTATGTGCATATGTTCCCATAAATATATATGCTCAGATGACATCACCAGACTGGTCTGAATAATGGGTATAATATGAACTCAGTCACATCAGAATTTGGTGAAGGGATGTGTATTAAACACTGAATATGTGCTGCTGCTCACTCCATGATTTTGATAGAGTCACAGAAATAACATCAGACATGGAGATAGCAAAGCTAGCACTGTCTTCATCTTACCTAAATACATCCTTTGTTTCAGGATGATCATTCAAGGGTTTGGCACTGACAAAAAGAGAAGATCATACAAAGCTCTCTGTGTTAAAATTGCTAACAATCTTTGGGTGTATATAGATCCACAGCAACTTGGAAGAGACTGAAACCTGGCAAACATGTTGGCATCTTTAGTAAACCAGTGCCCAGGCATGCTGTCAATGTTGTCTGAAGCAATTGAGATAATAGTCGAGGGGGGCAGAGTTTCAGGACTGTTCTCCCCACTGGGAGACATCTTCCCATTGGCACAGAATGGGGATGCCTCTTCCTCAGGAATTTGTAATCACTTAGCTGATCAAATTACTAGTGGCTTCACTTAGATGGGGATGATATAATGCACCCACCATAGACAAGGGTGTGTCTTGGGAGCACTTTGTGAGCGGGAACTATTTTTTTTAATGCCACGAGGCCTTGGTGGAAGGAAATGGAGGGAAGCAAGGAAAATTGTCTGTGCCGCTATCCTGGGGGGAAGTGGGAGGATAGGGTATTCCATGGGGTGCAACTGGGAACACCCCTAGACTGTACTCAGAGACACGATGCAAGTTGGCTTTCATGTATCAAGGTACAGGATAGATGGAGGGATAATGGTGTAAAAAGAAGTACACTCTTGATGCAAATTTCAAGAGGATTTATTAGTTCCCTGTACAGATGGGCATGAAACAAAAATATAGTGTTTCGTTTTGTTTCATTTCTCCTTTCATTCTGTTTCATTTTGTTATTAACAAATTTATAAAAGAATTTTCAGAATGAAATGAAACAAAATGAAATGATTTGTTATGCTATAAAATGTCTCCCCTGGGTCCTAGAGGCACCCAGTTTGGTGGGTAGCTTCTTTGGACTCTTTCCTGTAAACCCTCCAAATATGGAGAGGTTTGGAGTTCAGGGGGCTGAGTTATTAAACTCCAAGGTGGGTCACCCATGGAAAACAAGGAAGAGGAAAAATATGGTGTCTTAAGCTCAAGTCTCATTCCCCTCCGAGAAGGAGAGGTGGTGGAGGTGAGTGCTGAAATGATTCCGTTCTGTTCTATGTTCACTTGCCTTTCCCTAAAGGAAGGAAGCACAGGCTCAGAGCCATACATTTCTCTTGCTGTTTCAGAGAGAGAAACTGGGTTTTTTATTGCTTTATCCAAGCAAGACCTATCAGCACTTGCCTCAACATCCCTCCTTCGCATTTCACAGCACAGAGAGAGGGGAATGAGGCTTGAGTTTTAAAAAGCCAGATTTTCCCTCTTCCTCTTTTTCCATGGGGGACCCATCTGGAGTTTAATAACTCGGCCAACAGAACCCCAAACCTCTCCAAACTTGGAGGGCTTAAAGGGAAGAATCCAAGGAAGTTACTCACCAAATTTGGTGCCTCTGGGATGAATCATTTCATTTCTAGAACAAAAAATGGCATTTCATTTCATTTCATCACAAAACGTGTTCTGCCATTTTGTTTCATAATGAAATAATTTGTTACAGTGTTTTGTTTTTCATGTTGTGCCCATCTCTAGTTCCCTGTGTTAAGATAACACAGTAACCATGTGGAATTATGTAAACTAGCAGTGAAATAGTTTCCTTGTGATGCAAGCAGTCATATAGAGACTCTGGTCTTTGCATATGCATTCTGAGCAATGAAACATTGGCCCTTTACTCTTTCCTTCTTACAGGGCACCTCCTTGGACTTTCCCATGATGACTCCAAATTCTGTGAAGAGAACTTTGGTTCCATGGAAGACAAGAGACTTATGTCTTCCGTTTTAACAAGCATTGATGCTTCCAAACCATGGTCCAAGTGCACTTCGGCAACAATAACAGAATTTCTGGATGACGGCCATGGTACGTATAGAAATACTTGCTTTGGGTCACTTGCTGAACTTTGCATATTTCTAGAAGCCTTACAAAAATTTTGCAGCATTTATTTTTAAATGGAAATGGGGTATGTTGTTATTCTAACAAGAACTGGTGTTATTTCAACACCCCTTCAACATTTATTTTCTCATTTTATAACAATTATAGGACTCACATGGTCCTCTGTTTCCTACTGTGATCAATGTAATATTCTCATACCCTTAATACTGTGCTGCAGCTGTCTAATGAGGAACATGTGCAGTAGTAAGAAAACAGCAGATTTAGTAGTACTGTATTAGCCAAATTAGTAACTAGTTTTAAATAGTAGTGAATGCAGGGTACAAATAAATAATGAGAGTGATTCTGACTTACTTCAGGAATGGCTGTGTGATGTAGGCTATCATATTTTTAGTTGACTAATGAAGATGTAAATTGAAAGATGATAGATGAAGTTAAATCCGGCTACTTCCTCAAGATTCCTTAGGTCTTGTCTAAATTTTGGAATACGCTGGATGAGGCTAAATGGGGTTGCTAGGAATCCCAGTAGGCCATTTGGTGCTATCACCACATCCAAATGGTATATGGACCTCAAGCTATTGTATTTGGTCTGCAGTACTTGGCTTACTATTTGCCAGTATCATGATGTGGCTTAATAAGAGAGCCACTTCAGGATATTGGCAGTTCACACAGAAAGACTCACTTTTGGTTCACTTCCAGCAATCACACATACTAGAAGTGAAACAACCCAGAGTTACCCTACCTGCTCTTAAAATGGACGCTCCTGACAGGGGCCAGAAAGGTAAAACCACTTTAAAGGTGAGTTGGTTTGCTCCAACAAAGGCATTGTCTATATGAGAGAATCTGTCTGTCGCTACAGTGGACCAAAGAAGCACGATAAATGCCCATGAAGCCATCCTCTTAGTGCGCCAAGATCTGTGGGTATATGTCTAGCTACCCAAGGTTTCTAGTTTGTAGAATCAATAGCTTCACAGAATGAGAAGTAGAATTTCCCTGTTCTGTACCAACTTTTTCTCAGCAACAAAATGCTCTTAAAATTCTTTACTATGCTCCTGCAATGCTCAAATTTTGACTCTTAAAGACCTATTTCAAATTCCTGAATGCTTAGACAAAAATGACCTAACTGAACAAATGGATTCAGTTGTTATAGCAACTGAAATACTTATGGATGAAAAACATACAGTATGCATGCAAAACTTGCAAAAGCAGCAGAGTGTGGGCTGGCTTTCACTGCTGTATGTAATCAGATATTTTATCTATCATAGACAGATAATTAACTCTAGCTTTCTGCTACTTTATTCAGCAGTTATTAAACAGGTGTAGATGTCTTTTCCATACTACTTCTATATTATTTTGGTGTTAATGACATTATAGTTTAATGATATGATCCAAGTTGCAGTAACTGAGTAAGGATATGATTTCTGTAAAATCCTTTATTGTTTAAAAAAATCCACATCTGGGCAATAACTTTCCATTGATTCTTTCAACGATATTGGCTGCCTATAGTTTTTTCCCCTTTGTTTTGTTTCGTATCCATGGATCTACACAGCTGTCATTGTTCTTATTTATTTATTTTGTCAGATTTATATCCTTTTCTCTCAAAGATGGCGCTCAGTACAGTTGAAAAACACAGGCTTAAAATGGCAAACAATGAAAAGCATTTTTTTAAAAGGTACAATAAAAACATCAACAAAGAAAATGCAGAAGCTGCTCAATAAAAAGCACCTTACTCAGTGGCCAATTGGTTGCTAAAATCCTCCCTAAATTGGGGGTCAAAAAAGTAGAGATTGAGAGAAAGGATCAGAGAGGAAGCAGCTTACAGTATTTGGTCCTCTCCCATGACTATGCAAGGGATTGTACCCCCTCATATGAGCCTTCTTGGTGCTTAATAATCTGAGGAGGCTGTCCTCTTAGTTCCATTGTGAGCACAAGTATGTTTGGGGGTGAAAGAGAGGGCCTTCTCTGTGTGTGCTGCCAGGTTATGGAATGTTCTCCCTCTGTAGGTCCACAGTTGCCTGCCTCCCTTTTATCCTTCTGCAGAGAGTGGAAGGCTTTTAACAAGCCCAGCACAGCCCCAACCCATGCCCCACCAGCTGTCCAGATCGGTGTACATATGTCCCCTAGAAAGCCAAGACACCTAGGTCACAGTCAGCATTTTGAAGCCACCGCAAGGGATTCTTGGAACCCTATATGCAAATGAGACTCCACCCCCTAGCCACAGGGCCCAGCTGCCAGGCGCCACCTCCCTTGAGCTCCCAGTGGCTGCACCTCACTCCCCCCCCCCCGTCCTGGCTGGCACCAGGGAAAACTTGACAGCTGTGAGATTGTGTAATTTGGCTCCCAATTATGAAAATCATAGGTATTGCTTATTTGTTCGTTCAGCTGTATGGCTCGTTTTGCTTAGTAAAGTGGAATACTTGAGGTCTAGACCTTTGGGTAGTGGGCGGCATACAAGCTAAATAAATAAATAAATAAATAAATAAATAAATAAATAAATAAATAAATAAATAAATAAATAAATAAATGTCTTATACTGCCTCTCTCTCTCTCTCTCTCTCTCTCTCTCTCTCTCTCTCTCTCTCTCAATTGTTGTTTTGGAATATGGAAGTGAGAGCTTGTAAGGCTATATAGTTTAAAATATTGTATGAGAGAACCTCCTGTCATTGTTGTTGTTTTTTTTAAATGGCCCTGAATACTACAAAAGCATCTCTTTTATGAAATGCCTGGGAGAACTTCATTCAAATGCTTGTCCTGCTATAGCCATCATCCAGCAGTGACTTGGACAGCCATTGTCTCTTCATCTAATTTATCTATCAGGTTTTTGTGAGGATTAAGCGGAGTGGGGAAAGTTTAATGGATCTAGCTCTCCCAACTAACTCAAACCTGATTATGATAAGCATCCAAGTGCAACTATTGTGTTAGCTGCACCCGCCTCCAATTCCGTTGTTCTTCACAAAAGAAGGGCAATTGTGTGTGTGTGGGGGGAGCAGAAAAGCTTCCTGCATAAGCAAGACTGCTAGAAAATCAACATGCCCTGTGAAACAGAGGCAGTTTTCAAATAGCACTCTTTTTGCATGTGGGGTGATAGAAAAGGTCACCAAGGGAAAGTAGCTAGTGCCTCATACTTTCATTTTGCTCACATTTCCTGAAGAGGCAGAGCACCACTAAGTAATCCTGCTTCAATTCTTTATTGCTTGAATATAATATTATTGTGTGCAAGTCAAATGGCTTTGTTCATGACCCGCAATCAAATCAGGGACTCTTTCACTAGGAGCAACCTAATTCACACATGACTGCTACTAATTAAAAAGTCTCCATTTTGATTCTGGATTGCATGTAAAGCCAGCAAGTTGAATGCAGTGAGATTAAGTTTAAAATGGGCCTTGCTAATTAATAGCATTCTGCTGCTGTAAGTTACACCATTTCCTTTATAGTGGAACAACCTGCACAAGAGCTTTTGGCTATTATAAAAATGCCAAGACATGGCTTCTCCCCGATTATCCATCTTCTGGAAATAGGACTTAAAATATGAACCTCACCTTTCCCTTTTCAATTCCTTTCTCTGTGAGTTGCAAGGGATTTTGTGGTGTTATCTTCCATGACATCCTCTAAAAAACTTACATGGATTCCACATGGTAGCTTCCAGATGGCTGGCCATCAGAGTTTCTGACAAGGCGGAACCTGTTGTCCATTTGTTAGGGGACCATTTGTGCATTTTGTGGGATGGGATATTGACTGATTTTTTAAAAAATGTCCTAGTGTTCCTGGTGTGAGCTGACTGGTACATTGAATGCCAAAATATAGGGATGTTGTGCATCGTTACTGCATCACAATGTCATCACAACTGGACAATATGATGAGCTTGGCCATGTGCTGATTTTGGCATCAGCTCATTGCTATACAATGGCCCAAATCCTGTTGTTTAGCATAGTAAATTACACTAAAGTAGGCTTGCTAGATCAAACAATAATTCAATGGAACTTAGTAGAGTTGATTCACCAACTCCTCATTGATTCAGTATGAATCACTACTACTACTACACTAAGCAAGAAACTCCACCAGGGTATTCGGTCTCAAGCTTTCCCATTTTCTTTTCCAACTGATAGTCAGAAAAAGTTTTATCACAGCCCTTCCTTCTTTCCTTCCGTTCTTCCTTCTGAAAACTGTACTTCTCTGAATGTCAAGGTTCTGTCTCCCACATGCTGATACTTTCCTTTTATTTTTCAATGGCCTTGCTATGATTCCCCTCTGACTTCTCCTATCAACACCGCCCCATCTGAATTTGATGTAACAAGAAATTATGTGCAGAATTCTATCCTTTATTAGTTCTGGCCTAACTCAAGAAGTGGTTAACCCAACTCATTTTCAGGTGGTTCTTGAAACCTGCAGGAGAATAACGGAAGGAAATGCTGATTATTTTAATTTTTGCCAATACAAACAGTGGTGGAGCCAAATTAAAACTTAGTAGAACTTTGACTTGCACACATGTCACTGAGTGAGAGGGCGGATCTACATATTATGCCTTCTCAGTCAAAATATGTATTATATTTAGCACATTCCACTGATGGAAAAGTAGATAAATAAAAAGTGAAAGATAAAGAGCAGTCTTTCCTCAAAAAAGACCCTTGCAATTCTCCCAAAACATCTTCCTTCTCTGACCAAGGTTGCCTTGGTAGGAAGGCATGAAAACTGAATCAGCAATAAATAGAAACCACTCCCACTTATCTTCGGCCATTGTGAATTTGGAAATAACCATCTAACTCCATTAGCTCACTTTTGTGGTAGTTAAGAAATGGGAAATCAACTCAGTTTAAAACTTGCTTATATTTAAAGCAGTGTGTTCCTGGAAATTACAGGCCAGATACACTTTGAGTTGAAGTCAGCTTCAGTTCATTGTTGTTTTCAGTCGTTCAGTCATGTCCGACTCTTCGTGATCCCATGGACCAGAGCTCGCCAGACCTTCCTGTCTTGCACTGCCTTCTGGAGTTTGGTCAAATCCATGTTGGTTGCATCAATGACACCTTCCAACCATCTCATTCTCTGCCGTCCCCTTTTCGTTTTGCCTTCAATCTTTCCCAACATCAGGGACTTTTCGAAGGACTCCTCTCTCATCGTGAGGTGGCCAAAGTATTGGAGCCTCAGCTTCAAAATCTGTCCTCCCAATGAACATCCAGGGTTCCATTCAGGATGGATAGTTTTGATCTCCTTGCAGTCCAGGGGACTCTCAAGACTCTCCTCCAGCACCACAGCTCGAAAGCATCGATTCTGCGGCAGCCGTCTTTATCATCCAGCTCTCACTTCCATACATCACTACTGAAAAAAACCATAGCTTTGACTATCCTGACCTTTGTCGGCAAAGTGATGTTTCTGCTCTTTAAGATGCTGCCTAGATTTGTCATCACCTTCCTCCCAAGAAGTGTGTGTCTTAATTTCATTGCTGTGGTCATATTCACAATGGGAAAAGGGCACAGGAATGCGAGATTGATTGAGTCATGAATCTGGCCAACTGAATTAACTCACACCCTCCTTCAGAAAGATTTAACAGAATTAACTGACCAACCCAAATTTCACTTTATATTTCAATTTTGAGCAGGAGATTTCCCGAGGCAAAGCATAATGATCTTTAACAGAATGAGCCCATCCTTTGACCTTGGGGAGCTGTCATAATGCCACCCCAAAATGTCTTAGAAATGAAAAATACTTGTTCCCATTTGTGGTCAGTTAAAAACATAATAATAAATGAACATCAGAACATCAGAACATAAGAAGAGCCATGCTGGATCAGGCCAACGGCCCATCTAGTCCAGTTTCCTGTATCTCACAGTGGCCTCACCAGATGCGTTTGGGAGCGCATGAAACTAGATATCTGTCTCCTGATAGCACTCCCCTGCATCTTGCCCTTGAAGTACCCCGGTTTTAAGCCTGGAGATTACACATATCCCTCATGGTTTGTAACCTGTGATGGACTTTTCCTCCAGGAATCTGTCCAATCCCCTTTTGAAGGCATCCAGGCCAGATGCAATCACCACATCCTGTGGCAGGGAGTTCCATAGACTAACAACGCGCTGGGTGAAAAAATATTTTCTTTTGTCTGTTCTTACTCTCCCAGCCCACAATCTGAGTGTATGTCCCCTAGTTCTCATATTTTGTGAGAGGGAGAAGAGCTTCCCTCTATCCACTTTACTCATGCCCTGCATTATTTTGTACGTCTCAATCATTATGTGAAACATAATGAAATTGCCCCAATACCTTCACAAAGTGACATTTTGAGTCAACCCTCCCTTTCCACACACAGACTTTTGAAGGGAATGGGGCTGCCGGGATGCCCCAGGGGTACTGTGGGTGCATTGGGGATTCTAGGATGCATGTTGGCCACCTCACACTAATATGTAAGTGGCAATTCAGCATCAGTTTATTAACAAATAACACATGCTCCCTTAAATGTGAGTGAGAGTGTGATTGTACTGGAAGGTTGACACACGTTGGTTCAGAGTTTTCTATCCCAAGCCCCTTGCTGTTTCCATTAGTGAAAATGCATTTGACATTCGCACAGGGTGTGACTGATTATTCCCAAAGTTGCATGCTTTCACACTGCACCTACAATTGATGTAATTATCAATGGGACCAAAACCTCCTACCCAACAATTCTTTCTTTCCCACCTCTTCACCCCTGCTCTTTATCAGAAACCTCTTCCTTGAAAAAAAAATATCAGGCAATACTGCACTAAATTGGCACTACAACGCGTCAACCTAACACCCTGATTTCCTCTGTGGTGTTTTTTCTAAAGGGTGGGCAGGCATGAAAAGCTTCTTGACTAGGGTAACAGCTAAGCAGAGTTGGGTACAAAGTGGTTTGGCCCACTTTGACGAAATTTATGTGCACAACATAAATCCCACCCACCCCAGCCAGCTACCTCACTCACTAGCCTGTGTGCATTGCCTGGGTCCTCCTCCTGTGGTATCTGACCATTCCAGACAGGAGCACTAACTTCCCTTATCCATTTCCTTTGGGCAACTGCTAACTGAGTCATGGAGATAGCAGAAACTTCAACAAAGTGGGCTGATTCACTTCATGCCCATTGCTACTTTTAAGTGTGTGGGGGAAGCAAAGAGTCTGAGCTGAGTGAGATGCATGAGAACCACACTGCTTTGGTGGAGGAAGATAGCTCAAAGAAGCTGAAGCAGCAGTAGTTTGGTATGGACGCTCCAGCTTCTTCAATTAGATCTTGACACACATACACACTCCACCCCATTTGTATCAGGACCAGTGATCACACATGACAAAAGCCTGGGGGGGCACACCAGCTGAATCAGAGCAAAATAAATGACCCCCACAGGAAAACACTGGACGCCTCCACACACAGTTTACCTTGTATTGCCACTGCTTTGATTTCAGCAGTGTGTCAGTTCCAGTGCAAATTGTGGGATAAATTGCCAGTATATTCACACCTTCATTAAGTTTCCTGGGATCACTGATGATTAATTAAATTGTTAACCTGTTATTTTATTACTTTTGGCATCTCTAGGAGAAAGGTAGGTTTGAGCCTAGAGTTGCCACATGTTCTCTCTGAAGGCATTCTCTGTTGGGTGAGTCTATAATTTCTAAAGACAATGATCTGTGACGAGAGCAGGGGGTCGAAATTGCCCATCAGTTACAAATAGACCAGATGACTTGAGAAAACTTTAACAGGTCATGGTCTTCCCCACTACTGGTGAGAGGATCTGTACAGTACTTCTTTTTAAATTACAGGCACTATTTCTGAATTTGTGTCTATTCATATAAATTAGCATATGCAAATATTGAGCCAAGTTGTGTCTCTTTGCTCTCACCTTGGTGATGCAAGTCTTCTTTTTTAGGTGATGTATAAGATGGCAGACTAACTGTGCTGCTTGCACAGAAGGTGTAACCAGCAACTTTTGTCTGTTTATTTGCAAAACTGTTCAATGGAGTGCTTCTCGAGTGTGGCCTTGATAATTACTTGTGGCCACTATCTGTCTTCTCCAGGTAGCTGAACTAGCCACCACCACTAGCATAACTCAGTCTGCATGCAGTGCAGAGGCCAACTTGCAAAATAGCAGATTTATTTTCTGTTTATTGTTAGAATAAACAATGTGGTAAGTAAATATTGAGGGTCACATGTTCGGCTACCAAAAATATGGCTTTAACCTGTTAATTGGAATTCAGAATCTTGTTTTTAGTTTCTAAATATGTCTTTCCAAGAGCTGGGACAAGATGTTATTGGAAAAAAGAATTTGGGTGTCCAGTGGAATCTTTATATGACAGAGGCCTAACATTAAGATTGTTGAGCATATTTGATTGCTTATTCTAACGAGATTTCACAACTCTGTCAGTGAAAAGGCTTCAATAAGGACATTGATCTTTGACAACTGGATAAAACATTGATGAATAAGTTACTCCAGTTTTATTTTTATGTGAATATGTGGTAAGGATCATGTGGATTAATATCTAGGATCTTAGTAGCCCCAGATGTTTGTCTTCACTGGTTGGGTTCCTGATAAAATAACCAGAATAATCTGGCCAAATATATCACATCTGTTGTTGTATGCCCCCAAGTTGCTTCTGATTCAGGATGCCTTATGAATTAGTGATGTCCAAAAGGTCCTGTCGTCAATAGATCTGCAAAGGCCTTGGAAAATTAAGAGTCTGGTTCCTTTAATACAGTATGTTAATCCAATAGCCTTCCTCCCTTCCCCCTTTAAAATGCCTTTATAGGTATATTGATAAATCAACTAGTAATGAGACAGAGGATCTCTTAGATAGCCAAGTAACAGCCACTGTTGCTAGCAAAATGGCAGGAGACAGCTGTAAGGTGACAGCCTTCCCACCCCCTTTGGAAACAGACATTTCCTATTTCTTTTGTGTCTCATTCAAATCCTCACAAAGGGGTTGTGGAAATTGAGAAAAAGAAGGAAGGGAAAAGAGGAGGAGGACAGCAGGCTCAAAAACTTTCTTAATGTATTGTTAATGTATCACTTTTCTTATTTTGTTAAGGACAAAATGGCAGCTAATTACCCCCAAAGCAGAGAAAATGAATCAATACAAAGTTGAGAGCAGTGTAGTCTGCTATAATGGTGCAAATAGAAAGAAAGAAACCAATGCAAGTAAAAACAGTGGGAATGTTCCTGTGGGTATATATATATCATGTGACCACAAAAATAAAGGTATTAGGACATCAGAGGTATAGGAAAAATTGGTATAACTGGGATTTGTTTGGGCATATGTGATTAGGACCATAAACAAAAGGATAGGCAGGTGTTTGAGACTGATGAAATTAGGCACAATAATTAGGAATGGCATCTAAACCATGGTTTAAATGTTATTCTGAGAAGTTTCAGCTGATGTGTACAATACGTCTGGAAGGAGAGCAACCAAGTTTCTCCAGCAAAACAAAAATGAAGCATGTTTGGCACACTCCCTTTCTGCTAAGTGTTTGAGGAATGGTATTGTGGCTGGAATGACAGAAAGCACACCTCCAGGCCCCATGCTACTCAGGATTGGAACATACACATATGGTAATACTTAGCACCTTCCTTAGCATGTGGAAGGAACTTTAAGAGGTGGAAAACAGGTTAAAACACGGGATGTTTGTTTTATTCTCTTGCCAGATGCTTCCTGTGTGTGTTCCTGTGTGTGCTAAACCTACACACGGGTAGTTCTCCTCTCTCTTATGGAAGAGAAATTTTTATGGGAACAGAAATTAAATTATAATTATGGTTTTTCATTACAATCCTTAGTATATTATTGACCATGACATTTCCATCAATATCACCTGAAGCATTTGTCACTTCTGTGTCTATCTACAAACACATGAGTGATAATTGCAGAATTGCCAAAGTTACAATACCATGAAGAGATAGTAGGGACAAATCAGAAAAAATGATGATTCATTTTGATCCCTGATTCGCCAAGGTCATGAATCACACACACACAACTTTACGATGTTTGGTGAATCGATGAACTGATTTGAAACACTATGAAATGGCCTTCGTAGCACCTAGAGATACCATGCTGTATTTGTAGGGAAGCTTCCCATTGCACTTCTCTATATGCCCTGCAGGTTTTGTGAAGTTTAGGTTCCATATGTCTGTGTTTATGCACCTCTAAAGAGGGTCATCCTAGGTGCCTAAAGACAACAAATTTGGAGAGAAGTCTTCCATAACTTTCCTCCACGTTTGACAAAGATTAGGTTTCAGACATATGACTTCTACACCCACAAATTGGTCCATCCTAGGAAAGGGCCCTTTATGAACTGGCTTGGGGAAAAGTCAAACTTCACCAAACTTGGATGAATTGTAGAGAAGAGTTGGGGAAGCCTCCTTCCAAATTCAACATCTCCAGGTGCTTTGGGGGCCATTTTATACCAATGAAGCCAATTTATATTCATTGAGGGTATCAGTGTGTAAGAATACAAATTGATGAGTTAACAATATTTGAATTAATTTTGCCATTTATTTTATAATTTGTGCCCATCTCTAATACCACCCTTCTCAATGCTAGTACGTTCTTGGTGATATTTTTAAAATAAAAGCTGGAAAAGTACATTCAGGAAATGTGAAAGTCCTCTCCACATTAAATCCATAATCCAGCTAAAGAAATTTCACCTAATTAATTGCACAAGTTTCCATCAATCAGTCAACACAGTATACACCTGTTTGCATATAACCACCCCACCATGCACACACAATAATTCTATAGGAAAAACTACTTTGTTTTTTAACATCACGTACACAGATTTTGTAGCAACTAACATGTTTAGGAGCCTCTTGGTGCAGCGATTAAAGATTCTACTCATAACTTATATTTACTCCCAATGAACTCCGGTATCCAGTCTGAACTGATTCAGCCTTCTATCCTCCCAAGAGCTGTCAATATTGAGCCTCTCTCTCTCTCTCTCTCTCTCTCTCTCTCTCTCTCTCTCTCTCTCTCTCTCTCTCTCTCTCTCTGTGTGTGTGTGTGTGTGTGTGTGTGTGTGTGTGTGTGTGTCGTGCGCGCGCATGCACGCACCAATGTGTAACCTATTTAATTATACTGAAAACTGCCCATAAAGCTTTAAGTGCTGTTGGGTGGTATACAAGCAGAACACGTTGCTTTTTATAAGCAAAGTGCATGTGCTTGGGTGCTAGGCTCCTGTGATCCTATGATGAACATCTTGATGCTGCGATGAACTACTATGGCTCAGTCTCTCTCTCTCTCTTTGTGTGGTTTTTTAACACTATATAGTTTTATTTTAACCAAGTACCATGCAAATTGGATTATTTACTTTCAAGTTTCCATGGTTCATGTAATCTCTTTCTTCTGCTTGCAGCCCATTTCTCCACAATTCTTCTCAAATCCCTTGTCCTGCCCATAAAGACACATTTCTCAGGATACAAAGGGAACAATATGTGTTAGAAATGAAAACAAATGCAAATGCTGTACTGTTGACTTTGCTGTTTGGATCACTTGGAGGCACAACTGTATTGCAGCACTGGTTATCAACATGGTATCTGTATATATGAACTAGACATGGGCACAAAACGGAAAAATGCCACTTCGTTTTGGTTCTTTAATTTCATTTCGTTTTGTTTGAAATGTTTTTTTCTCAATAATTATTTTTGTTTTTGTTTTTGTTTTTTAAAAAACTCTTTGCTGCAAGTGGCAGTGGCAGAATGACTCCACCACCACCGCTTGCCGCAAAGATATTTTTAAAAACCCACCGCTTCCCCCAATGTGTCCAAATGGGAGGGAAGCACAGGTCATTGAAAATGTCTTTGAGCCATGTTAAAGAACCCATGCATCTCCCCCAATGTGCCCAATTGGGGGGAAAGGTGCGGGTTTTAAAAATGTCTTTGAGCCACCAAGGCAGCTTGTTGGCTGAAGACATTTTAAACAACCCACGCCTTTCCCCCCTAATGCGACCAATTGGGGGGAAGGCATGGGTTTGTTTAAAGTGGTTTATCATAGGAATACATTGATTTTCAATGCATTCCTATGGGAAACCTTGCCATTAACAAAACATGAAACGGAACAAACAGAAAATTTACAGTTTGTTTTGTTTTGTTTTGTTTTTCTTTTCAGTTCATTTTTCATTTCATTCTGAAACACAATGAAAAAAGAATCATTTTGTGCCCATCTCTAATATGAACATATATATCTGCTTAAACATATATATCTCCTTAAACTAAGTATGTCATCTTATCATACTTAGGTTGTACTTACCATCTTAATACTTTAAAATGCAGTAAAATACAGGAAACCATTTTAGAGACTGATTATCTTAGTCAAGTTGCAAGGAAACAGATTTGGGGGTGAGTATAATACAATGAAATATACACTGAATTGAAGGAGCTATATATTGCTTGCTGTCCCAGGATCATCTGAAAACAGATAAAGGGATATGAGGGGAAATAAATAATGCTGAAATTTTAATCTTAGAAAAAAGCAGGTATTTCAATTGGTAAGTTCTCTTTTGAAGAGAAATGAGGCATCATTCATTTTTATTAAAAGGGGAGTTCTTTAAATATATGAGTGTTTTAATACCCCTTTTTCAGAAAAAGAATTTATGGGGAAAATATAATTATATTTTCTAGGGAAAATATATTTTTGTGTGGAAGATATTTATATTGTTGCCTATAGCTGAGCCTTCTGGTTCCAAATGTGTAAGGAATAACAAGACATGACCATTATATTTGGTAAATCTGTCTGTAGGCCACAGCTTTGTTGATTACACAAGCAGTACTCTGGCCAAGTCATTGGGTCAGATCCTGTGCGTCTAGGAGTCTTTATGCTCTCATGTTCCTCCCAGCCCTCTTTTTGCCAGTTGTAGGATGTGGGACTACAAATGAAAAGTCTCAGGAAACTTCAATGAGTCCAAAATGCAGCAGCCAGATTGCTGACTTGGGCGGCATACAGAGTTCACATTACACCCCTATTAAAGCAGCTCCAGTGGCTACCAATCAGCTGTCAGGCACAATTCAGAGTGCTGACCTTAACCCACGACCTATTTCCTAACTGCCTCAAAGATCGAATCTCACAGTATGGACTGACTCAGGTTTAAAGCCACACTTACAGGTTGGACCTGTCAAAATCAGCTCTGGGAGAGGGGGCAGCCCTCCAGTGATCTCCTTATTTATTTATTTATTTATTTATTTATTTATTTATTTATTTATTTATTTATTTTGAACACTTATACCGCTCCTTTTTCCACAATGGAACTCAGGGCGGACACTTGCTTTGCTGAGAAGGAGATTGGTGGAGGGCTGGATCCTTTTGAATTTCCCGCTGCACCAGTGAGGGTGCCCGTACAGTGGGAAATTCAAACGGATCCAGCCCTTCTCCTCCTCCTCCTCTTCACCCAAGTCTCAGTGCCAAGACTCCGGTGAAGGGGGGGGACAGGATAGGTGAATTTTTGCATGGCTTAAGTAGGTTGGAAGAGAGGTGCACCTCTCTTGCAACCCACCCGAGATGCCTGAACATGCACACGTCCCCGGGATCAGTGTGTTTTCACTCAGCTAGGGCAGGTTGGGAGGGAAGAGTGCCTCCCCCCCCACCCCACCCCAAGCCATCCAAACATTCACACGTCCCAGGGATCGGAGGAATCTGAGCAAAGCAAGGACCCATGGATCTTCTCCCAGCCTGAGATGGTTCCATGGCAAGTGATGGTGGTGGATCGCCACCCCCACTTCCCTTCCAAGCAACACAGGCTGGACAAAGATCAATAGGACCCTGTTTTGCCCACCAGTCTGGGCAATTTGGGACTCTGTGATCCTCATCCAGCCTGGGCTGTTCCCTGGGAAGCCCAGGCCAGCCAAGGAAAAAATCATCTTATGGGTTTTTCCTATCCCCGGAAATTACATTCATCTTACGAGTTTTTTTGTCTTAATGGGCATTCATCTTACAAGGTTATGCAGTGGTACCTTGTATAAAGGAATTATTTCATTCCCAATGAAATTTTGTTAAGCAAACTTTCCTTTGTACAAATTTCCCATAGGAATGCATTGAAAATGGATTAATCCCTAATCGCGACCGTTTTTCTGTTGTAAGGATTCACCCCATAGGCAATTCTGTTAAGAGATTTTCCCCTATATCTGGAATTTTTCCTTTAAGTGCATTTGTGTGTGTGTGTGTGTGTGTGTGTGTGTGTGTGTGTGTGTGTGTGTGTGTGTGTGTGTGCGTGCGTGCGTGCGTGCATACGTGCATGCATGCATGCATGCGTGTATGTGTGTGCACGTGTGTTTTATATAAACATATATGTGTGTGCAAGCACACACACACAGACACAGTATATACGCGCACACACCCTTATAAGGGCTATAAAAAGACACAGAAGGGGTTGCTAATTATCTGTTGTGGTGTATGAAATATCAACCACCATACTAATACAATACAGGCAGTATTAATTTCTCGAGTAGCATTTTAAAACACTATAGGTGTTTGGGTTTTGTTTTGTATTGTTTTGTTGTGTTCGGTTTTTCATGAAAAGGAGGTACTTTCAAGTCAATGCTGGACATCTTGGATACCAATGTTATGCTTCGTGCTGTGTTCCTTTCCATTTTTTTAAAAGGCACGGGGCTGTTTGCTCTTGTGGCTCTTCTGGCTTTTCAGGTATACCTAGTGAATAGTTGGCATCAATATTGCCCTTTCTGGGCTAATTTGGTTTTGTTTTGATTTGAAGCCTCCACACACACACACACACACACACACACACTCCAGTCCTGTTGGCAACAGCTCCGTGTTGTGCTTTTTTTGGCTTCCTTTAAGAGGGTTTACCTTTGCAAAAGCAGAATCCCTCAATAAATTCAAACGACAGCTATGTTTATTTTGAAAGGTCTCTAAGCCCTGTTGATATAACATGGAAGATCCCACTGACAAAGACACTGTGGATCCACTGAAAACACACAGAGAGAATAGAGAGAGGCAATCAGAAACAGAAGCTTCCTCCTTTTAATAATGATAGTATATCAGAATAATTATGAGCTGGATGGCAGGGGGAGAGATTATGACAGCTGTGATTTATAAATCTATTTTTTTCCATTGGGATTCTTCCAAAACAGATGGAGTATGAGTTGCCAACCATGGTATCAAATATTTTGCAAAAGCAGATATTAAATTATCACTGACAGTTTGCAGTTAAGAGTATTGTGATGCTCTTCAGAACTCAGCCATGCATGATTGAGAAGTGAATTGTCTTAGAACATCTTGATATACTTTATCTAGCTCGGAGTCATAACGTGAATCACAGAAAGACAGCAAATTATGAACTTGGTTGTGCTTTCAGGTAACTGTTTACTGGATCAACCACGAAAACAGATCTTGGGCCCTGAAGAACTTCCAGGACAAACATATGATGCTATTCGTCAATGCAAGCTGGCATTTGGGCCTGAATACACAGTGTGTCCTGGAATGGATGTGTGCTCTCGTCTGTGGTGTGCGGTTGTTCGCCAAGGTCAGATGGTGTGTTTGACCAAAAAACTCCCTGCTGTGGAGGGGACACCATGCGGAAAAGGGAGGATCTGCCTTCACGGGAAATGTGTTGATAAAACAAAGAAAAAATATTATTCGGTATGTTGCCACTTGAACAATCAAACCATGTAAATTGAACAGAATCTTATCATGCTTGGACCTGTTTTGGGTGCTTATTCAAATGGAATCAGTTCTTGGCAGGATGATATATTAATTTTAGTTTTCCACTTTGCTGTATTTTGATACCATCAATATTGGAGTTCTCCCCTGCTGATTCGAGAGAATGAAATCCTCTCTGAAAATGTGTCTTCAGGTGGCAATCCAGCTTGCTTCTGGTCTTCACATTTTTACACTTCATATTTACCATATTGTTTTTAACACATGCATCCTGTCCTTCAATAAAATTATCAGGGTAGCTTAAAATAAAATAAAATAAAATAAAATAAAGCAATAAAATGAAATAGTGAATCTAGAACCCTCATCGTCTCCATTTGCCATGCAGTGGGGATGCTTTGGTGGGGTTTTGGACCACGATTTCAAAAGAAAAATTGCAGTCGCCATTTTGAATCCCCCCCACCGCATGGCAAATGGAGACGATGAGGATGACCACCCCCCCAGCCTGGTGCAAGCAGCCCAGGACAGGAGGGGGGAAGGCTGGGGACCCCCCCCCCAGAAACCACCCCTCGGTAGCTGCTCTCACTGAAGCTGGCATATTTTCACCTGCTTTTATGGCCAGGAATCAGTTTTTTTATTTTTAAAACTTTTTTTCTCTGCTGCTTGGCATCACGCGATCGCCGCGATGCCATGAACGACAACGAAAAATCAGACCCAATTTTTCTTTTTCGGTTCAGGTTCAAGCTGGAGCGGAGTAATTCTCGTTACCGTTACCCGTTACGTAACGATAACGAGAACCGAAAACGGAAACGAGAATTTTGCCTAGTCGTGCCCATGTCTAGACTCCCAAACTTCAATCGGAATTTGGTAAATCAACACTGATACAAATTTAATTATATCAGTAGGTCTTTTCTACACCCAACTGCTATTGGACAAAGGCTTACCCAAATGTATTTCAGTAAAGAGAAATGAAAATGGGTGGAATACAAGAAAAAGAAATTCAGGCAAATTTGAGATGTGATGTTCTTTCCCAGGTTGGCTTATGGTATTTTAATAATATGTTATCACTTATCTTTCAGGCTTCAAACCATGGGAATTGGGGGTCCTGGGGTCCTTGGGGCCAATGTTCTCGTACATGTGGAGGAGGTGTCCAGTTTGCTTATCGTCACTGCAATAACCCAGCTCCTAGAAACAATGGACGGTACTGCACAGGAAAGCGAGCTATCTATCGCTCCTGTAATGTCACACCTTGTCCTGTCAATGGTATGTTTCAGTAAGTCAAAGATAATAGCATCCCTTATCCTCATTTAATACTAAACAATTCTCATTTGTCACAGGATGGGCAGAAAGATAGACCCAGGTCTCCTTGCAGATCCTGGCATGTTTTAGATCAACACCAAAAATGTTGACTCCCACATTGATACTGGGAGTGATGGGGCAAATTTTGAAATTCTGAATATTTGCTTGGGCTGAATAGAGGGCTTCCAAGAACCACGTGAATCTTTGGGTCACACGTTTCCCACCTATGCTATGATACATATTTCACAAGCAGATCATACCATAGGGTGAAACTTTAGAAGCATAATCAGGTTTGAGCATGGGAACAACTTTGCTTTGTCTGGATATGGCACATCAGACTTGAATATCTTGTGTCTTAGCAGGTAGTCCTGAATGTTGCTATTTCATATTCAAATTAGTCCATGCCTTATATGTATGTTTGCACTGAAATAGTACCCATACATTCATGAAAACTAATGAATATATCTTTCTCAGCTAAAGCTTTTCGCCAGGAACAATGTGAAGCAAGAAATGGCTACCAGTCAGATGCAAAAGGTGTCAAAACTTTTGTAGAATGGGTCCCCAAGTATGCAGGAGTCCTGCCAGGAGATGTTTGCAAGCTCACCTGTCGAGCCAAAGGAACTGGCTACTATGTAGTTTTCTCTCAAAAGGTAACCATAACTTTAATAATTACTTATCTTTCAGATGCATTGGGATTAGAATTTTTACGTCCCCTGTGTAGCACAAAGGCCTGATGAGTAAAAGAATGGGGAACATGACATTTATGTAATTTAATATAAGCTAGCCCTTATGTAATTTAATATAAGCTAGATAGTCATGGGGAGCATGACATTTATGTAATTTAATATAAGCTAGCCCTTTCCAAAATAATATACAACTAGAAAGATCCTCAGTGTTTGTTCCTCTCTGAATTTTGCAGTGCAGCTTTCAAAGAAAACTATGTATAAAACAGCCACATTATGAAAATATAAGCATTCAACATATACATTGGGAAGGATGGCATATGACAAAGCATAAATTGCTTGCAAGCATGTGTACTGTGTATTCGAGGAAAAGCACACAAAACTTAGACAAATACTAAAGCAAAAATAGGACTGAAAAAAATCAATACTCTCCCTGTGCATGGATTTGTAATAACCATAAAATGTATTGACGGTGAAAATTGTAAAATGTATTGACGGGCAAAATTTTTGCTGTAAGGTGAAATTGTACTGAATAACGTAGGAAAGTGTTACACTGCTCCATGTTCTGGTCACTTGGTAGTGAAAAAGACTACATTTCTACTCTTGATACCAGGATAAATGGTCTTTCCCAGCATGTGTTTCTCCAGATATTTTAGACCATAATTCCTATCAGCCCCACCAACACAGCCAGTGGTCAGAGTTAGTGGGAGATGTAGTTCAACATATGTAAATGGTGCCATTTTGGGGAAGTCTGTTACAAATGCAAGCTATTGATATCACTGCATAGACATCAATAATGATAACATGTAAGAATTCCCATTTATCTATAGTTCAGAAAAATAACATCTTACAGTGCAAGTTTTTAAATGACCAATGACTTCCTTGAATAGGTGACTGATGGAACGGAATGTAGGCCATATAGTAATTCGGTCTGTGTCCGTGGCAAGTGTGTGAGAACGGGATGTGATGGCATTATTGGCTCAAAGCTCCAATATGACAAATGTGGCATCTGTGGTGGAGACAATTCCAGCTGCACAAAAATCATGGGAACCTTTAATAAAAAGAGGTAAGAATTTGCCGTAGCCCTTGTTTTAACAGAAAAAAAGGGGTGTGTGCAATCATGAACGCTGTTTATGCAGGAGTCAGAGAAATGGGATGATGATGAAATTTATTTATTTATATATTAATTTTAGAGTATTTTACCCCACCTTTCTCCTTGGAAAAAAGGACCTGAGGCATTTATATGATACACTATCGATCGATCGATCGATCGATCTATACAACTGAGAATATATCATTCTCTACTAAAATAATCTCACATGCTAATCCATGTATGTTTGGCACATGGCCTTGGGCATCACTCTATGTTGGCGAACCTATGGCACGGATGCCAAAGGTGGCACTCGGAGCCCTTTCTGTGGGCACCCGACATTGCCTCTTCACAGCCACCTGTATTCAAGTTAAATTGCTGTATTGGCACTTTGCAAAAAAAAAACAGTGGGTTTTTGAATCACAGTTTGGGCACTCGGTCTCTAAAAGGTTCACCATCACTGCTCTACCCCATTCATTCAACATAAAGATAACTCCTTCAGCTTCTTAAGGCTTCTGTGTTCACCTACAGTTTTCTAAAGGAATGGAGCTAGCAACTAAAAAAGTAAACACCACATAAGTGCATAATTTCATTGTATTATTCATTGTATAGATACACACTCAAAACTAGCTTCCCGTAGATATTTTGAATGACATCCTCCATGATCCAGAAGATGGCTACCTTGATTAGTGACTTGTGAGAGTTGTAATCCAAAGTAGCTGGAAGGCCTCAGGATAAGCAAGGCTACTTTGGATGATTTGTTGCTGCATGATTGTTTCAGTGTTTAAACGTGCTAAAAGAGTAGTGCAAAGTGGCTCTGCACACTGTGGTCCATATATTCCCTCTGGTTCTGCAATACCATGTTCTTCCCCATTTTTGAGGAGAAGAAAACACATGAAGCAGGCATTATTAGGCATTCATATGGGCACTGTACTTTATGGGATATCATGAAAGGGAGTGGGAAGATTTCCATTGCTCCTCTGCAAACATGTGTGATTCTGCCCAGGCACATTTCTGGGCTGATCTAAGGATGTTGAATTGTGTTTCTGCTTTCCTCTATGTAGTCTGATACAGCAGCTTGCTCTACTTTCAGGTTTTCCCAGTACCCATATGATCTAGCGACATGATTCCATTTCATTAAAATGGGAGAAATTCACAAGCTCAAGAAGCCAGGAATTATCTTCCTTTTTGGACTCCAAAGGAGTAAATAATTCTGAGAGTTATAAAAACGAGATCTAAGATAAGCAAATTCTGTTGGTTTCAGTAAATGTTGAAATGGTGCTCATTTAATCCTTACATGTCTTTTCTTATGTTTCAGTAAGGGCTACACAGATATTGTGAAAATACCAGAAGGAGCGACACACATAAAAATAAGACAGTTCAAAGCTAAAGACCAGAGTAGGTTTACAGCTTACTTGGCTCTGAAAAAGAAAAATGGTGAATACCTTGTCAATGGAAAATACATGATTTCAACCTCAGAAACCATCATTGACCTCAATGGAACTGTCATGAACTACAGTGGATGGAGTCATAAAGATGATTACCTGCATGCAATGGGGCATACAGGCACAAAAGAGATCCTTATAGTCCAGATTCTTGCAACTGACCCAACTAAACCAGTGGATGTCCGTTACAGTTTCTATGTGCCAAAGAAACCAACCCAAATAACAAACTCTGTCACCAGCAACAGCAGTAGTAACAAACTGACAGCACCACTCACGCAACCCCAATGGGTGACTGGACCATGGCTTTCTTGTTCTCGAACATGTGATACGGGCTGGCACACACGAACTGTCCAGTGTAAAGATGGGAATGATAAATTAGCTAAAGGATGTCTTCTGTCTCAAAGACCTTCTGCATTCAAGCAGTGCTCACTCAAGAAATGTTAACCTGTGGTTGCAGGCTTCTTGACAGGGAGTCTTGTTAAGTCATAGTCAGCATAACTGGCATAAGATCTAAAGAAGAAACTCAACACTTCAACATACTTTCATGTTGTCTGAAATTATGGGCAGAATCTGCCTGTTTGGACCAAATGAAGACATGCACTGCTTGGAGTGAAAGTGAGGAGATCTTAATATGTCAAATGCACTAAGCAGCATTAGTTGTTACAAGCCCTTTGTATCTGCAAATAAGAAGAGGATAAACCAGTGAAGGGGTGATTGTGGGATATCTCAAGGTTACAGAATCATCTCCCTTTTTTCACCTACCTCTTAACACAGTATGTCCTTAGAAAGTTGTCATACTTACCCATGATACCACAATAGCTTATTTTATACTACTTGTAAATATATTTTGGGGGGTATGTCATTTTATATCACTTGCTCTTCTTGGGAAAGAACAACACTCTTTCTATATGACACAAGTGACTGACCAAAGTATATCTGCAGTTGTTTTTCCCAAAAAAATAGCTGTAGATGTTTACTGGAAAATTAAGAGCTTGCTGCTTTTTTAAAAAAAAACTGATGTAATACATTTCTGACAACAGGAAACACATTTCCATTCTAGGAATTTCCTGACAACAGTTTTGTTCTATGTTGATGCCTTTCTAATAAGACATTTTCACCTAGGTCTATCTCTGTAGCAATAAAGAAGCTGCTAAGAATGCTTCTTTAAAGCAAACTAGGGCATACATATTAGTAATTTTAGAGAACAAAACAACAACAATGAAGATCACTGAAGATGTTCCAGTGTCAAATGTGCTGCTTTTTCTGTGGTACAAAGACTGTTAGCAAAGAACAGTAGGGGAGAAATTTCATAGGTGGGAAATCTTTCTTATTTGAGTGACACCATTCCCAGTCTATCAGTGGGAGGAGCTGAAGGCAGTGGTAGGTGAAGCCATCTTTCCCTCCTTTCTTATTATCTTATTCACTACACCTCTCTCATTTCTCTTCCCTGCTGAAAAGAGGACTGGGGAGGAACAGATCATTCTTTGCCTGGGAAAATCTGAACAGATTATCAAATGAAGGTTAAAATTAGGTCAAGGATAGCAGCTGATCACTAGACCATAGGTTGCTCACCCCTGTTGCCTAGGAAAGCAAAAGTTCCATAAGGCTTCTGTTCTAAGTGTCTTCTAATTAAAAAGTCAACACCAATTCATATAATTATATATATTCTTTATTAGTTCATTTGGTGGCTACTAGAAATCTTAAAGACATGCAATGAATTTGCTATCTACTGAAAAGCTATGATAAAGTCAAACTTCATAGCAAATATTTCTTGAATATAGTAATATTTTGTACAATACTTTTAATTCTAGAGAGTATTGCAGCATTCAAAAATTCCCCAATCCACACACTCATATATGAACACTGAACATGGATGAACAAATTGCTCTTTTACTTTAATCAAGGATGGCTAGTCTCTGCGCATGTAGATTTAATCATTCCATTAACGTGAATGGGGCATTTTTTTCAGGTGCACTCAAAACTCATATGTCTGTAAACTGTATATGGATGGGAGCACCAAAGCACATGTTTTTCTTGGCTGTGGATATTTTCATTTTAATTTCTTTTTGTGCTAAAGAATAGTGTTTTTTTGTAACATGGCATATTTTTGTAGATGAAGAACAGAATTCTAAACTCATTTCCTTGGGAGTAAGCACTATTGAACTCAATAGCATTTACTTTTCAGAAGATATTAATAGTATTGTCTTGTAAAGCCCACAAAAAGTCAGGCTCCAGACAAAAGTGGTGGTTACAGCCATTGTTTACAAAAGTATTTCCATACAACAAATTTTTCCCTCCCCCAAAAAAATTATAGACAAATGATCTTTTTTTTCTTTTAGAAAAGGTAACGTAAATACCTCATCTGAAATCTAATGAAATAGATTCACACACACACACACACACACACACACACACACACACATTTTATTTTTATATACTTTATATATAAAATGTGTGTGTGTGTGTGTGTGTGTTCTGATAAATAATGTTTTAGGGCTAGATTATGTTGTTAAATCACTCAATTTATAATAAGCTCTGTTTACCTGAGTGAGGCCCACCATAGCCATAGTGAGGCTATGTCTGAGACATTTTGAGAATTAGACCCTGGGTAGAGTATAAAGATTTCAGAATGTTTAGACCTCACAGTTATGCCTCTTTTCATAAGGACCAATCATTTACTGTAATTAGCAGTAGCACGTTCACATCTCCAAGTCATCATCAACAAGCTGATTTGATATTAACTGCATTTATTAGATACACAACATGGAGATGCAACAAGTGGGTGGGGTTTTTAAAGTGTGATCTCCATCTTATTCTCTGCTTCAGCTCTAGCCGTGTACAGTTCTGTATGACTAATTTGAAGCAGAAGGGGGCCACAACATAACCAACAAAAGAGTCTTGTGATACGTTATGTGACCTACACTTTCACAGACTGTAGCTCATCACATAAGAAAGACACTTTTCTCTTATCAGATGTCTCTGATGGAGTGAAAACATCTGACATGAAGGGCTAAAGTTCACGAATGTTTATGCGAAATAAAACATGACAGTCTGAGGTGCTACAGGTCTCTTTGTACAAAATGTGGATGGGAATCCAAATATTCAGGATTCCTATGTAAGTTAATCCACTTTTATATGGGGGTTAAGATATCTTCTGGACTGTAGTACAATCTGTGATTCTGAGATGAGGGAAAAATTAATGAAATCCTACCGAGTACCTACACTTGTGTAACTCACTGTTATTCAAGTGGTAACTGGAAGATCACCAAGGTGGAAGTCCTTTTTGTGGTGTATTACGCAGTCAGTTGCAACCACATGATTGAGTGTGTTATCTCTTGGTCCAATCCTTATTACCTGGGTATGACATCCAGCAAAGTGGTATCTGCATGCTTACATTATGGGATGGCCTGTAGAATTCTGGTCATAAGTCATTCCATGTTTTGGAGCTTCTCTTATTAATGTCCTTCAGCTTCTCTCTCTGTTTCATTAAAGAATATCCACCCCAAGAAGAAGTGGAGCTAAATTTATTAGTCCCACCTACCGTAGACCCATTGAACTGATGAATTGTGGCAAGTTCTGCTGATTTAATTGGCCAACTCAAATTTAGGCTTAACAGCTGAATTTAAGACGCATCTTCCTGTAGAGAGAAAAAAGTACTCCTTCTATTTCCCAAGGATGTAGCTATTTTTTTTTCTGACAAAAAGGAGAAAGCAGTGCCAAGTTCAAAAACAAAACAGGAAGAGAATCTGAATCTGTTCTCAATCTTCAACATGCATTCAAAACTAAATTGTAAATTGGCAATCTCTTCAGCTTCTCATTTCAGGATTGCCCTAAACGCCTTACAAAGAGTCCAGGAGGTGCTAGAAATCAGTAAATCAGTAAATCATATTTCCCTATACTTCACTATTAATAATATCATAGGAAATGTTCAACTAAAATGGAACATCATCCATTCAGGGAGAGGAACAACAGAACCCCAAGGGCTACTAAAGTTATTAAATCAGACACAGAGAATAGTCAGCTTACAGGGGTCCCACTTATATGTCATGGGTAAAATAACCAAGCACAGAAAAAAAAAAAACATAATGTGAATTTCACAGTTTCCCTGCAGTATGTCCATCTGACATGTGTAACATGTGATGATCATGGCTAATTTTGGCAAGAATTGGTTAAGAAGAAAAAGGAAGGAGGTCTGTATGTTTTGCCTTTCTGTATTACCCCTTTTTGTTTATCTCCATTTTTCTCCACGCTGCTTTGTATGTTCATTAATGTGAAACTGGTGCCAATAATGTCACTTTATGACCGTATTTGAAACAGGTTAGTCCCAAGGACTCATATCTGATCAGTGATTAGTTATTCACATTTTCTCCAAAACACCCTTCTGTGAACTGACAAATGCTAAAATCACAATGATTCTCATGATTATCTGAGCACCACTGCACTGGGTATAGCTAGCTCCCCTTAACTCAGCCATGAATATGAAAATGAATTTCCAAATTCTCCTAGAAAATTTAGCTTAATTCTCTAGTATTGGATAATAATCACTTTGTCCATGGAAATTTTATCCCATGGGAAAGAAGTGGGAGAGGCGGGTGGTGGTGGAAATGTTGGTAACTGATCACAAATGTAAAAAATATTTTTAAAGCAAACACACTCATGCAAGCATTAAAATAGCAACCTAGCACTGAAAAGAAATAAATAATTTATTGTTTTTACAAATTAGTATGTGAATGGATGTAATGAATTTATTTATTCTTATTTAACATGAAATGCCAGTTGTGCAAATTCAATTATATTTAAATTGTTTTGCTATCACTTTTTGTGTCTCTTTCCCACTTTTTAAATTTATATTTGAATGGAAAGTACTATGTGACTTTATCAACACACAGCACTGGTTGCTTTTATATTGTTTTGGGTTTTTTATGGAATGTGTGTGTGTGTGTGTGTGTGTGTGTGTGTGTGTGTGTGTGTGTGTGTGTGTGTGTGTGTGTGTGTGTGTGTGTGTGTGTGTGTGAATATGGTGCATGCAGGTGTGAGTATGGTAAACGATATGAATAAAAAATATTTGTGTGTATGGAAGTGTGGGTGTATGATACTTAAACAAACAATACTCCTGATTGCACATATATACAAATGTCAGCATACTTATATTGGCATATTTTTTCAACAAGTTGTTTTTTTAAAAAAAACAAGGGAAAAACCCCTACATTGTACCACATTATTCTCCCAGCTTCTTCCTTTTGGATTTCCTTTCCTGAGCAAAAGCATTGTTTATGCAAGCTGTCAGTCAATACTCTGATATTATACTCACAAAAAACAAGGTACAGTGGTACCTCTACATACAAGCAACTCAACTAAGATCAATTCAACTTAAGAGCAAAAAACTGCTGGCGTTTTAACTGCTCCCTTAAAAATGTTTGATGCATCTGCTCTACTTACAATTTTTAATTTTTTTAATTTTATTTATTTATTTATTTATTTTTGATTTTTTTTTAAAAAAATAGGGCTGCTCTACTTAAAAGTTGTTCGACTTAAGAGCATGCATTTGGAACGGATTAAACTTGTAAGCAGAGGTACCACTGTACATGAATCTTGTTGGATGAGTGGAAAAGATCCTACAGCTGTGGGGAGGTGGGTAAATTTAAACTACAACTCTCAGCATTCTCCAGCCACCACAGCTAGTGGCCATAGCTGGCTGGAGGATTCTGGGAACTGCAGTCTACAACAATAGCTTTTTCATGCTCTATGCAAGAGCAAAACAATGTCACCAAAAAGCACAACTTTTCACCCATTTTACATCTTTGTCTTTATATGTTAACCCTGGCAGCAGTAGTGTCTTCGTAGCTCTCAATAAGGCTTAAATAGGACTTCAGTAATAGCTGTAATGTCCCCCAGTTAACCATATAGAAGACTATTTGATTCATGGCATTTTAAACTCGATGTGCATGTGTCTCAAAGTGAGCCATTTACTGTATGTACACAAATATAGGGGTAACAGAGGTTTCCTGGCAAACCTGCAATGCAAAGCCCAAAATGAAACCGCTTCTCTTTTGCATGCACATCTCAGTAAGGACTTAAAATTCCTGTTTCTTGGCTATGCAGACAGGTACTCAAACCCACTGAACAATAGGTTAATCCTGTGGAAACATCTGTATAGAACATTCCCATCAGGGAACTCTTCACAAGACATTTTACCTGTCTACTCAATACGAATAATCCTTATATAATTAAGCCATATTAAACACAACAAGACTTACTCCAGGGCAGGAGATATGTAGGAAAGCAGCCTCAGAATGAGTTAAAAAAACTACCCACCAAACATTAAGAACTGAACAAATACAGATTAATTTATCAAAATACAAACATTTCCACATGAGAACAGTTTTCAATACCTTCCATACAAATTAAGAAAAAGAGTATTAATTACTTCATTTTCTGGACTAATATTACAAGACAATTGTTTTATGTTTAGATAATATCCTTTGATGTTTCCTCTGCCTCAGTACTAACAGCTTACATTTTGTTCATACATGTGTAAACTCAGAATCTTACCATATGAAGAATATTCGTGGACAGATATTTCAATAATGCAATCAGCACTTCTAATCAGGACACCAGTATCTGTTGGGATTATTGTACTTGGAACTGAAGCGTCACATCTGAGGCATTAGTGAGGCAACCAAGTACATAACAGTAATGTTGACAAATAGCTGTGGCTATTTTTGCACATTTTTAGAAGAGAAAAGCACATGAATCCTTCAACCCCACTATCCTTTATTATCATGTCTGAGCTATCAGAATGCAAATTAGACTAGTGTTTAATGGCTGATAACTAACCAGAAAACAAAGTTAAGGTAACTAGCAAGCTACAGGATGCACAAAAAGTTCCTTTAACACCTAAGGAACTCCTACTTCTTACAACAAGCCCCTACACAATGTCTGTTTCAATCCTCATCCTTCAGATTTCACTTCTGGAAGAAAAGGTTGGCCATTATGTTTTCTTTAAAAATTCTAAAATGGGTAATGTTTCCCAATAATTGTCTGTTCTGGCAAGAATCCTGTTGACTTTCTTCATCACATCAAGCATTTCTCCCCTCCAAATGGCCGTCCTTCACATGGTCAGGCAAGCACTGTCTGTGAAAACACTTGTGTAACTAGATGCATAACTGCAAAAGGGAGTACACCAGAGAGGGGAAGAGGTAATGGAGCAAGTTCCTTTCAATGAATAGGTTTTGGCTTCAAATATTTAGAAATTTTCCAGCAGCTAAGCACTAAGTTTTTGGTTGCAGTCACTTTTATTTTCCGTATATCTAAACATACCAAGTTATTGGATCATTTTTCCTCTCGGGCTGCTATCTCACCTAGAGAAGATCCTGATCTTTGGAAGGTCTGGCTTTTCCTCTACCTCCTGGCACGTGACTGAAGATGTGGGATAGCAGCTCCCATGCCCAAGGATTTTTTTAAAAAAGGCTGGCTGAGCAGTGCTGGGGGGGGGGAAATAAAAATTTAAAAAGTGCCAGACCAGCCAGAGGACCAGCTGGTGTTAGGGGTGCGGGGAACCAGCCCCAGGAACAGTTGGTCAGCACTCTGAGACAAAAGAAAAGAAAACCCGGATCATCACGGTCCTAGACTCCTGCCTCTTTAAAAGGTGGATTTTTTAAGCAAGGCAAAAAAATCCTTACATCTTCGGTAGGTCTTGGAAACCTCACTTAAGGGGGTGTTACTGGGTTTTCTTTTCTTTCTTTCTTTTTTTCAAAAAGCCCAGTGACTGTGGGGATGACATTTTTGAACACGGTTTATCTACAAATTTAATCTGCAATTAAAGGGACATGGGATAGAGTCATTTAAGTCTAGAGTAGCCATGTAGCTAGATGGAGGGGTATATAAATTTAATAAATAAGTAAATAAATAAAATAGCTGTCATTCATTTTATTTTATTTTATTTTATTTTACCCCATCTTTCTCCTTATAAAGAACCCAAGGTGACTTACTCTACTTTTCCATGTACACACTACAGGTATTTCCCCCCAAAATCGTGGCACTAAAAATTAAAGGGGGGTCGCATACGTGGAAGTAAGCCTTTCCTGAGGTGTGGTGCTGAGGCGACCTAGAAGCCAAACTGACCTTGAGGTTTCCATTCCTTTCCTGCAACTCTTTCTGGTCAGTTTGGATTCTCTCTCTCTCTCTCTCTCTCTCTCTCTCTCTCACACACACACACACACACACACACACACACACACACACACACACACCACTATTTCCCTTTCCTTTCACCCTCTGACTTTCCAAAATGCCTCTCCATTTTTTATTTTTTATTTTATTTTTAATTATTATTATTTTGCAGAAATCCTGGTGGTCTTTTTGCAGAAATTGGAGCAGAGAAAGGCACTTCTTAATGGGCTGCTCAATCCCCTGAGGCTTTCCCTGCAGAAAAGACAAAGATGGCTCGAATTATTGTAAAAAAAAAAAAAAAAAAAACCACCAAAAAAAAAAAAAAACAAAGCAGAGAGGCGTTTTTGAAAAGGCGTAGAGGAAAGTGGAAACAGTGGTAGGTGGGTGTACTGGCGTCAGTTTGAGTTCTCCCCCTCCCCCATTTCCATTACTTTCCCCAGGATTTGTTCATTTTCTTAATTTGGGATTCAAAAAGTGGGGGGTCTTGTACATGGTGGGGTCTATAGACGGAAAAATATGGTACATCATTAAAAGCAAATATTTAAAAGCTAAAAACAGTTATGCAAGTATTTTAAAAGAATCAAATGCCAGACTAAAATGGTAAACAAAATAAACATTCAAAACCCCCTCTATGTGGGGTTGCCCTTTCTCTCTCTCTCTCTCTCTCTCTCTTTCTCTCTTCCTGAGGCTGCCCATGCCATCTCGGCAGAGGGTATAGTACCCTCCTATTTTTATTGATGCCCTGATTTTATGCTTGTCTGTTGTGGCTTCTTTTATTGTACACCACCCTGAGTTCCATCTCAGAAGATGGGGCAGTATATAAATGTAATAAATAAATAATAAATAATAATAAATAAAAGGAGTAGCCATTTTTAAAAAAACCCTCAAACAGCCAGTCACTAAGGGAAAGGTGGAAGGACAGCAAAGATGGGGCCAGCGTAATCCCTGTGGAAAGGAGTTCTAGAGACTGAGTGGTGCAACAGAGGAGTTCCCAAGACTTAACACTAAGAAGAGAAACAATATTATCATTGTCCATCTTTCTTAAATATCAGAAGCTAGTACCAACCATTTTTTTTTTGCATTTCCTGGCCTTACATTAAATCTCGCACTACATTTACACTTTTATTGGTAATGTGCGTATACCCAAGGAAACTGAAGTGTATGTTGCCAACTTTTATTTTTCATTTTATAAAATGCCTTACCATGATGAATTAACACATGAGAATGCTTACTAAGATTTGTACCATACTAAGAAACACCAAAGGCCAATGTTTCCTTCTGTAAAGCTATGATTAGTGTATCACCAATGTGCAACCCAGCATTTATTATCTTAACTCATATTTCCAGCTTATGTTAATGTAACAACAACAACAAAAGCTCTGTCAAAAACCTGAAGATTGTCATTTCTTGCACTACTCTCTGCTGCAAACTGAAAGTAGATTTCTGCTGTACTGTTGGTATGGTTCATGTGGCTTCAGTTCATGCATAACATGAATGTACACATATACACTCCTGCTTTTTATTTACTGGAAATGAAGAAGAAATACCTCTACTGCTTAAAAATCATGAAAGCTATAACGGACCTAGTGGTTTCTATGAGGAGGGAAAAGAAATGCCAGAACATCTCAGAGCAATCACCATCCTAAAATTTCAGAATATTGTAACTTTTCAAGAGACTTTCTTCACACATCACTGTAGGAGGTCTACAACAGTGTTCCCCAACCCCCGGGCCGCGGACAGGTGCCGGTCCGTGAATCAATCGGCACCGGGCCACCCGGGAGCCGCCTCGCCCCCTTGTTTTGTCTGCCCCGTCCCGGCCAGCTGCCCACCTGCGCTTGGCCCGTCCCATCCCCCCGGCTGGCCCCCTCCGTGGTGCTTCCTCCTCCTCCTCCTCTTCTCTCCCACGGGCAGCCAATGGAAGAAGAAGGCTGGAGGAGCGCAGGAGGAGCCACCGCTGTCGCTGTCGCCTTTGCCTTTGCCTCCCTCCTCCGCCCGGCGGCAGCGGCACATCCTCCTCCTCCTCCTCCTCCTCCTCCTCCTCGCCCTCCAGCAGCAGCAGCCACGGCGGTGGCGGCAGATCAGGCGCGAAGGCGCCCAGGCGGTCTCTGCGCGCCGGGCCGGGAAGATGAATTAACTTCCTTCCCGAGCCGGTGGATGAGGGGGGGGAGCAGCCGGCCGGAAAGCACCCAGAGATCGCCGACGCCGCGCCGGGGAAGGCGAGCAACGAGAGGGGATGGCGGCTGGCGGAAGACTCCGGACGGGCCCGGGCACAGAGCGTGCAGCGGCGGTGGCGGGGGGAGGCTTTCCCAGTCGCCAGCCTTTGGGTTGGGAAGAAAGGAGGGAGGGAGAGAGAGGCCCGGGGGGATCGTTGCGTTCTTCACCGAAGCGCCATCGCCCCCTCCTCACCCAAAAGCGGCCAGTTGATGGGACTTGTGGGCTCGGAGTGGAAGCAGGAAGGCCACCTTCACACACACCCGGTGGCCCCCCGCTCTCCCTTCCCCAAGGGCGCTGGACTGCACGTGGAAGGGGCGAGGGCGCGCTGGAGCCGGCCTTCCTTTTCCCTCCTCTCTTCCCTTCCCTTCCCTTCCTTCCCCCTGCCTGCCTGCCTTCCCTCCCATCTGATGCTTGCCACCTGGGGCCCCGGGGGCGGGCGCTTCTTCCCTAAAGCTCCTCTGGGGATGTCTTTGGACCCGGGCGGCGGCAGGGGAACTGCCGGGGGGGCGCCGGAGATCCGTCCCCTCTTGCGAAAAGGAACGGCGCCCGGGGCACGGGGTGGGTGGGTGGGGAGACTCCAAAAGAGACCCACCGGGTGTCAGATCTCCGTTGGGTGGGTGGGTGGGGCAACGGGGGGTGGGAGGAGAAATCGAGTGGAGATGGATAAATAAAATACATCACTTTATATTCATTTTTTGGTGTAGCTGTATTTTATTTTGAAGGCATGTTTAAATACAATTAAATTAAAATTATTAAATCAAAACAAGCGGGCCAGGGAAAAAATATCAAACATTTACCGGTCCGCGGCGATAAAAAGGTTGGGGAGCACTGGTCTACAACATCACTGACTATGAACTGGGGATAAAATCTCTGGATTAACCCCCCCCCCAAAAAAAAACAAGGGCATGCCACTTTGCATGCTTCTCCTTTAAAACTGGGTACCAGTGTACAGCCTGAACTGTACTATTGAATTAATAATACATATTTACAATAACAATGACAATGACAATAACAATAAGAAAGCATATACAGTGACAAGTTTTTGTTTGCTGACACCAAGAAGCACCCAGACTGATTTTTCCCCTTTCCATGGGAAGTGAAACTGGGTACATATCTCAATACTATACTCTGCACCAACAAAGAGAAAAAACAAATTCTAAATAGCCATTTTATTTTTGCAACATTGTTCTTTGGAGCATTAATTATAACAGCCAAACATTCTATTATATTAATCATGTACCATCAAGTCTGTTCTGACTTAGGGTTTTCCAGATAGAGAATACAGTACTCAGAATTGGCTTACCATTCCGTGCAGTTTGCTGGAAGCCAAACAGGCTGACACTATTTGAAGGAAACAAAGTGGAAAATTGAATTTCCAGCCTCTGGCTCCACAGCCAGATACCTAATCCACTGATTGATTGATTGATTGATTGATTGATTGATTGATTGAGTGAGTGAGTGAGTGAGTGAGTGAGTGAGTGAGTGACTGAGTGAGTGAGTGAGTGTGAGTGAGTGAGTCAGTGAGTGAGTCATCCATTCATTGAGAGGAGGAGGGCATTCTATATTAGGCAGTATCTCTCTCATAACCCTAACATTACAAATTAAATGATCTCTCAAATCCTTCAGGCCTCTTCATTAGGCAACAAAACTTGATCTTTGAGTAGAAAGTCTTCAAAAGGGCTAGATTTGGTAGCAAATCTCATGCAGTCAAACTGCTAGAAAGGCAAAATGGAATTCTGGATTCAGTATGAGACAGTTTTGAGAAATGTATCAGTTCTCTTTAGAAGATTTGAAGCAGAAAAGCACAGTTATATAAACATAAGGTTGGTATCCTGTTTCCTGGGGATGCACTGCAGAGTCTGATTGATCATTTTTCTGGTTCGTGCCCATCTCTAATATTAAACAGAGATTAATTGGGTATACTCCATGTAACTAAATCTTTGCAGTTCAACCAACTGGATCCAACTGAATAATCTTTACCTATTATCTGTCTATAGAACTTTCATATGTTCATTATTTTAATTCTATTTGTATATTGCTGCCTAGATGCCCTAAGCACATCCAATCTCGCCTGATTTCGGAAGCTAAGCAGGGTCGGCCCTGGTTAGTACTTGGATGGGAGACCACCAGGGAATACTAGGTGTTGTAGGCGCCTGGAGTAGGAACGGGCAAAACACTCCAGTATTCCTACCAAGAAAACTCCATGGGCATGGAGTCATGAAGAGTCGGTCACGACGGTAATGACACAACACACACACACACATTTGTATATTGATTTTTGTTTTCCACTACGCCCAGAGTAGTGGAAAATAACTCATATAGAATATTCCAGCATGCTTTAATATTTTGTCAGAAATAAAGCTACACCTACGCCATGTGGCCTTCCCCAATTCCCAGTTCTCTTTATATGCTGCTGCTACTGTCATCTGGTCCCTCTGTAGCTGTCATACCATTTGAAGTCTGCATGTTCTTTTTCAAGAGCAGCCCCGTTAATGGCACATTTATTATAAGGAAAATGGAGCAAAGAGCAGCTGCCTAGGGTCTTATTTCAATCACTAGATAGTATCTGTACCTATGGACACAGCTTCCTTTGATACAAACATAAACTATGACAAGATTTTGAGAGCAAAACACCACATTCACATTCTTGCTATATAGAGGGACACACTTGGCTTTTTTCCTTCAAAATTAGTTGGGGACAATGTGAGATTTTTACCTTCTGTGCCTTTAAAAACTGGGTTACACATCTTTTTCATTTTTTCTTTCAAAATGATTTGGGGATCAGATCATTATTCTGTGAATAAATATTATCCCAAACATAAGGTAACATTACATACAACTCTATTTCACTTTCATCCATCTAGATTTCTTTTTTTAAAATGTGTATTTCAATCTTCCATGAATTCTAATGAGTTAGCAGTATGGTTAGCATTGTGGTTAGGACTTGAGATTATTGTACAAGTGTTGTATATCCTGAACACTCTGGCAATTTAGCCACTGTATGAGCGAACCTATTTAAAGCACACAATTCACTTTCCCTGGGAAACATTAGAACTTAGAAGACATAGTGATGCATAGTTTGACAGGCAGCCATGTAATCTAATGAGTGGGTATCATAAATTTTCACTCTGATTTGAAGATATAGAATAATTTTGTTGTATATTTTTTCTTAACGGAAAAACACTTTCAAAAAAAAAGTCCGTCCTAAGTGGCTTGCATAAATTTCACATCAAAATAAGAATCTATCATTTTGCGTTAAGTATTACCATAGGCATACAACTATGCAACATTCCCTCTTCTTTAATGAGATCCAGAATGCTTAGAAGAGTTTTAATGTATACTTAACTCTGGCAGTTGGTCTGAAGGATTCTGTGGATCCAAATCAACTGTCTTTACAGATTGGCTCACTGTCCCTAAAGGGACAGTTCCATCAACAGATGCTAGATCAACAATGGGCGTTTATAGACGACCCCTAAGCTCCACTGCAAATGGCTGCAAGCTCCGGAGCTTAAAAATGTTTCCCCACCAGCTCCAGAGTTTGCAGACAATTAAGTGCGACCCCGCCCACCTAAGCGCAGCCCAGCGCACTTTTCTTGTACCTGCTCTTGGGAGGTGAAAAATATTTGATGCGGATGTGCTGGGCTCTCCTCGCTTCTTTTTGTTTTTGTTTTTTGCCTCCCGCCCCTTTAAGAGGAACCAGGAAGTGACCGGGGCTCCCCCGGCAGCGTCCACCAACATCGGGAGGTAAGGCTTTATTCTTGTCCCTTTTTTTCCTCCCTCCCCTCACGCAGCCAGCAGCCAGGAAGTATGGAGGGGTGGAGATGCACGAAGAGCGACAAACCCCTAAGATCTCTGGTCCGAATTTAAGGGGCCAGTGGATCTTAGTGGTCGTGTAAAAAGGCCCAATGTTGCAGTCCCCATCACCCCCTCAGTGGCCCTGGGAACTGTACTGTATTCTTTGCCATGCCATTTGTCTGAACACAAATGATTGGTAACATGGGAATTTTTGTTCTGTCATGTTTACATCCAGGTTAGAAAATTGTCATACTGTGAGTGAATTTATCATAAATTGCAATTCTTTTGTAAAGTGTTTTTAAATCCTTAATTTATTTATTTAGATATGGATGAGTAAGCAAAATGGAAGCAAGCAAGCAAAAACTCTATTTAAATAAATTGTCATAAACAATTTTAACTCTGAAAAACATTATTTTAAATAAATTTGTCATTTGTGTTGTTATCATTGTTCTAGTTACCTTGAGTATTGTTCTTTGAAAGAAAGGAGGAATATGTATCTAACAAAGAAGTATTCCATATAATGCACAACATAAAATCCTACAATGAAAGGACTAAATATATAACATAGTTTAAAATGTTTTTTGATAAATTCCTGTTTTGCCAATTTTCTGAAATGTATTTTCTTAAATACAGTGGTACCTTGTATAAAGGAATTAATTCATTCCAAATGAAATTCTATTAAGCAAGTTTTCCTTTATACAAATTTTCAATAGGAATGCATTGTAAACAGAGTAATTTGCCCCATATGTGATGATGTTAAGCAAATTTTCCCTATCTCCAGAATATTTTATGTTGTACAGATTTTATGTTATACAAACTGTTTGTTATACAAGGGTCCACTGTATGTTAATAGCCACATAATGATTTTCACTGTGCTTTCACCACTGTTGTACCTTGAAACAAAGAGTGCTCTGCATTAAACATTTTTATTTGAAGTCTTTAATAAGATTATTAATACTGTACTCTCATCAGCAACCCTTTGTATATACATATGAAGACAATTAAGCCTCCCCTACAAGATGCAGTTCCCTCACTCTTACTTAAGAAAATAAAAACTAGACAAAACAAGTACTGTATACAGTGGACCCTTGTATAACAAACAGTTTGTATAACATAAAATTTGTACAACATAAAAAATTCCAGAGATAAGGGAAATTTGCTTAACATAATCGCCTATGGGGAAAATCTGTACAACATAAAATGGGATTACTCAATTTTCAATGCATTCCTATGGGAATTTGTATAAAGGAAAATTTGCTCAACATAATTTCATTTGGAACAAATTAATTCCTTTATACAAGGTACAACTGTATTTAAAAAACTCAAATATTCATCAAAGATATTAAAGGAGAAGGGCTGGTAAACCAGGAGATTCCAAGCACAACTTCCATTGAACAACTCTTTAAGATCTGATATGGCTATGAAATTTGCCGCCTCCTGGGTGCCTACTATTTAACTCTACTTCTGCTGCATTTCTATATTTATAAGATAAAACAATATCAATACACCATAAACTCTTCTTGCCCCCCCCCACAGCGAAATAAACAGGTGAGACAACTTTATTTGGGTATAAACACGGGCCTCGCTTTATTAGTTTGCCATTGTCTGAATACCTGTCGGAGAGTATCAACTGAGGCCCGGCCCACTAGAATGTCACAGGCGTTTTCACTCTGAGTGACCACGCCTAGGGAGGCAGGGAAATTAGTCACCCGTAACCGCGCCTTCTCGGTGGCTGGCCCCTCACTTTGGAACCATCTTCCGAGTGAGCTGCGCCATGCATAGTCCCTGTCCGCCTTCAAAAAAGTGTTTAAAACCTTGCTTTTTAGGGAGGCATTTGGCGACCTGGATTAGTTTTTTCCCCCTTTTTGCGCGGTCTTGCCGATGACTTATCGACTCCTTTGTTGAGTTGCTGTATATTTTATGCTATATTTTTCTCCTTCATTTTTTTTTTAATTTTCACTTCAATTGATATATTGTTCCTTTTGGGGCTGTATTGCCGTCTCTGTTCACCGCCCGCAGTTCCTTCGGGAAAACAGGTGGTATAAAAATGAACAAATAAATAAATAAATAAATGTCAACAAATTAACATCAACTTAGGGGCCTTAGTGCAGATTTCAAGTTAGGACCTCAGGGGTTCCCGGGACCCCTCCAACAGGCCATTTAATAGGCGAGTCACCACCCCCTGGGGGCCCTGTCCCCCAAACAGTGCACCCAGGGCCAGTAAATTCCTATGCCCCACCCCGGGTCTACGGGCCCCATTATTTGTTTTTCATGGCCCAGGGCAGCCTCCAAGCACATCTTTCCCCCCAGCGCTGTAATCTCCAGATCTGTAGCACTGCGGGGTTGGATGAGCAAGGGTCTAACTTTGGAATTTGACTCACCGAGTGCCTTAACTTATCCGCACTACCGCCAGCATGGCCAAACTAGGAGCTCCTAAGTGGGTCCCACTGCGAAGCACCAGTGTGGCATGGGCAAAAAATCCCCGTCCCCCCCACAGCCAATCTGGGCAAGGGTCAAAAAATCCTATCCGGCCCCACATGGTGACCAGTTACACTCACACTAGTACTAAGAAACGAGAAGTGGGTGGATGGGGCACGATTGCTGGCCAAAGACGCTTGGGCCTTCTGGGAGGCCCCTTTTATAGTGCCCTCCCCCTCCCTCTCTCAATTCACGGGGCTTCTCTGAGTCTTGCACTATTTTGCCAGGGAGGGCAAAGCGGCCCCTTTGGAGAGCCTCAGAGGAGCTGGACCTTCTACATCAATCATAGCATGACCCCTGGAACATCTGATCATTTTTTAAACTAATGGATGCAAAATAAAATATCTGTCTGTCTGCCTGCCTGCCTGCCTGCCCGCCCACCCACCCGGCCGCCTGCCTACCTACCTACCTACCTACCTACCTACCTACCTACCTACCTACCTACCTACCTACCTACCTACCTACCTATCTATCTATCTATCATTTGGGTGGTATATTTCATGTTAGTACAGTAGCAGACTTGTCTCTATGCATGACATTTTCATGCCTAAAGAATCAGATTTGTAGATCAAGCCCATGTTTCCTACTGTATGACCAATGAAAAAAGCAAGCTAAATTTTAAAATGTAGAGGTGATAAAAACCACCTAGATGCCCTAATCAAATCCGATCTTGTCTGATTTCGGAAGCTAAGCAGGGTCGGCCCTGGTTAGTACTTGGATGGGAGACCACCGGGGAATACCAGGTGCTGTAAGCACCGGGAGTAGGAACTGGCAAGCCACTCCAGTATTCCTGCCAAGAAAACTCCATGGACATGGGGTCACAAAGAGTCGGTCACGACTGTAATGACACAACACACACACACACAGAGGTGATAAAAGCTTGTGCTAAGTCAAACTATTACTATATAAAGAAGTAATATGTCTAAATATGAGCTAAACTTTCTGTTGACCCAAAGTACCAGAAATGAATACTTTAAAACATGCATGGAAATTAAAATGAAGCAAATTTCTAAATCATGTTTTGCTTTACATTTACATATTATTTTCTCAAGATACCGTAGCTTCGATTTGCAAAGGGTATATTTTATGTTGCATACCACTGTACCACTTCACATGCATGGTATGTGTTCATATATTCCCTGGTGCACTTTATGATTTGATCAAGTCTCTGTTGGAAATGAGAACTAAGCCTCTACACCCATCCCTTCCAAATAATTCTGGATTTCAAATGTTGCCTGTTAAATTTAGTATGTTCCCCCCTCACTCAATTAAACTGTGCCCATTTATTCACCAAAATGAAACACTTACAATCAAATTTTCAATTTCTCCCTCGTTCCTGAAGCATTATATCTGTACCATTCATAAAAGAAATATCCACATTAATAATATGATGATTGCCTACAAATTAAAATTATTATTTATGTATGTAATGAATTCTGTCCAATCAATTGATACCCATTCTGGCAAACATACGGCTGTCAAAAAATGAAAAATAAATGGGAACAGAAACATGTGATGCTACATTTGTAACTGGAAGCCAAGAAATCCTTTCACATACCTTCCTGACTAAGCAACAGCCCTTGTAAACAAAACTCTTACTGGGTTCTCAGCGACAAACCACAAAATAAAAGCAAGGGTCATTTGCCACTTGAAGTGTCAGGGTAAACAATTTACCATTTTAAGGGAACCCCCTTCGTAGGACATGCTGATTGTATTATCTGTTTCTGGTTTGCTACACCAAAATGTTTTTAAAATTCTCCTTCACTAAGCAGTTGCCTGATATAAGTGAGCCATCTGCTGGTGCGTATTATTCATTGCATTTTTTCACTTTCTTTTTCAGCTCTGACCCAGAATATTTAATAACACATATAAGCACCCCATTATCTGGAGATGTTTGCTTGATGCAGTGGTTTTGTTGACTGATTTATGTTATGATTTGATGATATGTGTCCATGTGCTGTGTTGTTTCCCATTGCTTATTAATCACTCAGAGTGTGTTTTGCACTAAAATAATGTTTGGTATCACATCTATCAACAGCAACTTGAGACGTTATTGGCAATGTGAGATGGTCACAGCAATTACCAGGGTAACTTCCATCATCAGAGCCCTTCTCTTGTTCAGTTTGATTAGCAGGGCTAGGTTTTAACATTCACCCCCAAAACAAGTATATAATAGCCTGACATTGAGTGCTCCAAAATTTGCCTAGAATATTTTTACAAGATTATACAGTTTGCTCATTTTGGACAAACCCAGAATAAGAGGTATACAGAACTAATGTATTAAACACTTCTTATGACAAACTGGCACATTTTCTTCTTTGGAATTCACACTCTAGTACTCTAATGGAACTAATTGCCTCGGGAGAGAGTGAGTACTCCAGCACTGGAGGCATTGAAGAGAAATTTAGACCACCACCTAGTAGATATTCTTTGATTTGTATTGAGCAGGGGGTTGAACTTGATGGTCTTGTCTGCCCCCTTGAACTTCATGATCAGCATCATTTGTCTGCCCCCTTGAACTTCATGATCAGCATCATTGCAGTTCAGATGAAATAATACTTTCACCATAGAAGCAGCTGTATGAATCAGTTTGAAGCAGGTTATAGTTCCCAATTAAGGCTAGTCTTGTCCATAGTAACCCAGGGTGGACATGTACAGGACTGTTTTAGCACATCTGATCTCGCCTGATCTTGGAAGCTAAGCCAGAGTCAGGCCTGGCTAGTACTTGGATGGGCAACCACCAAAGAATACCAGGTGTTGTAGGTGCTTGGAGTAGGAACTGGTAAACCACTCCAGTATTCCTGCCAAGAAACTCCTTGGAAATGGGGTCACAAAGATTCGGTCATGGCTGTAATGATACAACAACAACAACAACAACATCTTCAATGAAGATTTAGTCATTCTTAGGGCAGACCCATTGGCATCATCAGGAATTACAGTTCCCGTAATTATACTGTATTGTCCCACTAATTTCAGTCAATCTGCTTCAAGCATGATCAGGTTTGGAGCTAAGAGTTAAGTTACTTTGCTAATCTGATGTTTACTAACAGACAGTAAGTAAGAATCTGTAATTGTATATCAAAGTGGTTTCATGTTCTGACTAATTTTAATCACCTCTGTCCAGTGTCCAATTTAGAGTACAATCTTGCAATGGGGCTTCCTCTCAAATAAGAGTGTTTTAAGATTCTGCCTTGAAACAGCTCCAGTTGCAAGCAGCAGGGGGGAAAGACTCTGCTGCCCCTTACACATACACTTTATACGAATGCTTCCTCAGATATTGTCCAAACACCAATAAATAAAATGTTCATTAACAAAATCTTAAATGTTCCCAAAAGAGCTGTAATATTCAATAGATAAAGCAGAAAAGTGAATTAGGAAAATAATGATTTTTAATAGCAGACTGCCACCTGGCGGTGAAATCGTTAGGTATTCCATGTCAAAATATTTTTAAGGTGGACTGTATCTCTGAATCCCCCGTCTTCCAAACAGCCCATGCACACACACATCCTCTCTCCTCCCACCCCATTTTTCTTCAAATCAGGTGGAAAGTTTACAACAGTACCCTAAAACCAAATAGGCCACAAATTACTGCATGTAGATGTCCCATACACTGAACAGCCAGTGGATTTTTAGAATGTTCTGCTTGTAAAACTTCTATTTCATTCAACATTTCTTTATGTTTCCATTTGTCTAACATAAGTGCAAAGCTTATATTAAAATATAATAGCATTTAAGGTGTCGTGTATTTTAGTTTTTGTTTTGTTTCTTTAGATTTTATCTGATATGCTGGCACAGGCTAACACTGTTTCCTACAAAACTGTCTCTCTCAAAACAAAACAAAAAATCTGAAGGAATACAACACATCACCAAATTGTCACCAACATGAGTAAACTTTGGAACTGTTATCCAAATTAAGATCAGCTAGAGAACAGATGTTAGATTTAAAGTGGGGGTCAAATATTGTTTTCCCTTTGCATTCCCATTAAAATGTGGATATTGCCATGACTATAAGTATTAAGCGAGCAGAAATGTAATATTTTAAAAGACATAAATAATTGCCTTTGCTTGCATATGTTTCAATACATTTCATTATATAAAATAATTCCCCCTGAAGGCTGATTTGTTACCTGGTGGGTCTCTTTGGATAGCAGCCTAAAGCTTCCATCTAGACACATTGTGGATTCCTATTGAGTTCACAAGCTTAATACCAGGGAAAGTTGCAAAAGACTGGACCAGTGGCTTCCAACCTTGCTGTTTTTCGATTGCAGCTACCAGAAACTCTGGAATGCATGGCTGATGGTGAAAGCTTCTGAAACTGCTGTCCAACAACACAAGGAATATACAACATTGGGAACCGATGGATGATATTAAACAGGCTATGCATTTCAAGACATGCTTAGCTTTATTAGTTTTTTCAGTGACCAGTTTGAAAATTCACTTTTACCCTCATTTGCCCTGACATTTCACATCTGCTTGCTGATTTTGATTAGGGATTTCCATGGGGTTTAAAAAAAAATCTCCAGAGTATCCTACTGCAGCAGCATCATTCAAAGCTGGTACTTTGCAGCATCTGCTACATTTCTTTCTTGCATTAAAAAAAGCAGTACGGGAAATCATTCTCAGGAAGGAGAATAAAATGCTGCAGGTGAACTGCACCTCCAATCACCAGCAACTAACCTAATTGATGAGAATAATAAAAGGAACAGAAGTCTCATAACAAATAGAAGGCTGCACTTTGCCCACTTCTCTTCTAGTGCCTCCTAACCTGTGGTATTATACCTTGCTTCAGTTGATGGAGAGTTAGTGCCACTCTGGACTGTGCTGAATATATCTTACATTCAGCCCCGGAAAGGTACCAAGAATCAAAAATTAGCTGAACAAAACTAACCTGGCATTATATATATTACAGATCCAATGTTATTTGAACCAAACACATAGAAACCTCAAAACACTAGTCAGTACCAACACTTTGCATATACTACACATAAACTGAGTACAGGATGCAATATGTGTGTGTGAATACGCAGCAATATTGTTATGAGCAACATGTCTCCCGGCACAGGCTTTGGATCTAGGAAGCAAATCATGAGGACTAGATCACCATGTTGCAATTGGTCGTTGTTCAAAGGCTCAGTGAAAGAAATTATCTGAAGCTTTATCTCAATGCACAGCAGCTGACGCAACAGAGAACTTTGGATTCTGAAACATTACTTGCTCCAGACGTGCATATTTGTTCTTCACCCTGGGTCTCTAGAAGAGGTGGCTGGGGAAAAAACGTGCAATCCAACTGGTGGACATCTCAGGCATGTTGGATTAGCTGTACTGCTGAAGTTTAGTTGGGATTTTAAGATGCCTATACTGTTCTGGCTGTACCCAGACAGAAGTATCTGTCAATGTAGTTTTGAAATCACATAAACATCTTAAAAGGTAGAGGTGCACAGTAGACCATAAGCATCAGGACAGCTGTCAAAGAACAATAAGCTACAAGTGTATTGCAAGTCTTGAGTACTTTTCAGGACATTTGTTCTTAGGAAGTAGGAAAGAATTCAGTTTCTCAGTGCTAGAGAAGCCACATACAGCAGTGCAGATTTAAAAGAAGTGAACAGAAGGACATCAGATTGTGCTTCCTGATACTACTGTTTCCTTCGGTGGTTAGGGGCTGTTTTAAAAAGTAACAGTTGTACAGTTTAATTAAAACATGAAACCTTGCCAGGTACTGATAGGCAGAGTCCAGAAATTCACCTGTTCTAGAAGCTATCCTCTTGGGGGCAATTTATACTACTGTTCCACTGTTCTAGAAATCAGTCCAAGGGTTTTGCAGCAGGGGAGCAGTAAAATGACTTGTACTTGGATCTTGCTCTTTGAGCTGCTAGAATCACTCACTCTCTCTCTCTCTCTCTCACTCACACACACACACAGAGGGAGGGGGCTGGCGTGAGAGAAAGAACTGCAGGCTCTCTCCTTTGCCCTAAAAACCTTGGCTCCCCAGAAGGGCTTGGAAGCGCGTGGGTAGAGGGAAGAAAAGGATCTGGCAGGGACAAGAGGAGATCAGCTTGGGTGGAAAGGATTCAAGTCAAAAGTTCCCTCTCCTCTGCACCGTGTCCTCTCTCCTCTCCCTCTCCCTGCCCCTGGAACACGGAGCAACCGCAGAGGCGTCTCCTACGTGGAAATCCTGAGCCGCTGGCAAAAGGCAGAGAGGGGAAGGCGAGGGATGGGAGCCCGGCCTCGGGTGCTTTCCTTGGCTCCTGCGTGCGTGCATGTGTGTGCAGTGGAGGTCTCGCTCGCTCGCTGCTGCTTCACCCTCCCCACCCTGGCCCGCACTCCCCTCCCCTCCTCACGGAGGGCGTGGCGGCCGGCCAGGGCTGGAAGGCAGGCATCCAGCAAGGAGGTGGACGGAGCCACCGCAAGTTACGCACACAGTGAGCTCAAAAGCTGGCGGGGGCTCAGCCCGCGCGTCCCAATAAAGGGGAGCGCGGGTTGCCCGGGCTCTCACATTCAAGGCGAACCGGCCGAGGCGCTCGCAGCCGCTAGGGCTCCCTTCGCGCTCGCTCACCGTCCTCGGACTCGCCTGCGTGCGAAGGGGAGAGAAGCCCAAGTGCCGCCCGAGTTCCTCCGCGCCTCGCATCGGGGCTGCAAGCCAGCGCGCCAGCTTCGCGCCGGGGAAAGAGAATCGGGTCCCGCGGGCACCTCCCGTCAGGAATCCGGGGAAGTTTGGAAGCCTCGCCCGCGCGCCCGCCCGCGCCTCCCCCCCCTCTCTCTCGGGAGCTCCAGGATGAAAGGGGCGGCGGCGCTGAGCCTGGCGCTGAGCGCGCTGGGGCTCTGCCTGGCTGCTTGTGGAAGCCCGGCGCCGGTGCACCAGCACCAGCCCCAGCCCCAGCTGGAGGAGGAGGAGGAGGCGCTAGTACTGCCTGTGCGGCTGGATCCCACCTCCGGGCAGCGACGGCCGCCGGCAAGGAAGGCGGGCGCGCGGCTCTACAGCCTGGGCGCCTTCGGCGAGCACCTCCGCTTGGAGCTGCAGCCCGACAGCGGCTTTTTGGCGCCGGCCTTGACGCTGCAATACGTGGGCAACCGGCCGGAGGACGAGCAGCGAGACGACGAGGGCGCCTCCGAACGCCCCGTCGGCGCCGCCTTGGTCAAGTGCTTCTACTCGGGCACCGTCAACGGGGACCCGGGCTCCGCCGCCGCCCTCAGCCTCTGCGGAGGCCTCCGCGGGGCCTTCTACCTGCGCGGGGCCGAATATCTCATCCAACCGGCCAACGTTTCCCGCCCGCGGGAGGGAGGAGGAGGAGGAGAAGAAGAAAAAGAGCGGCTCCAGCTCCATGTCCTGAGGCGGCGGAGGAGGAGGAGCGGTGCCCGCAGCCCGGGCGGCGGGGCGAAGTGCGGGGTGACGGACGAGGGCGACCCGTCGACTGTCGAGGGCGAGCGCAGCAGCAGCGGGGCCAGCCGGCGCAGCAGCAGCAGCAGCAGCAGCAGGCACGGCACGTGCAGCGCGCAGGTATTGGTCGGGCTCTGGCTGCTGGGTCCTCCCCCTTCCGCAGGGGAAGGCAGCCTCTGCGCCGCCGCCGCCGCCGCCGTCACCAAGCCCCGAGCGAGGAAGGCGCTTGTGGGACGCCGGCGGGATGCTGCGTGGCACGCATGCGTGCGGACTCGCACCCTGTCGCTCGCCAACCCCGGACGGAGTGGTCCAGAGGCTCCCTTCCTCTTGTTGAGATGGGTCCCGCCGAAGCCTTTGCGGGGCACGGGTTGGGCGTGGAAATGGAAGGCGCCGGGTGGGGTGGGGAGAATCTGCCCTGAAATTTGCCTTGCTGTGGAGAAATTTGCCTTTCAGCGCACAGCCAGGCGGGGTAAAAAATAATTAAAAAATAGCTCGTGCTCAATCCAGAGCAAAGCCCTTAGCGCTGCATAGCTGAGACAGGCTAAGAGTGCTACTTGTTTGAATACTGCTTGGGATCTCAGGACGGGCAAGTGCCATAATGTCCGGTCCTACGTGAGTTTGTTTCGCAAGGAAGCCCCATTGATTCCAGTTAGTGCTGTTTCCTTGCCCCTTATACATTTAGGCATGTCCAAACTTCAGCTGTCCACATGCTTTGGACCGCAGCTCCCACAGTCCTTTGCCATTGGCAATCTAAGCTTAGAATTCTGGGAGTTGTGGTCCAAAACATCTGGAGGGCCAAAGTTTGGACATGCCTCTTAGCCAGTGTGCAAGGAATGTCTTCTCCAAAGTATCTGATTATGGCTTACTATCATTGCTCCAGTGTGACATTTTGAATTGTGCTCACTTCCTCAAGACTAGTGGTTGCCAACCTTGTTCTTGGGCTAATACTCCCAGAAGCATCCAACTGTGTTGGACAGGACTTGTGGGAGTTGTACTCCAAGAACAAACTGGGTCCCATGGTTGGGAGCAGCTGTTCTAGAAAGTAATCGGGGGGGCTGCAAAAGTACATCTTCATGAGTTAAATTGACTGTATACTAAGTGTGCTGCAATATGAATGAAAAGGGCAAACACTTACATCCTAAAGAAATTTAAGATGTGATCTACTAAAATCTTTTATTTTGGGCATATTTTCAGAGAAATGAGGACTGTGATGATGTTTAGCTAAATGGGGTGGCAATGAGATATGTGGAATTAGAATCATCCTGGAGCAAGTAGTCCGCTTATTTGTACATTTGCTTGGAAATGTGCCAGATGGAGATACATATCTTTTCCCCCCAAGATTTGCTGCTGTTATAGTGTTTTCAGGTATAATAAGAGATGTGCAGTTCAGTGAGAGTTAGGTTGTAATTTTACACTCGATAGGAAGATTAACTCACCTTCTGAGTAAGCAGGACTGCACTGCATGTCTTGTGAATGCTATAAAATATCTTTTCATTTGGTAGGTACTTGAACAGGCAACCTGCAGTCTTATGTATACAGTATTAGTTAGAAGGCGTGCTGATGTGATTGGGGCTCAGTTTCAAGAATTTCTATTTAAAATTGGGTTATAAATCAGAAATGAATATATCAGATTCCTTTGGGATGTTCTTGTGTTCTTAAATGCCCATGAAAACTTGAATAGATGGTGCTTCATTACAGTTCCAGGTCTTACCTTAATCTGTAGGTAAGTGCTGGAGTTAATTGCAACCAGAAGCTGCAAATAAGCTTCACTTATCTTCATAAAACCCAGCACCCATTTCTAGCACCCAAGTTACTTCAGGTATAAATTTGATCTGCCTCACTTGATCTCGAGGAGTGACTCAATAGAAACCTCACAGAATGTTAATTCATTTTCCGAAATCTGAGAAGTAGAAACACATGCTTGTGAAACAAACTTCCCTGCCTTTCTTAGTCTAATCTTCCCCGAGTTTCTTTTAGTTCCATGGGTAAGAAAGAGATGAATAGCACCAATACCTAAATGAAAACCCAATGCTGTTTGTGTATCCGGTAACTGGCATGGTCACTTAAGAGTGGGAAAATTCCACAGAATATGAGAGAGAGAGAGAGAGAGAGAGAGAGAGAGAGAGAGAGAGAGAGAGAGAGAGAGAGAGAGAGACTGGGTAGGTGGGTGGGGGGAATCAACAAAGAATTAAGTTCATTAAATATATGCTCATAAGGGTGAAATCAGGCTCTTATTGACTTAAAAGTATCCTAAATGGTGTCAACTGTTGGACAGTATGTTCATTCATTGAAAGAATATCTAAAGCCATTGGCATTGACACAGGTGTGGTGGAGGAGGTGTAGTTCCAGCCTAAGAAGGACTTGTGAATGAAAGCCATTTAGCATGACTCATACCACCAATGAGAGAGCAGAGGAAAGGCACTCAAAGTAACAGAAGGGCACATTATGTCAAGCATATAATGTTATGTAGCAAGGTCACAAGAAAGTGGGTCACAGAAGCAATCAACGAGTTGGCACATATTTTTATTCCTGCACTCTACGTTCCACGTGGAGCCCAGCAATCTTGGTCAAGAGTTTTTACTATCCAGTGCCAGCATGACATAATCCATATGAGTTTCTCACTTGAGGTGTGGAAAGGTTGTGTGAGAGTCACTACTTTCAAGCTCCAGTCCTTGGGATCATGCTATTTTAATCCTAAAACCAGTCCTTGACAGAAACCTAGTGCCAGTTTCTTTTGATTATTTATGGTTGTTGCTGTTTTAAAAGTACAACTTTTCATACAAAAATCACATGTCAGGATGGATGGCAATGCTCCTCCTCAGGATGTAGGACCTCCCATTGTTCTTAGGGGGGAAATGACATATGCTCTGGGAAGGTCTTTGTTATAATGATCGGGAGGATGTGGATGGAACTGTTGCCTGAAGCGCTCATGACTAGAAAAGGGTGGGTAATCTCTTCTCAGGGAAGATGGCAGCAGGGAGACTGCTGTTTCTCAAGAAAGAAGGACTTTGGGCTATTCCCCCTTTGCATAGAGAAAAGGACTTTCTATACTCCTTGAGCCTCAGAACTGGAGGTCTGCTGCAGTCTCCCAACCCATTCATTATTAGCAAGGTGCTTCTGTTTGTTTGCCAAGCTGATGCTGAATTTGCTTTCCAGACCAAGCAGAGAGATGTTACCTTCATAATAATGTTACATGTTAATAATGTGGAAAGCCAGGAGAGCCCCATCCTTGTGCCTTGGCATGTGTAGGAATATGAGCAGATGTAAGGTGATGTAGATGCATGCCTTTGGTGGGACCATGGACCTAATCCTCATAAGGTCTTTCTTTCCAGGACTTCGACTACAGGTTGGCGACAAGCATTTATTCACAACAGAAAAGGGGGATGGTGCTGCAGTTTTTTAATGTTATGTTTTAGAATGTATTCCTTGAGAGCTGCAGCCTTTGTAAACGACAGTTGGTTAAAGCTGTTTGGGCTTAAGACGCTCCAAAAATAGTTCAGAAAAAAAGCAGCTCTGTCTGTTATTCATAGTTCTTTTTTTCTTTGTTCTTTTTTTTTAATTAACGCAGACAGTAGAAGTGCACGGAGGAAAAGGTTTGTGTCAAGCCCTCGTTATGTGGAAACCTTACTTGTAGCAGACCAGTCTATGGCAGAGTTTCATGGCAGTGGACTCAAGCACTACCTCCTTACCCTCCTGTCTGTGGCCGCTAAGTTGTACAAGCATCCCAGTATTCAGAACTCCATTAGCTTGGTGGTTGTGAAAATAATGGTCATCTATGATGAGCAGAAAGGACCTGATGTCTCCTCAAATGCTGCCCTCACCTTGAGGAATTTCTGCAACTGGCAAAAACAACACAATCCTCCCAGTGACCGGCATGCTGAGCACTATGACACTGCAATCCTGTTTACCAGACAGGTAAAGGAAGCAAATCAACAAGTTCTGTTTTCTAGTTGATTCTAGCTAGTGTATCCTGAACTTTTCCAACAAATGAACTCAAAGGCTCAAGCCAAAGGGAGCTGGGATGGGGATAGGTGTTCTTCCCCAGACTTTTGACGCTGGACGCTCTTAGGCTCCACATTTAAAGAACCCATTTTTAAATAAAAAAAACAGTTGTGAAGATTTTTCTAAAGGTGTAATTATGTAAATAGTAGATTTACATGCCATATTATTTATTATAGTTCTTGTAGTTTCTCCCATGAGGAAACTACTGGAATAACGAAGAATGTGTACTGCCAAGAGGTTCTCATCTTGATTTCTGAGTGTTTCATTCCTTTTTTATTTTCCATGACTCATGTGTGTGAAGTCATTCCATTTTGAATCCATGAACAAAGGCCTTCCAGGTAGATCTTTGATGTCCCACAATAGTGAACAGCAGAAAGGGAAGCCCGTCCTAGGTGGGGATAATTAAACAGTTGGTATTAAAGTTTTCATTGCAGCTGGTTGCTTCTGTGTTGCAGTTTGTACTTTGCACCAAGGGTTGCAATCATTATTGCAGCAGAGTTAAATTAAGCTTCATAGAAGCATGTGTATGTTCCAAAAGATAATCATCTTTATACCTGTTGAAATAACTGAGTATTTGTGCCCCCCCCCAATAAGGAAGGGCATACTGCCAATGTGAGAGTCTTTCTGCCAAAGTTGTGCTGCTGACCTGATTAATAATGAAACTGGCTCTTCTTTTCCTTATACAGGATCTCTGTGGTGCCAAGACATGTGATACTCTTGGGATGGCTGATGTGGGAACTGCTTGTGATCCAAACCGCAGTTGCTCAGTCATAGAAGACGACGGCTTGCAAGCTGCTTTTACAGCCACTCATGAATTAGGTAATTGAGATTCAAGAGAAAGCTGCGGCAGGCTTATTTGTTTTAAAAACCTGAATTATGCATGTTGTTGTATATTTAAGTCACCAAATCTGTGTCAACGTCCCAGTTACAGCAGTCTAAGTCTTACTATGGGATCCAGGCTGGGTTGCCTTGTAATGATCTTTGGGTGTTGGAAGCAAACAAATATAGTTCAAGGCAAATGGTGCATGGCCATCCTAAATGTGACACCTGAGGAGGGTGATTTTGACACTCTGGGAATTCAAAGAAATGTGCTCAGTTCTGCCATTTACGGGATTTATGTAACAATTTCTCCTTCAATTATATCCATGGTATTGGCTCCCAAATAAGTGCTTTTAGGATCACAGTCTTAACTTGGCAACCCTGTGCCATGGTTTCAACAGGTTTCAGTACTTTGCCATAAGTCTCCAGAAGCTCCACATCCACATTCTGGGAGCTCTGAGAGTTGTAGTCCAAAAGAATTATCAACATTTTCATACACATTTACTTGAGCTGTTAATTTCATTTGGTATGGGAACAAACCCTGTGTATAGGATTATACAGTCTTTTTGGGGGAAGTGAGGAGTGGAGAAAGCTGAAATAACCAAAAGAAGTAAGAAAGAATCTAATGTTTAAGGTTGGCTGGAGTATAGAATGGCATCTCCCACCATGGAGTTCTTACAGTTCTAAGATAAAACTTGCATTTTCCGTTCGAGTAATACGTTGTGCAAGCAAAACTAAAAATATGACTGCATTGCTACAAAAATAGATTATCAAGATATACCTGTGAAAATATTTAAGAGCAGTGGATAGTTGACTTATATGTGAACATATAACTTCAAAGGATCTTTTCCCTTCTGTTTTTTAAAATAGGTCATGTGTTTAATATGCCCCATGATGATGCAAAGCAGTGTGTTGGCCTTAATGGTCTAAACAGAGACTCCCACATGATGGCATCTATGCTTTCTAACCTGGATCGAAGCCAGCCTTGGTCTCCATGCAGTGCCTACATGATTACTACATTCTTGGATAATGGCCATGGTAAGTTGTGTTGCCAGTTCACCTCAGTAATCTTAGAAATAAAACACATACTTGCATGGAAGCACCATGGGAGTCCAAAATTTGCATAATGAATCTACACATCATGCCAAATTCTAAGTCTAATTCTCAACTGCCCCTTGGGTCTCAGTTCAGTGACCCACCCCATTGGTAGCCAAGTCAGAAATGGCACCAGTCCAGAAAAAGAAGGGATGAGAATTCCATGGAAAGATCTGCCTAGATGGCACATGTTCCAGTCTACCTGTATTTAGTCTACCCATAGTTTAGGAAACACATGCCCTTTCGTGACAAAACAAAGTCAGGAAGATATTTTCACGAAATGTTTACCTAATAAGTAGTAGTGACAAGCAGGTGGAATTTTCATATTTGGGTACCTGTGGATGCCAGAGAGGCAGGGCTGATGCATTCATGAACTGCCTGGAAAGTTCCTGAAAGCATCTGACCAATGAAAAGATTACAGGGAAGACCTTGTAGCCTCTTACATTCTACTCTCCTTAACTGCCTGGAGTGTCAAATGCAGGTTAAACATACCAGACTCAAACACAGAAACTACATCCTGGTATCATGAGGTATGTTTTGATGTGACCAAGCTGGGCTGTAGCTCAATGGCAGAGCACAGGTTTTGCATGCAGAAAGTTCAGCTCCTTAAAAGGCTGCAAAATATATATATATATTTAATCTGAAGCCCTAGAAGAGATACTGTCAATCACTTTAGTACTGAATGACGTAGACATAACAGTTTTTGTAAATGCTTTCAGACCGCTTGCAGATATTTTGAGAACAGCTTCCAAAGTTTGGTTGCTGTTGCAGAAAATTAAATATAAAAGATAAGAGCTTGCTCAGGTCACACAGTTCATTGCTCCATGGGCACTCAAGAAGAGATTTCTCTTGGCAAGTTTGGATCTTACTGTATTCTTGGGAGGAAATCTGTGCTAATTGTACAAAAACATTTATCTTCACTCTTTTTTTTCTCCCAGGAGAGTGTTTGTTAGATAAGCCCCACAAGCCTATACAACTCCCTTCTGATCTGCCTGGAACACTGTATGATGCCAATAGGCAATGCCAGTTCACGTTTGGAGAGGATTCAAGGCATTGTCCTGATGTGTCCAGCACATGTACTACTCTGTGGTGCACCGGCACGTCAGGTGGATTGCTTGTGTGCCAAACCAAACATTTCCCTTGGGCTGATGGCACCACTTGTGGAGAGGGAAAGTGGTGTATGAATGGCAAGTGTGTGAATAAGACAGACAAGAAGCATTACGATGTAAGTACTCTCTTCCCCTTAATTGAAAGTACCTTTGTATTGTAGCAAAAGTAATCATCCATAAAACAGTAACTGAGAGGGATGGCTAAGCAAATGAACATTTTAGACTAGTCACTTGGAGGATTACAAAAAAAATGTTGCTTTCATAAGTAAAATTGAGACTACAAGTTCCTTGTCAGTCAGAGCTTGGAAAATTGTGGTCTTTTTTAGACTACAACTGACAGAATCAATTATCTGGTAATTGTTCTTGGAACCAGGGAAGCACAATGCCATGAGTTGTGTTCCAGAAGCCTCACTTTTCCTCAGTCAGTTATAGAGCATGCCACATAGAGATTAAACTTTATAAATAAATAATGTACAATGATGGCCTAAAATATGTTTCAAACAACTGATGCTTTTTCAGAATACTTTAATATGGATTTTTGTTGCTGTGTTTCTATGTATAGACGCCTGTCCATGGGGGCTGGGGCCTATGGGGACCCTGGGGAGAGTGTTCAAGGACATGCGGAGGAGGCGTTCAGTTTTCCCTGAGAGAGTGTGACAATCCAGTTCCCAAGAATGGAGGCAAATACTGTGAAGGCAAGCGTGTGCAGTACAGGTCCTGCAACATTGAAGATTGTCCAGACAATGGTGGTAAGTTCTTTCTCTTTAGGTGGTTTTTCACTGAAGGGAGAATGTTGTTATAATAAGATAGGTTGAAAGATGGTCCTCTAAAGCCTAATGAGCATACTTTCTGCATGCAGGTAAAACCTTCAGGGAGGAACAGTGTGAAACTCACAATGATATTTCCAAGTCTCCTTTTGGAACTGGGCCTGCAGTGGAATGGACACCCAAGTATGCTGGAATCTCTCCCAAAGACAGATGCAAGCTTGTCTGCCTTGCAAAAGGCACTGGATATTTCTTCGTTCTTCAGCCTAAGGTAGATCTGGATGTGGATGTGGATTACATGTGTGGAAAGCTTTGTATTTGTTGTTAAGTTTTACCACTCCTAGAATTGGTGAGAGAGGCACTTTACAATATGAAAGCCAACACTTTATTTGAATGATTGTCTTCACATCATTTCCTCTGTAAGCTGGGGATGGTGGTGATCTGGTCTCATAGTCCTCTGTGGGGGTGCACCAGCCCTTTCTGGTCACTTATGGTTTGAGAGCATACTTTTTCATTAAACAAAAATAGCATGCTTTATTTTATAGGATATATGCACAGTTATAAGGCAGCAATGGGGGACTGTGGGGGGTCCACGTAAACTGTCCTGAAGCCACATGTATCCTATAAGCCCACACTGTTCCTGGCCTCCAGTCGTAGGTGGTTATGGAGGCATTCTGGTCACTTGGTTAATTCTGCACGATAGTCTTTATTTTTCTTGTGTTTATATACCAGACTCAGGCTAGGCGCGGAGGTGAAGACTTGCAATGTTTTATTGTCAGTGGGTATAGCAATTGGACACATTTCTAGTTCCTTTGATTACAGTGGGGCAATATTTTTGTTTTTATCTCTGCTGTTGAAACCAATGTAATTGAACACATTGCTTAACGAGCCACTCCATTCTCAGTTCTTTTAAGTGTTCATTGAATTTACCACATAGATATACATATTTTCCTTCTTTTCTAAACACTGCTTCCTTTTATTTTAAAGGTGGTGGATGGAACCTTATGTAGCCCAGAATCTACTTCAGTCTGCGTACAGGGACAGTGTGTAAAAGCTGGATGTGATCGTGTTATAGGATCCAGTAAGAAGTTTGATAAATGTGGTATCTGTGGAGGCAACGGATCAACCTGTAAAAAAGTGACTGGGACACTGTCTAGTTCCAGGTTTGTTTTCGAACAGTTGTGTTTTGATTTGATTTGGTGACTCAGTAGCATCTTTTTGCTAGAATTGTACAGCGATCATACCACCTCAGTTGGGGAAACAATTCTAGAATAAGTTTATATGTACTACATAAGTATATATGTCTATGTAGCAGTCTTACACAACATAGTAGCCTTCAAATGTTTTTTTACTATGGTTTTGGTAGAATGGCCAGGGAAGATGGAAGTTTTAGTCCAAAACATCTGGAGCCCTACAGATTGAAGGCTGATATGCTGGAACTTCCTGTTCGGAGGTATCAAGAGCCAGGCTGTCAAAGTTCTTGAGTAAAGAAAGTAGTAGTAGTAGTGATTCACCTTTGGTTCTTTTTCTTTTCTCCTAGACCTGGATATCATGATGTGATTGTCATCCCTGCTGGAGCAACAAACATAGAAGTTAAACAACGAAATCACAGGGGTGCAAGACAGGATGGTAGCTTTCTTGCTATTAAAGCTTCCGATGGCACTTACATCCTTAATGGTGACTATACACTATCAATGCTGGAGCAAGACGTTATCCATAAAGGCAGTGTTTTGAGGTACAGCGGCTCATCTGCCTCTCTGGAAAGAATCCGTAGCTTTACTCCACTGAAGGAACCTTTGACAATACAGGTCCTTACCGTGGGTGACACATTTCGACCTAAAATCAAATATACCTATTTTTTGAAGAAAACGGCGCCGTCAGGAGCTGAGAAGCCTTCCAGTAAACAAACAGAATCTTTCAATGCCATCAAGGAGACAATTTTATCTGAATGGATTATTGAAGAATGGAGAGAGTGTTCTAAATCATGTGGTACCGGTTGGCAGAGGAGGTCTGTAGAATGTAGAGACCTGAATGGACAGCCTGCCACGGACTGCGCAAGAGAACTCAAGCCAATTGATGTCCGCCCGTGTGCAGACACTCCATGCCCACGGTGGCAGCTAGGAGACTGGTCTCCGTGTTCTAAGACATGCGGGAAAGGTTTCAAGAAGAGGTCATTAAGATGCCTTTCCTTTGAGGGCGCCACATTGTCACATGAAAGCTGTGAGCTTTCAAAGAAACCTAAACATTTAATAGACTTTTGCAATGTTACAGATTGCAGCTAAACCATAGTGGGTTGGGAAAACTAACCCTATATATATTATTACTATTATTTTTTCCAGACCAAAGCACTGAAAACGAGGGTGAAGGGTCACAGTTGTAATTAGTATGGGGGAAAATGCAGTGAATTCACTGAGGGGAACAGTGCAAATAATGTTAGATAGCATCGAATGGTTTTGAAAACTACTCACAAACAACCTTGTTGACTAGCAAAATGACAAATCAGTCGCTAGCTATTTCATCTTTGTGGATCAAGCCCTAAGGCATTACAATTTCCTCTTTTTAGTCTGTTACAAGTTAAACAAAACATAGGCAGTGGCCAAGGCAAATTAAACAAACATGTTTATGTCTTAGTGAGGGTTGGGTTTTATGTGTGTAAGTGTGTGTGGGTGTGTATTCCCCTTCAACTTCTGGAGTTTGTCTTATGGTACTGATAAAAACTTTCTTGATCAAAGTTGGAAAAAGACAGCTTTTCTCTAAACTTAATTATTGGTCAGATCTTGCCTACCTCACAAAGACCAGAAAAACCACAGTATTTGAGAAGAATCTTCAACCTTATTGCTCATGGCTGCTATTGTTTTAGAGAATAAGTTTTTAATGTAACATTACAGTTCCATCTGGAAGAAAGCAAGTATGGTCGTGGCCATTTGTTTAAGCTCCTGATGGAAAGAATGTAGAACTTAATTATCTGTGTAATCATTAATTGATTAGTTGATTTAATGAGATGTCATTTTCTTGCAGCTGAAACACTCAGCCTGCAGAGTTAGAACAGTAACAGTTCCAGAGTTCTTACTGGCCCAACCTCTGCTCCTTATTGTATGTATTTGTGATTCATGTCACTTTTGCTCCAAAGTATATGAGTGAAATCCAGATTTACTTTGGAGTGAATGCATGTGGATTTTTTTGTTTGTTTGTGAAATGTGTTTTCTTCATGAAAATGTAACATGATGCCATTTGAGTTACAGTAACAGTAACCATTTTGTTAAGATAGCTGTACCATGTGCTGGTCATCAGTATTGTGCTTACACGTGATCTATTACAGTGACACAATTCAATTATGATTTTTAAAAATCTCTTAATATATGGCACCTAACAATTTTACACTGCTAGTATCACCTATAAAGCAGGGAAGTTTAAGCTGAGGGATAGCAGGTCCATCCACAGCAATGTGTCAATACTATGGCTCTCCGTATGTACATAGTAAACTATATTGCTATAGAAACTACATACTTTATAAGTATTTGAATTCTTTCCCTTCTATGAAGGGTTATATTTGGCAATAAATTCATATTATAAACCTATTTATTTTTATATTTCTTGTCTAATATGTTCTTCTAAGTTATCACTTTTTTGGAAAAAAGATGTATAACAAGGATAGAGTATTTATGCAATATAATATGATACTAGAGATAATAAACACTATGACTTTTGGAAACTGTGTGAGGGTCTTATTTCATTGAAGTGAACATTCATGCAGAACAATACCTACTTTGAGGTTTACCAAGTATCTAACTTACATCACAGCCTGTTTTGAACTGCCCAAATATCTCCACAATACCAGCATTCCAAAATATCAGCAGAGACGTTCTGGCCTTGTTTCTCCATAAGCATGAATGTAACCCAGTATCTTATAGAGAATAAAAGATAATCCTTATCACAAACCAGTCATCATTCTCAGGAGTAAAGATATCCAGGTGGACTAGATAACACAGATCTTAATGAGAAGTCTGTTCCTTTTGGATGCAAATATTAAAGCTGATCCTTTTACAAACATCCCCTACAGGTCTTTTCATCCTAACTGGCTTAGTTAGTGTTAAAGTATATGCTTCATTATTCCTACAAAAACAGCCTGGTGGGTAGATCCTAAATGCGTCATTGGTAGATGGAATACCTCCACACAGAACAGTATCTTTGACTGATTGGGGAGGGGGGAGTCTCCACTTCCTCACATTACAGCTCAGTTACTCAGGAGTGGCCTGCCAACACTTCAGCATTTTCAGGAAGCTCCATCATTGCTGGGAGGTGGTGAGTGAGTTCTATTAATAGCACCACAGTTCCATGTACTTAAAGCTTGATCTTTAATTTGGTTTCACACCAGGATTTGGCAGCAATGAAACAGCCATGGCCAGTTGTGTCTGCTCTATTGAGGGAAAGATATGGAAAAGTGCTTTATTGGATCTTACTGAACTGACTCTTCATTAGGATGGGTTAACAGCCACAATTAATATGGCCATGCTTTTATCCGGCAGATCAGTTCCTTCAGCAAACAGTGTTGCAGGATTTCCTATTAGCCTAGTGGCACTTGACTGTGGAATCCTACAAGCTTCCATTTTATCCCTCATGGTCTGTAATATCTACATGAAGCTGTTGGCTGAGAACATCTAAGAATGTAAACCATCACCAGTATGTTGATAGTATAGTAATTATCATGTGCTGTCAAGTCAGCTCTGACTTATGGTGACCCTTTTCAGAGTTTTTTCAGGTAGACAATACTCAGAAGAGATTTAACATTTCCTACATCTGGGGGCATCCTGGTACTGCACAGCTTGCCCAGGTCTACACAGGCTGGCCCTATGCACAGGAACATGATGATGGCTTCAAACTCCCAACCTTTGGTTTTCCAGCCGTATACCTTAGTTGATGCTATTTTAGCTTGTCCATGAGAATTAGGTGAGGCCCAGCATATGCCACACTATTGCCGGTTGGGAGCTAACAAGCAAGAGACTCCCTCTTGAGAAAACGAGGCAATGTCTCCAAGAGCAGCTCTTCCAGACATCACCCACTCCTGAAGAAAGAGCTTTTAGGCTACTTAGGTTAATTCAGCCAAAGCAAACGTAGTGAACCTACTGATATATTCCACTAAGCATGTCTTCTGGGGAAAGCAGATATATTTTACAGCTAAATCTCAGTGTTGACATTTCCAGATGTCCTCTGAAGATCTCATGTTTATTGATGTTGTCACAGGAAAGGGAAGGGGAATGGAGGTGAAGTGGGACAAAACCAAAAAGGAGACCTCACCAGGGGCTTGAAAATAGACAGTTACAAAAACCCCAATCTTTACTTATAGATTGCAGGAAAGACTAAAAGGAAGGTCACAATTGCAGTATGAGTTTGCAAAGAATATAAAGATGAAGCAATGGTTTATATTTCAACTACGGTATATACAATATGTCACACAATGACTTTGGGGCAGGTCACAATATATAAAATGTCATTCAAAAACAAATTAGATGCAAGCAAACAATGTAACATTACATTTACACCAACAGTTGATGATGCTCTAATATAGGCATGTCCAAACTTCAACCCTCCTGATGTTTTGGACCACAACTCCCAGAATTCTAAGTTTAGATTGCCAATGACAAAGGACTCTGGGAGTTGTAGTCCAAAACATCTGGAGGGCCGAAGTTTGGACATGCCTGCGTCTAATACCGGTATATAGGACTGAAATATCTCATCCAGTCAAAAAGATCACATTCAATCCAATGGAAAGATGTCAATACTGACAAAAATCTAACATCCAGAGAGAAAGTATTCCATATTAGTGGGTGCTACACTAAGGCAGCCCTATTAAAAGTCCCAGAAGTCCAAACTTTGTTATGAAATTGTATCACCAAAAGGGTCTTCTTCATGGCATGTTTTAGTGCACTGATACAAAGATCACATGAAGAAGTGCTTCTATATGTACATTTGCCTGAAACCATTTAAGAATTTTATGCATCAGAGCAAGCATCATGAAGTAGTTTTTCTTCTTGACAAATAAGCAGTCAGCACAACTCAGGAAGAGACCTCACATGGGCCATCCAGTCCAACCCCCTGCCATAAAGAAACCCCCATCTAAGTATCCCCAACAGCCTCTGCTTAAAAATCACCAAAGAAGGAAAATCCACCACCTTTGGTGGCAGCTTATTCCACTGCTGAACAGCTCTAACAATCAGTTCTTCCTAATGTTCAAATTGAATCTCTTTTCCTGTAGTTTGAAGCCATTGTTCCAAGTCCTAGTCTATGAAGCCATGGAAAACCAACCTGTCCCCTCTTTGATGTGACACCCTTTCAAATATTTAAACATAGTTATCATGTCCCCTCTCAACCTTCTTTTTGTAACGCTAACATTCCCAGCTCCCTAAGCCGCTCCTTGTAAAACATTTATTCCAGACCTTTAACCATCCTGGTCGCCCTCCTCTGGATCCATTGGAGGTTGTAAACATTCTTTTTAAATTGAGGTGCGCAGAACTGAACACAGTACTCCAGGTGGGGTCTGACCAGAGCAGAATAGAGTGGTACTATAACTTCTCTCAATCTAGACACTATGATTCTGTTGATGCAACCAAGAATTGTAGTGAATTTCTTGGCCACTGCATCATACTGCTGACTCATGTTCAATTTGTTGTCCACCCAGATTCCGAGATCCCTTTCACATCTACTATTCTCCAGCCAGGTGTCTCCCATCCTATATTTATGCAATTAATTTTTTTCTGCCTAGATTCAGGACCCTACATTTCTCTCTGTTGAAACTCATTCTGTTAATGTTGGCCCGGCACTCTAATCTGTCAAGATCATTTTGGATTTTTATTGTATCCTCTAGGGAATTAGCAACCCCTCCAAATTTGGTATAATCTGCAAATTTGATCAGTCTATTCTCTATTCCTTCATCCAAGTCATTAATAAAGATATTGAATAGCACTGGACTCATAACGGACCCTGGGGCACCTCACTACTCACCCCTCTCAAAGCTTAGGAGAAGCCATTTATGATCAAAGCAAAAGCAAAGTGTTCTGCTTATATACCGCCCCATACTACTACAAGTAGTCTCTGGGCGGTTTACAATTTTAATTACAGAGTGCAGGCTACACATTGCCCCCCCCAGCAAGCTGGGTACTCATTTGTACCCACACACACACAAGTACACACACACAAGTACACACACTTGATATGAATCCTTCTGATGTACTTATATTCCTTATATACAAAGCTTTTTAACAGTACACACACTTGATTAACCAATTACAAACCACCTAAGATAGCATTATCTATCCCACATCCTACTAACTTCTTTGCAAGTATATCATGGGGGACTTTATCAAAGGCGTTACTGAAAAACTAGGTTTTTTTTTCCTTAAAGCACGAGAGTGTACTTGAGGGTACTTTGATCAGAATGGCAAAAACCATTGATGATGACAACAACACAGCAATTCTGAATCCATTTATTTTCCTTGCTATTCTAATGTAGCTTTATTCATTCACGATACAAGTCAGCATAATATGTTGTGGCAGGCGGGAGGGTCCCTGCAGTACTGTTTGGTCATCAAACAGAATGCATCCAAGAAGACATGTTGTTGTACAGCAGCCAAAGACTAGGCACAAAATTGTATAATGGTATAAGTGTAAAAATCTGCCATAAAGGTGTGGAATTTAAGGCTGCCAAGGTCATGCGCTTGAGACTTCCAAACTTCTGAATATTTTTTAATTCAGTTAAGGCTTTATTTAAGGCTGTTAGAAATTGTCCTGCATTGGTGTCATGTAAGAACAACTACTGAAGTTACTGAAATCAAATATTTGTCATTCTGGTAAAGCATTTATATTCTGCTTCTTCAGGGTTGTCTTCTTAGAAGATTGCATTGTTTAATTTTTTAATGGGCCTGTGGCACAGATGTTGCTGCTCAACATACACTGCCTGTCCTGGTAATTTCTAGATGTGTTCTGCCTCAGTCTTCTGGGCTTTGTTGTTCCCCTGTTGCATCTCAATTCTCTTACCTCTTTTTTTTTTAAATACAGTAGCCAACCTTTCCAGAGGGATAACCATATTAGTGACCAAACAACAATGGCACCTTGATGGCAAGTACAAATATTATGAGAGAAGAAGACAGAAGGAAGATAGGACAGCACCTTCCAAAAACTTGAAAGGTACCGTGTTTCCTTGAAAATAAGACAGTGTCTTATATTAATTTTTGCTCCCAAAAATGCTCTAGGTCTTATTTTCAGGGGATGTCTTATTTTTCCATGAAGAAGAATACGGAACACATTTATTGTATTTCATTATCGGGGAGGCCTTATTTTGGGGGATGCCTTATTTTTCAATGAGAGCAAAACTGTAAGTAGGTCTTATTTTCAGGGGATGTCTTATTTTTGGGGAAACAGTGTAGTCACATCAAGGAGGGGCAGGATCTGTTCTCTGTCATTCCAGAGTACAGTACAGGACATGTAATAAAGGGTTCAAGCTACAGAAAGAGCCTTTTCACATGACCCCTAAGATCCACTGGCCACTTAAATTCGGACCAGAGATCTTGGGGGTTTGTTCCCACCCCCTCCGCACTCCTGGCTCCTGCCTGCGTGAGGGGAGACAGAAAAAAAGGAAGAAAAGAATGCCGGCCTCACCTCCGTTCTGCCGTCTCGGTCTACTCTCGGCAGCATTAGTATCTCTTAAAGGGGCGGGGGGCAAAACAACAACAAACAGAAGCGAGGAGAGCCCGGGACACACTACATTACATCCGCATCAGGAATTTTTCACCCCCGGAGAGCAGGTACTTGAAAAGTGCACTGGATGCACTTAGGTGGTCGCACTTAATTTTTTGTAAACTCCGGAGCTGGTGGGGAAACAATTTTAAGCTCCAGATCTGGGAGCCATTTGCCGCGGATTTTAGGGGTCGTGTGAAAAGGTCCTAAGCCAGATTTAGGCTGATTATCAGGAAAACCTTAACTATTATAGCAGTATGGTAGTAAAACTGATTACCTCAGGAGGTGGTGAGTCCCAGGGAGCAGTGGTTAAATGCCTGTACTGCAGGTAAAACTGTGCTCACGGCCTGGGGTTCAATCCCAGGTAGCCGGCTCATGGTTGACTCAGCCTTCCATCCTTCTGAGGTCGGTAAAATGAGTACCCATCTTGCTGGGGGAGGGGGCAATGTGTAGCCTGCATGCTGTAATTAAAACCGTAAACCATCCAGAGACTACTTGAAGTGGTATAGGGTGGTATATAAGCAGAACACTTTGCACTTTTGGTGCAAGGCTGGAGACATTCCACAAAACATTGGGCAACCATCTGTGCAATATGCTTTGATCTGGGTTCCTGCATTGAGCAGCAGGGTGGACTCAAGGGCTTAACAGGCCCTTTCCAACTAAATTATTCTTTGATTCTATGTTTCTGTCTTCAAATACTATAAATGGCATAAATTGTCTGCAATGTGTCTGTGGGAGATCTACATCATGCAGAGAAGCCCATCTCTCTGTTAGATGCATGCAGTGTGCACCTTGCAGGCTATATGCATCCTTACAGTTCTGTTTTGCAACCTTCTCCTGCAGTAGGACTGACACTGGCATCGTTTGCCATCGCCGCCATAAGATCATTAAAAATGCATTTGCTTTGCTTCCCTCTCTTCCTTTGTGTCACTTCAGAAGAGGCAGATCTTTTTACCTCCAGGCTTCACAGGCGCTGTGGAGTGAGAAGGCATACTAGCACCTTCAGAGAAAGCCAGCTGCACAAAAGTGTCACTGACCATCAGCAGATTACTGGGCTACTTCCCTGCTAACCACAAGAAAATGGGTCTACAAGAGGTGTACAGTCCAAACCTGGTTTTCTGCCCCTGCATGTTTCTTAATTCCCACCTCACTCAAATGTCAGTTATTGTTTACCCCAGTGGATGGGGGTGCAATTGGGATGAGTAATCTCCAGTGAACTTCCCTAGTAGTCAGACCTAAGGGCTATCAGCAATCCTGTGAAGTCTCAGGGGCTTCATAGATGGACAGCTGCTACCACTAGGAATGAGAAGGCAGTGTGCATCTGTTCTAGTTCATCTCCTCAACAGATTTTCTATGGGGCGGGGGCGGGGAGAAGATGGAAGAAGTGGTGGAAAAACAAGACATGGTTATGAGCAGAAGACAATGACCTCTGCAACCTCTGTTGAATTAAGTGGATGAGACAGGAAACAATGGTATAATAAAAGCTTTATCTCAATAGGACTGGTCAGGAATCGCCTGAAGGCTTTCCACATTGATTCTGTCCCAGAAATCTGACAAAGAATTCATAAGGACAGTGATAAAACAAAACCAGATGATGGCATTACTCTTGAGACTGTGCCAGTTCTAGAGCATGGTACAAAACCCCAAAATCAGTGGTGGAAAGTGTTGTCGCTAAGGGGAAGAGGAGGAAGCCTCATTCTTTGTTCACGATTCATAAGGATCGACTTGTGAATTGAAAGGACTGAGTTGCTGTAGCACAATAGCAATGCTTCCATCTTAGCCTTCTGTGCTTCCAATGAGCCCTGCCAAGCAGATGCTACAGGGGAAGTTCACAAGCAGGTCACAATGGGAGTACATATCCATACTGTTTGTGCCCAGCATCTGGAAATCAGATGCAAACACAGAGCAGCAGCAGGATTGGTTATCAGGCATCTACCATGTTTTTCACCTGAACAAGGGACCATTGGCTGATGAACAAAGCAGTCTTCCCTTCAGGTTTCTTTTCCTGCCCCTGCTACCTTTCCACCCACAATATCTGATGGAATGGCAGCAGTTGTAACAAGGAGACATCACTACCTGTTTCTCTGCCTGTGTTCTTTCTGGGCCAAGAAGAAAACAGACAGATTGGCCTTAGAAGGGGGTATTTTGTTAAGTGCTGAAAATATCTGATTGTCAGAGCCTGAACTTTTTGAAAATGAGGTAATTTGCAACTTAGCTTGCTTCATTGTTAGGTTGGTTGTCAGCAGTAAGATCATATTTTGTTGGAATATAAGGTTCTACAATTAAATAGCTCTGACAAAACCACATCTCTGGAACGCTGATGGATTTCAGCTGCTAAATGCAGGCCTTTTAAAATGTATGTTTGATCCTACGTTATAGTTGTTGGACCCAATGAGACAAGCAAGTAACTGGATGACTGTGAAGAGTGGTCACCAAATCCATCTTGGTTGGTGTCTTGTTGTAACCATGGAGTTGGTACTGTTTGTGAGCCCCGATGTTGCTCTTCCTATAATGCAGATCCACGTGCATCACCGTGACCTTGATCTCCCAATGCAACCTGATCAGGACAGAACGATCCGCATTTCTTCCCAAAGTTTTGAACTTCACAGTTGGATGGGATTGTGCCAGTTCTGTCCATCACAACAATGTCACCCTACTCTTTGAAAAATGGAAGGTAACTTCCTCAACTGGAAAGAATGCATTGGCCATCCCAGAGCTCAGTAGGAAGGTAGACACTCCTACTGCTGCCACTGGAGAGCAGCTGACAGTAATATTTCTGCCACTGCTGCCAAAATACTAGTTAGCCATGCCATACAAACAGTGCATGCCTTGCTTTTCAGAAAAATGGTGCAGCCCCCTGTGTTCTGAGAGATTGATTCTGCTATAAAACAAGGTGCATACTCCCAGCACATCACATTAAACAGGAGAATCATTGTTGGTGGTGGTGTTTAGTGGTCAGTGGAAGTATATGTGCCCCATAGACTGTAGGTTGTCGATATTTCAACAATTTTCTATAGGGGATCTGGCCACCCATATATATGTAGAAACATCTAATGAGGAATATTATTTTGGGGGTGGAAATTTACAGTAGTTTAAATGCACAATTTATTTGGCAAAAACTCTTTTATGCCAAACAAAAGTGCAGTTGACAAAAACTTGTGCTAAATAAAATTTGCTAGTCCTTAAGGTGACATAAGAATCATAGAATCATAGACTACTCCAGTAGTCCTGCCAAGAAAATGCCATGGACATGGGGTCACAAAGAGTTGGTCACGACTGTAATGACACTACTACTACTACTACTACTACTACTACTACTACTACTACTACTACTACTACTACTACTACTACTACTACTACTACTAAGGAGACATAAGACTCTAATTCTGTTTTTGCTGCAACACAGAAATGTTTCTATCTGACTGGAAATAGTCTCTGACATTTCTTAGGTCCATTGCAATGCACCTATGTGTAGTGTTTGCACACCACACAGCCGGGTAACTACCATTTGTGGCCCAGAAGATACACCGAAAACTTTTAATATGTGACTCTGGTTTAGGTAGAGCTGTGACATGAATAGAAAGCAGCACCGCATGTGGCCAGCATGCAGAGCTGCATCTAAATCTGCCCTGTCTTCCCACTGAATGAAAGGAACATAGTTTTCATCTCTCATTCAGAATGGGAGAGAAACAGAGGAAAAAACCCATACACAATATTGTTTTCTAATGTTCCATCTGAAAGTGATAAAATGGTTCCACATTAATCTGTGTCCACCCTCAGCCCCTAAAAGTACACACACACACACACACACACACACACACACACACACACACACACACACACACACACACACACACACACACACACACACACACACACACACACACACTGCCATGTGAGGTTGATTCACCAGAAGTCATACATTCTGCACCCACTCCTTTCTTCCACAATATAATTTTTTAAATGGAAAGACTGATGAAGCTTAAATAAGGGGCACCCAGCGCAGTCAGCAGTACGATATTTTAAGAAGACAGCAGTGTTGTGTTGCTGTTTATGAAGATAATAAACCATTCTGTGCTATTATTAAATTAAATTCCTTTGGGAAAGAAGTGTAAAGGAAGTAGTTCTCTCACAGAAGCACTAATTGACATTTTTCCTGGCTTTAAGTTCACATCATTTAGACTTATATAGAGACTTTGTTCCATGAGTGTCTGAATTTTCCAGCAAGAATTGTCTTCCAACCAGGAAGGAAGGAAGGAAAATAAGACTATGGTTTTACAGCAACAGATGCTTGGGCTCTTCTAGTTTTAAATATCTCAGTGCTAATGTTTTGCAGTATACCTGATTGCTCACATCATTATTATTATGAAGACTGAAGCTCATTAACAAAGACAGTTCCTTGGGTTGATTGAGGCTGCACTTCACAACATACCTCTCTGAGAGCAAGTTTAGTTAGGGCGTGAAATTATTAGCTGAAAAGGGCTATAGTTTTGTGCCATGGATGGACAAAGTGTCATCTTCCAGATATTTGACTACATCATCCAGTAATATCTGGAAGGCTGCACTTTGGCCACTGCTGCATTCCACTTTAAGGCTTACATTAATTCAGCAGGTAGCTGATAGCTTAGCTCCCTGGCTTAGGTCTCTGGCAGTGGAGCCAGAGGTTGGGAGTTTGATGGGCAAGCTCAAGATTCTGTTCTTCACTGCTGTAATTGTTTACATTTAAATTAGACTGGGGTCTGGATTGTCCTTCAAACAGTGGATGCCGTTAAGGCTTTCGTTTGTACTGCAGGATACAATGCCTTTAGAGGCGAGCACAAACTGAACTACAAACTGAAAAAAAAATCCATGAGCTGAGCTGGTTCATGGTTCAGTTTGTAATTTAGTTTGGGGATCCCAAACAAAGCACTGATCTTGTTTCTGGTTGGTGCTTCATTTTCAGCAAAACAGATGCCCTGCCCCTCTTCCCACTGCCCCTATTTGGTCCTGCCACCTTTTTCTCTTCATCCTCTACTCCCACCATCTTTAGAGGGAGCTGCCTGGATTCCCCTTTTGGGAGCCAAACCTGCTTTCTTTGCATATGTGTGCAATGTGCATGCTTTTCAGCTACATGGGCTTTTAGAATTGTTACATTTGAAGCTTTGTTTTGCACCTACTCCTCCCTTGTGCTGGTTGTGTCTCATAGACAATAGTTGCTGCTATCGCTGTGATGCTATTTCTTATTTTATTTTTTAAAAAACATTGCAATCTGGCAGAGTGCTAGTATAGAATAGCAGGAAAAATTAGAGCAAAGGCTGGTCTGCAGCCCAACACATGCACATGGAGACAGACAGACAGACAGACACAGACACAGACACAGACACACACACACACACACACACACACACACACACACACACACACACACACACACACACACACAGAGAGAGAGAGAGAGAGAGAGAGAGAGAGAGAGAGAGAGAGAGAGAGAGGGAGGAGGGGGAGGGGGAAGAGAGGAGGGGCAGAGGAGAAGTGACCTGGGGCTGAAACTGACCAGAGTTATAGACTAGGTTTGTGTAGGATGGAAACTAAATCACACACAGGATGGAGAAGGAGAGGGAGCAAGGAAGACACACTAGTGCAGGGCCAGTGCTAGGTTTTTTTGTGCCCTAGGTGAGAGGTGGGGCAGGGGGTGGGGGGTGGCGGGGGTGGGCAGGGTGGTGGTGGGCAGGGGTGGGGCGGAAATGGGGGGACAGCGGGGGGCGTGGGGGCGGATGGTGACAGGCACCGGGGGGGTGGCGGGCAGATGGCGATGGGCACAGGGGCTGGGCGGCGATAGGCGTGGCGGGCGGGCGGTGATGGGCAGTGATGGGTGGACAGCGACGGGCGGCTGGCGGGCGGTGGGGGGACGGACAGTGTTGGCCAGAGGCAGGGGGCGCGGGGTGGCCAGCGCCCTCTCTCCATTTTGGCGCCCTAGGCAACTGCCTAGTTCACCTTAATGGAAGTGCCGGCCCTGCACTAGTGATTAGCAAAGCCAGTCTCCCACCCTAGACAAAATTTACACCACAATTTATTCATATATGCCACATAAATTGAAAAATAAATTAAGAGGAGGGAAAAGATATCCTCACTACCAAGTGAAATACTTCCCAGGCAATCCGATCCCCCATCCATCAGTCAGCTTTTGAAAAATCATTTTCAGGAATACTAAACCCAATCCAAATACAGTTTTCTTTCACTTGTAACTATGCTTTAGGTGGTTTTCTTATATAATGTAGGCTACATGGCTACATGACTTTCACCAGCTGATGAAGTTTTAGCACAGGCCAAAGGGAAATGCAATAAGCAAAGGATGGAATTTATTTATTTATTTATTTACAAAAGAAGGGGTGGATCTACTTAACACTTGGAGACAATTATCTCAAGTAGGGAGGGTGCACACTACTTATCTGTTGGAAAGGGAAATAGATTCTCCTTTGGATAAATTATCACTCTCTTTGGATAAGAACTGCATATTATTTACATGAACTAAAAGCATACGGGTTCCATCTCCTCCAGACAGTTTCTTTTTAAAGACTCCACTCAGCTTCCTGTTTTCCTCTCTAACGCTCCAATGTCTGTATACAAAGAACGTACCAATATTGGCCTTGGATCTTCTAAATCATTTCAAGTTGTCTGGAGAAATTCAAGAATACTCTGTTGCAAAGAAAAAGCAGATTAAGCCACAAACCTAGCTAAGACTGCTTCATACATTGCATTTTTCCAGTGCAGAAAACTACACATGGTTCATGTCACATGTGACAAGAAAAGTACTTTTCATACAATGTGCCCAACTGGTGTATAGTACTTGTTAGCACTTTTGATAGTATTCCTCTCTTTTGGTTCTATAATGGCCCACCAATCTTCAGGATTGCATACCATACCAGCTCAATTTCATTGCAAACTCTTCAGAATCTTATGCACTTGGATATATTTTGAGGCAGAAAATAGCAGACGTTAACTCCTTTCCTTGAAGCCATGCATTGTTATTACAGACAGAGCTAAATTAAATTGTCAGTCTCAAGTAGCATACACATGTTAAATCGGTATGATGTACCTAAATGTAGACTTGCCACAGTCCCATTGATTCAATGGATCTTCTCCAGTTGGGTCTAGCTATTGGGTTAACTCCTTAATCACAGTCATATCTCTATGCTGAGTGCCAGTGTGGTGTAATGGACAGAGTGTCAGACTAGGACTCAAGAAACTCCGGTTCACATCTCTGTTTCACCATGGAAAGTCACTCTGGGGTGCCAATGATAAAACTATTTCTTAAGTATCTCACGCATCTTGAAACTCCTATGTGTGTCATATTCTGTTGGATACAACCTGACAGCATGTAACACACATAGTCATAGATACCTGTAACCAGCAGCATCCTGAAAGCCATAGGAAAAAGATCTTGTTGAACTTCCTTGATAAAAAGCATCCCATTTGGGTGCCTGTGCTGAAACAAACTGCTCCTGTTTCACTGGCAAAGTCCAGAAACTTCACATAAGCCATGGAATGGGAGGGCAAGGGTCTCATCTGGCCTGAAAGCAGATTCCTGCTGATCCCCACAACCAGTAGTCATCAATAAACAGCTAGTTAAAAGCTGTGAAGCAGTTGCATGGAGCTGAGTTCGGTTCTGCAGCTCAGAATGATTTATTGCATAATATGGAGGTCTGCTTCGCAGTTTGGGATTAGAGATGGGCACGAATAAAAAACTGGCGTTTCGTTTGTCGTTTGTCGTTTAGAGGTCTGTTTCAGTTCGTTTCCGTTTTTCGTGAATTTTTTGAAAAATTTTCATTTCCATTTTTCGTTTTTCATTTGTCATTTCTACCCGCTTTTTGCGCGATTTTAAAGCATTTCCGGGGGCTGCCAGAGCTTTTTATGCCCTCTGTGGCTGCCAGACCTGCCCAGTCTGCAACCTGGGCATGCTATTGGTTGAAGTTGTCCAAAAATTTACATGATCCCATCACATGGCTTGCCTCCATATTGTGGCTGGAGTGGTGACATCCATTTTGTCATCCTTAAAGGGAAAAGAAAAATACATCACGATGGGAGAAGACAAAAACAAACATTTTAAGGACCCAACCCCTGGTAGGTAATAATTTCAAATAATTATCACATTATCTGGCATTTTTATGGATGTCCAGGGCGTTTTAATACCCAAGAAATCAATATTAGGCATCTGGGAGCCATTTTGGGTCGATGTCCCCTAACTCCCCTTAAAGGAAAAAAAATACAGAGATCTGAGAAAAGACATAAATGCATGTTTTAAGGCCCCCAACCCCCCCTGTAGGTATTATCAGACAGTATAAATAATTATTGCTGCGTTTTTATGGATGTCCAGGGTGTTTTTTAACATTTAAAACAGCTCAATTTCATTGCACGCCGCCAGTAACGGAAACGAAACATACGAACAAAATCTTCGTGGTTCTGTTTGTTTCGTTTCATTTTCATCACAATTTTAGTTTGTTGTTTCGTTGCGTAACGGTAATGGTAACGAATAATGGAAATGAAAAAATGTTCATTTCATGCCCATCTCTACTTGGGATCTGTTTCATACAACTTGACTGGTAGGAGGGTAGATAGAAAGGGATTTCCTAAAGTTAGCAACAAACTATTTAATTCTATGAAGCTGAGATCTGTTTGTGTTTGAGAGAAGTGACTCAGGCAGACTTTTGCAACTGAGCAATCATATTTTTTAAACGGACCCTGTGCTTACTCCTCAGTAATCAGTCTCAAAACAAAGCCAGCTAATTTGCAAACTAGAAATACCTATGCTTCTGCTGTGACAATTACCGTAAAATGTATGTTTTCAGCATTAAGACATCTGTCCTCTAATGATGGGTTACTTGAGATGTCTAAGATTGCTCAGATGAATAACCTTTCTGCTGGACTTTTTCATTTATTTCTGAAGCAGTTCATATCATGCACCACAGAATTTCCCCATCTCTGTGAGTGGGAAACGGATTCAGTACTAAAGGCCACCCCAGAGTTCCTGCAACCCACAGAAGGAAGATGACCTTTGCACCAGCAAATAGTTAACAACATATGGACTAATTCTGTCATTAAAAATTACATCATTGGGATAATGCCTATAATTGCCAAGCCATTTTGAATACCAAGGTGCTAATGCCACATGTGCCATTATATTTCCAAACTTATGCCTGGAGGCCTATGAGCTCAAAACATATTTATCTAATAAAATCTTACTGGTATTTCTGTTGCCCAAATAACAACCATCCAAAGACCACACAATGGCTTGGGAATTTAATGTAGACCACAGTCTCTGTGCTGTACAGTGGTATATTTATATCTTCCAGGCAGCACTATATAATTCCCCCTTTTCTTTTAATCAGCTACAACCCTGTTTTCCATATATTTCTTCCCACAAGCTAATGAGCCTTGAGCAACATTTTATGTTGTTCTTCTATGCAACAGTTAGCCACTTTTACAGTCTAGTTCTCATATTCATCTTCTTATTCCCATAGATAAGTTACACATAGACCAATGTAGAAGTATATTGAGTAGCTTTGGAATTAGAGATGGGCATGAAACAAACAATTTTTCGTTTCTGTTATCGTTTTTTCATTTCATTACGCAACGAAACAACAAACAAATTTTGTCTCCAAAATGAAATGAAACGAACAGAAACACCGGAAATTTTGTTGTGCGTTTCATTTCCGTTACTGGAATACAGTGAACTGCTTTAAATGCTAAAAGAATCACAAAGAGTTGAAATAAATGGTAACAAAACGGTAACAAAATGAACAAAAATGAAAATTAATATTTTGCAAAAATTCACGAAAAATGGAAATGAAACGAAACGGACCCTCCAAACGACAAACGACAAACGAAACATCTTTTTTTTATTCGTGCCCATCTTTATTTGGAATTGTACTTCTGAGCTTAAATGTGATATGATTTTAAAGTTAAAATGAAATTGTAGTTTCGCATGGGTTAGAAATGTCACAGAGTATGGAATTTCTGGTGAAATTCAATTTACTACAGAGTAGAAATACAGAGAGTCACAGAGGAGACTATCTACAAATTTCCCATAATCCACCCTTTTCTCATTGGCTGGCACTTAAATGTCTCAGCAACTCACTCTAAGATATTTTTAGTAGAAAGAGTTTAAACATTTATTTATATATTTAAAGTTCCTTGATTTTACAGATTTCTGTATACTACTTTCTTTACTGCACATTTGCAGGACTTAGCAACTAACTGAAGAGATCAACAGCAAACAAACCACCAACACTAGCCAAGGAAAGAGAGAGAAAGAGCACTCAGAGACACAAGGCTCTCTTTGCATTCAAAGCTGAAATGAATTATTGGTTAGTGTTGTAGTTAGACAATCAATCCAGAAAAATCCTTCCTAGTCATACTACAGACAACATGCAAGGCTGCAATAACACTCCAATAGAAACACTGGTAAACAAAAAATAAAGACCAAGGAACCTTGGATGATTCTACTTAGTACTATTCAGGGCATTGGAACACATACTTTTTTAGACTACAAGATCCAGAATTTCCCAGTTATTATTGGCCAGATGTCATGATAGCTAGGGATTCTACAAGTTGTTAGTCACAAAAAGTAGGTATTCTGTGCTTTGACCCTTCACCCTTTGACATCCTGTTCACAACCCATTCCTAGGTGAGTTTCAAAAAGGAGTTCTAAAATAAGGAACACATTGACTGAAATCCTGTTAGTAAGCATAGTAAGTCTACACTAACAGGATTTCAGCCAATGTAATCTAATGATGTAAAGTTGTAAAGCTGATGTATCAACTCCTCCGTACATTCTGTTGATTCAAATGGACAAACTCTAATTGTAACTACTAACTTCAGTGTAGTAAGTCAACATCAGAGTAAACCTACTTGAATCAATGGAACTTGAGGAGGTCACATACCGAATCCATGTGATTCAACAGGCCTACCCTAGTGTGACATACTACACAAGGCAACAAGATTTCAGCCTTCATGAGAACGTACGAAAATAATATTATGAGTATCAAGATAATTGAATATAATGCCTTTCTAACACATGAAATGTATGTTCTTTTTTCCCCAGTGTTGTGCATCTCAGAGATTAACATACAGTAGGACGCCAGTATCTGCTGGGGATTGGTTCCAGGCCTTCACGTGGATAATGAAAACCGTGGATAAAAGAGAACACCCAAAAAATCCCCAAACTGCTGTTTTATGACAGTAGCTTGCTTTAGGGCTGCTGTTTTATGACAGTACCTTGCTTTATGACTGCTGTTTTATGCAAATAACTCGATTTGCAGCTGCTGTCTTATGTGTTTATTTTACCCTCTGCCAACCGTGGATAACGGAATCAGTGGATAATGAATCAGTGGATACAGGGTTCCTGATATATTCATAAATAAGAAGCTATTCTCTGAAAATGCACAAATGTGGCAGCCATCACTGTACCTCTTCTTTTCAAATTACAGATGCCTTATAAGGCCTAGAATAGAGGTGGGAAAGCTTCATCCCACACTCACCCTATTATTTTTTTATAAGTGGCTGAGCTGGCTAGGGCTGGTGGAAAAATGGAATTCAACATTATTCAGATGGCCACAGGTTCCCCACTTGTGACGGACAGTCACTTTTTTTCAATGGGCAAAGAGAATGTGGCCTCTTCTTGGAACAGGAGGTGCCATTGCACTTGTTCTTGTGGCAGTCAGATCATCACCAAGTACCTGGGTATTCCATGGATTTGGGTTCACTTCAGCTGCCAAATTAATTGCTTCCACCCTTTGGTAAACTCTCCCTAACCCCCATCCCAGTCTATTTATATATAATGGCTTGTTGCCTTGGACTGTCATAGCAATATACTTGTTTGATTTAAGCAATTTCCTATTCCTAACTCTGCAACGTCTTTTGCACAGCATGAAATCTGTATCATAGACAAAGCAAGTTAAGACAGATGTGAATCAGTGAATAGTCTTTTAGTAGGTTGTATTGAAACCTTTGGATGATCACTTTTTCCCCTTAAAAGGTATCAGGATTTACCACTGCAAATATTTGCATGAGTGCCGTTACATAATTTCCCCCCATTGCCAATGTCTGAAAGAAATTTTAATCATTTTTGTCACACTTGGTGTGCACTAGTACGCCACCGCATTCAGTTTCAATTAACTCCTCTTTCTTTGCAGTACATGAAGCAGATTCTTAGAAATGGAATAAAGGAGCAGGAATGTTCAGGGTCACCACATTTGTTTACTGAAGTTTTGCTTGCCTAGATAAAGCAAGTGGAGGTGAATCATCTCTCTGTTGACTCCTGTAGATTTAGAGCCAACACTATAGTGTTGCACTAAAGCATAAGGAACTAGTGGCACAACTGATTTTATAAATGGTCATGCAACAGACATCTCGCCAAATAAGATGGTCATTTGCGCAATATTACTTAAATGCATGGATATCTCCAACAGGATACAGCCAGCTGAGAAGGGACATGCGCACAGACTGACACATTCCTCCCAGAAGGCTTGTTTTATTCATCGTATCTATGTTCACATGCGAGATATTGGGACACTTACAGAAACAATGGTTCAGATAAGAGGCAGGTGCCCTTTAGCCCTATGGCCCTGCATCAAAGCAAATGGTCAGGGGAAGTAGAAGGTCACTTCCTTTCCATGCATGCAGTGTGGCACCAGGAGCATGTGCACATCACTGCAGCCCCTTTGAAACACACCCTTCAAAGAAAGTTTCCCACAATACACTCTCTTACACTGGGGACATGTAGAAAGGTTGTGTATATCAGGTGCTAAAAGTAGTCTTATGGTACTCTTATGAAGGTGTACTCTCTCCCCTCCTTAAAATACCCTCCTTAAAATAACCCAGAGAACAGAGAGAACGCCTAGTTCTGGTGAAATATCAGGAAGAACAACTTACAGAACATGGCAAAACAGCACGAAAAACCCACAACTATCAGATCCCGGCCATGAAAGCCTTGGAGAATACATAAGAGTAGTTAAACAGAGCAGCTGCTCAATTGGGTCCTTCATAGTGATAGAGAGCCTTCCCAGTTCTGCAGCCTTTCTTAGTAAAACGAACAGGCCCTGTTTCTGCTTTTCATTTTAAGTCTTCCATCTGGCAAAAGCTTAAAACTTAAATTGAAATTAAAACCAGTTCAGTCAGAATGTTTTAAGCAGTGATACTGCTTAGAACATTCTGCCCAACCCCCATGCAACAGTACAGTGCCACTGATATTAATGAGGCAAACTGTTTATTGCTTGTAATCATCCTAGAACTCCAGAGTTGGAAGGTACTCTGAGTAAAAGAGGCACAGTGGGAAACTGAACTTCCAATCTCCGCCTCTGGAGCCAGAGGCCTAAACCACTGAGCTATCTAACAGTTCAATACAGTCCACAACTTCTGGATGGTAAATCTCAAGCCGAAAAAGTAACTTCCGATGCCATGCTAAAAAGGACAGTGGCAAATGAAGAGGAAAAGAACCCTTCTGGTTCAATAGGGATTTTCCTTCTGCTTTAAAATCTGTTGCAACTCATCCTTAGCTTTCTGTTATATCTTTCAGATAAATAAATCATGCTGAGAGGAGCATGTTAGGTACTTTATATCAATGGTGGACTTTCTACAGTCAAGAAGACACATCCCAGATGATCTCCTAATAAAAACTATTGAAAAAGTAATGAAGCAAATATCTGGTAGTCAAACTGAAAATTGCAGAAATTCATCATCTTGCAGATATATGGCATAGCAAATATGCAAAACAGCAATGGATCCAACATCTTCATAATTAATTGTTAAGTTCAAACATGTGTAGCCTTTTATGTTATTCAATAAAGCCTTTATATATTTTGTAAATATGGCAAGAAAACATACTCTTCATTGTTTATCCATTTCTTCTTCAAGTACCATGTACTTGTAGAATGCTGGCAATCAGTAGCCTGAACTGGTTTCTGTCTAAAGCTGTTCTAAATAGAGCAGCTGTGGGATGGTTCTATTTCTATAGAGCCCTGTTGTATAAATCGACCAGAAGGGAAAGTGATTGTTCTTCCTTAAGCAATTTCAAAACTTCCATATATGTTTCATCAGGGCCTGGGACTTTGCCACTTTGATAGTTCAATGGCATGTTCTACCACTTCCCTCACAATATCTTTCTCCATAGATTTAGCCTAGTTTCTTCTGGTGTAATATTTAGAGCTTGAAATGTATACAGGAAACTGTTCATCAATTTTAGCCATCATCTAGGGCAGTTGTGTCCAAACTTTGCCCCTCAATATGTTTTGTACCACAACTCCCACAGTCCTTTGTCATTGGCAATACAGGCTTGGAATTCTGGGAGTTGTGGTCCAAAACATATGGAGGGCTGGAGTTTGGACACCCCTGATCTAGGGGATTAGTGCCCATGAAGTGCTGTACTACCTTTTTTCACTCATTATTTGCTAGCACTTTTCCATGTACAGTAGGGCCTCTATATCTGTGGGGGAATCATTTCTCAGGACGCCCATGGATAGTGAAATATGTGGGAAAGAGCAAATGCTCTTATTCACATTGAAGGTGGCAATGGGGTGGTGGGGTGCCACGCAAAAGCTTTCACCCCTGGCCAGCCGAGCTCGGTGGCCAGCCTGCAGGGGCAGAAGCGGCAGCGAGGAGAAAAAAGAGAAAGAAAACTTACCACTGCCAATGCCGGTTGGCTGCCCTTGTTGCTGCCACCAGCCACCCTCCAGAGGGGTGGGGTGGTGACTTAAGAGGTCCCAGGCAGAAGACTAGAAGTTTGAGCTCAGTTCAAAACTTCCAGTCCTCACCTGGGACCCAAGGGGGGAGTTTAAAGGCCAGTTGCCCAGGTGGGTCCTCTTAAGTCACCACCCCACTCCTTTGGAGGGTGGCTGGGCAGCAGCGGCAGTGATAGCAGCAGTGAAGAGGGTGGCTGGCTGGCATCTGTGTACCCCAGTCTAATCCAACTAATTTCCTACTTATGTCATTTTGGGCAGCAACTTTCTGTTTAGACTGACCACTTTCTGTTTAAACTACTTGCTGCCCAGTCTCAAAATGTTAGTCTGAATGCTGATGACATCCTTGTTGTTCCCCTGGACATTGGCTATTTGGAAGAAAATTGCCATCCTCACCATCTTTTTTGGCCCCTTACCCTGGGTACCCTGGATGGGTTTCAAAGACCTCACTGGAGCATGTCTTAGGTTCACTACCATCTTTCCCACCTTGAACCAGAGATGATCTTATTGACAACGGCAGAGGTGCACACACACTCTACTGCTGCTCTTTCAGAGTGTCAGTGCTGAGTAGAGATGGGCATGAATAAAAAAATGGTTTTTCGTTTGTCGTTTGTTGTTTAGGGGGTCCGTTTCAGTTTGTTTCTGTTTTTCGTGAATTTTTGCAAAAAAATCGTTTTTGTTTTTGTTCGTTTTGTTACCGTTTCATTACCATTTATTTCAATTTTGTGATTTGTTTTTAGCATTTAAAGCAGTTAATGTATTGCCATAATGAAAACGAAACGGACAACAAAATTTCTGGTGTTTCTGTTCGTTTCATTTCATTTTAGAGACAAAATTCGTTTGTCATTTTGTTACGTAACGAAACGGAAAAACAAAAATGGAAATGAAAAATTGTTCGTTACGTGCCCATCTCTAGTGCTGAGCATTTGGAGTCTATAGGACTCAAAATATAAGGAAGTGTTATTAAAGATATTTGGAATTAAAGAATTGGTTCCTCAAATTACTGACTGTCAAAAGCTGTCAACTGATGGTAAGGATATGGAAAGGAGAAATGTGAAGACCAGTCTGAAATATTATCCTAATTATTAGATTATAAAGAGAACCACTGTATTTGGAGATATACTAGGCATAGAATTTGTGAAATTAAAGGGAATTTATGGACTAAGATATAACCCTTTTTATAATAATTTATAAAGCATTAATCTAGCTATCAGAACTTTTGAAATTATGTATGTTTTATAATAATAGGTAATTACATCTACTGTATTCTAGTTAATTAAATGCATTTTAATTTGTCCAGTAAACTGAGAAATCAAAATATTAGACGTAAGTATATTGCTAAGACTAGATAGACTATCTCAACATTATATCTTGCTATTTCAATAGATTAAAATAGATACAAGTAAAGACAAATAGAACATTGATGAGGGAAAGGAAATCAAGTATGAAAATGTGGAAATATGGTCTTCTAAGGTAAGAAAGGAAATATGAGTTGTATTAAGCTGAAATGAGGGAAAATAATTGTGATTGACATATGCAACACGACAATTGATACACCATGTATATAATTTTGCTTTGTGTATTAAATAAATAAAAATATATTTTAAAAATTATATTTGGAACTATCAAATTCAGATTCAGATATACTCACCTATCCAACTATGGTGGCATTCTGTGAATTCTGGCTACTTTCAAATCCCTATAATTTGCCACCACACTCAACTTTTCTGAAGAAAACTGAAAACATGTTACCTTAAAAGTTCATTGTTATAGTTAGGAAATAATTTTAAATTGTGATTGATAGCTGCTCAGTGCACTCCTGTTAAAATGGTTATAGTCACTGTGGTTACTGTGCAATGGTTAGTATGTAAAACCAAGGTTTAGGAGACCCATATTCAAATCCCTGCTTGAGCATGAAAACTAACTGCAAGTAATGACAATGATTAGCCATTTCTGGAACAAACCACATACTTTGGAAACCTTGTCTGATGGAATTTGATAGCTCAGTCCTGCGACCAATAAGAAATTTGAGAGACTGTGTGATGTAGAGGATGGAATATCGGTCTAGGATTCTGAAGACCTGGGTTCAGATCTGTGCTTGACCACACAAACTTACTAGAGATTTGGCAATGGCTGGCTCTGAGGCGCGGCTGCTCCTAGCAAAGCTTCCTTGCCCTCCCCCCACCGGAGAGCACGCGAGACCTACCAGTCTTGCAGAGGAGCGCCGATGACCGAGCCCTTATAAGGGCTGGCCCTCGTGGTCCCGGCCTCTTCTTCGGCTGGAGTTTCCAAGCTGTAGCAGAGCGATGGCAAGCGGGTCCGGTCCGGGCGCCATTTTGGGTGGTGCAGCTGGACGGCGGAGACCTAGCTCACGCGGCAGGCGGCGACCGGTGAAGAGGAGAAGCATCGGGGGGTACGGCGGCACTCCCCCCCCGGTTGTCTGCGTGGCACCTTGCCCAGCGGGAGGCCCTAATACGGGTAAAGGGCCCCAGCCCAATCAACCGTAGGGTGTTGGAGCAGTGGCTGGAGGGCTATCCCGACCGGGGGAGTGCCCAGTTTTTGAGGGACAGGTTCGCTGTTGGGTTCAAGTTGCACTTTGGGGGGGGCTAGGGTGGCATTTATGGCCCCCACTTTGAGGTCTTTGTGGGGCATGGAGCACATTGCATGGGAAAAGATTGACAAGGAAGTGGCTAAGGGGCGGGTATTGGGACCGTTTGCCCGCCCCCCTCTCCCGGTCTTTCAGGTGTCACCCTTGGGGCTGATACCTAAGAAGGCCCTCGGCAAATACAGGTTGATTCACCACCCGTCTTACCTGGAAGGCGTGGGGAGTTAACTTGGGGGTGGGGGACAGCGGTCATAGAATTGAAGGGGCAGAGAGGAATGCGGTGGTGTCAATTTGAGAGGGCCGCCAGGATGGCAGCCCTGGGAAGGCCACCCGATGTCATGCTGGTTCACCTAGGGGGCAATGACATCACGTCCCAGATGGGTAAATCCTTGGCGCAAGATATAGTGTGGGATCTGGAGAGATGGAAAGTGGCATTCCCTGAGACAATCCTGGTGTGGTCCACTATTGTGCCGCGGCAGCAGTGGAGAGCGTGTTGTGATCCTCAGATCATCAACCGGTCCCGGAGGGGAGTCAACAGAGATGTCTGTAAAGCTATGGTTCAGCGATTGGGTATAGTGGTGGGTCACCCGAGGATTTGTGCTGCAAGGGCCGAGTTATATCGGGGGGATGGGGTCCATTTGTCTGACCAGGGGATGGAGCTGTTCCTGTCCGACCTGAAGAGGGGCCTGCAGCAAGTGGTGTACAGATGGTGGGGGTGGTAGGGGCCATAGCAAGGCTAGGCCCCTACCATGGCGGTAGTGCAGAATAAGGATTGGCAGCAGGTGAGTAAAATCCCAAATTCCCTGTAGGACCGCCCAACCTCATGGCGTTGCGGACCGGAGGTCACAACGTTGGGGGGAAGGGTGCACCTGGAGGGCCCACCGGCCTGGCAGGCACAAAGGACGGGCCTGGGCAGAACAGTTGGGGAAATGGGATGGCTGGCTGAGGATGCCCTGCCCACGGACAGGGCACCCTTGGAGCGATTCACTCACCCTACATGACTGCTAGTTGGCAGGGTCCCGGGAGACCCTGAGGTATCAACTTTAAAGCCGCACTACTGCAGCCCCCTTGGTTGAAGTTGTGTTTATGTTGTGTTATGAATAAAGTGTGGCCCGAGGCATATACCAAACACCATGTCTCGTGTGTTATTCCGGTGGGGGGGGCAATGCTAACTAATCCTTGTAGATCTCACATGCATCAATAGCTATTCAAGTTGTCTTAAGTCAGACTCAGCACATGAAGTTATAAACCAGATGATTATAATGACAGAATTTCCTGTTGTTCATTGTAGATAATGGAAATAAAACATAGTTACACAAAGATTGTTCTGGACCCTGAAGACACTAGCACTTCCTGCTAAAGTGCTCTGTTGGGCTAGGATGTGAAACTGGGCTTCTTCCAAAATTGGTTCAAACTCAGGTTATAAAGTTTGGAATACCAAGTCATTCACCAGATTAGGACTGGGCTGCAGTGATAGAGGCAGTCTGCTGCATTGTATTTCCTGGATGTAGCCAAGGCAAAAAAGACAAACAAAATATTCTTCCTTCCTCCCCCTCACTCCCTGTTCTTTGACACATCTGTTTTTGATCTTATGGAAAACCAGGAAGTGAAGACACACAGGAACATGTGCGTGAGAGAGAGAGAGAGAGAGAGAGAGAGAGAGAGAGAGAGAGAGAGAGATTTCATATGGGTTAGCTAACTTAAGAAAGCAGCAGACAGCTGAAAAGGTACCTTAAGCCGGAAAAAGAATTCCTAAACCAGAATCAGCATAATAACGATAGTATTTGTATCCCATCCTAAAATTGAGATTGAAATTGCTCCATTGAATAATGAGTGCAGAAAAATGCAGCAGAGAAGTCACAATAAGGGTGTCTGTTCCAACTACAATCATTTGAGACAAAATAATGAAAAATCTATTGACCAGGTTCTATAAAACATAAAATAAGCTTTGGACCACTCAAACCCTTACAACAGGAGTGGAGACTTGGAATATGGGCTGCAGTCCAACTATTTCAAACCCTGATGTCACCTGCACCTTGACTATTAATACTGTCTGTCCCCAACAGAAGCATCCCATGGAACTTTCTCATATGCTGCAAATCAGGATTCATTTCTTTGCCGTTCTTCTCCCTGGTGAGGAGGTGTCAGAGTGCAATGCCCTCTAATGTCAAACCCCTAGCAGCACTAGCTGAAAATGATTTGCTTTACTTCCCTATGCTCTTTCTCATCTGGTGAGAAGGATGAAGTCACATAAATCACTCTTAGCCAATGCACCACCCCCCGTGTTCCTCCTCCTCCTCCTCCTCCTCCTCTTTTTGCCACATGAAAGAGTCCATCAGTGGTATCACAAATTCTGGCAAACGCAGGACACTCTTCCTGTTGACCAAAGATCTCTGGGAGATTTTGGATTGGGGATGTGACTGTGACTGACAGAACTACTTGAGGAGCCAGATTATGTCCCTTGGTGGCACCCTATTAGTTCCTACACTCTGAAATCACTTTCAATACAAAATAGGCTGAAAAGCATATCCAGACATGGAACAACATCCTGCAAAGTACTATATAGTAGAGATGGGCATGAAATGAACAATTTTTCGTTTCCGTTTTCATTTTTTCATTTCGTTACGCAACAAAACGACAAACGAATTTTGTCTCCAAAATGAAACGAAACGAACAGAAACACCAGAAATTTTGTCGTGCATTTTGTTTCCATTACTGCAATACAGTGAACTGCTTTAAATGCTAAAAAAATAAAAAATTGAAATAAATGGTAACGAAACAGTAACGAAATGAATGAAAACAAAAATGAATTTTTTGCAAAAATTTGCAAAAAAGGAAACGAACCGAAACAGACCCTCCAAATGACAAACGACAAACGAAACTCCATTTTTTCTATTCGTGCCCATCTCTACTATATAGTCTAAAGTTCATTCCAGAGTACTGTAATCTAAAATAGCATTCTAACATAGATCCTAAAAGGAACTCGTGCTGTCATCATCATATGTTTTTCTTCATTCCTTATTACTGTTTTCTTTATTCCTTATTCCCTTTTGTTACCTCATGTCCTTTTAAAATAAAATCTACCAAAAAAGGAGGATGGTCTAAAAATATGTGGGAAGATACATTCCGTAAATATGCACCTCAGAACATTTTTGTCTCCAAATCATTAATCAAGAAAACAATGAGTGAACTTTGCTTATTACCATATTTTCAAGTTTAGTTATTGGTATGTAGTGCTTTAGGGGAACAACAATTCCTATGTTATATGTGGAGAAAAACAAACCTGCCCTATTCTTTCATGCTCCACATCTGTGGGAAAACAGCTTCCCAAGCTGGACTCATGCCGGCCAAATAAAGCTCAGAGGAAACTGGCCAAGCTGTTCTAAACACCACTGTGAGAGAGGTCGAGGTTTAAGAATGACCTTTGATCCAATGATCTTTAACTCCATATCTGAACTCCTTGAATTTTCAGAGCATAAGGGAACTAGGAGGATGGCCTGAGGTGAGACCTGAAAAGCCTAGCTACTTAATTTTGATAAGTGCCCTCATGGCTATTAATAGCACTGCAGGTTAGCCCTGGAAAACATTATCACCTCAGGTTTTAGGAAGCAGCTATTGATGGCCAAGGAGATAGCACTTAAAATTGCTTTGCTTTTGATAAGCTTTCATAACACCCTTAAGTAATGACATAAGGCAGGCAGAAGATAACATTTACACATGGGTCATTTCAGAGTATTTGTATAACCAAATGGAGAGGACCGGGAAATCTACCCATGTTAAAGAGTCAACAGTTGTCCTTGAGTAAGTTTCTATTTCTGCTTCATTTCCCCAACTATGAAATCAAAAATAGTGTTTTACCTCAGAGGATGGGTGTGGAATTCAATGACAGGATGAGCCTTCTCAGTGAAACATAGAGTGAACATGAAAACTGTCAATAGCAGTAACAAAGAATATCCCCTTATAGTGATAACCTGACTGATATGCTTTTATCTTTGAGAGAATATTGGAACAACTAACTTCCTGTTCTTCCACAAATCTCTTTCAGCTTTCCCACACATGTAGGCATATTATCAATAGCATAGTTCCCGGTAATACAATCTTCTTGTTTATTTAAAGTCTTTATACGCCTGCCTGATTCTTTATTGAAATAGAAGCCAACTGAGCTCCTCTACTGATAGAACAGTGTTTCCCTTCCCCTTGCAATCTTGCAACTCTGTTGGCCCTGGGAGGGGACATAAATACAGTAATTTGGGGGATGAAGAGAGGAGAAGAGGAAAGGAAAGTCCAACAGGCGAAGTAGAAATCAATTTGCACAATATTGGATGGACCCATCTTTTTCTTTCATTTCTCTTCAACCACCCTAATATGTAAATAAAAAAAAATTATCCAGGGAGAACTGTCAGGTTCAACAATAATAAAAAAATAAGTACACTTGCATAACTTAAGATACAATTGTACATTTATCAAGGTACCATTTTATACAACATGAGATAGAATTGGTGTCTGTAGTTGAAGATTGTTTTATACTGCTATATGTCTAATAATTTAGACAGCAGAAGCAGAATTGTAGATACAAGTCAGATCTCAACCTATTCATACTCAAAGAGATAGTTGTGTTGGTTGGTCTTTATTGGCAGAATAAAGAATAAAAAATCATTTGTTTTATTTATTTTAGATTACTTGTTTTGGATTTAATTTAGCATAAAATGTTATGAGTTACATTCCATTTCAGCAGATGCATGGAGTATAATATTTTATTTTATTTTTATATAAAATAATCTTGCTTTCTTCTTAAAAAGAACCCAAGCCATTTCTTTTTAATAATTACATAATATTAATAATTGTGTCATGCACAGTCAACTTTGACTAATAGCAAATCCAGTAAATGACAGTAAATAAATAAGCACAAGAGTCATAGATGCTGGTGTGGGATCAGATTGAAATGGGATACAGACAATGGTTATAAATTTTCAAAGGGCTGGGAGGCATAAATATTCTAGTAGCACATTACAGTTTAGTAACAATAAACCTCTGTAATCTAAAACTCAAACATGTTGGGCTGCTAAACTGTTGATTGCTTCGATCTCATTCCCCCATAATTAAACACCAGCACTTTGAACTGAGAATTGAACATGTGAAGTGTCCTTTGACTTGAAAACATTATCTTTTTGGACATAGACCCCAGAATTTTCAGGTCCATGCCTGAAAATCATGGGAGTTTTAGTCTAGCCTCTAAGTTAGCACAATGTAATGTTTCCAGGATTTGAATTACCACAGTGCTCTGTATTGTTTCCATAGTAGCAGCAAAGATCTCCTCCAAGTGCTTTTAGCCAATAACACCAAGGATTAAATCAGGAACCATTTTGCAAGAAGAAATGTTCAACAACTGAGCTATGGCCTCTTCCATGTTTGTGGATGCCTGTGGCACAGTCACTCACGAAGAAATTACCCCAATGACATATGTATGTATGTATGTATGTAGGTAGGTAGGTAGGTAGGTAGGTAGGTAGGTAGGTAGGTAGGTAGGTAGGTAGGTAGGTAGGTATGTGGAACTGCTAACAATGACACCTCTAGCTAGAGTTATAATGCTGATTTCTGTGATGTCAAGGAAAAGAAGATCTGTTCTGCCAAGAATACAGGGGATTGTTCATAAACTGAAGCTGGCACAAAATGTTGGATGTTGACAATTGGGGGCTGCTCACACTTCCTAGGGGATGCTGCAGTAATTGATTTAATTGTTGGAAAGCTCTGTGCTGCTCTTCCTTTCTTTTTCCCAGTGGCACGAAATTGTTGTCTCCCACTAAATGCTAATGATCTTGCACAATGTTTCAAGTACAGGGAAGGCTCTGTGCAGCCTTGCAACTTATGAAAGAGAAGAGAATTTTCTAAACAACTGATCTGCCACTGAATCAGTGCTTATATAATGGAAACAGAGAGGGCTTCACTTCTTATTTGGAAGTGAACAAGGAGAGGTAGAAGGGCTGAAGCCACTAAAGTGCACTGATGGAGAGAGAAGGACAAGGAGAGAGAGAAGAGCTGGTAATTATCTGAAGAGAGAAGAGATGATAATTATCTGAGAACTGCAAACCCAGAAGGAACCCTATGAATCATCGAGTTCAGCCCCAGCCAAGGACGCTTAGTGGGGAATCGAACTTCCATCATCTGGCTCTGCAGACAGATACCTAAGCCACTGAGTTATGATGACTTCTGTATAAGTTGTTGGAAATTTTTTCATCACATTAGTGTTTTGTTCTGTTTGATTTTTTTGGTTTTGTGCTTTTGTGTTTTTTGTTTTGGTTCGGTTAAAGAGCACAAAGACATTTTATCTGAGAAGCACTGTTAAAGAGATTGGTTCCTAGTTTTAGTTTTCTATTTTAGGACAACAAGAGTATGGATTATCTCTGCTTCAGATCCTTCTCCTGCTGGGTACAGGTGATCTCTGATACCACCTTCTTTTTTCCTGACAGATTCCTGTTTTTGTTTTTTTTTTTTTTCCTGGAGGCCAACTCTTGATGCTGCAAAATGCTTTAACAGCAGGCATCCATGGAATTTTCTTTTTGGGACAGGTCTGGTCTCCAACTGTACTGTTTCAGCTGGTTCAGCTTTGGCTACTGCTACCATTGCAATGTGTCCTGATTTATTAAAAAGCTGGCAGAGCTGCCGAAGAAGCACCTGGCATTTATAAAGGAATGACTCACGACTTTTCCTTCTCTGATCTTAGCCTTATCCTTTGCCCTGAAGGCCTTCACACTGTTTCTTCTAAAATTCCTAACCTCAAATGACCAACCAAGTCAGATGAGGACTGCCAATTGCAAGAGAGAGGCAGGTACAGCATGAGGCAAAGGTCAAGTCAAGGTTTTCTAACTGGTTGGATTATTACTTCCCACAGTGGGATCAGGATGAGAGAGCAAAGGAGTTTCTGGGATGCACAATATTGATACTGTGGAAATGAATATAGGTACAGAAGTAACGAAAGGGCAGACATAGCAATTAGTCACACACACACACACACCCCACACACACATACACAGAATTTTAGAACGTGCTGGCAGTATCTAAGTTACAGCTCTGCATAAGTGGCTTACTGAAATTCTTCACCCTATTTTAGGAGGACAAATTGGTGAAATGTTTTCACTGTATTTGCCCAGAAGCAGAGGAAATTCTCTCTCAGTTTTCTCAGAGGTGGGGTTCACCATTAGTAATGGTTGAAACACAGCTTTATCCCCCAAAAAAAAATAATAATGTTTTTCAGCTTCCAATTATGCTGGCTGGCAGGCCACCATTTTTTCTCTCTGCCTAGTGTTATCCTAACACTTCTTAATGGCAACAGAGAGAAGGAAGCCACTAAAAACTTGAGGATATATATATCATGCAGATTCTGCTGTGGAGGGGAACATCTCCCCATCTTCTTTTCCATCCCCTGAAGAGGGAAAAGTTTTATTTGTGTTTTCCGCTCTTGCCTGTGTTCATTCTTTCACAGACCAAGTACTTCAAGAGCAACATTATTTTCTTCAGTGCCAGGCTCTACTGTGTTGTTGTTGTTGTTGTTGTTGTTGTTGTTGTTGTTGTTGTTGTTGTTGTTGTTGTTGTTGTTGCTGTTGTATCATTATAGTCATGTCTGACTCTTTGTGACCCATTGTCCATGGAGTTTTCTTGGCAGGAATACTGGAGTGGCTTGCCAGTTCCTACTCCAGGTGCCTACAGCATCTGGCATTCCCTGTAGCAAATGGCAAATACAAAGAGATTCCTCTCCCCAGTCCCCAGAGCAGAGCTGGTGACAGCTCTGACATTTTTTACCACACCTCCTTTGATTCTATATGCTTCCTTAGATGACAGTGCATGATGCAGCAACTCTGGTGCTTTGCTGTTGATGTCCATCATAAGATTGCCTACTCTACTGGAACAATAATGAGGTATTTTTTTCAAGCAAACATGGATGGATGACAGCTCTCCTGAGCTCATCAGACAGCTGAGATATAAGGAAACCTATTTTCTCAACTGGAAGATAATTTGGCATATTTCTGAGCAGATGTGAAATCAACAACCTCTCTTCCAGGAAATGGCTGGATGTTGCAGCGCTAACAAAGCCTCCTTTCTGTCTGATTTTCATGGGCTCATGCTTTACAACTGAGATGGGCAGTGTGGTTCTTGGCCTGCAGGACAGCCCACTAGGCTGAGCTTTCCTTTCAACCCCTAGGACTTTTCTCACCCATACTGAAAATTTCAACCCAGCATGTGATGTATAGTGATGTGTCTCAAAGCCCCCAAGAGCAGTCCACTTTTAAAATGGGTTGCATGCACACATGCACAGTATTTCAATATCCAAGTAACATCCATTTTTCAAAACTGGAAGTGGACCTTTGAATCTTCCTTTCTTCCTGGGGAAGGAAAGGGAGGAAGGCAGAGTCAAAAGTGGCCAGAGTTACTCTTTATCTCCTTTTGCTACTCCCAGCCTCTCCCCCAAATGGCTGCCAGAAAGGGGGCAGATTATTCCCAAAACAATGTGGAGAGCTTCCAAGAATTAACTTGTGCAGCTTTAAAACTTTAGCTCACCTACTTCAGGTAACATTAGGACTTCATGTTGCCCACCTTATGCAGCTCTTAGACGTCAGATTTCCAGTTCTCTAGGCTCATCTTCGCTCACTGCTATGAAAAAGTATCTTGCTTTGCGAGAGACAAATTTCCAGCCTTTAACAAAATCTACGTGGAAAAAGCCATGATGAACAAGTATAGTTTACCTGCCTGTGAAAGTCCTTTCTCACTGTCTCTCTGGGAGTCTGGTGGAACGCCACTTATCAGTTCTAGGCTGATGCATGAATGAATATATGTGTCATTACGTACCAGGAAATAATATATACTTGGGAAATGCTGGTGGATAGCAATAGAACATGCATTCCATGGAGGAAACTATTCAAAGACAAAAGGAAAACAAGCAGGTGAACCAACTGTGTTACTTGCTTTTCTTCTCTCCGCACCCCAATATGTTAGCCAACAAATCCTTTGGTCCCTAACCAGAGACAGCCTCTAATTCTTTGCTGGCCGATGAACACAATGTTCTCTGGGTAGCTTACAAGAACAATAATCACAAAAGCAATTCAAATACAAAATAAATGTATGCTTCAAATTCTATTACAATATTCATCTTACATTTCCAACAACACCAAAATGAGGCTTGTGGGAATGAATCACATGGGAGGCCTTTAGATAACAGTGGTGTGCAAGGGACACAGGACAACAAAGAAGTGGTTGAATGGGCAGGATGAAAATGAGTTGGAGAAGCACAATGCTCTTTTCTGAAATTCTGCTCATTATGCATCTCAACAGTTGATCATAACAAAGACTCTTCATGAATATGAAAGTGTGAGTAAGGCAGATGTTCAGCTCCCCTTGTACTCTAATTGTTAGACTGGCTGCTCTTCGCCCACCCAGTTTATTTATTTTTTTAATTAAGTAATTTTATTGGGGTTTTTTTGGGGGAACAAGGGGGAGGGGTATGGGGGAAAGGAATACAGTTTAAAAATTACATTGAATATATCAAGCCAAAAATAACGATTTAACCTATTAACAAATCACCAAATAATATCACAATGCTAGTAGGTTTGTTACTTCTTGCCATCTTTTCCGAGAAATCTCATCGTAGTCTCCCTTTAGAAAGCTGGAGAGTCTGTCGATTTCAATGCATTCTCTTATCTTTTCATGAAAATTTCTCTCTGTTGGCACATCTGGTTGTTTCCAGGATTTCGCATACAATATCCTTGCAGCAACAATTACATGGTGAAGTACATATCTCTGGTCATAGGGAATATTAATATCTACTATATTTAATAAAAAAAATTCTGGTCTAAGCTCTAACTTAATCTTCAAATATCTTTCCAAAAATATTTTCACCATTATCCAGTATGCCCTTGTCTCTTTACATGTCCACCACATATGGTAAAAAGTACCACAGTCATGTTTACATTTCCAACATTTAGGTGAGCAGTTATACATCTTAGATAAACGGTGTGGTGAGAAATGCCATCTATAGAACATCTTATAACATTTTTTCCTTAAAGGCTATAGATTTGAAGATTTTGACTGTGTTCCACAAGGAGTCCCATTTGTTTAGATGAATAGAATAACCAAAATTTTCTGCCCATCTTATCATAGTGTCTTTAACCAGTGTATCAATCATTTTTTCATTTAACAACATACTATAGAATTTACTAAGGAGCTTTGAGTCACCAGAGGATAGTATTTTGTCAAGTGGAGTATCATTAGTCATAAATCCCCCCTCTTTAGTAAGATATTTGAAGTGTGAGTATATTTGTTGGTACTTCCACCAGTCTAACTTATAACCTTCTGATACTAATTTTTCTAATGATTTCAAAGAGAGGTCAGCGTTCAGGTGTCTGTAAGTTAAAAATTTTGGGGTTACACTTATGTGGGGGCTAATAACCGCTCCCAACGGAGATAGCCACAATGGTGCTTTGGGGTAAAATTGTTTTTTGATCGGTAACCATATTTTAACTAAGGCATTCCTTATCCAGTGCTTTTTAAAAAGGGTAGGTATATTACCCTTATACCATATATAATGACGCCAACCCTTATCCAAGCCGTGGCTCTCAAGCTGCAGTATTCTATTATTTGTCACCAAAATCCAGTCTTTAATCCAAGTCATGGTAGCGGCCTTGTAGTATAACACCAAATTGGGCAGGGCAAAGCCACCAGTTTTAGTTCTGTCCTGTAGATAAACATTTCTAATCCTTGATTTTTTTCTTTTGCCATATAAATACACGTATACTTTTTTCCAGGTCTGAAATGATCTTAAAGTTAGGTAATATAGTTAGGGATTGAAATAAAAAGAGCAGTTTAGGTAAGACATTCATTTTAACTGCAGCAATTCTGCCCATTAAGGATAATTGAAGTCTTGACCAGGTATCCAAATCAGCTTTGATTGCTTTTATACCATTAACATAATTATCTTTAAGTAAAGTGTTACAATGGTTAGATACGGTAATACCCAAATATTTTACCTTACTAGCATGTTGGAAACCCGATTGGTTTACCAATTTTTCGGTCATAGGTGGAGTCATATTTTTAGTAAGCAACAGTGTTTTTTCTCTGTTTACCTTTAGTCCTGAAAATTTGGAGTAGGCCTCCAAAGTCTTTAGTAGTTCTGGAGTGGAGGTCTGAGGGTCCTCCATAATAACCAACAGATCATCCGCAAAGGCTTGCACCTTATAAACTTCTCCTTTGCTTTGTAGGCCTTGGATACCTGGGGTGTTTCTTATAACATGGAGTAGCACCTCTAAAGTTAATATAAACAGCAGAGAGGAGAGAGGGCATCCTTGCCTGGTGCCTTTGTGTATCTTGACTTTGTCTGTAAGGTAGCCATTGACTACAATCCTAGTGTTTTGGGTGGAGTAAATTTGTTCAATTGCTTGTAGCATTCTGTGTCCACACTGTAGATAATCTAACTGAGTTTTGAGTAAAGACCAGGATACATTATCCAATGCTTTCTCAGTGTCGATGAATGCGAAGGCTACTTGCTTCTCAGGGTGGCATTCATAATATTCCAACGCATTGAGGAAAGTTCTAATGTTGGATTGAAGGCGCCTTTTTGGAAGGAAGCCGGTTTGATCGTGGGATATCAAAGAGGGTAGGATCACCCGCCATCTGTTTGCCAAAATAGTTGCAAATATTTTGTAGTCCACATTTAGGAGAGCGATTGGCCTGTAATTCTGTATCAGGTCTTTGGGTTTCCCTTCTTTAGGAATCAGGGTTGTATGAGATAGTTTCCATGAATCTGGTATGTCTTCACCTCTAAAATAGATGTAAAAAGATTTTTCATATTCCCAGAGACTATCTCAGAAATTTTTTTGTAGAATTGTGCCGGTATCGAGTCAGGTCCGGGGGGCTTGTTCATTTTTTGGTGAATAATGGCCTCTGTTATTTCCATCATTGTTATAGGAGCGTTCGTCAAAGCTTTCTGTTCTTCAGTAAGTTTTGGAAAGTTGGCTTGTTCAAGGTATTGAAAGATGGCATCTTTATCTATTGTCTCTGGCTTGAACAAGTTCTGGTAATATGCCTCTATAATTTTTTGAATTTGTAGCTGCTCTGTCTGGTTTTCCCCAGTTTTATCTTTAAGTGCTAAAATAAGTTTTTGAGATTGTACCTTTTTTAGCCTATAGGCTAACCATCTACCTGGTTTATTTGCATTTTCAACAAAATTCAGCTTGGCCAATTTAATTTTATGGGCTATATCTGCTGTCAGGATCAAATTAAGTTCATGCCTACAGGAAGCTAGGTCTTTGTTCAGCTGCTCATCGCGTGGGTCGTGAATTAAGTCCTTTTCAAGCTTTTTCATCATATTGAGGATAGATTCAGATCTTTTTTTCTCTGTTCTGTCTTGCCATGTATTGGATGACAAACCCTCTAAAGTAGGGCTTTGAGGCATCCCACACCGTTTTCAATGGGGTACTCTTGTTCAGGTTCAGTTCAAATCTTTGGCAGCCTCCAGAATAAATTCTTTGTCAGTCCACAAAGCTGAGTTGATTTTCCAGTGTCTGGGCTTACCCAAAGATTTCAATGTCCACAAGATAGCATTATGATCGGAGATTGTTCAGGGTAGGACTTCCATGTCCCTTGTATTAAGTAAAAGATCAGGTGAGGCCCAGCACATATCAATGCGGGAGAAAGAGGCGTGTTGTCTTGAGTGAAAAGTGAAACCACCTTTTAGTGGGTTTTTCCTTCTCCAAATATCTTGAAGTTCTAAAATGTCAGACATGTCAAGAAACAATTTTGGCAGTATGGAAGATGAAGTCTTGGGTTTTTTCCCTTTTGGTATTTTCCTGTCCACAGATGGAATATGTACAGCATTGAAATCTCCCAGTATTATTAACTGGTGGTTTTCATATTGCAAGAGCTTCTGAGCCAATTCTTCAAAGAAAGCTTGTCTTCCATGGTTGTCGTTGGGGGCATATATACCAACAATAATTGTTTCTTTGGATTGGATATTTGCCTGGACCAGGATCCATCTGCCTAGTTGATCTTTTTCCAAAAGAGTTGGAGAGAGTTCTGGTTTGATATATAATGCCACCCCATTTTGCTTCTTTTCTTTGTTTGAAGTGGAAAACAGGTCCCCCAATCTATTTTGGGTTAAGTATTGTTCATGCTTTCTCAATATGTGGGTTTCCTGTAAACAATTGCACATTGTTGTTTTTGGAGGAGATTAAATGTCTTGCGGCACTTCTGTGGGGAGTTCGATCCATTGATATTCCATGTTAGGATTTTCTGAGCCATCTTGTTTTACTTCCAACGGTGTTTCCTCCCTGGTTTTGGCCTGAGATATTGTTTCGGCCTGGCGCCTCCCACTGCACCGGAGTCTTGATCTTGCTTGGAAGTCCCTTGTTGGGGAGTCTGGTTGTCTCGGCTATCATTTTTAGTAGTGGTTTGGATATCGATTGTATCATCACCTTCGGAGAGGGATGATGAAGAGGAAGAGGGGGAGAAACCAAACTTCCCTGCATTTTTCTCAGCGAAGATTCTAGCTTTCTTGTGGGATTCAATTTTCTGTGTTTACCCTTCCCATTGGAAGGTCAAGCCTTGGGGGTAGATCCACTTGTATCTTATATCATGCTTAAGCAGAAGTTTGGTGAGAAATGTGTATTCTTTCCGCAATTGACGGACCACCCATGGGACATCTTTCAGTATTGTCACTTTGGATTTATTGATTTCCACCTCTTTATCTCGAATAACCTTGAGGATACAATCTCGAGTGTATCTTCTGACAAGTTTGACTATTACCTCTGGAGGAGTTTATTTTTTCTAGTATAGGCTGTAGGTTGGCGGTAGATCACGTCTACTTCACGAAGGAATTCTTCTACGGGTGCCTCAAGCAAGGTGGCCAAGCCTTCTCCAACTGTGGTATAGAGATTTTCATCTTTATCAACAGTGAAATTTTGAATCCTTAAAATTTTGGAGGAAGATTCTATTTCTTGCATGAGAACCGATCTGTTGGTGGATTCCATTGTAGCTTGTATTTCTTCTAGATGGAAATCAGTAATGCCCATGTTGTCTTCCAATGCCTGTAGACGCCCACAAAAGGATTCTATTTTTGGAATCTACATTTGCAAAACCTTCTTTCATTTCAGCTCTTAACTCAGAAAAGGCAGTGCTCTGGTCCGCTATCAATTTGACCTGAGTTAAGTTCAACTGATTAAGCATGTCTAGGATTTGGCTGGATTGACTTGGTTGTTGAGACATGGCAGGAAGAGAGGGATGAGCCAGAGAGGTAGAAACAGACTTTTTTTTTGTATAGATTGGGGTTTTACTCATTGCTAAGAATTGCAATACAGGCTACTACAGGCAGAGAAAGTCCAAGTAAGAATGTGGTGTAATTGCTGTGCTGTAGTTACAGTAAAACCGATTTACTTCTTGCCAGAGATATTGCAAAGATTCAAAAGTCCCACAAATAGCTTGCTATAATAACAGTAGATTGGCTTGCTCCTTTCAGGACAGCAATATAATGTAAACACAGCTGCATACATAGAAAGATCCAGCAGATGGCATGTTGTATCCACTTTGAGCCAACAGAGCCAGAAAGTCAAAAGTGAAACTAATTTTCAGAGGTTTATCTGCCTTTAACGGAGAAGTAAAAGCAGCCCTTTCTGAAAAGCAAATAACAGAAGGCAGGCAAAAGAAATATTTAGAGGAAAGCAGATTTTCTTTAGGTGAGTTTTGCTTGATTTTGTATCTTTGAAAGGGCTATCTGATGATAAGAAGCCACTCACTTGCACAGGAGGGGGGCAGCTTCTTCTCCGTCCGGTCTCCCACGGTCTCAGACACACAAGTGATTTATTTCCAGGGGTATTTACCCTCACAGGGGAGGGGAACCACACCTGGGATGCCTCGGATCAAATCTGGGATGTCTTCTGCTCCCAGTGGGTGATCCTGGAATGGAAATCACCCTCTTGGGACCTGGGATACATCAACGCTAGCCAGGGCTGCTTCAGCTAACGTCTCTGCTGCTCGCCGCCATCTTGCCCCTTCCACTCCTTCACCCGCCCAGTTTAGATAATTCCTTAGAATGTATAAGACAGGAGCATCCATTACTGTTAGCATTCAATAAAAGATAGCCCTCGCTGTAGCTTTTAAATAGCTGGCATATGGTAGCTGGATATGTGTGAGTGGGTGTAAAAGAAAGAGTTTTGACAACATGAAAAGGGTAATAAAAGATGTGATATACTGTATTTTGATCAGATAATGCAGACAGAGTAGACTGAGTCTGAAGTACCCTTCAGGAATAAGGGGGGAGATATTGCCTATTACCACTTGGTGGAATAGATTATGAGCACAGGAAAAACATGAAAGCCAGTCTTAGAGTATTTGAAGGACTGAAGCTGAAAATTCATGTCCTAGAGGTGGATCTGAAGAGGGATTTTTGTTGATAAATGGTTTTCTGGTCATATTAGAGCCCTTTTGAGATCAGATGGGAGTGTGTCCGATAAACCTTTGACCTTCCGGCAGCCACTTTGGCTTGACTGTTACAGTCAATGTTACAGAAAACTGTTTTTTATCAGCAAAAACCTAGTGGCATAGAGATAAGTTTGGCACAGTAATCACTTGCTCCAAATTTGATCTAGATTAGGACAGGGAACTATGTAGGGGCATGCTATGACAATGAATACTTCAGCTGTCTTCATGTTGACTGGATAAATTTATGTCCTGGTCAAAGGAAATTGATATGATTTCCTGATCTTTTCTTCATCTGAAGATGCCAAGTTCTATAACCATACCTACAAGAAAACAAGAACTAATGATTCTCAATCTACATTGTCTACACTAGGCATTATAGTATGTCATTCCAGACTGGAGATGAAAAAAGGAAACCCCTTATTTAAAAAACTTAAGTTTGGAGGTTTATCATTACCAGATGTACAGTAGCTATAGCTGCCAACTTGTAAGACCCTTATGGGGGAAGATGAGAGGATAGCCATCAGTTGTTGCCCAGCAAGATGTCTATTATCACCAGAATGAGAACAAGTATGCCTGCCACTGGGACATTATGTGGGTCTGCTATAGTACTTGTGTCCTGCGTCTAAGATTTCAATAGATCTTGTATACAGCAAATGCTAGACTGGATGGTTTTTGTCTGATCTAGCAGCATTCATCTTATGTTGGCACATTAGATGGGTTCAACAAGAGCGGTGGGGTGTTCCAGGGCTCTTGAGATCACAATAGAAATTGTGAGATAGTGGAAAGGAAGGGAAGGGAAGGGAAGCAGCAGCCACCAGAAGTCCACTTCCAATTCTGAAAAATGATATATGGAGTAGTGCTAAATGCTGCAAGGAGACTCTGTGACCATCTTCAAATATGATTCACTGCTCCAGAAGCTTTGAGGAATTTGTTGGGGAATATCTTGTTTGCGGGGTGTATGTGTGTGAAGAATTCTGATGGTGTCATGGGGCCAAGGACCACACTGCATCCAAACAGGAAAGATATTTGGCAGTTGTATATATGTTGTTTATACCCAATGTACTGCAATGGACAGAGTAACAGATTAGGACATTTGTGGAACTAGTAAAACCTTAAATCTCTCTCTCTCTCTCTCTCTCTCTCTCTCTCTCTCTCTCTCTCTCTCTCATTCATTCATTCATTCATTCATTCATTCATTCATTCATTCATTTGATTTATATGATACTCCATTAGTGTGATGCACTCTTGCAACAATAAATAAAACATATACTAATAAGAAAGTAATACACAAGAAGAAATTGAAAACAGTAATAAAACAAGTGGCATCAAAGGTTGCCTAACTTGACATCACATAGCACATATACAGACATAAGTTGTCAGATACTTTAAAAACAAAAACCTAGATGCTTTAGAGAAGTGTGCTGTGCTAGGACAAAATATTCAAACATGTGCTTTGTAGACAGAAGAAGGAAACTCCTAGGTAAGGCTGTTATCTAGCAATGGTCCTTCCTCAAACTTTGATTATTATTTTTTAACCATGGATTATGAATAGAAATAGGAAATGTTGCAGGTTGGGGAGGGGGGTGATGCCAGAAGTATTCTTGGATTTGCAGCAACTTTTCCTACCAATGAGAATATATTGTCTTCCATTTGTAATCTTCCCATGGTTTCTTACCACTTTTTCCATCTTCTTTTGTCCAAGCAAAAAAACTCTCAAAAATGTTATGAAGGAGGGAAAGATAAAATAGCCACAAATGCATTCTAATCAGTAGCACTAGGTATCATGTTAAGAAACATCCAAATAATAGCTTTGGGCACCAGAATCAGGGAGCCATTTTAGAGATTACACATGGTATGGCCATGACAAACATGTTTTTCCACCACACATAAAGTGGTTTTTAGGAACTGTTTTCCTTCAACATCAGAATTATTAAATACTGCACTGCCCACCATGTCCATATGGTGGCAGTAGATACTCAAACTCATGCCACTAAATCAGTTGCTAGTACCAGTGATGATGATTAGTCTTAGCAGTGACCCCTTTATAGTATGGCAGAAACTACAGTATATTATTGAGCATTTGTAGAAGAGCATTTGAATCACATTTTAAAATCTTAATTTTAAATCAAATTCAGGCTGGGTTTTCATTTGCAAGCAAGGAGTTGGTTTTCACACACTACTGAAATTCAGAATGTGAATACTTTTCTGGGGAGCTGGAAGAACCTGCAGGAATGCATGAGAAGAAGTATCTCTGTGGGTTGGCCTCTTTCCTGACATGGAGGCTCTGACTCCACAGGCAACTCCTTCTCCCCAAATTTAGAAATTACCTTTAATATTTTTATATATTACAGCTCTATCTATTATTACAGCTATCTATTATACTGAAACTATCCTTTGAAAAACCATGATTTTCACTGGTGTAGTGTCTGAAATGCTTAAAAGGATTTTTGGCAAACACCACATCCCTGTTTATTTCAAACCCACAAATACACTAAGGCAGAGACTCATCCATCCAAAGGACCCGACACCAAAACACAAAAGGAGCAATATAGTATATGCGGTCCAATGCAGTGAGGAGTGTGCAGACCTCTACATTGGAGAAACTAAACAGCCATTAAACAGGAAGATGACCCAACATAGGATGGGTAACAGGTCAGGATCAGAATCAGCAGTACACCTCCACTTGAAGGACAAATATGAGGATGTACACATATTAGACAGAGAAGATAGGTGGTTTGAGAGAGGGATCAGGAAAGTCATTCATGTGAGTATTGAAAAAGCCATTTTTAACAGAGGTGGGGGCCTCAGGCACAGTCTGCTACTTATCAGGCAGTGATTTTAACAATCTAAAGACAAATAAAAATACTTTATACCTCCAGCCCCAAGGCCATAGCTAAGGACCCATACGTTATATGGGTTTCCCCACCTTAGGCCATTGTTCACCTTAAGGCCTATTGAGACTATTGTCTACCTAATGAGCCTATTCAGGTCATTGTTCATCTTATGAGCCCATTTCAGTCCAGAGTGACATGAGGTCAAAGTGAACTATAAAATGAATGACTCACAACTAGCTTTCCTCAGACTGACAAAACTATTTGGATGAGCAGCAAAACATTTCTCTCAAGAAAAGAAGTCCTGTTGCCATGATTCAACTTCCAGATACTGGTGAAGGGAGCATCTTAGTTGATGAAATTTTAGATTCTCAAGGCATTTAAGATCAACTTAAGGCATCACCTTACCACATTCATTTCATTCAGAGCGATATGGGAACAAAACATGCCAATTGAAAAAAAATCAGAGCAAATGAGGTCTCTCATTCTTTCCTATAATTGTACAGGTAGAAGGAAAGGAAATCCTTCTTATGCATAGTTTCTGTTTCAAGGTTCATGCTAAATGTATATTAATATATGCAGCTAAATTAACTTTGAAGTGGGAAATAGTTAGATTGTGGTATAAGGAAAATAAAATTAATTCCTAATTAATTTTAGAAAATATTAAAAATGAACATATACTTCCAACAGTTTGCAAGTTGATGTAAAATCATTGACAAATTTTATCCAAAGGTTGGGTGTAATAACTATAAAAGCTACACTGGAGTCAGGGAATATATGACAGTTTTGTGGCAGAATTTCACAGAAAAATACAATCCCATCGGCAAATGTTAGACCCATTAGCAGAAAGTGGACCCTATACCACTTATAAACTATCCATATAAATCGTCTTCATGTATTAGGGGTGTGCACGGACTACATTGTTTGGTTCAGATCTAAATTCAGCAATTCAGAAAATTGTCCAGATTACTTCAAAGGAATTTGAAGATTATCCAGTTCAGCTTAATACCTAAGCCTACCTCAAGCAAAATGCAAATAATTCAAGCCTCCCATAAACTATCAGCACAAGTCAGAAAGTCGCTGTAACCTTTTGTTCTCTGTATCAAAATCAGACAAATAAATAATTCTGTTTCATTTTCATCCATTACAGTATACCCCTTGTTATATAACAGCCCCAGGTAGAATTTGCACAAACTAGAGGACTCAATCTGAATTCATAATAACTCTTTCCTACAAATATATCTAGATGACATCTACAGAATAAACAGCTGAATAAATATGCACCATATTGAGCCACTATGTAAGGCTCTGTCATTAGGCTGAGTGAGGCAGCTGCCCCAGAGAATAAGTGCTGGCAGGCAGGCAGCCATGAGGAAATGTTGCCTTTAGATGATTTGCTACCCAATGGTACAAGGAAGGAGATTGGGCCATCCACCTGTGATGATGGAAGATTCAAATAGGGATGGGCATCTTACGAAAACGATACACTGTTTCGTCATGTCATAAGGTTATGAAATCTTTAAAAATGAAACAAAATGCCAGCTAGTGTTTTGCTACAAAATGGAATGAAACGCCATTCCCTCCCCCCTCTAAAATGAAACAATTTGTTTTAGAGGAAATGGCAGGGGAGCTTCCTCAAGCTCTATTTATTTATTATTTATTTATTTGTTTCATTTTTATACCGCCCATCTTCCAATATGGAACTCTGGGTAGTTTACAAAATTAAAAAAGCAGAACAAAGCAATACAACAAGGTGGGTCGATGGGTCAATGGGTGGTAGACAATAACAATAACAAAAAAAAAAAGAGGGGAGCTAAGTAAACTAAATGAAATCAAATCAAATAGGGTGAATAAGATAAAGTAAGAAATTAAATAAATTAAATTAAATTAGGTTGCCATATGCCTCCCTGAATAGCAGAGTTTTCAATGCCTTTCAGAAGGCGGGCAGGGACAGTGCAAGGCGCAGCTCACTCGGAAGGTGGTTCCAAAGTGAGGGGACCACAACAGAAAAGGTGCGGATGCACGTGGCTGACCTCCGTGCCTCCCTGGGGGTGGACACCCTGCGACATCCGAGTGGGTCTGGCTTCAGATGACCTCTGGGAGATACGCTCTGATAGGTATTCAGGACCCCATGGAGGGTTTTGAAAACCAAAACCAAGACCTTGAACCTTATCCAGAGGGCCACAGGCAACCAGTAACCCCTTGAAATTTGGAAAGGTTTGGGTTTCAGGGAAGGGAGTTATTAAGCTTCATAGGGGCTGTGGGGGAGACCTAATTGAAGGAGTATGGATCTGCATGCTGAGGGGAAGCTGTCAATTAACTCTATAATTGGTAAAGTGTGCTGGACTCACTCCTCCATTAAGCACCCTCGCACCTCCTTTGGAGCATAATAACTCAGTTCCCTGAAACCCATAACTTTCCAAATTTCAAGGAGTTCCCTAAAATCACTAGAGCAGGCATACCCAAACTTCGGCCCTCCTGATGTTTTGGACCACAACTCCCAGAATTCCAAGCCTGTATTTCCTATGGCAAAGGACTGTGGGAGTTGTGGTCCAAAACATCTGGAGGGCCGAAGTTTGGGCATGCCTGCATTAGAGGAAGTTAAACTTGCCACTTTGGAGGTGAAACGTGCCTAGGATCATTATTTTAGAGTGCATATTTTTAGAATGCATAATACATTTAAAAAAAAATATTCAATGGAAAATTACTGATCTCAGGCATGCGAATGGCAGGCTTAGCTTCCCCAAACAATTTTAGGAGGCTTCACTTGGGGAAGCAAAGTATGCCCCTTTGAGGCCAAAACATGGCTGGAATCAATATTTCCTTGTGTGTATTTTTAATTCATAAGAAAGTACTGATCCCAGGCATGTTTAGGCAGCTTAGCACCAAAGTAACAGGGGTAGCTTCCTCAAGCGATTTTAAGTAACCTCCTAAAAAGTGGCAAGGTTTCAGGGTCAGGGGTTGAGCAATTAAGGTCCAAAGGGAGGCACCTAGGAAAAATTATTTGTGATTGGATTCAGTGGGAAGCTGTGGCAGTGCTATCGCTCACCTGATCAGCTTCCAATTCCAATTAGAAGGAAATTTTTTTCTAGAGGCACCCCATTTGGGCCTTAATTACTCAGTCCCCTGATCCCCACCTTTCCAAATTTGGGGGGCTGACCTAAAATCGCTTGGACCCAGGGGAGAATAAAATTTCATTTCATTTCATTTTATACCAAAACTACTTTGAAATTCATTTTGTAACGAAATGAAACAAAACAGTGGGGATGAAATGAAATGCTATTTTTCCATTTCGTGCCCATCAAATGTTAATCTTGTTGGCACTGGTGCATTGAATGAAAGAAGGTTCCATTTTGTCCTTGGCCTCAGAGGATGGCCACAAGCCATTTCCTAGCTTCATTCATTCAGCTATATTCTTGAACGCTGTTCACACCTCATTCATGTGGAAACTGATTCATCATTTTCCACATGAAGGTCAAAATATTCAAACTTGAATGAATCCCTGGACATATGGGCTTAAAATGTGATTTGTTACCCTATTAGTAATCAATAGAGCATTAAATATCAGCAGTAAATGTCAAATAACTACTGAGCTTATCAGGCATAGTGGTAAACAACTTGGCTAGTAAATAATGTCTAATGATGTATGTGGAAGAGAAGTACAGTGAGGGGAGTTTGCAGTCATAAAAAAGGAAAGCTGAACGGATAGTGCTGATTTGCTCTAGTTGCTTAATTCTCATGCATTCAGGGCTGCAGATGCTTTGTATACTGTATTTTGCTGATATTTACTACAAAAAACATCTACATTCACGTGGCCTATTTTGCTTCCAATTATTATTTTAAAAGAGGAATCAAGGTTTTTAGCAAGGAAGACAAAATGAATTTAAGTTGCCATCCCATAATGAGCTATAACTATGACTTTATTTTGGCTATTTCTGAGGTTTTAGTTGGCACAATCCATCCTTTAGCTAACATGTACATGTCTTAGTGGACAGTTGCTGGATGAGGCAGGGAAGGGAAGTCCGGAGCAGGGCACACTTGCTTGTGAGGTGGGGGAGCTGGGTAGGGGGTCGAGTGTGGGAACATGTGAAGCATGGGGTGCCAAGCTGATAACTTAGGACAACCCAGCATGAAGTGGTTCATGCCCATCTCTGTTCAGTGATTTAGATATATGCCTGTGTAGCCAGAGGTCAAAAGTTTGATTCTCCACTGTGCTTCCTGAGAGAAGGGCCAGTGTGTATAGTCATGGCCAAGCTGTACAGTCCCAGGAACCCCCCAGAAAGAGGGAATGCATTCAAAGCCTAGAAAACTATGAAAAGAGTCACCATAAGTTAAAATTGACTTGAAGGCATACAATTAATATTTACTAGGTCAATCAAAAGTAAGCTAAAATGGGGGATATTGAAGTCTATTTCAGCAAATGAATATTTTCAAGTACATTATTCTGCAGCAAAGCTTTCAGGCAATTCATCTAAGAGGCAAACAAACTGGGGGGATATATTTAATTATTTTGAATGACCCAATTCTAGCTCACCGATCCCATATTGATTTGAACTGATTCAACATTGTGGAACTGGAACACAAAACTACATGTGAGACTTCAGCTGAGCATAAGATTGTCTCCTTCTCCCAAGCCAGAAATGGAAATGAGATTAGAAGATGACTGAGAAATACAGGAGTAAAATAAGACTGTATTCCTTAAGAAGGTGCTTTTACTGGAAAACATGAAATAAAACTGTGTTTCTCCACAGTTTTTCAGTAAAACCACACTTAAAAGCCAAGATTCTTAAAATATTTGGTTGTCCTGACAGGATTTATAAATTTCGTTTATGTGTCACACTGAAAATGTAGGGCAGACAAAAGACGTAAGAAAAATATGAAAGTAATGATCAGTCCAGTGCTAGGAGGTGGAACAAGAAACATCTTGCACAGTAAATAGTTGTCTGAAGGCATGTTTGCATGGCTGTTATAATTGGATATGAATATGTGGTTAATGAGGCTCAGAATGAAGCAAAGCATAAAATATACAACACATTTTTGCTACCTCCCTACCACACATAGCAAAAAAAAGTTTTCTAGTGTAGGAAATAGCAAGCATGCAAGAGGTGCTAAACAATGCTTTACATCATAGCATTTCAAAGATGAAATGTAGTCACCTGAAGGACTGAGATGGTGCAGAGATCATTGTGGGCTGAACCAGTTTGGTGGGCATGTGTCCTCTTACAGTCCTTAATTGATTAATTAATCAATCAATTAATATACTGCACTAAAGAGGATCTGGTGGGTCTGGTCAGCACTTACCCTTGGGAGATACGCTTTGCCAGATATACTGATCCCAAGCCATGGAGGTTTTTACAAATCAAAACCAACACCTTGAACCTTATTTGGGAGGCAACAGGCAGCCAATGCAGATGGGCCAGAATTGGGGTGATGTGGTCAAATCTGCTTGCACCAACCAGCAATCTGGCCACCACATTCTGCACCCGCTGCAATTGCCGAACAAAGTTCAAGGGATGCCCCATGTAAAGAGTGTTGCAATAATCTATCCTCAACATGACCACCACCTGCACAACTGTATTCAGGGAGTCACCATCAAGGTATGGGCGAATCTGGGCAATAAGATGATAAAAGGGAATGGGACTCCAGGGACAGCTCTGGATCCAGGACGATGCCCAGACTCCTCACTGTATCCACCAGCTGGAAGACAATCCCACCTAGACTGGGGAGAGGGCCACTGTACCTCCCACCCCCACCCCCCACCCCCGAAGAATAGAACTTCAATCTTCTCAGGGTTGAGTTTGAGCTGAGTGGTCCTGGTTCACTTCAGTATTACCATAGATATTATTTATATACACTGCACAGCAGCCCAAGAACAGATCAAATAAGTTGAAAAACCCAAACTTGCTAAACTTGACAGAAAATGGTTAGTCCCAAACTCTTTTTTAATTTTGAAGGCATCCAGGCATGCATGGTTCCAATACATTTCAATGGGAGAAAAAGTCTGAGTGTCTTGGTTTCATATAAACACCAACATTCTAAAGGTAAACATAATGATTGTATCAGCTTGAGAGGCCATGGAGTTCTGAATGCTTGACCCTTCCAGTCACCAACAAATTAAATTACTCTGAGATAGAAAATATTTAACTCATTCCTGGCTTAACAGACATTAAAAGAGTTTCTATTTCTGGCATAAAATATGTAAAAAGATATTTAAAAAATAAATATTCAGAAGCTCTCTCTTTTATTATTGTGGAATTTTGGGTTTTTTGTTTTGTTTCAAAAGACAAGTAGATATCTTTTGGAAAACTTGCACATATGTCAGTACAGTCACTCCCCGCCATTTCATGGTTCAGGTACTGTGGTCCCGCTATATTGCAGGATCGCAGTACCTGGGGGCAGTGGGGAACGATTGCATCGCTCCCCACCGCCCCCACCCCCCTGGGAGGCCTCGGAGCAATGTGGGGGGCGGTGGGGAGCGATCTAATCACTCCCACCCCCACCTCTTCTGGGAGGCCTCGGAGCCGTGGGGGGGAGTCAGGGAGCGATCCAATCGCTCCCCGCCGTCCCTGACCCTCCAGGAGGCCTCGGAGCTGCGCAGGAGTGGGGAGTGATCCGATCGCTCCCCGTTGCCCCGACCCTCTGATCGCCCCCTGACCCACTTCTGCATGTCACAGATTTTCATGTATTGCGGGTCAGGTGGGTCCCTAACCCCCGTGATAGGCGAGGGGTTACTGTAGAGCCATCAGTTTATTGTAGCTTTTCATGCCCAGCTTGCCTAACTCAAAGTAATGGCTTGTAATTTGTTACTTAACTTTCTAGTCTGCATTCTGAAGAGTGAGCATAGCAGCAATAACAGCACACATATCTGTCAATTGTATGTGTTGTTCCTACTCACATCTTTTCTTGACCATTTCATTAATTCTAAAACCGCCATTCAAATTTTTTTGGCACAAAAGGATGGGAGGCAGATCCAAGCTGTTCTCACTCCTTACTTCTCTCATTAATCATAGTACAGCTCATGTGCTCATCTTCTGGAATCTTCTAGCACTGGTTAATTCTATAAGAAGGCAGTTTCTGTTGGAATTTGTGTGCAGTATATTTATATTTAAATGCCCATTTTAAAAAGCCAGAAAAGTCAATTCCTGAAAAACCATCTGGTTTAGGAACATGGAAGCTTGTGCTTCTGTACCCATAATTAAAAAATCCAGGAAATGGTCTAGTGTTGCTTCATAATATCATGCCCATGTTGGCAGCAGGAAAAAGAATTCCAGGCTTTACATATCAAAGGTCAGCCGAAATATTGATGACACCAATAGCTGCAGTCCAGATGGTCTACAGTAGGCATGTCCAAACTTTGGCCCTCCAGATGTTTTAGAGTACAACTCCCACAGACCTTTGCCATTGGCAATCTAAGATTAGAATTCTGGGAGTTGTGGTCCAAAACATAAGGAGGGCTGAAGTTTGGACATGCCTGGTCTACAATATACCTTCTTCTGCTCACTCCCATTCACACTTGTTAAAAAACAGACCTGACAATGGCTTTATGTTTGGGTGAGAAGTGGCTACTAGCTGATGAAAAAAGGAATCAGTCTCTGGGATTTCCCTTTGCGTGGTTTCACTTTGTGAATTGTGGTGGGGCACAGTAGTGCCACAGGTCCTGGCAGTTCTGGTCATTGCACATTACATTCAATATCGCTTCCCCGTCATAACGAATTCAGATAAGTTCTAGCAGTCCTAGCATTTGCAGGCTTTCAAATTAGAATGTGAAAAGGCAAAGAGTAATAAAGCTGCTTTTGGAAGGAAATATAGAAGCCTCTGTGCCTATGCAGGAGAGGCACCTGTATTCTTTCATGCTGAAGAACGGGGGAGGGCAGGATCTTTTATTATAGTTGCACAATGCTGCCATGCCAATGCCATGTGGAATATGAACCATGCTTTTAAGTAACTTCTACTTTTTCTACTTCTCCTCTTTTGAGAGTTTATTTAGACTCCCACGAGCCACAAAGCTATCATCCTCTCTTTATTGCTTTCAGATTTATACAAATATAGAGCTGGGCACCATACAAAAAACGACATGCTGTTTTGTCATTTTGTAAGGCTCCGAAACATTATGAAATGAAACAAAACAGCAGCGTTTCATTACAAAATGAAATGCCATTTTAGCTGTTGAAAATGAAACATTTTGTTACTCTATAAAATGACTCCCCCTGCACCCCAGGAGCATCAGCTTTTGTGGGTAGCTCCCTTGGGCTCTTTCTTTTAAGCCCTCTGAATTTGGAGAGCTTTGGGGTTCAAGAGGGATGAGTTATTAAACTCCAAAGTGGATCCCCCATGGAAAAAGAGGAAGAGGGGGAAATCTGGTGTTTAAAAGTTAAAACTTAAGCCAAGCTCATTGTTCTGTGCTTGAATGCAATGGAGGTGGTTATGCTGATAGGTAATTGATGTAATTGTGCTCATAGGTCTTGCTTGGAAGGGTTGCTACTTGAAAATTCTTTTACAAATTTGTTAATTATGAAAAGAAAAGAAAAGAAAAGAAAATGCAATTTTTCCATTTCATGCCCATCTCTATAAAACATTTTAAAATAAATCATAGCTTCATCAGCCTATCATTGGTTTAGACATCTAGCTTTGCTAGATACATAAATTATTTAATTGACTTAGTAGAAATTGGGGCTAGTAGAAATCAACAGGGGCAGTTGATTTTTCTGTTCAGTTTGTGCCTTTGTGCATCCTGGCCTTGCAACATCACATAAATTTAGGGTGTAGTACAGGAAAGGATATTTAGTTCTGAGAGGGAAAGAGTGTGAACATGCTGATACACAACTCAGGGAAATATTAAAGAAGACAGTAGTGTAACAAAAGAAATGAATGCTGATGGTCAACCATCATAATGTACTTATTTACTGTGTTCCATCATTGTAAATAAAGTGTCCTGTTTCCTTTTTAACCACTGCTTGAGTGCATTTGAGAATTGCAAGTAGGTGGAATCGAGAGGTACACCTATAATACTAAGAACACATGCTATGATGTCATTTGATGGGATTCCTTTGTCCCCATTGTGCTTCTGAGGGAAGAAACAAAGAGGGCCATAGTAATTTCAGAGAATAAAAAGTGGTTACCAAAGGCAGTTGTGGTCACATTTCTATACCACTTTTCCACTGTGGAGTAGCATTAATACTTCATTAAGAAAAACATGTAAAATAAGTTTAAAATATGTTAAATAATGATATATTTAAAATATCATAATAATCAAATGGTTAAAACAATGCAGCAGAGTGAAGTAGCCATTTCAAGCAGATTGTTTGACTCATAGAATCATAGAATCATAGAGTTGGAAGAGACCTCGAGGGCCATCCAGTCCAACCCCCTACCATACAGGAACCCCCATCACAGTAGTCCCGACAGATGGTCATCCAGACTCTGCTTAAAAACCTGCAAAGAAGGAGACTCCACCAGCATATTCCACTGCCGAACAGCTCTAACCGTCATGAGGTTCTTCCTAATGTTCAAACTGAATCTCTTTTCCTGTAGTTTGAAACCATTGCTCTGAGTCCTAGTCACGGAAGCCATGGAAAACAAACCTGTTCCCTCTTCAATATGACATCCTTTCAAAAATTTAAACATGGCTCATATCCCCCCTAAACATTCCCATCCCCCTAAGCCGCTCCTCATAAGACATATGTTCCAGACCTTTAACCATCCTGATTGCCCTCTTCTGGACCGCTCAAGGTTGTCAACATCCTTTTTAAACTGAGGTGCTCAGAACTGGATACAGTACTTCAGGTGGGGATCTGACTGGAGCAGAATAGGGTGGTACTATCACTTCCCTTTCCTGAGAGACATGAAGAAAGACTCTTCTTCGGCTTTTCCATATTTTGCCAAGGTGAAGGGTGATGAATGTTATTGCATTTTCTTTGGTCTTGCACATACTCTTCTTACCTCTATGAGGAGCATCTCAACTTGAAACTATAGCCAGTTTAGTAATTTGGAATTGTGGTGATTTTTCATGCTTGGAGGGAGCTTTGCCCTCCTCCCTTCTGCTGTACTGCTACACATGAAGGATGATGAGTCTGGAAAGGGACAACCCCCCATCTTTTAGGGGAGGTTCCATCTGGGCTGGACCTATGGCAGATCAGTGTTCACTAGGTTTGATTATCAGGTTCTTATCATAAGCCCTGTTTCACTCCATGCTGCGATTGACTTACTGAATGTGAACATGGCCATTAGAGATGGGCACGACTTGGCAGAATTCCCATTTCCGTTTCTGTTCCTCGTTTCCGTTACGGAACGGAAACGGTAACGGGAATTACTCCGCCAGAACTCGAACTCGAACCAACTAAAGAATAATTGGGTCTGATTTGTCGTGGTCGTTCCTGGCATCGCGGCGATCCCGCGATGCCAAGCGGCACAGAAAAAAAGTTTTAAAAAGTAAAAAAAAACCCGATTCCCGGCCAAAAAGCAGGCGGAAATATGCCTGACTGAGTGAGGGCTCAGGGTCAGGGCACCTACCAGAGGGGTGGTTGACCCCCTCTCCTGTCCTCGGCTGCTCTGGTGGTGGGGGTGGGGGAAATCTTCATTGTAGTCGCTCGTAACAAGCACCGGACTCGCCGCCGGCCGCCGCAATTCAAACGGAAGCGGCACAGAAAAAAAGTTTTAAACTCCCCCCCCCATTCCCGGGCCAAAAAGCAGGAGAAAATATGCCTGCAGTGCAGAGTGCACCTACCAGAGGGGTGGTTTCTGGGGGGGGTCCCGGCCTCCCCCCCTCCTGTCCTGGACAGCCAGACTCGAGTCGCCATGCCATGCGGTGCGGGCGGGGGATCCAAAATGGGGCGGCGACTGCAATTTTTTTTTTTTTGAAATCGTGGTCCAAAAACACACAAGCACCACACAGAAACATGCGAAAATTGCATTTTAAAACTGCCAGAATTTTTACAGTAGCAGCAGTGGGTTTTTCTTGCAACAAAATGTCTCCTCTTTCCTCTCTCCATTTATTTTATTTTATTTTATTTTATTTACACCTGCGCAATGATGGGCTGGCCATGGGAGTGACCATGCAAATTTTGGAGCCATTCCACCAATCGCATGGCCACTTGGCCAGGTTGACCACAGAGACTTCTGGGATGTGCCAACCGGGCATAAAAAGCCCACTAACCGTAGCCCGAACCCGAACCCTAACCCATACGCCAGTACACTGTCCTTCTAAGTGGGTCAGAGAGGCCCCCAGAGGTGCACCCCAATACTCACCCTAACCTCACCCGTAACTAGCCTAACCCTAGCCCTTGCGCTAACCCTAACCTAAGCCAGATCTGTACTTGCATTGCACTATTAGCAAGTACAATTCCCTTCTTAGTGAGACACAGTGGGTGCAGAGAGAGTCTGCCAGTCCTCCACTTGTGGCTCTGGGTGACTCCTGCACAGGCTTGGCTCGGCCGGCAGCATGTGTGACATCATGCAAACCATGCCCCCGAGGCCTGACTGATGCAGGGAAGGCAGTATGCACCCCCAAAAGAGGGGTGCCTCTGCCAGTCTGCTGTGTCTCTGCGTGCAACTGGGTATGCAATCATAGTCATATGGCTATGCATGCATGCCCTTTTGCAGCAGGTGAGGAGAGGAGACCCCCATGTATGAGGGGTCTCCAGGAGCCTGCTTTCCCTAGTGGGTGAGGATAGGAGGCACCCCCCAAAAAAAGAGGTGCCTCCAGGAGTCCGCTACCCCCCCAAACCAGTTTAACAACAGACGAAAAAACAAAAAATGAAATGACAAATTTTTGCAAAGTTTCGCAAAAAACAGAAACGAGCCGACACAGGCCGCCTCCGACACACAACAACTCGAAAACGTCATTTTACCTAGTCGTGCCCATCTCTAATGGCCATCTTTTGTAAGTGTCATATCTTAAGTATAAAGATTTGCTGCAATTATGTGTCAAAAAACTAAGAAAGTTGTAGCTGGAATGATGGGCGATCTGTAAAACAATTTGGCTGGAGTTATGAATGGGTGTTCTTGAAGTAGTAGCTGTATGTATGACCACATCTATGTGATTCATCTGGCAAATAAGTCTGTCCTTTAATGCACCCAGACAGAAACCATTAATTTTTATTTTATTTTATGAATAATAGCAACCCATTGCCAACATCCTGCTAGAACCTCCAGTTCATAAGGGAAAATCTGCCATCCCCAGAGCTTTGGAAGTACTACTTTTCTGGCTAGCGGTCAGGTAGTTTGAGTGATACTAGAAGTTGTTTGGAAAGATAACTTTTTCAAACTGTGCTGATAAGTGGTCTGAACAGAGTCCCCTCTGTGTCTTTGGCAAAGTCCTGGGAATCTAATTCAGTTGCAAGTCCACAAAATCAATTTCATTCAATTCCTAGAAAAATTCAGTTATTAGCCAATGATGTTTTGAGGTGAGACATGGAACTGCAGATGGACTTCTGAATACTTTCTGCAAGCAATGTAATTTTTCTCCCTTTGTAAGTGATTTTTGTGGGAACAGCTGATGTGAAGGAAATAAATGTCCTTTGCAACAGTGTTTTCTAAAGAAAATTCAGCTCTATTTCGATAATGATCAAATGTTCTCTCAGTCATTACAGGCAGACTTGGTTATGTGAAGTACAGCCTATCAATGTGCTATTCCCATTGTAAAATGTTCACTGATTGTGTTAGCATTACTCCCAAAGTATACAGCCCAACTGTACTATGTGATCAAGCCTCATCATTTTGTGTTCATGCCAAAAATAAGGATGTGGGAGATGTGAGGCACAACCACAGCTTCATGCTAGGGTATAAGCATTGTTTATGCAGAAGGACCCAGGTTCTTTCCTTTGTTCTTCTAGACAGGACTGGAAAAGACCCGTGATAGAAACAATGGATGGATACTGAAAGTCAATTCAAAGAATATCAGTAAAGCAAAATGTTTAATCGCCTTAGTCAGGTTAATTGTCTATCAAACTCCGGAAGTCTGTTCTGGTCATGGACCTCCACCTATGGGTCAGATCGCTGCAAAACACCTGAACCAGAAACATTTGGGCATAAAGACATCTTTCACTACTAAAGCTGTGAAGGGTCATGCAGAAGCTGCCCTCTGTCACAGTTAGGATGATTTATTTTTTTTGAATCACTGAAAGGTCCTTTTTGCCATCTTGGAAGAGTAATGTTTTAAATCCACACTTTTTAAAATTTTGGACTGATTGCTGTTGGGTTTGTTTTTATCTCATATTGTGGAACTGATTATTATTTTTTTCTGCAATTTTTGTATGCTATTCCTTATTATCTGCCCTGAGTTCCTGTCTGGGAAAATTTGGTGGTATATAAATAAATAATAAATAAATAAATAAATAAATAAATAAATAAATAAATAAATAAATAAATAAATAAATAAGATTTAATTAGCAAAACTTGAGCAGTTCAAGAAAGGCCGAGTGCCCAAAAAACCATGAGGAAAAAGACCCAAACTGCAGTTTAAAAATTATTTTTGCAAAAGTCCAATATAGTAATTTAACCTGAATACAGGTGGCTGTTACAGGGGCCCTGCACTTCCTTGGTGCCCACATGAAGGGAGGGAAAAAGGACAAAAGCCACCTTTGGCACCCATGCCATAGGTTCGCTAACACTGGCTTAGGGTCATGATACATTGGCTTTGACTTGATGACACAGAACACATTCAATGACAAATAGAAACTCCCACAGGTGCCTCATCCTCTGATATCTAAGAGCATTCACAGTTAGGATAGACCTATTTGAATACTGAAAAATGTAAAGAGACTCAGTAAATCCACATGATTCAATGGACCTACAGTTGATTCACCAGCCTAATTTGGCCATTGTTTTTAAAAGCTACATTTAAAGGTGATATGACAAAAGGATGATAATGACAATTTATGATTCCCAGTGTGCTTAGGGCAGTGATGAAAAACCTATATTTAGAGAAATCAATAAAGCGTGCCCAAACCATGATTAATGAAACCCAAACTAAGTTATAAAATTATTTTTGCAAAGTGCCTTTATAGTAATTTAACATGAATACAGCCACATTTTTGTTATTCTTCCGTCAACATATTGCTTTATGAAAGGCTAACACTTTTAGGTCATGATACATTGGCTTTGATTAATGAGACAGAACACATTCAATGACAAGGAGAAATGAAACAGGTGCCTCATCCTCTTTAAAGAGCATTGTGCATGCATACTAAAATGTAATGTGTAGTCAAGGCACATCATGTATTACAGTTGCACCAGCCTCCATTCCAATGTTTTTTAAAGCCTCTAAAGGTGATATGACACTGTTTTTTTATTTATCTTGCCTCTTTGAGCTAGAAAAAAATTACAGGGGGAAAGAATGAGCGATAATTGAGCCATGTTATAATGAAACAGCAATAATTCTATAAAACAGACTGCATAGCTTTATCCTCCTAAATTGCGGCTTTATGTTTTATTTATTTGAAAAATTGTATCATTTTACATTTTTTTATTATTCTAATTTTTATTGTACTTTTTGATGTTTTAATTGTCCATTTTGCAGGAGAATGAAACAGCAATTTTAATGGTGTGGTTGCCTAATTAAGTTAGGAACAGGGATTTGCTTGCCGTCATGTATTTGGTTCCAAAGAGTGTTTTCTTATATCTTTGCCTCTGAGCTATAAAACTAAATAAATAAATAATAATAATATAGGGTGAGAATTAGAAAGCTTGAAGAAGAACTTATCCTGTTAAGTTATTGGAAGTGATTTTTTTTAACAAAGGAACAGGAAAAAGCAATTGGGGGAAATAAGACATTGTTTACTTTGCAGACATTAAAAGTGAATCTCTAATCTCTTTGCATTTTGCAGATAAACTGAAGCAGTTTTCACAGCACTGAGAGTTCTTACAGCTTGAAACTCAATCAAGCACTGTATTGTAAAACTTAATTAGCAGCAGCATTTGCTTATTGCTTTGTCATTATCAATAAGTGTTTTGCATTATCTAATCAAACAGCCAACTTTTCAAGGATCTATTCAGAGCAGAGCAGAATATTCTCCTTTACACTAAGTATATTATATTGTCTTCTTAAAAGAGATTTGTGTCCATATGTGCGTGTGTCAAGATGAGAAATTTGGAATGCATAGACTATTAAAGTAATTAATGGCAATATAGAAAGACAGCCCTGAAAATGAAAGTTTTTTTTTAGTTAAGACTTAAATAATAGTTTACTATAGTGCATGGAAAATAATTATCTGGCTTTCCACTGGACGAAGGTCAATGAACAATAACATCCTTACAGCTGAACGGTTTATGTTACAATTTGTAAATAAAGAAGTGTATTTACTGTAGCTACAGTTCACTCACAAACCAAATTTTGCATGCTGATTATTTTATACCTGGCATTAGAGAATAACATTATTGGTGGCAAAACATCTGAATTCATCTATACACCCAGGTCAAAAACTAGGCATCTCTGAAAAATTAATTAAAGGACGGATGTTTCTCAGAAATAACAGGCAAAAGGTTATAGCTTCAAAGGGATGAACCAATGGAAAACCTATAGCTGATGATTTTTAAACCCCTAGAAAAGGTTCTTTTCCACACACTATTACTGGGGCAGTAAAAATAAGAAGGCATGGGCTGTGGTGGTGGTAGTTTTGCTGTTATTGTTATTGTTGTTGATGATGTTTTTGTTTTGTTGTGTGTGTGTGTAGAGTTGTTGCCATGAATCTCAAAGAAAAGAAAAGAAATTGTACTTATTTTCATATATTAACAGATTTATCTATACAAACATAGGGAAAATATTAAGTGTCTGCAAAAAAAGAGTGAATTTAAGTATAAACAAAGAATTCTATGCTGAAGAGAATGCCTCCGTTTGTCATCAGAGAATCATAGAATAATGGAGTTGAAAAAATCCTATGAGGCCATTGAGTCCAACACCCTACTGCCAGAGTCCAAATCAAGCTAGATCTGACAAATTGTTGTTTAATTTTCCCTTGAACGGCTCTGACATTAGAATGCTTACTACATCCTGAGGCAGTTGGTTCCATTGTCATACTGCACCAACAGGAAGTTTTTCTTTATATTCAGTTGAAATCTGGCTTCCTGTATCTTGGACCCGTTATTGGAATTGGTATGATGAACGGATCATGTCCCTATATGACAATTTTTCCAGTATTTGAAAAGTGCTCTCAAATCTCCTCTCATTCTTCTTTTCTCAAGGCTAAATACACCCAGTTCTCTCAGAATTTCCTCATAGCCAAGTAGAGATACTAGAAAGCATTTACAAAGTAGAATGCAACACTTATATAGAAGACCCATTCTCTTGAGGTTCACAGAGCCCTTCAGGTTAAAGCAAAATTTTATAGTGCAACCATGGCTGTGTTGACTATTGGAAAAAGAGATAAGAATAGCAGGTTCTCTATCAATCATTCTTTTCCTGACTGAAATACCACTTAAGACTGCTGTTAACCTATCAGATGACCCTCTGTACTGTGCAATATTTGCAGAAATAGACCTCCATTTGTTGTTCTCTGGGAAGTGATAAATACATTCCATCTTTTAGTCAGTGTCATATACAATTTCCCTATAAACAAACAAAATACAAAGCAAAGCAAACATTCAACAGGTCTATTCATTTTGCTCATTGTGACTGTGAGATAGACATGAGATGACATGACATAATCTGGCAATATTTTTGCTATTTTAACTACTGCAGCCATTATTTTAATGTCCCAAATTACAAAATTCAGGGGTGGAAATACATTTTGGACAGCTTGCCCTCAATATTCCTTCTAATATTCGAGCCTGCTGCATGGGGCTATGTTCCACACACACCTCCCACCTGCATGCAACTCCCCCACATGCAAATTCAATCGTGACTGGAACAAAACCAGTTGTGGGGTGGGGTGGGGGAGGAAAACCCCTGTATGGAGGGGGGCAGAGGCATGTGTGAATGCACTTTAGAGGGAACCTAGTCTGCCCTGAATGCCTAAATTACTAGTTACAGCACTGATTGGAAGAACATTGGCTTTAAAGAGACCAGGAGTTACTCTCCAATTCAGAGAGTTCTGTACAGTTTATTTATAATTGCTTGTGATTTTCCCTATTTATTCCATTTCATGTTTTTGGTTCGGTGTGTCTGGGTGGAGCATGGCCTGTTTTGGATACACAAAGACTCTTTGAAGATGACAAATGTTTATATTTTGTTTATATTTTACAATATATTGGAATTATCATTACAGATCAGAAAATATTGCATAGTTTGTACAATGCAGATTTGTTCATTCTCATGCAAGGTTGGTTGAAAGTCTCTTAAAGTTCTTGAGAGAGAAGCTAAAATAACATTGTAATATTTAGACATTGATAACAAACATATTTCAAAATAAATGTTTTTACTAACTTATTTAGTCTCTGGGTCCAAGAGCAGTATGTAACCAATTACCTCAAGAGGTGGTGAGTGCTCCAACACTGGAGGCATTGAAGAGAAATTTGGAAAACCACCTGGCAAGTATCCTTTGATATCTATCCCTGCATTGAGCAGAGAGTTGTACTTGATGGCCTTGTATGCCGCTTCCAACTTCACTCTTCTGTGATTCTACAATTTAGTAGAACCATGGTTCTTATTTTAGTTTTGGTAATTAAGGCATAGCTGGCAGGAGAGCTCAGTGGTTTATATATCTGGCTGTGGAGCCAAAGTTTTGGAGTTCATTCTCCACTGTAACTCCTTTGATTAGAGCCAGCCTATGTGGCCTTGGGCAAGTACAGAGGCCCAGGATGCCTCCAGAAAAGGGGAGGATAAACAGCTTATGTGTGTGTGTGTGTGTTGTGTCGTCACAGTCGTGATCGACTCTTCGTGACTCCATGTCCATGGAGTTTTCTTGGCAGGAATACTGGAGTGGTTTGCCAGTTCCTACTCCAGGCGCCTATGCTAAACAGCTTATGGTGGTTCTCTATTTGGAAAACCCTGAAAAAGGATTGCCATAAGTCAGAATTGACTTGATAGCACTTGATTATTACAGTGGACCCTCGTATAACAAATGGTTTGAATAACGTAAAATCTGTACAACATAAAAGTTCCGAAGATAGGGGAAATTTGCTTAACAGAATCACCTACGGGGTGAATCCATACAACATAAAAATGATTGCAATTAAGGATTACTCTGTTTTCCATGCATTCCTATGGGAAATTTGTATAAAGGAAAATTTGCTTAACAGAATTTCATTTGGAACGAATGAAATACAAGGTACTACTGTATTAATAATAATTAAGACATTCAATCAATATAGAAAAGAGGTCAAAGGTTCTCTACTGAGGAGCAAAGATCTTGAGGACTGGGGAACTCATCATCTGCACACCTGTAAAATCTTTCCTAGGAGTTGCTACATAAGGGCTACCAATTTTTTGGCCCCTGAAATCTGATGGTGTCATGAAATGCAGAGCACCTTGAAATTGATTCATTGTATAAATTGATAAGGACCTGAAATTAACCTTCTTACAGAGACCCACGGAGATCTGTTTTCCTTGTAATCTATTTCCCCTATGTTATATTAATCTCACTAGCTAATGCCCCAAACAGAAGCATTTTCCAGGAAAGAACTCTGCAGTGATCAGTAAGTTTTGTTCCCTAGATTTCTTTTCCCTCCACACAAATAGCCTTCCTAACACCCACACTGTTTTGAGAAAAAAATCATTCATGGATGGCTGATTGGGTTGAAAAAGAACAGTTTGGCTCAGCAATATTGTGATTCAGGGCCATCTCACGTGATCTTGGTGTCCTATGTGAAGTATAATCCTCTTGCCTCCCATCAACACCATCACCATTAAACAACATAAACATGAGTTCTGAGAGGGAACACCATGAGTTTCTTCGGTACTGAAGTGATAAATCACAGTATGCAGGCCTGGCATTTATTAAACAACATAAACATGAGTTCTGAGAGGAAACAACATGAGTTTCTTCAGTACTGAAGTGATAAATCATAGTCTGCAGGCCTGCCATTTAACTGTTTGCTGTTACTCTACTAAATGATACAACCAGGGCCGGTGCTAGGGGTTTTTTTTTTGCGCCCTAGGCGAGGGGTGGGGGTGGGGTGGGGTGGGTGGGGGGCAGGGCCGGGGTGGGGCAGGGATGGTGGGTGGGCAGGGTGGTGGGCAGGTGGGGGGGGGGGGGGGGCAGATGGCAGGGGATGCGATGGGCGCAGGGGGTGGGCAACAATGGGTGCAGGGGTGGCAGGCGGGTGGTGGTGGGCAGCGATGGGTGGATGGCAACGGGCGGTTGGCGGGTGGTGGTGGGACGGATGGCAGTGGCCAGCGGCGGGGAGTCAGTGGCCAGCGGCAGGGGGGCAGCAGGGGGCGGCAGGCTGTCCAGCGTCCTCTCTCCATTTTGGCGCCCTAGGCAACTGTCTAGTTTGCCTTAATGGACTCACCGGCCCTGGATACAACACAGGCCCAGAAAATAGCACAATAGTAGTCAAAACCTTCAGAGGGAGGAGTGGTGGATGCACTGCAGTACAGGCAAGAAAAAATTGTCTTAATGGAAGGCTTGGATTACACAAAAAGTTGCTGTTTACGACCTTCTTTCAGGGAAAAATATTGCACCCTGCACTCTCAAGTACTAGTCTGTATCTGAGGGTGGGGGAAGGAAGAAGGGCTTTAAAGACAGAGGTGCTGTAGGTATAAAATCCCTGCGCTTGCCACTTCCCAAGTCCTATGCTTTTCTGTTTTCCTATTTTAAAAAAATATGGGATTGATGGGATATTTACAGCACGTAAACAGCCATGTCTGGCTATCTCTGCTGTCCCAGCAAACTCTTTGGGTCATCTGCTAGCAATTTAACACAAGGGTGCTTTTTTCCCCTTCCTGTCATTTGCCAGACAATGTTCCTTTTCAAATTTCCATATTGGGGGAAGCCTGCAATTTATTTTCCTAATGCTTCCAGCATGTGTAGCATTATTTTTCTCTTGCAAACTCTGCATTGTGTCTTCCTCACTGCCTCATTTATTCACTGCAATTTCCTTTTGAGAGAAGAAACACCAGTGCCCTCCATCCATATAACCCGGATCTAGAATGACTTGGAGGACTCTGGATTGTGAGTAGTGTAGCTGATAGACATAATCTGCTTCTCCAGCAGAATCAGAGGGGAGAAATGGAGTTGTTGTTTTTTTAATTACCTACCAAACCTTTGGTGGTTGGCTCCTCTGCAAGGCAGCTCATAGGTCTTTTTGTTAGGCTTGACAAGCCAGAGAAATCCCAGCCATGGGATATCACACTTAAAGCTGGAAAATTAGTGGCAAGCCCTTGTTATGTCACAGAGGATAGAGTCTTCAGGAGTAATTGCAGAATGGGGTGTGCATGATAGACAGACAACATTTATACTCACTAAGACATAGAAATTGGGAAGATTGGTTTACAATCAATGTGCATTACTAACCTGTGCTGCACAGAGATGGAAGCTTAACACAATCTATAATGGAAAAGCTCACAAAGACCCAAAGAGCAAAGGAATGATGGATGCTAGGTGTTAGACTAATAGATAAAATAAGAAACCACAATATTTGACAGAAGTAAAAACTGATACTGTATATGTAAAAGAAGAAATAGCTAGTTAAAATGCAGATGAGCAGAGCCACACCATGAGACAAGTGGATGGGTGATAGAATGAAGAAATGCATCAGTGATGACCTTGTAAGAAGGAGCAGAGGAAAGTGGCAAACCAGATGGATGGATCATATTAAAATATCAGTGGGACTGGCATGGATTAGTGTAGGGCAAACTGGAAATTTACGGAAGCTAAAAGTAGTGGATAAATGGGTAAGGAAGGAAGGAAGGAAGGAAGGAAGGAAGGAAGGAAGGAAGGAAGGAAGGAAGGAAGGAAGGAAGGAAGGAAGAATATAACTGCCAACAGGTGAATTCCAGCAGCAAGAGCTCTAAAGTGTGCAAGGTGATTAAGGGCCATTTATTCTAACATGGATGAGGAATTGGTTTCATTTAAATTGATTTGCCTTCTGTCAACGCCACAGTCAATCTAATTTTTAACAAGCTCTGCTCTCCATGGGTGCTGCTGATGCCGCTGCTTACTGCCTCCAAGGGAGATCCATGTCTTTCCAGCTGATTAGTGCCCAGTGGAACACCTAACTCACCCTTGGGACAAATTGGAGAGGTAGGGCTGGGGGGAATTAAAATGTTCCCAAGTATTGTCTGGGTCAGAAGTTAAGGCTAGGCTATCATGAGTGATGACTTTACTAAGTTATATCTTTGAATGTAGTAGAGGCTTTGACTGGTACATTTATCTATTTTTCCCTGTCTCATTTTTAAATAAAACCACTTGCATAGCATCTTGTGCAATGGGATAATCCAGAGCAATTGCCCAAAGTGTTACTGCAACTACACTGTCCCTTTTTTGAGCAGGCTGAATAGGGTCACCTGTGTTCAGGGGAAGAAGCAATATGCTATTTGGTGTGATCCTCAAATCCAAATGGCATACCTCCCTCAAGGGACACTATTTCATCTGGTTTCCTCCACTGTCAATTTCCAAACAGAGTCTTGTGGGTCAAAGTTACACCTGTATCAATTTATGGTACCATAAAGTGGCTTAATAAGTGAGCCATTTCAGGATTTTGGCAAATTGAACACTTCTTGATCCTTTGTGGAAGGACATGGAAAGTGAAAATATTTTAATTTTTGCTTCTGGTTGACCATCACTCATGTGCTGAATTACTTAATTTTAAAAAAAAAAAAACATTGTCTTGTGTGTAGTGCCAATTGAGAAATTCCCTGCAGCCATAGTTTCAATTGGCACTTCACACAAAGGCAAAGTTTTAAATAATAATAATAATCTAAGGGGTTCAGTACATCAGCTGTGGACTAGTAAAGGGGGGGGGGGACTTCTCCTGCCTATCCACAAAGGAGCAGGCAAAGTGTTCTATTTGCCACTATCCTGAATGGCTTGCTTATTAACCCACTTCATGGTACCAAAACTTATATAGCCTTCATAGCTGTAAGACTTGATTTTGGTCCATCCCAAGTGATCACACACACTCTAGCACTGGATCAGATCTAGGCCACTTGCAGCAAGAAGGAAGGAGGCCTACAGAGGATGGCTTTACCGAAGTTGCTCCAAAATCTGGCACCAGTAGTGCTGCTGCTGCTTTGAGCATCTGTCTTTGTTCATTTTTCTATGCTGATCTGTGCTGATGCCCACATTATTTATTTTTATCTTTCATCTTACCTGCCTTTTGCCCAACCTCATTTATGCAGGATGGTTTACCACATAATTCTTCAGAATTCTCATCTCCATCCTAATTTGCATATCAAATAAAATCAGCACAACAGACCTTTCCATTTCTATCAAAAAGACAGTGCAAGACTTTGAATTCCACAGAAGTCCTCTATGGCTAACATGAAACTTGGTGAAATGCTTTTCATTCACATCTCCCTCCCAGCTGCTTCTTTTTCATTCTTTTTAGTTAGCTCTTGGACTTGCAGGGAGCCCTTTTCTGCAGATCTGTAAGATCTTTATTCACTTGCAAAAATGAAGATTATTTTCCCCAACCCTTATATATTGTTGCTAACTCTGTTTTCAAATGCACACATCTTCCTCCATTGCCCCAATTTCTTTTTAAAACATAAAAGAATATCCCCCAAAAGGGAACCTTTATTGCTCCCAAGCCAAATTCCTTTACATTAATTATACTGTAGTGGAATTTAAGAGTGAGAGGTCTCCATGGCAACTCCGTTGTCCTATGGCACATAGAACTTATTTGAAAAATCTAGCAAGGCAGCAAGGCAGAATTGTATTTCCTCTGTTCTCAAGAAATGGTGAAAGAAAGCAGATGGTATTTTTTTACAGAGTCATACTGTTCCATTTCATAAGAGCCAAGCTATGATCTCCAGCATATATTTGACATATCTCGGTTTCACTCAGTTTCACTCAGATTATTGTGAAACCTCAGCAAAGAAAGAGCAGAGCCTTTTCTGCTGTCTAATGCATAAAATGGCAGAGGAATTACATGTTTTCTCCAGGAAAAAATGGCAGCATGCCTCTAAATGCCAGCTACCAAGGACTAAGTGGGAGAAGGTCTGCTCCTGAGCTTCCTGGAGGCATACATAGTTGGCAATGGCAAGGAAACAGATGTTGGATTAGATAATTGGTCCCACCCAGCAATGCTGATCTCAACTTCAGTAGGTCAGAGAAGGGAAAGAAATTGTAAATATAAATATATGGTTATAGGGATGGTTATAGGCAGAGGAACATGGCTGCCTTGGGTAGCAATGCCTGGATGTTATAAAAGGGCAGCTGATTGTTAGTTATTTGCTTTAATGATATTCAGGAATTATGTTCAAGGCAGGACTTGAAGCACAATAAAGATGGGAGCATTAAGGCACAGAGATTAGGCAGACCTCAATGGCCGTTACTTCACGAAGTACTTCGCTTCGCAGCGGGATTGCCTTCGCTTTGAATGCGAAGGCGGTCACATGGTCTCCCTTCGCCCCCACCCCTCTTTCTCTGTCCTCACCATGCGAAATTTTAGGATCAAATCCATTACTACCTCACGTGCTCCCTTCGCATTGGGAAGCTTAATTGCAACGTCCGGTTTCTGCTTTCTTTTATTTTTTTAAAAAAATTACCACGGCGTATCGATGCATCAATACCCGGCTGTCATTTGCGGTCAGAGGCACACAAGCCAGCGGTCAAGCCCGGCGCTCAAATGCCCCTGCGGTTGTCCCGAGGACTTGTGGGTGGCCATCGTGTTTCCCTGAAGCAGAGCAGCTGGGTTGTTTTTGGGGGGGGGCGGGGCGGGGAGAGGCTTCTCTCAGCTTCATCGCCCTGTGTGCCCCGCCGCTGCTCTCTGGGTGGGCGCACGCGGGGGTGTCTTGCAGCGGCAGCACCGACACCCCCTCCCCCTCCCTCTGCGCAGCCCTTCGCCATCCCTTGCCAGCGGAGGGGCTCTGCTCACGTCACCCGGGGACGCTTGCCCCCCCTCTGTTGCCCCTGCCCCGTGTACAGAAAGCAAGATCAAAAGAACGGGTTAACTGAAATATCGATGCATTGGCATTTCGGAGAAAAAATAAGTAAAAAAAAAAAAATATATATATATATATTAACTGGCCACACGTGACTTTGGATGCGAAGCGGGATGCGAAGCGAAGAAGATTCCCGGCCTCCGGCAGGGGAATCTCTCGCCCCGCTTGGAGCACGGTTTAGGGGGCGTGGTCGGGGTGGCGCCGAATCCAAAGAGGAGGAGCGTGCGGACTGAAGCAATCGATTTGCACGGAAATTACGGCTCGCCGCGCAGCGAGAGGTTTGTGAAGTAACGGCCAAAGTGAACCTGTAGTGGTGTTTGTAAGTGTGTCCTACTGCTTACAGAGTTTCCAGGGTCCAATGCTCTGATAAGTCAGGGTTGCCAATCACTGAAATGCTGTAGGCATCTTCACACTTACAACACTTTACTGTGGACATGCAAAGGTCTATGTGACTTCCTGATGAAGTAGGCCCTGTTAGCAAATCAAGAAACAAGAAGTAGCCACATTGTTAGCTTGTGAATTCCGCCTATGAAAATTCGATTGATTGACAATTGTCTTGGTAAGAAATCACCTCCACACTTCTGATTCTAAGAAATAAGAAAATAATAAATAATTATGTACCATTAACTCAGTGTTGATGTATGGTCACTCTTGCCACCATTTGCTATATGCAAAATATTCAGGAGTGGTTTCTTTTCTGGAAGCAAAGACCTGGACAGCTTGCCAAATGCTACAAAGACTGGCTGTTTTTACAAGTGGCACAATGGAGAATTGAACCCCCAACTTGGGTACCTCACTGAGCTGCACAGCCACCTAAGAAAGCTGAAAACAAAAAGGTCTCATTTATTAGAGAAATGGATAGAGATAGGAAAGGTAATAAAAGTCCTGCCCAATGGCTGCCTCCTCACCTCTCAAGAATAAAGATGCTCCTCTCTCCCTTCCTAGAGATAGTCAAGAAATATCTTTTTAAAAAGGAAGTGATACCAGCAATCCTTCCAAGATTACTCTGTGATTAAGTAAGCAGAGAACTGGTCGGAGCAGGTAAACAATCTAGGAAACCTGAGGAAGCCCTGTCCTCTCCTCCCCTTGCAAAGACACACACCCTTTTTCAGTGTAAGCTGAAAAATCCATCCCCATACTTCAAACCTTACCAAGTTCCAAACATAAAGTCAGAACAGCAATTTTGCTATTACTGTATTTTTGTGGCAAAAATGGGAAGATGTGTGATATTTCCTATGTGAAACATTTTTGTATGGCCAATGCTAATTGGTTGGCTACTATGATCCTTGACTTTCCTTCATGGGTTTCATCTTTGGCAGAAGCTTCCCCTGTGAGCTCATGAGAAAAGGATGGACATAGAAATGAAAGAACCACAAACAAAAGCAGAGCGGTTTTTCCTTAGAGGATGCTTTAGGGATGCAAAAACTACTCACAAGCAGATACCATCCAGATCCATCAGGAACAGTGGGCTTGTACTCAGGGGAAGGACTTTGACCTTTTCTCATGTTGCTGTGTACCTAAATTATTTGATTGACAGGGCTCAATTTAACATAATATACTAACCCTAGACTACCCTTGTAGATAGGGACAGGAATACCTCGATTTCTCCCCAATGCTAGCTAAGCTATATAGTGGGCTCCTTTAAGAGTTGTTTGGGGTCCCCACAGACCTTTCAATACTCTTCTGCTTCCCTTTGCCTCACACTAATCCCTTCCCTTGTTTGCCCTTCCTCCTGTCACAGGAAAGCAGATATGACTGCAACAATGAGACAATAAACAAACTCTTAACTTCATTTGCATCAGAACACTGTCTTTAGAGCCTTGATTCACTCTGCATTTCTTTGTTTACCTTTGGTTATCTTCTGTTTACCTGGAATCACGCCATTTTGTCAGCTTGTATTTTTAAAAGTTCACACCATTTGCTAATTCTGTTTTACCTAGAGGCCATCCCATTCGTCAATTTGTATTCTGGAAGATATGCCTGATTGGTTCATTTTGGTTCATTTTGTATTCCTCTGTTTCCTATAAAGCACCCCTGATCCTGTTATTGGGGGCAGATCTCTGTCTTTCACCTCTCAAGGGCAGGGTCTGTAGTTCCTCTTTTTGGCCAATAAACAAACCATTTATTTTGAACTCTCTCTCATCAGATCTTTTATTGGGAACTTAGATCTGGTGTTTGTCCAGATACTAGCTCTGTGACCCCATAACTGGGGTTTCCCTGACCCCACACTCCTTCCCATCTCTTTATTTTCAGGCAAAAGAAAAATATAACATACACAAACATAACTGCAATGTACAGCTAATTTTTAACTGATGGAAGCCTTTCTTCACCAGAATTTCTAAGTAGAAAGCAAATGTTTCCCACTGGAAATACAGAATGCCCTTGAAGGAACCAGTTTATGCTCTGCTTTCTTAATACTCTGTTTTATGCTTACACTCAAACCACACTCATCAAACACAATTTTCTTTTCTTACACAAACATATAGCTACAGCAGGGCTTCTTCGTGTGTGAAGAAGCCCTGAGTTGTATTATCTCTTCATTGCCATAGACTGCCAGTGACAGAATAATAGGCCTTAAACTTCAATACACAGTTGCTGGGTTTTAGGTTGTTTCCAACAGCAAGGGAAAGAACTGAAACAGCATCTTTATAAGCAGCTACCCAATGAATTATTGCCATTGTCTAAAAGTCACTTTGGAATGAATTGCAAACATTGGAAATGTTCTGGAAATGACAAGTATGTTAGAGATTTCTCTCCAAGTTAAGTCCTCAGTATCTCATCCCAGGATATACAGAATTTTTGATACATAACTAACACTGAGATGAACATTTGTTTTAGGGCATGTCTTGATGAAAATGAAATTCACATTTCCCCATATTGCCAATTATTCAGTTCTGTTTAGCACAATAAAGAATCATTCCACTGTTACTTCATTATTCACCCTCCACAATATGAGGGAACATGTATTCTACAAGGATAATTTAAAAATCCAAGAACAGCACCCACTAAACAGTAGATTTTAATCTTGGGGTTTTGTTTAATTGTATATGTGTTGAGGAGACTGTAGAGATAATTAGACCTTTACTTTCTTGTCTATTCCCTTTAATTCAATGAGGCTGAGAACTGTAGGGACTAATGAAGTTATTCACTTTGTTGTTTTAATTCATGCCTATGTAGGAAGCCAGGGAATAGAAATCTTGAAAATGGAAATGCTCCATCTTGGGTAAATACATATTTATTCCTACTTAATAAACCATAGACTCCCACTAGAGCTATTTGTCTATCAGCTAAATGTGTAATTAGGCTTTTAAAGAGCATATTATATACCCGGCAGACCAAAGTGACAAAGCAGAATGTGCTAGAGCTGATCTAGTAAACAGACAATTATCCTTATTATATTAAACTTTCTGTTTACCACCTAAGTGGATAATTCCAATCCACTGAATTTATATGTAAATAACTTTTGATAACAAAAATAAATGCAATGGTATTGTAGAGGTTTCTGTTCTAAGAAGCTGACTATTGATTCAATCTACAACCTAAGTGTACATACTCATGCTTAAATGAAGTAACATCAATGGGAATAATTTGTTTAATTTAAGGAATACTATCAATTTAAGAAATGGCATACCACTTTAGGTCCATTGTGAATGCCAGATTATCTATATGCAGTGCAAATCTATATTTGTTTTCCACAGAGATTACAGTTTGCTCTGTTAAAAATGTCATTTTCCATCCATTAACATTTCAATTACTTGATAATTTTTATGTAGGAATCTTATTGCTCCATGTGGCAAATGTGTGTGCCCAGAAGCATGCTTTTGTGCTGAAGAATACAGATCTGGCTGCAGTCACATATCTCTTGACATATCCAGCCTTGGCTACTGCCATGTGGTCAACAACAGGGAGGCATTTTCTACAATTTTGAACACTGCAGCCAGTCATATGGGGAGAGGGAGAGAGCAGGGCCATAAATCTCAGAGGAAGACCTCACCTTGCCCAAAAGCTGTAGGATAAACCTAAATAAAATTACATTGTCATGCATTCTACAAATTTTAGAAATATGTGTCATTATTTACATTAACGTTTATTATCCCACTCCCAAAAAATGAGGAAGCCTTACAATATGAAATGAGAGTCAGCGAGCCTGACTATAGCTTGTTCAAAGGTTTATGACTAGAGAGAGGATAAATTAAAAATGGTGATTCCTCATGATTCATGCTTTATCCCCTGGCATCTAGAGGCTCCACATTTTCAGGAATGCTTTCTCTGCCTCTTCTCTACAAGAGAAGACTAGGGTTCAGAAGTCCAAGTTATGTACCTCCAAAGAGGAAAGTACTTCCAGGTACCTATAAACACCAAATTTGCAGAGAAGCTTCTCCTTACTCTTCTCTGCAGTCCCTGTAAATTTGGTGAAGATTGGGTTTCAAACATCCCAGTTATACACCCACAAATTGGAGGGGCCCTTAAAAAGTGTCCTTTAGAGCATGGATTGGGATAGCAAATGCAATTAGAGAGGATAGCGAAAGAAAAGGAACAGGGAACACCAATGAGATTTAGGTTAATTAATCTATTTGCAGATAACACCTTGCTAACAATTGAGGATCAATTGTTGCTAACAATAAAGTACAATTAAAGGTATTTGAAGAGGTTACAGGGCTGAAGATAAATTGTAATAAATCAGAATGTATGCTAATAAATTATGGCAATGATGATAAAAATAAAATGAAGCAAAAATTTGAAGGGAATATTAAAATTAGTATTAAATATTTGGGAAATAATACAGTATTACTTGGGAAATGGAAGAAATTATCAAAACAAATCTAGATAATATGAAGAAACAAAGAACAAATGTGATAATATTGTAGATTGGAAATATCATTGTTTGGAAGAGTGGCAATTGTAAAAATGGAGATAATCCCTAAATTTAAACTTTCTGTTTTGGATGTTACCCATAAGGATAGATGATTAAGAATGAAAAGAACTACAGAATTTGATTAATAGATATTGTAATAAAAGCAAAATGAAGAATAAATTTAAAAATTGTGGTTCCTCTTGCAAAAGGGAGGATTGGGTATTCCTGATATTAAGCTATACTATATAGCTAATCAATTGAGACATGTCCCAGAAATTATAATATATAGTAAAGGATTAATATGGAGTGATATGGAATTTCATAAGTTAAGGGATAATGTAACAAATATGTTCTATAAAGAACATTTAAAAGAACTGTTGAAAAGTATAGATAACCCATTTTTAAATAACGTATTGGAATGTTGGAAGAAGTATAAAATAATATTAAGTCCAAAGATTTCCCCACTGATGAGAGTGGTAGACTTACCGAATTTCCCAGAAAATTTGTGGATAAAAGTAAGTTTCGGACAGAACAGAGGACAATTAAAATTAAGGATTGAGTAAGGTATTAAGAGAAAAAAGACTTATCTGGCTAAACATAAGGCAGTTAGATAACTGAACTAAGGTTTGGATATAAAAAGAAGGGAAATGTAGAGCAATGACTGACTTTGAAGAAATTATTGAGAAAAGAGAAGAGATGGAAGATCAGTATCAAAGAAAAAGTATAATAAGTATAATATACAGGATGTTAGTTGAGGATTAATATAAAACAATAGCATTAAAACAGGTATAGCAAGGAGACTTAAAGAGATTAAGGAAGAAACCTGGAATGCACTATGGAGGGGGAGAATAATGAAAAACATGTGAATGATAATAAAGGGAAATTGTTACAAAATTACTGTATATGGATATGGTATTTAATGCCAGTCAAATTGCATGTGATAAATAAATAAGTAACATCACCTTGGTGTAAGAGGTGCTGGAGGTATAAGAAGGAGGGGGAAAAGCCATACTATCATATGTTGTGGACATGAAGAAAAACAAAAGGAATGGATAATAGTTTTTAATGAGATAAAATAAATTACAGGGACAAATAGAAAGATATCCAAGGACTATGCTATTAAACATAGTTAGAAATTGGCAAATAGAAAAAGAGGTAAAGGATTTGGTTATAATTATTGGTAACAAGAGTAAGATTAATGATGGCAAAAACTGGAAAGATAGCAAGAAGATGAGTATAGGAGAATGGTATGATGAAATGTGGAGTTTAGCCATCAATGATAAACTGATTTGATTATTGAACGTTACAAAAGGGCTGTTGAAAGAGAAAATTTTTAATCAAATTTGGCATAGATTTATAGAACATGTATTTCTAAAATATAAGGGATATATTCTGTCGGAAGAATCAATTCGGTTTTGGAAGGAGACGGGATGTATAAGATAAAACATGTATATAGTAAAAGTAATGTTATATAATGTTATATAATGTAATGTTATATAATCCTGTAAAGAAATTGATGAATTTTTATGAATTGGCAATTTTCTTCATGAAATATGATTCATTTCTAATTTATGACATAATCACTGTTAGGTTTCAGTGGGATGGATCATTTGGTATATGTTGCAGCTAAATTAACACCAAAGATTTATCCTTGTGTTTCATTATAGAATTCTACAGAATATTTGTAGGTTTTTTTTTAATTGCAACTTCATCCCAACAGACCAATAGAGGGATTACATTAAGAAATCCTATGGCTACATCAATTACTTCATATTAAATCAGGCATGAAATAAATTCAGATATTTATTATTTGCTTATGTTGATTACCAAAAGGCATTAGATTCTGAGTTCCATTTTTGACTTCATGAGTTTATGAGGATTTAAAATAACTGATAGGATTATTATTTAAAATTCACGTGGAATTTGAGAACAAAATTAACTGCAAAGACTAACTCTTGGACAGTATGCTTATCATGACATATATTCAGAGTAATTCTTTGAGTTTCTTGTGGTTCTGTCCAGCTTCAAACTCCATTTGCCACCCCAGCCCTGAAATAGAGATGAGACAAGAATTGTGGAGTTTAAATTGGGCCACAATTTATTGATTAGCTGTATTAAGTGAACTGTAAATGACAAAAAAATCTGGGGGGGGGGTCAGAATAATGCAAGTGGCATGAATTACAGGGTCTAATTAAATTTAGGTGGGTGCTGTCCACTAGCACAGCACCTATCTGAAAGAAACGGTCTGGCTAGCCCTCATCTAACCTCTAGGGGCCAATATTAATGCTTGAACCAATTATCTTAATATCGTAGACTATTAATATTGAGGGCTGCTGGGTAAATTACGAACACTCAATTTTCTAATATTGACTAACCTGGGTTGCCACTTACACTAACCACCAATTGTGACTGGTAGAATAGTAAATGGCCACACCTCACTTGAGGAGAATGGGATGGGCGAAAACTCACTGCCACTCTTGGTCAATCTGAGTAGCAGTCAAAAATTCTCATCCAGCCCTGGCACAACCAGCTAATCTCATTCTCCAAATAGGGTGGGCAGGCAGGAGAACAGCACAAGGCAAAAGAGGTAAGGAAACTTTCACTGGAGCCTTATACTGTATAGGCTCCTAGCCTAATGGATCATGTGGTCCACAATTTGAATGTTGTGTTCGGTGCAGGGAGGCAAAGGAGCCCCTTCCAGCATTGAAAGGCTGTTCAGAGCAGCCGATCTAGACAGTGAAAAGACAGTGCTAAAGGCGGAAAGCCTAATTTTTGGAGATACGAGCTTGATGTTTCGTGGCAAATAAAGATGTTCTGTACATACCTTTGGAATATTTGAATACCTCCTTTGCTCTATTTAAGTCCTTGCTCCTGAATAATGTTCCTTGTCGTCTATATTAAGATTGTCATGGATGTCTAAATAAGGGTAGGTTAAATAATCCATCTTTGAAACTGTTCCACTGGGGCATGATCCCACTTCATCAAATGACAGCAGAAAATTACAAGGGGCTAATATATTACAAGTGGGAACCAATATATGTTACTGGTAGACTCACAGTGTAAGGATACATGTTTAAAAAATGAACTGCTTTATTTATTTATTTATTTATTTATTTATTTATTTATTTATTTATTTATTTATTTAATTTATACCACCCCCTTATTGCAAACTGCGCTTCCTGGGGTGGTTTACAAAATAGTCATAAAACACAATACTAAAAAAAAAAACATACAGCTATAAACAAAATACAATTAAAATCCAATTAAAATACCTTATTAATAGACATGGGCATGACTTGGCGAAATTGTCGTTTCCGTTTTCAGATATCATTTCCGTTACATAACAGAAACGGTAACGACAATTAAGCTGTCAGAACTCGAACTCGAACCAAAAAAAGAAAAATTGGGTCTGATTTGTCGTTGTCATTCCTGGCATTGCGCGGCGATCGCGCGATGCCAAGCAGCACAGAAAAAAAGTTTTAAAAATTAAAAAAAAACCAATTCCCGGCCAAAAAAGCAGGCGAAAATATGTCTGCCTGAGGACACCTACCAGAGGGGAGGTTTCTGGGGGTGGGTCCCCAGCCTTCCCCCCCTCCTGTCCTGGGCTGCTGGTACCGGGCTGGGAGGGGGCATCCTCGGTGTCTCCATTTGCCATGTGGTGCGGGGGGATCCAAAATGGCGTCCACAATATTTTTTTTTTAAATTGTGGTCCAAAAAACCACCAAAGCACCACAGAAACATGCGAAAATTAGCTATTTTAAATGCTTGGATTTTTACAGTAGCAGCAGTGGGTTTTTTATAGCAGTAAAAGGTCGCACTGATTTTATTTTATTTTAATTTTATTTTTATTTTTTTACACCTGTGCAATGATGGGCTGGCCATGGGATGGGACCATGCAAATTTTTGGACCCATTCTACCAATCGCATGGCCAGGTTTTGACTGACACTTCTGGATGTGCAAGAGGGCATAAAAAGCCGAGGCACTCCCAGAAGAGTAGCAGTCTGGGCTTGGATGTGGGTGGGAGAGGGCTGTGTGTAGCTGGCTGCTGTGCTAGACTAGTTTTGATTTCGTGGAGCCTTTAGATTTCAGTTAGGCAGGTAGGGAGGGAATTGATTCAATTGAATTTTTAGGAAATAATAATAATTCCTTTCATTCTCTGTCTGCTGTGGGGAATAGCAACGCATTTTATTCTTTTTTATTCTCCTGCAGTTTGTTAGGATTTCTTTTCTGATAGTGCTTCAAAGGGGGGGGAGGTTTGAGTGGGAAGGGAGTGTGGATTTATTTTAAAATTTTTATTTGCTTGGTGGCAAGCCAAGGTCCTTTCATACCCTGCCTGCAGCTCTGCTGTGGGTGCACTGCCCACTTTGTTTGCAAAAATTGCAATTGCTTTATTTGATGCATTCTTGTGCAGCAAGTCAGTTTAAAGTGTTTTCCGCCTGCTCTGGGTCATTGTGGGACCCGCGCCCGCTGCCCGCACGCCCGCCCCTCCCCCCTGCCGCTGCCACCTCCCGCCCATGCCCCCACCCCACCTGCCGCCTAGGGTGCAAAAACACCTAGCGCCTGCGGGACGCCACTCGCTGGGACGTCAAATCGCGTGAAATCGCATCGCGGTGGCGGTAACGACAAACGACAAACAACACAATGAAATGATAATTTTAAAAAAAAATTCACGAAAAATGGAAACGACCCAAAACGGACCCGTCCTGAAAAACGACAACTTGAAAAAAAAATTTTCTGGTCGTGCCCATCTCTACTTATTAAACATATTCAAAACAGCCATTAACAGAGCCTATTAGATGGCAAACACCTCATCCTGCCTGGTTTCTTGGGGGTGGGGACACTGGGGAGGGAATAAAAAACATAATAAAAATGTGCCTCCTCTGAGATGGGTGGTGGAAGGGGGGCAGAGAGAATGGAAGAACAAAACAAAACAAACACTCCACTAACTGGGGAAGGCCTCTGCAAATAAATAGGTGTTCAGGGGTTACTGAAATGCTTTTGACTTTTTTTAAAAAAAAATCTTGCTCTACAGAATGTCACTGAGTTTGAAGAGTGTCAACCCTTAATTCTCTCAAATCAGATGTAAAACTAATGTAACCCCTATGGAGTATTTGCTTCTGCCCAGTGGATGGGTGAATCCTAGAAAGTGGCTTTGAATCAGGATTTAAGTTAGAAAAAGTCAGAGAACTGGAGAGGCAGGACCTTCGTGCTGTTCCCATGGAGAAGAATAAGGCATTTTCTGCTTTTTTTTAGGTTGCAGAATTTCTATATTTTTGTGCGGAATTACTGGAAAGATGAAGCCACACAGTGATCTTATATATTTGTATTTTCATTTTAATATTATCTTAGGGTTTTAGGGGTTATATGTTTGGAGCAAATTCCTTTATGCTATGGATATTCTATCTTGGTCAATAAATATATCTGGGACTTGTTTCCTATTTCGCTTCAAAGTGACATTTGAATTTTTCCATATTTCTTGAAGCAACCTTGCTGCAGATGAAAAAATGGGGTATACAAATGGTAGCTCCCAGGGTTTTTTCATATTACTATTATTTTGTGTTTGTATGTTATTTTGTAAAATTTGTGTTTGCTATACTCATTCAAATAGAAATAAATATAATAAAATACCATGTGCTGGCAAGTCAGTTCTGACTTATGGCAACTAGAAATGGGCATGAAAGAAATTTTTGTTTAGTTTTTAGCATTTTGTTTTGTTACAGAATGAAACAAAACATGAAGTGCCCTTTAAAAAATGAAACAAAACAAAATGAAATGGAAATTTTCATTTCAATCCATTTCCTTTTCTTTTTTAATTTATTTTGACAAGTGTCGATCTTGGCGCTTGTCAAAATAAATAATAAAATAAGTGCCGACCGGCTGGGCCTGCACGCAAGCTGGTCAACATGAGTTTGTTTGTTTTTTAAAGGTGCCAATCGGCCCACACTACAGCTGATTGGTACTTTTTTAAAAAAAAAAAGTGCTGACTGGCCAGGCTGGTTGGCTGTAAAATAAATAAATAAATAAATAAATAAATAAATAAATAAATAAATAAATAAAAGTGCTGATCAGCCCACACTACAGCTGATCAGCTGTAAAAAAATTTTTTTAAATGAAAAATGAAAAACAAAACAACAAAATTTTAAAAATGTACCAAATGAAACAAAACAAAAAACAAAATGAAACACCATTTTGGTGTTTCATGTCCATCTCTAATGGCAACACTTTTCAGGGTTTCCTAGGGAGACAATACTCAGCTGTGGCTTACCATTCCCTTCTTCTGGGGGCATTTGGGGATTGTGCCGTTTGCCTGAGGTACACAGGCTGCTCAAAGGAGGCACAGTGGGGAATCAAGGTCCCAACCTCTGGCTCCGCAGCCAGATAGCTAAACCACTGAGATATCTAGCCAGCTAAATACAGATGTATAGATGCCACTCATAGAACCAGAGACTGCATTTAGAAAAGTTACTTTGTTGGGCTAGAATTCTCAGAATGCTTCAGTCTGAAAAGCCAATGGCAATGATGCCTGTGGGATTTTGGGAGTCCTGTACAAAAAAAGGAACTCATCCAAGGAACAATGTGAGGTGAATTTTTGAAAGAATTAATCAGTCACAATTGTTTCTGCTCATAATTCCAGTTCCAATCCAACACATGTTGAAGCCCCCTTTTATATGGTAGGAGCCTTTTAATGAAAAAGATTAAAGTTTTGAGCATGAACTCATTCTGCAAGTTTTGCCACTTTGGGAGCCAACCTGAAATTTTTATCCTGCCTGAATGATGAGTTTGACCAGGTGAGTCAAATGTCATTTTAGGTCTTAACTATTACCCTTTGTCATCTTGGCAGAGACATAGCCCAGGGGTTGTAAATTTTTATTACAATTTTGTTAGGTTGTCTGGAAAGTAAAGTGCAGCTGGAGTAGAGTGAATAAATGAGTTCAGAACTGTCTTCGAAACTCTGTCAGAGAAACAAAGTGAGAAGGGGGAAAGGAAAAAAGAGAGACTTAAAAATAGAGAGCCAGAAACACATCAATTTCTATCATTACTACAATTCCCAGTTTAAATAACTTGATGGGTTACATGTCAAAATTTGTTCCTCCAAGTGTCCCTTTTGTTTGTTTGCTTGCTTATTTATTGGCTTGAAAATATCTATAAAATAATAAAAGTGAGAGGCACAAAATGTACACAGACTGCATTCTCAAACAAAATAACTGAGTGGGTTATGTTTTGAAATTATCCTCAGATCCTCTTTTGTTTGTTCATCCTGAGATCTTCAACATGTTAAGAATCAACATTTTAACCAACACTATAGAATTCCTAACTTAATAACTGAACTGTCGTTATATCCAGGAATGGTTCCAAAATTAAAAGTATTATTTAATAAAATATTAGATTGAGAAGAACTCCCACCTTCTTGGGAACAATCTATACTAATTCTAATACTGAAACCAAATAAGAATGCTACAGACTAGAGATGCATATGAAACAAAAAAAAATGTTTTTTCGTTGTTTTGTTAGGTAACAAATTACTATACTTTATTATCTAATGAAACCATAGGACGTGTTTAATTTCATTTCATCATGAAACAACATTTCTTTCATCTAGGATGAGACATGTCTTCCTCGAAGAATCAATGGCAGGAGAGCTCAAGTTCTTTCCTGAAAGCCCCCTAAATTTGGAAAGGTTTGGTGGTAGGGGAGCTGAGTTACGACGCTCCAAAAGTGGTGCACCAGAAAAAAATATTTCTAATTGGAATCAGAACCCAAGCTGTGGCAGTGCTATGCTCACCTGTGGCTTGGCTTCTGGAGTTCCAACTCAAATAGAAATATTTTTTTCCTATGGGCACCCCCTTTGGAGCTTCATAACTCAGCCCCCGGAACCCCAAAACTTTCCAAATTTCAGGGGGTTACCTAGAATTGCTTGAGGAAGCCTCCCTGCCATTATGGTTCTTTAGGACCCAGGGGAGCATAGTGTTTCATTTCATTTCATTTCATAACAAAAGTACTTTAAAATTTGTTACAAATGAAACAAAACAAAACTACTACAGAGACAAAATAGAACAAAACAAAACATTATTTTTCTGTTTTGTGCCTATAGATCCAGTTGCCTATAGACCAATATCATTAATAAATCAGCATGGAAAGATGTTTACCATAATGCTGGCAAGGAAAGTGAATAAATTTATAGCTAAATATGTGAAAAAATATCATTGTGGATTAATAGGTGGTAGGCAAATTCCATATTTGGTTAGAAGAACTATGAATACATGTTATTTTAGAGAGAGAAATTAATTAAAATTATTTATTGATTTGATTTATATACTGCAGTCATCTACCCCATGGGCTGTTCTAGGCAGTAATAGCAATAAAGGAAAAATAAATAATAAGAATAACAATTAAGAGAAATCAAAACCAAAGTCAGTAGAGATGGGGGTTATTGAGCAACTTGATTACTATTTGAAAAATTAGAGAAAGCCAACCTATATAGCCATGTTTTTAGCTTGTGATTGAATGTATGAAGCAAAGGAGCCAGGCAGATTTCTGGATGGACTTGATTCCATAGATGAGGGGTGACTACCAAGAAGGCCCAGCTCCTTGTCACCACATTGTGGGCCTCTATCTCCTTTTCTTCCACTTAACTGGCCTGCCTTTTGGTTTGAAAGCTCTAGAAGATAATTAGTTCTTTCCTTCTTCCACCTGTTTTACTTTTCTTTATAAAAAAAGGATTCCTTGTTAGTCTGATCTCTACCTTCACCAGCTCAGCACCAATGCTAAGAACCTGCCTCCTCTGCATAGATGTGCCTGCCTTGATTTAGGTCTGCTACCTTGACTGATGAGAAGAACATCTTTCTTTGGTGTCAGTTCTAGAAGTTCTTGTAAGTCTTCATAAAATTGGTCAATCTCAGACTCTTCAGCACCGGTAGTTGGTGCATAAGCTTGGATTACTGTGATGTTGAAAGGGCTGCCTTGGAATTGTATCGAAATCATTCTATCATTTTTAGGCTGTATCCCAGCACTGCTTTTCCCACTCTTTTGTTGACTATGAGGGCTACTCCATTTCTTCTATGGGATTCTTGCCCACAGTAGTAGATGTGATAGTCATCTGAACTGAATTCACCCATTCCTGTCCATTTAAGTTCACTGATGCCCAAGATGTCAATGTTTATTCTTTCCATCTCACATTTGACCACATCCAGCTTACCCTGGTTCATAGATCTCACTATCCAGGTTTCTATGCAGTATATTTCTTTGCAGCATTGGACTTTCTTTTCTCTTCCAGGCACGTCTGCAGCTGCACATCCTTTTGGCTTTGGCCCAGCCACTTCATTAGCTCTGGAGCTACTTGCACTTGTCCTCCGCTCTTCCTCAGTAGCATGTTGGATGCCTTCCGACCTGAGGGGCTCATCTTCCAGCATCATATCTTTTAGCCTTTTGTTTCTGTCCATGGAAACATGCTAAAGTAGGGAGTCAAGTGAACTGGCAAGTTTGGCCTTGGAGTTCCAAATGAAGCAAGGCAAAGGCTAATTGAGTTTTGTCAAGAGAACAAGTTGGTCATTGCAAACACTCTTTTCCAACAACACTAAGGTGACTCTACACATGGACATCACCAGATGGACAATACCAGAATCAGATTGATTATGTTCTCTGCAGCCAAAGATGGAGGAGCTCTATACAGTCAGCAAAAACAAGACCTGGTGCTGACTGTGGCTCAGATCATCAGCTTCTTATTTCAAAATTCAAACTTAAACTAAAGAAAGTAGGGAAGACCACTGGGCCAGTCAGGTATAATCTAAGTCAAATCCCGTATGAATACACAGTGGAAGTGAAGAACAGATTTAAGGAACTAGATTTGATGGACAGAACACCTGAAGAACTATGGATGGTGGCTTGTAACATTGTACAGGAGGCTGCAATGAAGACTATTCCAAAGAAAAGAAAATGCAAGAAAGCAAAGTGGTTGTCCAACGAGGCCCTACAAATAGCAGAGGAGAGAAGGGACACAAAATGCAAGGGATAAAGGGAAAGATGCAGAAAATTGAATGCAGACTTCCAAAGAATAGTGAGGAGAGACAGGACGGCCTTCTTGAATGAAGAGTGCAAAGAAATAGAAGAAAACAACAGAAAATTGGAGATATTAAAGGGCCATTTCGTGCAAAGTTGGATAGGATAAAGACAAAAATGGTAGGGACCTAACTGAAGCAGAAGAGATCAAGAAGAGGTGGCAAGAATATACAGAGGAATTATATCAGAAAGATCTGGATGTCCCTGATAACCAAGATAGTGTAGTTGCTGACCTGGAGCCAGACATCCTGGAAAGTGAAGTCAAGTGGGCCTTAGAAAGCATTGCAAACAACAAGGCCAGTGGAGGTAATGGCATTCCAATTGAACTCTTTAAAATCTTAAAAGAGGATGCTGTAAAGGTGCTGCACACGATATGCCAGCAAATTTGGAAAACCCAGCAGTGGCCAGAGGACTGGAAAAGATCAGTCTACATCCCAATCCCAAAGAAAGGAAACGCCAAAGAATGCTCCAACTATCACACAATTGCACTCATTTCACACGCTGGCAAGGTTATGCTCAAAATTCTACAAGGGAGGCTTCAGCAGTATGTGGAAAGAGAACTTCCAGAAGTGCAAGCTGGATTTTGAAGGGGCAGATGAACTAGAGATCAAATCGCCAACATGCACTGGATTATGGAGAAAGCCAGAGAGTTCCAGAAAAACATCTTCTTCTGCTTGGCATTCTTTTTCCTGCGGGCAATACTGGCAGGGTAGTGAGTAGCAATATCAGGTCATTTCATGTCATGTTGAATTATGGCTACTAGAGCAAAATTTGCATTCACAAATCAGAGTTGTTTTTTTAAAGAACTAAAATTGTCATTTCAGAAAACCTTGGCTCACAGAAATCACAGAGCCCCACCGCACCTTGGTTTTGAATCACCTTTTGCTTAAAGTCAAATCTCCTTAAAAATCACCTACCACATTTCCAATCACTTTTTCCAGGGAGCCCCCTTGGCCATGCCCCTTTTTGACCACTTTGTCAGTTTTTGTTGCGACGGCCACCAGGGGTGGTGTTTTTTAAAACTGATTTCTAGATCGCTTTTTGAAGCAATTTGGCTGAAACTGTGGACACCATGGATAAAATTTATAAGCATAAGAAAAGTCAAAATTATTATAAGCATTATGTTATTAAAATATTAACAGAACCGATTGTGCTGAGAAAACATGAGGTCTCAGTGACCTAGCTAAGGTTTGGCATGATCACACATTGCGGGGGTGTCATTTTGCTGAGAGCAACATTTGGCGGTTAGCCAGGAATAAGGAACCAACTTGAACTATCAAACAAACTGGGTAATAGGGTCAGGTCATTCTGGCTTTGACGGCCAAAAGGCTATGAGCTAAGAACACGTGCAAGCAACAGGCACGTAAGTCTGAGATCATACAGATCGTACAGAAGGGTATATAAATGATAACAGGCCATTTGAGCGGGGTCCAGACCAGCTAGGCTTGATCTGTGCAATGGATCAACCCAGGCAGCTCTGAACCCCTAAGCAAAAGGCTTAAGAATTCATACTAACAATATCTGTGTTTTGTGTACTGCTGGCGTGCTGAATACTTTCTATATTTCTGTATTCCTGTGAATGTTTAATAAAATCCTTGCTATATAACTAACTCAGTGTGGCAATTTTTGAAAACCAACTTATTCTTATCAACATGTACCATTTTTTCCGGGTTTCCCCCTCTGTATGCCTTATCCTGCCATCAGAAAAAATGGAAAATTAGCTACATTACTTAGAATAGAAGAACAACGGCATGACGTTACCTAAAAAAAAAAAAATCTGAAATAGAAGCAGATGATGGGAAAATGACAGACAAAAATCAAAATAAAAAGCGGTTTAGCAAAGTGTGGATGGGGAAACTGGTTCATGAGAAAACGGAATGCTGAATCGCTTCAGCGACCACGTGACCAGGGGAGGGCAGAAGGCAGTTCAAAACAAAAAGTGGTTGCTGTTTGAAGTGCGGTAGTGGTAATAGTTACCTTAACACTTTTGTTATGAATACAAAGACATTGCAACCCTCTTGCAAGTTTGTTAAGGCTTTGAAAAGTAACTGTATTTGTCTTGGTATTATTTAAAAGAGAGCTACACTCACATGGGGTCACAAAGAATTAAAACCAACAGTGGTATGTGTGGGTTGTATTGTAAATGGCAATCTTCTCTTCTACATGTCATCTTCCTTCCTTCCTCTTTTTATTCATATACACCAGAAGGTATTTCCTGTTTCAAGACAGAAGAAACTGCAGATATTTGAACACAGGAAGAAATTGTTGCAGAGCTGGAATCAGTCACATAAAAAGTCAAGCTTACAAGACAATCAAAAGTAATTTCAAAGAATGAATGGAAACTAGAGTGTTGCTTAGGGATTAATGACAGACTGGGTTTATGACCTGAATACTGACCAGATGGTTAAGAATGATGGGGATGGGGGACTGAATTTTAAGTGTTGTGGATTATTACATCCTATGAGACTATAATCAAGGAGACAAATTTGAGATGTATTTATATATTCATCTGTTCACTCAACATTAATAATATTGTTTTTTGCTGTTATAAAACAAGCATACAAAGTAGACATGGGCACGACTTGGCAAAATTCTCGTTTCCATTTCCATTCTTCATTTCCATTACGCAACGGAAACGGTAACGACAATTAAGCCGTCAGAACTCGAACTCGAACTGAAAAAAGAAAAATTGGGTCTGATTTGTTGTTGTCATTCCTGGCATCACGTGGCGACCACGCAATGCCAAGCGCAAGCGGCACAGAAAAAAAGTTTTAAAAGGAAAACCCCCTGATTCCTGGCCAAAACAGCAGGCGAAAATATGCCTGCCTGAGGGCACCTACCAGAGGGGTGGTTTCTGGGGGGGGGTCCCCACTCCAGCCTTCCCCCTCCCCGTCCTGGGCTGCTGGTACCAGGCTGGGAGGGGGCATCCTCGGTGGCGTCTCCATTTGCTATGCGGTGCGGGGGGATCCAAAATGGCGATCGTAATATTTTTTTTTAATTGTGGTCCAAAAACCCACCAAAGCACCACAGAAACATGCGAAAATTAGCTATTTTATATGCCTGGTTTTTTATAGTAGCAGCAGTGGGTTTTTCTTGCAACAAAACGTCTCCATTGATTTTATTTTATTTTATTTTTATTTTTATTTTTTTACATGTGCGCAATGATGGGCTGGCCATGGGATGGGACCATGCAAATTTTTGGACCCATTCCACCAATCACATTGCCAGGTTTTGACTGACACTTCTGGATGTGCCAGAGGGTATAAAAAGGCAAGGCACTCCGAGAACACTCGCAGTCCGGGTTTGGAGGTGGGTGGCGAGGGCTGTAGCTGGCTGCTGTGCTAGACTAGTTTCAATTTCGTGGAGCCTTTAGATTTCAGTTAGGCAGGCAGGGAGGGAATAATTGATTCAATTGAATTTTTAGGAAATATTTCATTCCCTGTCTGCTGTGGGAAATAGCAACACAGTTTATTCCTTTATGCTCCTGCAGTTTGAGGCGCTAGATGACCAGGGTTGCATTGGCTAATGGCTATTGCAGATGCAGACCTTGGAGATGGGGGGGCACTGAGAGGAGTAGATCCTCATCCAGATTTGGGGAGGAACAGAATGTCTGTGTCTCTCTCTCCTGCTGCATCTGAGAGGTGGAGGGGAGATGGGATGGATAAAAGCGTCAAAACAAAACAACAAAAAAGTACGGCAGCCAGACCAAGTACTGTACTAGGGTGGCCAGCTGGTTCATGACCAAGTCCAAGAGGAAAAAAAGAAATATGCATTCTGCCCACTTTGTTTGCTCTGATAGGATGCATGCAGTCTTGTGCAATGTGCAGCAGCAATCACCCAGTTTAAAGTGTTTTTCGCCTGCTCTGGGTCATTGCGGGACCCACAGCCGCCGCCCGTGCGCCCGCCTGCACGCCTGCCCCTCCCCCTGCCACTGTTGCCGCCCGCCCATGCCCCCCGCCACTGCCGCCCGCCCGCACCTCCCCACCCCCGCACCCCGCCCGCCGCCTAGGGCGCAAAACACCTAGCACACCGGCCCTGATTGCACGGGGACGCCAATGGGACGTCCAGGACTGGGACATCAAATCGCGCTAAATCGTGTGGAAACGACAAACGACAAACGACACGATGAAACGACAAATTTTTGAAAAATTTCGCGACAAACGGAAACGACCCGAAACGGACCCGTCCTGAAAAACGACAACTCGGAAAAAAATTTCATGGTCGTGCCCATCTCTAATACAAAGAGAAAAATCCAGCAGCAAGTTACAACTAAAACAGGCCCACTTAATCAGTGGACATGTGGTGAGTCAATACCTGTGCAAATTCCATTGATTCAGTGGACCTGTTCTAGTTACAACTTTCTGCCTATCACATTATCCCTATAATCTCATAAGAGTTATATGCTAAATTTGGTGAAAAGCATAAAGTCCAGTTTCAAAGTTAGAATTCTTATGGTTTGTCTGCCTCCATTCAGCCTTGCTGAATGTTGATTTGCTCTGCCAGAAGAATAAGATTCATGCACTCTTGTGCAGTGATAATAAAACAACAGGGTTCTTGACTGCACTGCATAGCCCAGTGATGGCGAACCTTTTAGAGACCGAGTGCCCAAACTGCAATTCAAAACCCACTAATTTCTTTGCAAAGTGCCAATACAGCCATTTAACCTGTATACAGGTGGCTATGAAAGGGTGATGTTGGGTGCCCACAGAAAGGGCTCCGAGTGCCACCTTTGGCACCCATTCCATAGGTTTGCCATCACTGGCATAGCCTGATTATATGTTTAGACCTTGCAGTTCAAGACATGACGGTTAAAACTGAGGTGGCCCACACCCCTGTTATTCCATTTGCTCTTGCCCCACTCAGGCTGAATACCCAAGAAGGGCTCGTGGCAATGAAAAAAACATGAGACTGTATTTCACCAGGCATCACCAGGCAATGAAAAAAACATGATGCCTGTACTTCACCAGGCATCACTGATTTATTTGGTTTCCTAAACAACTTTTCATCAAGGAAAGCAATAAAGCACCAGAGTAGCTTTTTCTTTAAAAAAAAAGTATTTAATAAGAATGCAAGGAGTAGAGTTGCTAAACAAGCAGAAGTGGTCTAAGTAGCATGTAAGCCACCAGCAGGCCTCTGGCTAAAAGAAAAAGAAAGCAGGCCTTGATCTTTGTTTTAAAATGTTTGTTGGGTTTGGTTTAAAAAATCAGGCAGGTCCAAACTTTGGCCTTCCAGATATTTTAGACCAAAACTCCCACAGTCCTTTGTCACTGGCAATCTAAGCTTAGAATTCTGGGAGTTGTGGTCCAAAACAACAGGAGGGCAGAAGTTTGGACATGCCACTTTAAAGACTAGAGATGGGTGCATGTTTTGACAAAATGCATTGGCCCAGGAATGAGAAGAGGGGTCATGTGGCAGCTGTGCTGCTTTGCAAGAAATTTCGTTGAGAGAGCCCATCGCTATTAAAGTCACCTAAAAGGATTTTCTTCTTTTATTATTTTGTTCAAACAATTAAATTTTTCTATTATTTTTTTTTGAAGAGCAAAACATATGCTGCCAGCTGCCAGTAAATAATGACAAGCATCAGAAAATCAAACCTTCATTCTTCAGTGCCTTTTGTCTTTGCAAATGTCAGTCCAAAGAAAGATGCTGGCAAATTATTTGTGCAAATCAAAAAATGAAGGAAGAGAAACATCTCCACAAGCTAGAACAGTCAGAAAGGGTCAAAGGTGCTCAGTCTACTTAAAAGGATACTAGCATGGGAGTTCTTTATGTAATAACCTTGCATGGCCTCTGCAAACAGCTTGCTTCCAGCCATAACTAGGAGCAATATTCAGCTGAGGAAAAGGAGAGTTCTGGAAATAGATTAATGGTTATACTCTGGCACCAGACACTGGCATCAAAACATCACAGGAAGATGTGGTTCAAGCAGTGGAAGCATCTCCTTTTTAAATGTAGAGGTGATGCACCTTCCTGTTGATCCTTAACAATGCGACTGTAATGATCAGAATCATGGTGCTTCTAGGCCAATGGCCCCCAGCTCTGGGTCCCCAGATGTTCACGGATCAGAAGTCCCAGAAATCCTGGCCAGCAAAATTACTCCTGAAGGCTTCTGGGGTTTTATTCCAAGAACATCTGGTCAGGAACTGTTGTTCTAACAAATGTGCTTGTTTTGTTTTGCTTTGCTTTGCTTTTTTTTACTTCAGTAAAAATGCAGTGGATAGTGGTGTTGTCTTCTCATCAACAGATGTGTGTGTGTGAAGAAAGTAGCAGCAGGAGTATGATCAAGAGTGGAGGATGACTTTTGTTTGACATCCTGGTAAAATTATCTGAATAAGGAGGGGAGATGGGGAAATAACTGCCCCATCCAGTACTTGGGTAGGCATAAGGCAGCTGCATGTACTCCATAAGGTACTCTATAGCCAACTTGGGTCCTTTTCCAAGCAGAAAGGTGGGGTAAAAATACTCTAAAATAAATAAATAAAACCATCTGGCTGAAGGGCCACTCTGGGCTCTGTACAATATCATTAAAATACAATAATGTAAAAAACAATATTAAAAATCCAATAATGAAGAAAGACAAAAAATCAGATCCAAAATTAATGTTAACATATGCACTAAAATGTAAACACACATGATCATTAATAATCATCATAATAAATAACAAAGGGGGAAAGAGAGGGAGAGTCGGAAAACTAACAAAGACATGGAAATTAGAAAAATACAGGCCAACCAACACAAGCAGACCAGTAGTATGCATCAGTTACTAATAATTAGCCCTACCAAGTTACTTTGGCAGGTTCCATTACTCTTCTGGGATCTCTAAGTTGTAAGTCGTTTATTGAGTTGGAGGATAAATAAAGATGGATAGTCATGGAAAATCCAGAAAGTAGCAAGAACATAAATAATAAAATGAGACAGATAATAGAAAAATAGATAATCAACATTTTGTTTGTTCTTTAAAAGCACCTATTTAAATGTGCTATTTCTATTATAACCTTTTAAATTTTTAGCTCATATCTACATCTAAAACTGGCGAAATTAATTTAATACTGTAAAATATTGTTCATGTTTAGAGATGGGCACGACCAGGAAAAACGACGTTTCGAGTTGTCGTGTGTCGGAGCCGGCCCGTTTCGGCTCGTTTCCGTTTGTCACGAAATTTTTCAAAAATTTGTCATTTCGTTTGTCGTTTGTCATTAGTACTGGTTTAGGGGGGGTAGGGTAGCGGGCTCCTGGAGGCACCTCTCGGGTGGGTGCCTCCTCTGGCCCGCTAGACCGTGTAGCCATTGTGTACCAAGTGGCACTGGCAGAGGCACCTCTCTTTTGGGTGCCTCTAGCTCACCAAGAAGGACAGCATACTGGCATACAGGTTTGGAGTTTCTTGGAACTTTGGACTGTGAGCGAGGTGAGAGAAGAATGCCTCTGCTGGGCGCCCTCTGACTCACTAAGAAGGACAGTGTACTTGCGTGTAGTGCAATGCGAGTACAGATCTGGCTTAGGGTTGGGGTTAGAGCAAGGGCTAGGCTTAGGGTTATTACGGGTAAGGTTAAGGTGAGTTAGTGGGCTGCACCTCTGGGTGCCTCTGACCCACTAAGAAGGACAGTGTACTGGCGTATGGGTTAGGGTTAGGGTTAGGGTTAGGGCTAGGGTTATAGTGGGCTTTTTATGCCCGATTGGCACATCCCAGAAGTCTCAGTCAAAACCTGGCCAAGTGGTCATGTGATTGGTGGAATGGCTCCAAAAATTTGCATGGTCCCATCCCATGGCCAGCCCATCATTGCGCAGGTGTAAAAAAATAAAAATAAAAATAAAATAAAATAAAATAAAATCAATGGAGACATTTTATTGCTAGAAAAACCCACTGCTGCTACTGTAAAAATTCAAGCATTTAAAATAGCTAATTTTCGCATGTTTCTGTGGTGCTTTGGTGTTTTTTTGGACCACGATTTCAAAAAAAAATATTGCGGTCGCCATTTTGGATCCCCCTGCACCGCATGGCAAATGGAGACGACGAGACTGATGCCCCCCCAGCCTGGTACCAGGTCCAGCAGCCCAGGACAGGAGAGGGGGGAGAGACCGGGGACCCCCCCCCAGAAACCACCCCTCTGGTAGGTGCCCTCAGACAGGCATATTTTCGCCTGCTTTTTTGGCCGGAAATTGGGATTTTTTTTATTTTTAAAACTTTTTTTCTGTGCCGCTTGGCATCGCGTGATCGCCGTGTGATGCCATGAATGACAATGACAAATCAGACCCAATTTTTCTTTTATTGGTTCGAGTTTGAGTTCTGACAGCTTAATTGTCGTTTCCGTTTCCGTTGCGTAATGGAAACGAGGAACAAAAACGGAAATGAGAATTTCACCAAGTCGTGCCCATGTCTATTCATGTTACATCTGTAGAGTAGTGGCATGTCATAGCTTGGCATACATTCATCAATGTTGTTGCTTAAGTCTATTATTATTATTATTATTATTATTATTATTATTATTATTATTATTATTATTATTATTATTATTATTATTATTATTATTATTATTTTTATAAACAAATTGTCAGAGTGGCAATAAAAGGAAAAAATAACAGAGTTGCATTTGGAGTGGAAAAGCCAAATGTACCATCAGTCTGAAGCCTATAAATAAGCAAAAGCAATTAGAAATAGCATGTATTCAAAATGTGGACATACAGACAATTCTGAAGATCTCTTGGACAGCCAGAGTAACTAATGTGGCTGTATTACAGAATATGAATAAAAAACTAGAAATCCTCAATACTGTACTACGAAGAGAAAAAAATCAATATTTCGGACACATAATGCGCAATAAGAAATACCATCTACTGCAGGTAATCTTTCAAGGAAAATAGATGGGAAATGTGGCCCATGGCATAGAAGAACATTCTGACTTAAGAAGTTATGCCAATGGTCTTCGTGAGCACAGTTGCTCTATTTAAAATAGCACTAGATAGATGCCAGTTCTTTATTTATTTATTTATTTATTTATTTATTTATTTATTTATTTATTTTTATAGTGCCCATCTTCCCGAAAGAACTCTGGGCAGTTAACAAAAGGGATAAGAATGATCCCATTACATCATCACTACAAAAATAACAGAAAAAAAAGGAATTTAGAAAAAATAGGACAAAAGAAACAGAGTCTTGGGCAAGATGGCAGCTCAGAAAAAGGGAGGGGGGAGATTAATGGTCACCAAATGCCTCCTGAAAGAGAAAGGTTTTAAGAGTTCTTTTAAAGGCGGCCAGGTACTGTGCAAGGCACAGCTCACTCGGAAGGTGGTTCCACAATGAGAGGCCAGCCACAGAGAAGGCATGATTATGGGTGATTGATTTATGTGCCTCCCTGGGCGTGGCCACCCTGAGTGAGAGCCCCTGTGACATTCTAGTGGACTGGGCCTCAGTTGATCTTTGGGTGATATGCTCCGACAGGTATTCAGGTCACAAGCCGTGGAGAGTTTTGTAAATCAAAACCAGGACCTTGAACCTTATCAGGAGAGCAATGGGCAACCAGTGCAAGTGAGCCAGAACTGGGGTGATATGGTCAAATTTACGCATACCCACCACCAGTCTGGCCGCTGCATTCTGTACCCATTGGAGTCTCCGGATAAGAGTCAAGGGCAGCCCCACATAGAAAGCAAGGACATGGCACTTGAAGAAGAAGATTCACTGAACCTTTCCCGAAAATGTCTTTATACAGCTTAATGTCTTCCTGGAAGAAATGAGTAGTCCTGTACACTTTCCAATTTCTTTGTTCTTATGCTTTAAAAACTATAAAAGCTGTCACATTGATATAATATATATCCTGTTAGGTAAAATAGTAAGCAGAAATGAAAATCTCTAACAAAATATAGATAATAGGGATGGGCATGAAATGGAAAAAATGTGACTTGTTTCCTTTCGTTTCATCCCCCATGATTCGTTTTGTTTAATTAGAAACAATACTTTTTAAAAAATCATACAAAATGAAACAGTAATGAACCAATTTGTTACACTATAAAACTGATCCCCAGGCACCAAATTTGGTGGGTACCTTCCTTGGACTCTCTTATACCCCACATTTGAAGAGATTTGGGGCTTGGGGGGTGAGCTATTCAACTTCAAAGGGGTGCCCCCAGAAAGAAACATTTAGAATTGCAATGTTATGTGCTTGAAAATACTCATCTCAGGCAGCTAGCAGTGTGGAAATTACAGTGCACCTTCCTCATGCTCTCCCCTTGAAGCACCCCCAATTTGGAGAGTTTTGGGGTAGAGGGAACAGAGTTATTAAGCTCCAAACGGGCGGCAGGGGAGACTTAATTAAAGGAGTGTGGCTGAGGGGAAGCTGGTAATTAACCCTATAATTGGTAAAGCATGTTGAAGACACTCCTTCCATTAAGCGTAAGCACACACCCCACTTCCTTTGGAGCTTACTATCTCTGCCCCCAGAAACTCTAACTTTTCCAAATGTCAAGGGATCCCCTAAAATCATTTGGGGAAGCTAAACCTGCCATTTGCATGCCTGAGATAATAATTTTCCACTGATTATTTTAAATAAAAATAATAATAATTTTATTTAATAATATTAAAAGTATTCCCTTTTAAAAACACACCACTTCTCCCCCATTGAACCTGACATCGCCGCAGCCACCAATGAACCCATGCGAAGGGGGCTTCCGAGGCTGCAGAACGGGCAAGACTGGGCCTCCACTGAGCTCTCCAAGCCAGCTGAGCACTCGGGAGGCAGGAAATGGGCAGAACTAGCCCTCCGCTGCTTTCCCCAAGCCGGCTACCATATTCACCTGAATATAAGTTGAGGGCTGAAACACTCGACATATTTGAGTATATACGGTAATATATACACAATCCCAGGCCAATTGTTTCCAATGCAGATACTTACAGATTTATAAACTATCTTTCAGCACTCACTAGCCAGGATACAACATGATAACATTCAAATATGTACAAGCCTCCACTTAAATTTTGTATTACACCCTTTCAAGCTTGTTTTAATGCTAATCCTATTACTATTTTTAATATAATACCTACTTAATTATTTTTTAACATTTGTGTACTGTTTTTAGCTTTTAAATACTGATTTATGTTAGCCACCTTGGTTCCTTTTGGGGGGAAATGCTGGGAAGGAAGGAAGGAAGGAAGGAAGGAAGGAAGGAAGGAAGGAAGGAAGTGTTATTAAAAGCATAGTTAAAGAAAAGGTAGATTGGAAGATAAGGTTGACTTAAGTTCTGGTGAAGAGCAGTAACTCCTGAAGTAATCCAATTTTCATTGAACTGGGACTATAAATTTAAAGGTCACCATCTTTCCCTTCTATCCCCTGCATATACATTATTTTGTCTCACTGAAAGAAATGATTTCACAGGACATGACTAAGGGTTTATTTGGTAGGAGGAAAGAGGTTTATCAGCAGACTTACTAGTATACAGTGGTACCCCGACTTACAATGCACCAGACATCTGAGAATCCTGCCATATGAGTGGGCTTCCATTGTCCCATGCCCCACCTGCCACCTAACAAGCAAGATAGGACTTGCCTGACTAACAATGGTGCATGGGGGGGGGGAGAAGTGGCATGCCATATTTGAAATGACTTTTATCCACCAATGCAAGCACTTGCCTCAGTGGATAAAAGTCACAGCATGCCTTTTACCTGCACTGCAGTGGGTGGGGAGAAGCAGCGCACAAGGTTTGAAAGGACTTTTAGCTTGCATCGGTGGATAAAAGTCCTTTCAAAGCTTGTGTGCCAATCCCCCGGGACATGGGGGTGTGGTGAAGCAGCACGGGAGGTTTGAAAGGACTTTGAGTCATGGAGGCAAGACTAAAAGTCATTTCCAACATTGCTTGCCACTTCTCCCGACCTCACTGCGATGGGAGAAGCAGCAGGCAATGTTTAAAGTGGTTTCCCATACGAATGCATTGAAATTCTTTCCCTCTGGAATGGATTATTTACTTTTCAATGTATTCCTATGGGAAACCGCTCCCTGATTTACAAGATTAGTGACTTACGAGCATTCTGTTGGAACACATTAATCTTGTAAATTGGGGTTACACTGTAATAGAAAATGGATGCCTCCCTGTACTGGGGGATTATATAGACACTCCAAGTCTCTTCATCTCCACCACAGACAGGAGAGTTATATAATATCCTTTTATACCACTAGTCATGGTATTCTCCTGGAGAGGCTATCTGAGTTGGGGATTATGTGCCCCACTTTGGTGTGGATCCAGTCCTTCTTGGAGGGCCGTGCCCAGAGTGTTCAGCTGGTCCGGCTGCCTCCTCCTCTTTTTGTCCTCCACTGCTGCCATCTTTAGAGACAGGCCAAGCTTCCTTTCCAGAAGCCAGGCCTACTGTCCTTGTGCATGCTGGCTTAGGACCTGGTTATCTAAAGGACCGACTACTTCTATATGAGCCAGCCCATACCCTAAAATCAGACCAGGAGGCCCTGCTGAAGGTGCCATCCCTCAAAGAGGTGAGGGGGAGGGCATGCCAAAACAGGGTCTTTTCGGCAGTTGCCTTCCAACCTTGGAATGCCCTCCCTACTCTTTTGGCTTTTTGGCGCCAGGCAAAGCCCTTCCTGTTCACCCAGCATTTTAATTAGGCAGTGTTTTTAGCTGGGCTCATGGGCAGCAGGGTTTTATAATTTGTATTATATATTGATTGTTTTAAATTGTATTGTATTTTATAGTGTTAATAATTATGTTGTTTTATAGTTTTAATACATTGTTTTATGCCGCCTGGAGACCACTTGGTAGTGAGGCAAATAAATAAATAAATAAATAAATGGAGGCGTGCATGGAGACTGGAGGTTCAGCTCCAGGAACAGTAACCAGGCCTGCTATGTCTCAATATGGAGGCAGAGATGGAAGAGGAAGAGGTAGCAGGATCAAATAGGGAGGCAATGGAGGAAGATTTTGGGGCAGAGACTGGATGAACTTTGTGCCCCTTAAAAATCTTGTACCCAGAGCGACTGCTGTCACAAGTGGCATAATATTTGAATGTTTGCTATAAAGTGAATATTTTTGCAATGATGCCATGTTTAGAGAAGGTGGCAAAGCTGTCCCTGGTCCCCTCCTTCCATGAAATGACCACCTTCAGAGTGGCCTGAATAGGCTTGTAAGGTGGACAATAGTCTCAATAGGCTCATTAGGTGGACAATGGCCTAAGGTGAGTGAAAGTCCCACCTTTGCAACCTTCCCAACTCCCATAATCTCCAGCCAGGTGCCTATTGATTGCAAGTAACAAAAGTTGTGATCCAACTGCAGGGGGATATCACCCTGGAGTTAAAGATAGACTTCACGTTATTGCAGATGACAAAAGAAAACTGGAGCGCTTTAGGACCATATCTTTTTGCCTGTATTAAAATACTTTCTGAGTAGCTAATCAAAATGTATAAATCAAAAGTCCAGAATCACAAGTGTAACTATAAGTTTTGAAATGTTAAAATATATTCTTTTCTTTTGGCCTTTAAGCTTTTATGTTTCCCTGCTGGAAGGCGAGACGTGCCTTTGCCTTTTCTGCAACCAAGAAATGTACTTCCTGAAATGAAAGAGCAGGCTTTCACATAGTCACAGGATCCCGAGGGTTTTAACAAAACACTGGTTATTGCATAGCCTGTGATAAAAATCATCAGAGCTGGCACCTCTGCAGCTATTGTCAGATAGTATGTGCAATTTTTCAACAGATATTTTTCCTTATTATTCTCTTGTGCTTGCATTGCATTGCATGTTAAATATAACTTACAATGCTTGTTTTTTTCCAGGTTGCTGGATACAATTACCAGAAAGCTGTGGAAGAAAAAGATAAAGGACTTGGCACTTGACCAACACATGCACACATTTAAAGGCATGTAGCTTGAGCTTTGTGCGTATGTGTAAAATTGTTGAAAGCAGATACTGTTTAACTGGTACAGAACTCCCCTTTACACAGTCTGGAAGTTTAGTCATGGCATCTGGACTTCTTTTCTTGAAAGACTGAAATGTTTCACTGCTCATCCAAACAGCTTTGTCAGTCTGAGGAAAGCTAGTTGCGAGTCCTCCATTTTATAGTTCAATTTGACCTCATGTCACCCTGGTCTGAAATAGGATGAACAATGGCCTGAATAGGCTTGTAAGGTGCACAATAGTTTCAATAGGCTCATTAGGTGGGCAATGGCCTAAGGTGCGTGAAAGTCACACCTTTGCAACCTTCCCAACACCTATAAAGTATAAGTCATTAGCCATGGCCTTCAAAAGGGGGGGGAGAGGACCCAAATAATTACTGCCCAGTCAGCTTGACTTCAATTCCTGGTAAGATCCTAGAACAAAATATTAAGCAGACCGTCTGTAATTATTTAAGTAGCAATGCTGTCATTACAAGAATTCAACACAGGTTTCTTAAAAACAAGTCATGCCAGACCAATTTCATCTCTTTCTTTGATAGAATTGCAGACCTGCTAGATGAGGGAAATGCTGTGAATATTGCTTATCTAGATTTCAATAAGACCTTTGATAAGGTTCCCCATGGTATACTTGCAAAGAAGTTAGTAGAATATGGGATAGACAGTACCACTGTTCGGTGGATTTGTAATTGGTTGACTGATCACACCCAAAGGGTGATCATAAATGGCTTCTCTTCAGCCTGGAGAGACATGACCAGTGGGGTGCCCCAGGGTTCTGTTCTGGGTCCAGTACTATTCAATATCTTTATTAATGACTTGGATGATGGAATAGAGAGTAGGTTGATCAGATTTGCAGATGATACCAAATTAGGAGGGGTTGCTATTACCCTAGAGGATAGGATAAAAATCCAAAAGGACTTTGACAGATTAGAGTCCTGGGCCAAAGCTAATGGAATGGTGTTCAACAGAGGGAAATGTAGGGTGGTGCATCTAGGTAAAAAAGAATGATAATACACAGATACAGGAGGAGAGACACATGCCTGGAAAATAGTACCCATGGACCATGGAGGCCCTTTTCTCCCTACCTTTTTTGCTCTGTATCATTTACTGACTTAAAAATGTCTTATTAAGAGCTCTACTCAGATCTTGCAAAACAACATCTTATGTGAGATTGTTTTCTCTTTCTGCTGCCCAATACCACCAGTATTACACAGACAGCCAACAGCCACTTCCAAACTGTTTTCATTTCTTCTACCAGTGATCATAGTACAGATCATATGCTCTTCTTTTGGAACCCTCTACCACCAAGTAATTCTATATGAGAAAAATCTGTGATTACGGTTGTCCAGAACTTGGTGGTCTGGTGCCACCAATGTGCTAATGACACCCAACTCCATTTGCTTTTTAAGATGATCCAGGAGACCCTTGTTTCTGTCTCTCAAGCTTTGGTGTGTGGTCATCCGGCACCCCAATTTCATCATAAAATCTTCAAGGGATGAAATATGCAATTTAAGTGTAATTTTGCCTTCAGGTATTGTAATTAGAGATAGGCTTTTCATTTCAGAAGTGGTCAGCTTCTGAAGCGAAACGCGCAAGCCCAACTGGCATTTTGAACCAGAGAGATGAAATCAACCAATCCCTACCTTGTGCTGGGGTCATGCGGGGCTAAACTCCAATGAGGAAGAAACCTCTGATGTTATCCTTCCTTCCAACTGACCAAACATCTGGTGGAGAGATGACCAAGGTATTTCCAGAAACAGGCAAACTTTCCCTGAATGATGGACTACCTATTATGTGACTTGTATATGGATCTACCTTATGTGATCACATAGACTTTGTATTTATAGGCTTTGTGATTGCATTGACACTATGTTTTCAGTGTTGGTTTCTATCACACTTATATCTTTTAATGCTGTAAGATGTCCCTCAATTCCTTGTTCTCAATACTTAAATGTGTCTTAATTGTACTGGACTGCATATTGCCCCTCATTACTTTAAGTCACCTTGGGTCCTTTTCCAAGGAGAAAGGTGGGGTTAAAATACTCTAAATAAATAATAAATAAGGTCTCCCAGTCCTTCAGAGGTTACCTGTTATAAAACACATTCAAAGATTCAGAAATGTTGTGTTTCTCAAGAATATTCCTAAGCAGATGCCATTCATCTTTCTTTGGCTTATCTATCTATGGCATTTCCTCAGTGATCATGTGACTTGAAAAATCCCTAGAAGTGTTGTGTGTTAAGAAAAATCCCTAGAAGTGCTGTGTGTTGAGAATTTATGAGATTCTGGTTACTGATCTGACAACTGTATTAGTGGGTATGTATTATTCTTTAAAAGTGACCATTTGCAGTCTTGGTATTTACAGCACTGGACCTTTTCTGATGTGTCTAGAACTGGATAACATTGCCCCCTAGGTAGAAAAAAACATTTCCCCAATTCTGTACTAGCCTCCTCTAAAGGAGTGATGATAGTTCAGTCTTCTGAATTGAGAACTCATCTTTTCAAGGCCAAGGGAAAAGGTTTAACCCTTCATTTGATGTTCAGTCAAGAATACTATTGTTTTAACACTGAATATAACTTTTTATATGTAATAATTTTATGATTTCTTTATATTCTGCTTAGTAGTGCATGTTTGTTCATCAATATAATTTGTTGGTGCTTCTGACATCAATAAAGAAAAGAACATTGAATAGTAAAGCGCATAATGACTCTAAGATTATTTTTATAAGCAGAATTTCAACTTTCTAAAAGAGCAAGGAAGATTCAAGGGCAAAATTGGCAGGGGGTGTTGGGAGGTGGAGTGACCACACACTGGGGTCAGAGAGACTGAGAGAAGGGTCTCCTGGAACATCTTAAAAAGCAGATGGAGTTTGGTGTTATCAGCACCTGGTGGGAAACAATTCCTAGCTTATGGTCAGCCTTTTAAAGTTTTTCATGGATGTGTGAAATAATATGGGAACCCTGAGAAACTCCAGCGGTGAATAGTCAGTCAAAACTATTAGAAGTCTCCTCTCTTGCATCAGAAATGTGTATGTAAAATTGCTGGTATTCCAGCATCTCTCCCACTTAAATGAAGCAAAAGCAGGAAATTCATGCCCCCCACATCAAAGGGGTGCAACCAGTTTCTTTGAAAACCCTGTCCTGCACCTGTGCAGATAAAACCAAGTGACAGTAAATGAACTCATGCTGGTGGAACTGCTCTGCTTGCAGAAGCTGGAAAAGGAACTGGTGACCCATGAGTGGGAAATATGGACATACTGTATCACACTAACTTTCCTTGAGATTACTAGGATGAGGAGAAAGCAGATGCCCATTGGCCATCTCATAATTTGAAGGACAATCATTGAGGGCAGAAGGAAGGCTTTAAATTGATTTTGCTCAGGGTCCTGATATAGAGCTCCATAAGACTACTCTGTCTATCCCTTTTGCTCATGTGTTTTGGTACTCTGGTTAAGAAACTCCATTGTGTGAGCACTCTTTCTTGCACTTCTCTGACTTTGGGGGTTTTATGACATGCTCTCAAACACAGACATCAGAATAATGGCAGTGGATTTGTACGTAAGGGTCTGGAACCAAGTGGTCAAGTATGTTATACAGCCATGGCATCTTGAAGGTGGTATCTTTGGTTGGCCGCATCTGAAAGTTTTGTGATTGCATTTCAACTTCCATTGGGCAATGGGTTCTTAAGGATTTTACCCTATTTGGGTCACTGTTGTGGTTGCTGATGGAATTTGTTTCATTTAGGGCTACATTCACTTGCATTTCTCTTTTGATTTTGTTCCTTGATTCTGTTCCAAATGTTGTCTGGCCCTGGGTTCTTAAGAACTCTACTTGGGCTAAGCTGAGGTCTAATTTCCCACTGTGGCTCCTTGGCAGCAATGCAGTTCTAAGATTTGAAGCATGCTGTTGCTCTTTTATGTTGTACATTTCACTTGCAAACCTCTGATCATCCAAAGGCCCAGAGGAAATTAGCAAAGTGTTGTCAAGCTGTTGCATCCTAAATCTCTTTCATGTTGTCTGTTTCTCTTGCAAACCTAGGCTATGTGAGTTTATGCCCGTATCACATTCCTAATTCAGTTTGCCACTGCATGCTTAAAGATCCAGACCACTTGGATCAAATGGGTTTTTGCTATTTCTCAGCTTCTTTCCACACCAAATTCTTGTTCTACAATTGCTTACATTCCATGCCCTACTTTTACTACCATCTCCAAAGCCATGGGGACAGTACAAGCTCTGCTTCTTAAAGTTCAGAAGCTGTGGAGAAATCTGAAAGGAAAAAAGAACTTTGAGGTGTGAATAACTGCTAAGAATCAGACTGGGTGTGAGGACGAGGGGAAGGATGAATGGTGTTAACAATTCCCAGGAGAGGGCCTTGCAGTTATCAAGAGATTTGGGGTTAATACAAGGCCACTCTGAAACCATCAGAAAAGGGAAGCTGTAAATTAATTATATGTCGCAGATGTATTCTGGTGAGATATCGAACAGAATACATGCATACAGTAATTGCTTTTTTTTTTGAAGGCTCTGAGGATGTCCCACTGATGGTTTATCATCCCAGCATTGGCCGAAAGTACAAAAAAAAGTTAAGAGCATAAAGAGAATTGGACTTTGTGCCTTGAGTTTCAGCCTATTATTATGTTGGTGAGAGTTACACTCAATGTGACTCTAAAACTTGCCTCAGCAATTCAAAGTAAGTAGGATAGACTAAGTAGTTTCCTTATTTAGTGTGTGCAAATTTCTTTATATTTACAGCCCTGTGGTGCAGTGGTTAAATGCCTGTACTTCAGGTAAAACTGTGCTCACAACCAGGGGTTCAAGGTAGCCAGCTCATGGTTGACTCAGCCTTCCATCCTTCCAAGGTCGGTAAAATGAGTCCCCAGCTTGCTGGGGCGGGGGCAATGTGTAGCCTGCATAACTGTAATTAAAACTGTAAACCGCCTAGAGACTACTTGAAGTGGTATGGGACAGTATATAAGCAGAACACTTTGCTTTATTGTGATGTCAACTTTCCCCATTTACTACATGGATTATTATCCTAAAAGCATATTTTCTTTTGCAATTTGGATTGTTTAATAGAAAATGTTTTCACACTGTTGTGCTTTTTCAGAAAGGGTGGCAACCCCCAGTAGACTCAGGCTTCTAGTACTAAGCCAGAACAGTCTTGGTGTCCACGGAGGCTGGGTATAGCTGGTGTGAGCCAGTGTCTGTGCACACTGGGGAGCCGCCATCACAGAGGTCAAACTTATGTTCCAGGTGCTTGATGGAGGTGGCAGCCACAAAAGTTTTATCCAAGCACAGTACAGAACCAAGTGTAGGGGGATGCAGCCAATCAATGTAGGAGTGGCTTTCATTTGTTTTCATGTCAGAAGTATTACTTGCGTTCTTCAGGTGTTGACAAAAGCAGGACAAGAGAAAAAATAAAGTTAGCCCACCTTGGTTTATCCTCCAACTCCAGCTCTCACAATGCTGCTATCCAGAACTGGTTTAAGGTACAGTTCAGAAGCATGAATTTGCCTTAGAAATTAACAGACTGCCAATAGACATTTTCCAAACATCACTATGATTTTACCTGGTGGAACCAATTAAAATTCTAGCAGCACTTTCCCCACCTTTGGGCCACTCACTAAATATTTTTCCAAGTTTCAGTTTATGATACAGTTACAGATATAAGCAACCATAAAGTGAATGTTTATATCATTATTTAGAATATTTCCTTAAGGCTTCTCTTACCACCTGGTCTTCTACATCAATGCACACAAGATAAAAACAATAGCAACCTACATTTCAATTTTTTTAAAAAAAAGTCATATTCAAAACACAGTTAAACTTCCAGAAAAGATCAAAATTGCTGATAAAATCAAGAAAAGCCAGAGAAAAAGGTTTCAAGATACTACTGAGAATGTTCTTGTTTTGATGCTGCTGTCATTATTCAGAAATCACTAAGGCTCAAGCAGAGACTTTTTAAAAAGCCAAATTGACTATCTTTTCTATTTGTAATCCTTCCATGTCATGTTGATGCTTTTCTTCCAAGAAGGAAAAAAATATTCTGTTAAAGAGGAAACGTTGCACAGTGCCATTTAACTGGAAGTATTAGCAGTCTCATTTGGAAACACTCAGTGTCCTCAGGAGCCTGGCAAATATGAAGGAAACATGAAAAGTATCTTCTCCCTGTGAAATCCTAAGCTTTGGAACTTTAGAGGAGGAAAAAAAGACTTGAAGCAAAGTGACTGATGCTTGGATGGCCACCCCAGACATGAAAGACTCAGGAGTCAGGACACTTGCTAGAGCTACTGCTTCCAGTACTCCCGGTGGGGTATGACCAGAGCAGAATAGAGTGGTACTATCACTTCCCCATAACCTATTGGATGCTTCTGTCCTTTTTGCTAGGAATGGGGCTGTAGATTCTGTCTGCAGTGTAGCCAAAAGAAGGCTGTTTGGGAACGAGGGTAGATGAGGGACGTTGGTTGAGGGACCATTTCATTATGAGTTTATTGTGAATAGACAGTCAACAAATAAAACAAGATATTTTAAGCAAACCTCTTCAGCTTCATCTCACAATTTAATTAACTCTACTTAACGTGATATGCATAAGAAGTCCCTTCAATATACCTGAAGTACATGAATACCTTCAATATACTTAAGAATGCTTCTATGCTACTACTATTACTATTCCTGCAGTTTCCTCCTTCACATTCCAAGGTTCTTATCTTGGTCAATGCCTTCAGCACTTACATTTTGGATCTAGCTTCATTTCACAAGCTTCTTATTTTGTACTGATTATCTTGCACCTGGTTTTCTTATCATTCATTTTTATACTGTGCTTGTTACTCTGTTAGACATTACATTATATTACATTGAGCTCCAAAGGAGGTGGGGGTGCTTAATGGAAGGAGTGTGTCTGGTGCGCTTTACTATTTATTATAGGATTAATTGACAGATTCCCTTCTCTATGGTAAAGTGCACTGAAGACATTCATTCAGTTAAGTACCCCCACCTCCTTTGCAGATTAAGATCCCAGTCCCCAAAATCCAACTATTCCAAATTTCAAAGGCCCTAAAATTGCTTGGGGAAATGAAGCCTGCCATTTGCATGCCTGAGATCAGTATCATAGAATCATAGAATCATAGAGTTGGAAGAGACCTCAAGGGCCATCCAGTCTAACCCCCTGCCATGCAGGAACCCCCATCACAGGATTCCCAACAGATGGCCGGCCATCCAGACTCTGCTTAAAAACCTCCAAAGAAGGAGACTCCACTACCCTCCGTGGCAGCATATTTCACTGCTGAACAGTTCTAACTGTCATGAAGTTCTTCCTAAAGGTCAAATGGAATCTCTTTTCCTGTAGTTTGAAACCATTGCCCCAAGTCCTAGTCTCTGACGCCGTGGAAAACAAACCTGTTCCCTCTTCAATATGACATCCTTTCAAATGTTTAAACATAGCTATCATATCCCCCCTCAGTTTTGAAACATTCCCAGTTCCCTAAGCCGTTCCTCATAAGACATTTCCTCCGGACCTTCAACCATCCTGTTTGCCCTCCTCTGCACCCACTCGAGGTTGTCAACATCCTTTTTAAATTGCGGTGCACAGAACTGGACACAGTACTCCAGGTGGGGTATGACCAGAGCAGAATAGAGTGGTACTATCACTTCCCTTGATCTAGACACTATGGTTCTGTTGATGCAACCAAGAATGGCATTGGCTTTTCTGGCCACCGCATCACACTGCTGACTCATGTTCAATTTGTGGTCCACCAAGACTCCCAGGTACTATTCTCCAGCCAAGTATCCCCCATCCTATATCTGTGCAATTCATTCTTTTTACCTATGTGTAGCACCCTACATTTCCCTCTGTTGAAATCCATTCTGTTAGCTTTGGCCCAGCACTCTAATCTGTCAAGGTCCTTTTGGATTTTCATCCTATCATCTAGGGAATTAGCAACCCCTCCCAATTTGGTATCATCTGCAAATTTAATTAGCATACTCTCTATTCCTTCCTCCAAGTCATTAATAAAGATATTGAACAGCACTGGACCCAGAACAGAACCCTGGGGCACCCCACTGATCACTTCTCTCCAAGCTGAAGAGAGGCCATTTATGATCACCCTTTGGGTGCAATCCACCAATTACAAATCCACCTAACAGCAGCCCTATCTATCCCACTTTCTACTAAAGTCTTAGCAAGAATACCATGGGGAACCTTATTGAAGGCCTTACTAAAGTCCAGATAAGCAATATCCACAGCATTCCCCTCATCCACCAGGCCTGTAATTCTATCAAAGAAAGAGATCAAATTAGTCTGGCATGATTTGTTTTTAAGAAACCTGTGTTGACTTCTTATAATGACAACATTGTTAAATAATTACAGACTGCCTGTTTAATAATCTGCTCTAGGATCTTTCTAGGAATTGAAGTCAAGCTGACTGGGCAGTAATTATTTGGGTCCTCTTTTTTTCCCCTTTTTGAAGATGGGGACAACATCAGCCCTACTCCAGTCGATGGGGACTTCCCCTGTTCTCCAGGACTTCCAGTAATTTTCCAGTGAATATTTTTAAAAATAATAATAAACATTTAAAAAAATATTCAGTGGAAGATTACTAATCCCAGGCATGTGAATGGCAGAAGTAAATTCTGCAAGCAAATTTGGAAAAGTTAGGGTTTCTGGGGACAGAGGCATTAAGCTTCAAAGGAGGTGGGATGCTTAATGGAAGGAATGTGTCCAGCATGTTTTACCAATTATAGGGTTAATTGACAGCTTCCTCTCAGCATGCCTATCCACACTCCTTTAACTAAGTAGCCCCACAGCCTCTTTGGAGCTCAATAACTCTGTTCCCTGTACCCCAAACTTCTCCAAATTGGGGGTGCTTCAAGGGGAGAGCTTGAGGAAGCTCCACTGTAATTTCCCACACTGCTAGCTGCCTGGGATCACTATTTTCAAGCACGTAACATTGCAATTCTAAATGTTTTTTTCTGGGGCATCCCCTTTGAAGTTGAATAACTTGGCCCCCTGAACCCCAAATCTGTCCAAATTTGGAGAGCATAAATGGGAAAGTCCAAGGAAGGTATCTGCCAAATTTTGTGCTTCTAGGACCCAGGGGACCCTTTTTATAGAGCAACAAATCAGTTCCTTACTGGTTCATTTTGTATGATTTTTTAAAAATATATAATTTCTAATGGAACGAAATGAATCACAGGGAAACCAAAGGAAATTGAATGAATCTCACTTTTTCTGTTTCAAGCCCATCCCTATAGCAGGCAGTTAGTGATCTGAGTTAACATGACTTGTAACAGATTATTGTGAGGCCATCTGACTAAAATTATAAAATCTAAGCTGAAAAAGAAACTAACCACAAGCATGTTGAACTGTTATGAGAAACCATTATGCTTTATTAATAACCTTCACATTTGTCATTCACTGGCATATCTCTCAGTATGAATAGTTGGCTTACAAGAAGCCTAAGAAAGAAAAAAGCCCATAAAACTTTGGTCACAGCAGGTTTACTTTGTGGCTAGCCAAGGATAGGAGTGGTCACAGCACCCATCTCTAATAAAGATGAGTCATTGGAGACCAAGGATGAGTCACTGGAGACCAAGACCAAGATCATCCACACGCTTGTATTTTTGATCACCACCATGTATGGGTGTGAAAGCTGGACAGCAAAAAAGAAATAGAGTTGATTTGTTTGAAATATGGTGTTGGAAGGAGAGTATTCTGGATTATCAGAACAAGTGGGTCATAGAGCAAATCTAGCCTGAACTATTTCTGGAGGCCTAAATGATGAAACTGAGACTGTCCTACATTGGGAGATCTTGAGGAGGCAGGATTCTCTGGAAAAGACAATAGGAAATGAAGTCTAAATACAAGAAGAAAAGAACCATAGGTTTGGGTCTGCAGTACCTGAGCAGGGCTGTTAAAGACAGAGCATAGTGGACTCATATTCACAGGATCTCCATTAGTTGGAGGTGGCAACAACAGGTTAACAAGATCTGCAGATTATTATCCAAAAATATATGAATTTTTTTTTAAAAAAAACAGGGGTATACATAAGTATAATGCTTGGCCAGTGTATTACAGTACCTGTGCCTTAGCAACACATCTTCTAACATTAACACCTTCTCTTTTTCAGTAGAGGTTATTGTATATTTCAAAGACTTTTCCTATGGAAGCATGTGCCCTCCTGTTTTCAGTGTGTGGGGGGGGAGTGCTTCTTCCCCCTCCCCTCCCCTTTTGCTGCCTTTTGCATTATAGAAGCTGACAACAGTGAAAGGTAAAGCCCCTAAAGGATCACAAATAAGCTAGCATCAAACTGCATATACAGTACTGTATATTGCTTTGTGGTTTTCACACTTGGTGAGTTATGGTTCTATCAGAATTATTGCTTATTACACAAACTATGTTATGTGCCCAGAGAGCAAAAATGTGAGGCAAGTTTGTTTAAAAGCATTGTCTCATTTCTTCGGGTCATTGAGAATAACATTCCTTCTAACAGCATTTGGTGAAATGGCATTTAGTTGGGTTGGGTGGGTTGAGTTGTGTCTTGTGGTTGTCTAGCTTTATCTGGTGTTTCTCAGAGCTCCACTGAAAACCTGAGGAAGGGGGAATGAATGGCAAGGGGAAGATTTGGCTTCTGCCTCTTCCTTTAAGTGACTTGTAGAACATCCAGGTGAACACTGAAAAATGAACAGTGTCTTTTCCTGCTCTGTTGACAGATTGTTTTAAAAGGTGGTAGTGGAAGAAAGAGGAAAAGGTTGCATGAGGTGTCATGAGAGAAAGAGCAAGGGGACACATCTGTGAAATAAAACTGCATGAGTCATGCCCAGCCCACTCAGTCCACAAACCCTACCTGGAGACCAGAATGTAATTTACTTATTTGCAAAAGGAAAAGATTGTGGGCTCAGATTTTATATTTAAAATCTGTGGAAGGAAGTGTTCCCAAATGGTAGGTGTTTAGAGGGTTGGGACACAGCAGTGGGCGAGGGTGGGGAACTCAGAGTGTGTCAAACATAACTTCCTCTTATATTCTGGGACTTGGAGCTAAAACCAGACTGGTGGTAAGATCTCGACACAGATTAAACTCACCAGGGAAGGGAAGGAATAATCAAGTCTATGACAAGAGAGTATAAATGAGGAATGTAGGGTGGTGGAGGAGTGTTTGTTAGAATTCTTTGTTTTTTTGCAAATGACTGTGAAGCAAAGAGAGAAATGAATTATGGGTGGAGAAGAGTGGTGTTATTTAAGGAGTAGTTTTACCATTTCCACTCCCCCAGTGAGTTTCCATAGCTGATCAGGGATTCACGCACAGGCTTCCTGAATACTAGTCTATCACTCTGACCACAACACCACACTGGGTATCCCAGCTGCAACTATTAAATAATATTCCTTTTTTTTCCAAGTTATTGGAGGTGGGACATTATGTCTTTCTTCTTGCTGATATGTTAGCATATTCGACATCACATCATATTGACAACTGCACTGATGACAGCTGAAGGGTAACAAACTCCTAGAGGGCTGTGGTATACACACACAGAGAGGGGGGGGCTTGGAGAGGTTTCCCATGTCCTAAATATGAAAAAATATAGTGTGCACCACAAGTGACATGGGGCAATGTTGCTATGTTCTCTTTTTATAACACTTTCCTTTTTGACAAATGTTGTCTAGGCCTAGAACAGTGATGGCGAACCTTTTAGAGATGGAGTGCCCAAACTGCAATTCAAAACCCACTAATTATTCACAAATCGCTGATATAGCCTGAATACAGGTAGATGTGAAGAGGCGAAGTTGGGTGCCCACAGAAAGGACTCTGAGTGCCACCTTCAGCACCTGTGCCATAGGTTCACCAACACTGGCCTAGAACATGTCAGGAAGGGCCCAAGCTATAGTTAAATTACTTCCTGTGAGATCCCCCTTGAGGATTGGAAGGGCTTGTTTCACTTTAAAAAAAAACAACTTTAAGAATGGAGTGGGGACACATGCAGCCCACAGTGTGTACAGCCTCTCCCCTTGCCTTCATATAGTGGAAGAGAAGCCAAGCAATATATAGTTTCCCAGAGAAAACAGCAGTAATCATCCATTTCTCAAATTGTCCTGTGAGACAAGAACAGAACCACAGCAATTAGTCCTTCATAATTGTATGGAGCATAATAGTTGTTGTCACAGCAACTCATAACATTCTACATAATACATAACTTATTGTTTCCCTGATAATGAGTTCATTATTACTTATTATACTCTTAGTGAATGCTTAATGAAAGAAGACAAGAAAATGAAGAATTATTCAAGTCTCCTGAGTCCTCAGACATCACTCTGTTTATTACACAATGCTGGCTGTCTTTTGCATAGCTTGTATTGTGTTTGAAATATCAGGGGACCAGATTTGTCCAGTTGTTACACCTTGATCAGTGCCACTGACCAGGAAGAATTAAATGAAGAATCACATTGGCTTTCTTCGCTGCTGAGTCAGCAGTGTGATGTGACGGCTAGAGATGGGCACGACTTGGTTCCGTTACTCTACGGAAACGGTAACGGGAATTACTCCGCCAGACTTCGAGCTCGAACCGACGAACGAACAATTTTGGTCTGATTTGTCGTGCTCGTTCCTTGCATCGCGTGATTGCGCGATGCCACGCAGCACAGAAAAAAAGTTTTTAAAAGTTAAAAAAACCCAGTTCCCGGCTGAAAAGCAGGCGGAAAAATGCCTGCCGTGCCTCAGGGCACCTACCAGAGGGGTTGTTTCTGGAGGTCTGGGACTCGCCGCAGGCTCACAGCCAGCAAAAAGTCCAGTCTCGCCGCCGGCCGCCACAATTAAAGCGCAAGCAAGCGGCACGGACGGCACAGGAAAAAACTTTTAAACTCTCCCCCCACCCATTCCTGGGCCAAAAAAGCAGGCGGAAAAATGCTTGCTTGACTAAGGGTGCAGGGCACCTACCGGAGGGGTGGTTTCTGGAGGGGGGGTCCCGCCTCCCCCCCATCCTGGGCAGCTGGACTCGCCATGCCATGCGGTGCGGGCGGGGGATCCAAAATGGGGCAGCGAACGCAATATTGTTTTTGAAATCGTGGTCCAAAAACACACAAGCACAACAGAAACACGCAAAAATTTATAAACTGCCAGATTTTTCACAGTAGCAGTGGGTTTTTTCTTGCAACAAAATGTCTCTCCTCTCCTCCTCTGTCCTCCATTGATTTCATTTTTTTTATTTTTTTTACACCTGCGCAATGATGGGCTGGCCGAGTGGCCAGCCATGTGGGAGTGGACAACCATGCAAATTTTTGGAGCCATCCCACCAGTCGCATGGCCACTTGGCCATGGAGACTTCTGGGATGTGCCAAAAAGCCCCCTAAAACCTGCCCTAGCCCCCTAACCCGAACCCTAATCGTTGACTCCAGTCCTTACCCATACGTCACAGACTGTCTTCTTAGTGGGTCAGAGAGGCACCCAGAGGTGCAACCCACTAGCCCACCCTAACCTTACCCGTCACTCGCCTAACCCTAGCCCTTGCACTAGCCCACCTTAACCCTAAGCCAGATCTACTTGCATTGCACTACACGCAAGTACAATTCCCTTCTTTGTGAGACATGGCAGTGCGAAAGCCTTAGGCATCACCCTATGGCTCTGGGTTCACTGCCATCACTAGTCTCACTGTCTGCAACTGGTATGCATATCCATATGGCTATGCATGCATTTCGCAGCAGCAGGTGAGGATGGGAGACCCCCATGTTGAGGGTAGAGATGGGCACGACTTAGCGGTATTCCCGTTTCCATTTCCGTTACTCGTATCCGTTACTCTATGGAAACGGTAACGGGAATTACTCCGCCAGAATTTGAGCTCGAACCGACGAAAGAACAATTTGGTCTGATTTGTCGTGCTCGTTACTTGCATCGCGGCGATCGCGCAATCCCAAGCGGCACAGAAAAAAAGTTTTTAAAAGTAAAAAAAAAAAAACCCCACGATTCCCGGCCCTAAAAGTAGGCGAAAACTGTCTGAGGGCACCTACCAGGCCAGAAGGGTGTTTTATTTTTTGGGGGGGTTTCCCCGCCCCCCTCTCCTTGGCTATTGCTACTGCTGCGCTGCTGGTACCAGGCTGGGAGGGCACATCCATTTGCCATGCAGTGCGGGGGATCCAAAATGGCGACCGCAATATTTTTTTTGAAATCGTTGCCCAAAACCCCACCAAAGCACCACAGAAACATGCAAAAATTAGCTATTTTAAATGCTTGAATTTTTACAGTAGCAGCAGTGGGTTTTTCTTGCAAAAAAAAAGTCTCTGTTGATTTTATTTTATTTTATTTTATTTTATTTTATTTTATTTTATTTTTTTACACCTGCACATTTGCAATGATGGGCTCGCCCATGGGAGTGGACCATGCAAATTTTCCACCAATCGCATGGCCACTTGGCCAGGTTGACCACAGAGACTTCTGGGATGTGCCAATTGGGCATAAACAGCCCACTAATCGTAGCCCAAACCCGAACCCTAAGCCTAAGCCTAACCCATACGCCAGTACACTGTCCTTCTAAGTGGGTCAGAGAGGCACCCAGAGGTGCACCCCAATACTCACCCTAACCTCACCCGTAACTAGCCTAACCCTAGCCCTTGCGCTAACCCATCTTAACCCTAAGCCAGATCTAGTTGCATTGCACTACATGCAAGTACGTGAGACACAGCGGGTGCAAAGAGTCTGCCAGTCCATCACTTGTTGCTCTGGCTGACTCCTGCAGCTCCCTCCAGGAGCCCGCTACCCCCCAAACCAGTACTAACGACAACAAAAAAATGAAAAAATGAACCGACTAATTTTTGTGAAATTTCACGAAAAAGAGAAACGAGCCGAAACGGACTGCCTCTGACACACGACAACGAAAAAACATCATTTTCCCTAGTCATGCCCATCTCTAGTTGAGGGGTCTCTTGGAGCCTGCTTCCCCTTACTAGTGGGTGAGGATAGGAGGCACCCACGGGTGCCTCCAGGAGCCCGCTTTCCCTTTATAGCGGGCCAGAGGAGGCGCCCACCCCACAGAGGTGCCTCCAGGAGCCCGCTACCCCCCAAAAAACAGTACTAATGAAAACGAAAAAACAAAAAAATGAACCGACTAATTTTTGTGAATATTCAGGAAAAACGGAAACGACCCAAAACGGAACTGGCCCGACTAACGACAACTTGAAAAAAATTTTTTCAAGTCGTGCCCATCTCTAGTGGTGGCCAGAAAAGCCAATGCCATTATTGGTTGCATCAACAGAACCATAGTGTCTAGATCAAGGAAAGTGATAGTACCACTCTATTCTGCTCTGGTCAGACCCCCTCCTGGGGTACTGTGTCCAGTTCTGTGTACCTCAATTTAAAAAGGATGTAGACAACCTTGAATGCGTCCAGAAGAGGGCAACCAGGATATTTAAAGGTCTGTAACATATTCTTATGTGTAGAGATGGGCACAAAATGATTTTATTTTATTTTTCATTTTTCAGTTTGTTTCAGAACAAAATTTAAAGAAAAATGAAATGAAATGAACTGGAAATGTTTGTTTTGTTTTGTTTCATTTTCCGTCTCCCCCCCAAACGTGGGAAGCTTGGGTTTTCAAACTGTCTTTGAACCACTGAAACAAGCAGCAGCTGTGGCCGTCGCCACTTGATTCAGTGGCTCAAAGACACTTTAAAAACTCTGCACTTCCCCCTGCAACGTGCCCAATTGGGGGTGTGCACAGGGTTTTAAAACTGTCTTTGAGCCACTGAAGTAAGTGGCAGCTGCAGCCATCGCCGCTTGCTTTGGTGGCTCAAAAACAGTTTTAAAACCTTGCGCTCTCCCCCGCAAGGTGTCCAATTTCAGGGGGAATTGCAGGGTTTTTAAACTGTCTTTGAGCTATTGAAGGAAGTGGTTATGGCTGCAGCCGCCACTTGCTTCAGTGTCTCAAAGACAGTTTAAAAATCCCACCCTTCCCCCACAATCGGGCCCGTTGCAATGGAAAGTGCAGGGTTTTAATAGTGTCTTTGAGCCACCGAAGCAAGCAGTGATGGCCACAGCTGCTGCTTGCTTCAGTGGCTGAAAGACAGTTTGAAAACCCCATGCTCCCCCCCCCCACCGTGCCTGGAGCAGAAAAAATGAATAACAAATAAAAATGAAAAATGAAACAAAGTTTTTTTTAAAAAAAAAATCATCCCAAATGAAACAAAATAAAACGAGGTCAAACGAACCAAAAAAGAAACAAAATGCCATTTTAGCATTTCGTGCCCATCTCTACTTATGAGGAATGGCTTAGGGAGTTGGGAAGCCACTTCCTTACAAAAAGAATGCTGAGAGGGGATATGATAGCCATGTTTAAATATTTGAAAGGATGTCATATTGAAGAGGGGACTGGTTTGTTTTTCATAGTTTCAAAGACTAGGATTCAGTAAAATGGTTTCAACTGCAGGAAAAAAAGGTTCAATCTGAACATTAGGAAGAACTTCCTGATGGTTAGAGTTGTCCGGCAGTGGAATATGCTGCCATGGAGGGTGGTGGAGTCTCCTTCTTTGGAGGTTTTTAAGCAGAGGCTGGATGGCCATATGTCAGGAGTACTGTGATGGAGGTTCCTTCATGTCAGAGGGTTGGTCTTGGATGGCCTTCGAGTCTCTTCCAACTCTATATGATTCTATGATTTTCATAGCTTAGCGTATAGATACCAAAATGTGGTAAAAAATAGAACACCAAGTAATGAGTTTCAGATACACACCTTTTCTGCAGTCCTATATAAAATTACCACAAGTGCATAAGTGAAGGCAGTGCATAAAGTTCTGTGCATTACATTTCTTGTTATTATGTGCTATGAACTGCATCCAACTCTTGATGAATAACAGCATTTTCAGAGTATTTGAAATATTTTAGGAACAGTTTCACTATTCCTATCTGCCCCCACCCAAATGAGTTTCCATGGCTGAGCAAGAATTCAAATTCAAGTCTCCTGAGTCCTCAGACATCTTTATTATGCCACACTGGCTATCTTTTGCATCTCTTGTATTGTGTTTGAAATATCAGCGGACCAGATTTGTCCAGCTGTTACACCTTGGTAGTGGTACTGACAAATTTCTGCTGAAAACATTTCATTTACCACTATCATTCTTGTGAGAGGAATTCGATCATCCTTCAATCAGACACTGGTGGCTAATTATTTTATTTAGAGACAAACCTATTTTCGGAGTTCTCCTGGGAAAGCAACACATTCTTGATCAGACAATCTGTCTTCTTAACATGTTGTTTACCTATGTGCAATTTCTTGCCTTCAGTGTGGAAACAAGATGACAAGTGCTGTTGTTCCCCCAATGAGATGTCAGCAGGTTCTACAAATCTGTGGAAAGCAAGTAACTTTGAGAAAGCAAGTAAATTCTCAAAATAATACCAGTAACTTTTCCTTTTTTTGAAGCAAAATGCATGCACACACACACAACACCCAATAAGCAGAGAAGAACTGGCTAATTAAAAAGACACAGCAACCAATGCAAAACATCTCATTTTAAAAAGTCCTTCCAATAAGGCAGCAGCTGTCCTAGTTGACACATTTCCTCCACAAACTGTGCACTTGGTGCAAAAAATGTGCAGACTTTGCAAAATAATTTGTGCATGGTTGCATATGTGAAAAGTCTTGCAAAGTCCAATATAAAACATCCCCTCATTTTGCAGACAAAGAGAACTGATTTGTGGTTTCTTGCTTTTTTGTACAAGAACAAGAATGGGCTAGGAAATGTTGGAGTATATGTTAAGAATGTAGGGAGAAGACACTAACATGTTAGGGCAGTGTTGGCAAACCTATGGCATGGGTGCCAAAGGTGGCACTCGAAGCCCTTTCTGTGGGCACCCAACATTGCCCCTTCACAGCTACCTGCATTCAGGTTAAATTGCTGTCTTGGCACTTTGCAAAAAAAAAATAGTGGGTTTTGAATCACAGTTTGGGCACTCGGTCTCTAAAAGGTTCACCATCACTCTGTTAGGGTACCCTTTACTTCAGTGGAACTATGAAATGAAAAAGCTTCCATTACTCTGTTAAGGATGTTTCAGGAGGAAGAAAATGGGGAAAGGACTTTTCACTATTGGTTGCACTCTATTTCTGTGTGTTCCTTGAGTAATGTGGAGCAACATAGTGAGCAGCATATAGCACAACAGAGGTGGCCTCTGGTGTCACTCTTAACAAATAATGTGGCATTATGGGGGTACAAAAGGACATGGGGCTAGTGGTACTTCCTACAGCCAAGAGAATGCCGTAGAAAGTTCAGGAAAATCACCCTACTTCAGTCCAGTGGCTCGCCCTGCTCCCATGTGATCCTTTACATCATGTGGATGCCACGGGATAGAAGAGAAAGGTCTTTGCCAGCAGGCTCATCCAGCCAGTATTGTTATCTGGAGATGAAGACTTGGCCCTTCCGTTTTGCACCTCACAAGTTTTCCATGTGATGAAAGGAATTGTACAGGACTCAGACAAATCACAGAACACAGTGGGAAGCTCTTAATCAAGAAAAATGCACCCTGCCAGAGAAATCATTTCCTTTCTGCATACAAAAGATTGACTGCAGATGCAATAAATATTTACTGATTTTTATAAGCTATTCATATGATTGCCTAGCCATTCGTTCATTTTCCGATGTACAAAAATGCAGGTAAAACTGATAAAGCATTTCCTGACAAAATAGGTGTAAATATCAGTAAAGAGTCCTTCTCTCCTAGCCAATCAATGCAGAAAGAGGCAGAAGAGACTTATGAATGAAAATGGGGAACTGGAAATGGACTATTGATACAATCTATGGATAACTGGATAGCTCAGTGGTTTAGGGATTTGGCTGTAGAGCCTAACGTTGGGAGTTTGATTCCCTATTGTTCCTCTAGGGAAGTACTACCCCATGTGGCTTGGGCAAACTGCACAATCCCAGGGCATCCCCAAAATTAGCAAATGGGGGTCCCAACAGAGTAGATAAAGGGCAGTTTCCTAGGCCCCCCACATACTGTAGTTCAATATCCAAACCCCAATCTTTACCATATTCGCAGGGCATGTAGAGGAGAGGAAGAGGAAGCATCCCTGAAAACTTGGAGCTTCTAAGATGCCAGGTTGGCTTTTTAGAGCATTTTTAAAGAGGAGACAAATGATTCATCATCACTGAAAATTCATTAATTTGTTGATTCGTCAGCCCGATAAAACACAAATCACATCTTTTAAATTTGTCGCAATCTCTACATATGATTATTATTATTATTATGGATGGCAACATTGATTCTTTGCAGATTAAAAACAAAATTACATTTGATGAACATTGTACCCTGTGAAATATGGATGTCTCTTCTATGGTCAATTGGTGATTTTTCAGATGGTAATTTTAGTAACTACTTATGTCCTCACATTGGAATGAAATAACAACATTTAACTACCTTATCCATTAGTTAGTTCCACTTAATGCCAAATAGATGCATTTCCCAAAATCTCAAAAGTTCAGGAAGAGGGCAGAATTTGGTCCATAGAAACCTTTCTGTTAATGGAAGCTATTTGAAAACAAATCAAATCAAATCATAGTTAATACATACTGCTTTTAAGAGGCAATATTATCTTTTATTTATAGCAAAGCAAAGCAAAGTGTTCTGCTTATATACTGCACCATAGCACTTCAAGTAGTATCTGGGCAGTTTACAGTTTTTTAATAACAGTATGCAGGCTACACATTGCCCCCCCACAAGCTGGGTACTCATTTTACCGACCTCGGAAGGATGGAAGGCTGAGTCAACCATGAGCCTGCTACTTGGGATCGATCCCCAGGTCGTGAGTACAATTTTACCTGCAGTACAGGCATTTAACCACTGCACCACAAGGTATGTTCCAAATACCTCTGTTTTATTGAAACACTGCAATACTTCAAATAAGTTGGATGCTGCTTTGTGTGGCAGCATATGAGGGAGATGCTGTGTATCCAGCAGAGAGATTTCCAAACACTTGCCGAACTCGAGAAAAATAACTTTATGTCCATTCTCTACAACAAACAGGAGAAAGAAGATAATGCCAACTTTTGATTTGTTTGCTAATATACTGACATTTAAAAAGAGCCAAAGTGGTTATATAAAACTATCAGATAGCAAGCACTTTTGAATGGAAAGCCTAAAGCTGAACCATCTAACTGGCTCTCATTACAAATCCTCTAAGATATAGGGTGTCTCTTATACAAGAAACCTGAAGTAATATGAAAGTAATTGACCTTTAGTGCTTGACGTAAACTGCATATACTTTAGACTTTGACTGTATTGTTAATTTGTAATATGCAGCAAGTGAAATTCAGATCAAAGTATATTCATATTGAAACTCAGGAAGCTAGATATCCCTGTGATTATTCTGTGCTTCACTCTGTCTTGATAGTGACAAATCTATGTGGTTTTTTTAATTTGATAAGAATTTTTCATATATGTTGTCAGGTGAGTATATGTAAGATTTCAGACTTATGGTGCAGCTCTACTTGCTTCTGCTCAACAATGCCACTGAATTGAATGAGGCTCTTATTTTGTAGAAGACTGCAGCTGTGGTTATTGTTGATTCTTATTAGAATAAATTGTCCTGCATAGAAACAGTTCTCTTGAACATTGTCTCATAGATAATGACGAAAAGTACATGGTTGATTTGAGATAGGTGTAAGTATATAGCCTTTAATATAGCCTAGAACCTCATTATTAGAGATGGGCACGAAATGAAAATATAGTGTTTTGTTTCATTTCTTTTCTTTAGTAGTTTCATTTCATTTCATTTGTAACAAATTTTTAAAGTAGTTTCATTACAAAATGAATCAAAATAAAATGAAATGCTATCTAATGGCTCCCCTGGGACCTAGAGACACTAAAACCATAGGGGAGCTTCCTCAATGTCTTCCCTGTAAACCCCCAACATTTGGAGAGGTTTGGGGGTCAGGGGGCTGAGTTATTAAATGCCAAAGGGGGTCCCCTAGGAAAAATTTGTGCAGTTAAGAGAAGCACTTGAGGAAGCTCCCCCATGGGGGGGGGGGCTATCAAGTTCTTTCCTTATTTACAAATGATTATTTCCTAGGGGAGCCCATGTGGAGTTTAATAACTCAGCCCCCTGAACCCCAAACCTCTCCAAATTTCAGGAGCTTACAGGGAAGAGTCCAAAGAAGCTAGCCTGCAACTATGGTGCTGATACATGGCTGCAATACCTATTTTTGAGTACATAAAAATATATACTCAAAAAGCGTTATTGCAGCCATGCATCAGCACCCGAATTGCAGGCTAGATTCTTTGGACTTTTCCCTGTAAGCCCCTGAAATTTGGAGAGGTTTGGGGTTCAGGGGGCTGAGCTATTAAAATCTAAAAGGGTCCCTCTAGAAAAAAAACCATTCTAATTGAATCGGGAAGGTGTTAATTGCTCACCCACGGGGGTCTATTATTGGCTTCCAACTCAATTAGAAATGATATTTTCCTAGGGGGACCTCTTTTGAAGTTTAATATCTCAGGCCCATGAACGCCAAACCTCTCCAAATTTCAGGGGCTTACAGGGGAGAGATTATGGAAGTTCCCTGACTCCTGCCATTTTGGTTTCTCTAGAATGAATTGTTTTATTCCTAGAGGGGGGAAATAGCATTTTGTTTCATGTCGTAATGAAATGTGTTCTACCATATTGTTTCATTACATAACAAAAAGATGAAACAGCATTTTTGTGCTTACCTATACTCATTATACACTGACTATCTGTAGATCTGAAAGTCTTAGATGTGTGCTCTTGATTCAAATTATGAATGTTCTTTTGAATTGAATTTGAATTATCAATATCATACTTTTTATAAATGACGTAATGCCAAGGGGTTTATGCATATTAAGGTTGATTTAGATAAACCACTTTCTGCTGTTATAACTAAAAATCTAGGTCAGGTGAGATAAACTCTATGGGTTATTATCAGAAAGTAGCTTGAAAAATGTGCCAGATTTGTGGATGCATAGCGGAAAAAAGTCTAAGATAATTTGCCCATCCAGCCCAGAATAAAGTGACAAGACATGTTTGTGGGATTAAAATTGGGCCACAGTTTATTGAATAAAATCCAATCTATTTTACTGCTGATCACCCCCGTAGCAAGGAGGCATGAAGAAGTACAAGTGGATTAATTATTTATACCTGAATATTATTAGCAGGGTGCTGTCCACTTGTTCAGCACCTTCCCAAATTTTGCAGCCTGGGCAGCCCCATCTATCACTCTTGGGTCTGTATTAGTCATAAACCTGCTATACTATTCCTAATTTACTAATCCATTCCTAATTAACATTGAGGGCTGCCAGTCTAGCAGATCTTTTTTCTTACCAAGTTTAGACTGATCTCAATTTTTCACTTGTACTGCCTGCCAATTGTAACTGTAATTATCAAGAACCCCAAGACCTAAAAGAGAATCAGATGGGTGAAAAGACACTGCAGATCTAGGCTAATCTGAATGACAGTCAAAAATCCCCATCCAGCTCTTAACGCAACCAGCTACTCACATTCTCCTCATAGAGTGGGAGGGCGGGAAGATAGCCAAATTTGAGAGAGGCTCTGCACCATGTGTTGCTCCTTTAAATAATCTCTGGCCCTAGCCAGCCTGCCAGGTGACCAATTACAAACATGCTTGGCTCTGAATGCCCAGGTAAATGCAGGTAAAGTGCCCCCCCTGGCAATTTGGCCATTAGGAGCCTCCATTGTGCTGGTATTCACATAAGAAAGGTATGAAGCAGCTTATGTATAGGAGTTTAAACTTCAAGATATCCAGTGTGATGTAGTGGACAGAATGATAAACCTGGACTCTGGATCCCTAGCTTCAAATACCCACTCAGCCATGGAAACTCACTGGGGATGTGGAACTGGTAAAGGTACTCCTACATTTCACTTACCCTGAAAACTCTATTAGGGTTTCTCTAAGTTGGTTCAGACTAGAGGGCACATAACAACAGACCTCAATCACTGACTTCCATTAATATGACATGTGTTGTCTGCTTGTTCCATTTTCTCCTCATAGTTTTCTCTAGGTGTAAAGTTCCTTTTGTTCATTTTCTTTCAATGGAGATCAGGGGAAGAAACATGAAGGGTACTGTGGATATATGCATATAACATTTGTATAACTTTTGTTGCAAATGTGAATTTTTTTTTGTCATTTTTGTATGTGCAGATTATAAAGTCTTTTCCTAGGCATATTCAGAATTATTTTATATTTTACCTATATATACAGTAAAAACATAAAGGACACACAGCACAACCACCATAATATTTTTGGATATTTTTGTTTGCTTGGTTGGTTAGTTTTTTGTTTCAGTTTTTGGGTTTTTTACAAAATGGAGGAATGGTCTCACAGAAATAGATGAGGTGGTGATGAGGTGGTGATGTGGTGATGTGCCTGATGACATGGCTAGTCTCACACCTACCATGCATTCAACATGAAACCAGCACCTCACCAATGAACTTTCACAGCTTCACATATGTGCATGCTACAAATAAATTTGATTCTAGATAATGTTGCAGATCATTTCCTCTGGAAAAACAGCCTTTTATTTTTGTTCATTTCTTTTATGGGCAAGAGAGGGGAGGTTCTAATGTAATGAATATGTAAGGGGCATTTCAGCTCCATATTTTATATGCTGCACTACATAGTCTTGAGGGGATGCCAAAGAAGAGCATTTTGAAGATAATGGGAAGACCACAGGAGGCCATTTTGGATCTAATGATACAGAGGTCCACAAGTGTGGAACTGGTAAAGCTCCTCAAACATTTCACTTACCTTGAAAACCATATTGACCTCTGGAGGCCATTCTGGATCTATTGGCACAGATTCTCCCATGCTGTCAAGAGCAGCAATAAGCTGTAAGGTGCTTAAGAAATTCCTTTGCTCCATGTTCCTCTTTTAGAGTATCAAGTTTATTTTCAGCATATGCCATGCATTTCCATATATCAACTGGCACAAGGTCCTCCGCAACATCATTCCACCCACCCTTTAAAACAGCTTGTAGAGAGGTAGCAAGGTGCATTTCGGTCATGTCTCCAAATGCCACCTCAGCTTCATCCCACAAAAAAGTCCAAAAGGATTCTAGGAGAGTAAGACTGCATGTGCTTACAATACCCCCTCCTGTAGCTGAGGTCTCTCCCTACCCCCAACCTGATATGAAGTTCTCACCATAATGCTGAGTTCTTTGTGAATGATTCTAATAAATGCAGTCAGTCATAAGAGTAAGACTCTCCTTTGACACCATTCCTGTTTATGTAGGGTGTTTGGGGTGGAGCAATACCTCCAGGGAAATTGGAGAAGGTTTAGCATGAGAGCCCCAAATCCCCTTGCAAGGTCATCTAAATCATAAATGAAAATAAGCTACATTATGCACCACTGGTGGTGTCCTTTAGACTCTATTTTCCTGTTTCTGCAGGATTGGTGACCAGCAGCATTCTGTGAGTCCTGATTAGGCATGGGCATTTTGTTTCAGAAGTGGGCTGGTTCTGAAACAAAATGCGGAGCCCAGCCAGCCTTTGGAACCAGTCCAACCCTCCAGAATGAATTCAGCCAATCCCTTACCTTGTGTTGGGCTTGCTCAGGGCTAAACTCCAACGAGAAATAAAACTCCGTCATCTTTCCTTCTCCCTGGAGCTGACAAATCAGGAGCTGTGCAGGGAAGTGCATCATCCCACCTCCCTATCTGATTGGCCAGTGCCAGAGAGAAGGAAAGATGACATTGGAGGCTGAAGGGATTGGCTGAATTTGTTCCCATGCTTTGGACTGGTTCCGAGTGCCACCTGGGCTCCTGCATTTCATTTAGGAACTGGCCTACTTCTGAAACAAAATGGCCATGCCTAGTCCTAATATAAACATCAAACATCTTTAGTGCTTTTAAAACATTTTCCTCCAGGTTGCAAATCTGGATTCTTCTGGACACCAAGATAGCCCAACAGGCATGTAAAGCCGACAACTGAGTGCCTCCATTAATGCCCAAATCAATAGGCAGCTCATCAATTTGCATTTGCTCTTTGGAAAATGGTTTTGTTATACCAGCAACAGATTTTGTTGCTTCCCCATGACCTAGTTAGAAAACAGCTGTCTGACTGGAGGCTTGTATAGTTCTAAAGCAGTGGCGGAAATCCTGTTGCTTATGGCACTTAAGCCACAATTCCAGAAAGCCCCTTTGAGCCAGTGGAACTTTATGGAAAAGTTAACTCATTACCTCTTCACTGTCTCAGTGGGCCTTCTTCAGGGCTATATTCTATGCTAATCAACAGGATATCAAGCCACTGTTATTATATTCTAAAAGCCTTCAAAATTGCCCTGTGTGTATTTATGTGAACTAGGAGTTGCTGGGTGCTCATGACTGGATTACATCAGTGTTTCAGATCTTTTGTTAACTATGCCTCAACAGCATTGATACCTGTCAGTATTCCTTATCCCTTAACATTTTCTGTTCTGTCCCAAAACGTCTTACAAGATATTTGGGATGGACACATTTATACAGATTAAATCTGCAAAACCTCAGACAGGTGTCCAGAGTGAGCCAATTTCATCTTGATAACCTGCAAATTAAGTGAGACTGTGAGAAAATGACTGGGCCAGAGTCATCTACAGGATTTCAAAATTACATGGGTTTGATTGAACATCTCCCTCCTTGCACACACCAAAGCTTTACTCCACAGTGGCTGCCACATTGCATTGGCTTTTGTCAGGAAATATGCAGTTTCAGATGTCCTCATATGTTTCTCAGATGCAGAGATGGATTGACTATAATATAGTTTATACAATACATTGTAAAACAATAGTTAAGCATACATGAGCCAAAATCCTATTATGCAGCTGTGCTTGCAAAACAGGAATGAGGTTAACAGTGGCAGCAGATAATCACTGATCAAGGTATTCTGGCTGATTTGAGGATGAGCAGGACCTGATGGCACTCTGTAGAAGTCATGCACACCCTGAAATTGCAAAAAAAAAAAAGTCTTTATAATGAGTAATGGTTTGCTCCTGCTAACGTAATTCCCATTTCACCGGTGGAGCAACATAACCAAATGTTGGTCATGTTGTCCCTGATGAAATAAAATGCTGAGTGTGTTATAGGAACGTTCACTGGATCACAAAGTATGATTTTGATTATCTGAGTTGCACACCTTCATTAGTGGGAGGGGGGGCTAATTTACTGAAATGACCTCAACACATATAGCTTTCAAGGAACCAGGTATCTCATGTGCTAATAATATGATATATAACTGTTTATAGATATTCTCGTAGCTTATATCAGACATATTTTTCAGCCCCTAAAGTGCAATTTTATGAGAACATTAGGATTGTTTACTATTCATACACTGCATACTGTGGCTTGTTTATGTGATGTACTAAATAGTTGCAAAATCAATTGACATAAGTGGAATTGGAAGCTTCTTGGATGCATAGTAAATACAGTTACATCTAAGTCTATTAATGTGCCTTTTCTTCATGCCAGCTCATGATGGAATGATCTCATTTTCCTTCTTTATTCTGAAAGTGTCATGTGTTCCCGAGGATCTCTGAGAAAATGAGAGTACACTCTCTGCATTAGCTGCATCTAAAATAAACACAGAATAAATTAAAATGCAATATACCTCCTCTCCTGATTCATGTTCTTTTGAGCAATCAGGCAAGAAGTACTGGGATGGAATCCTTGGAGAAATATTACTACATGCCCTGAAGATTTGCATATTTAAACAATTTATTCAGCTATCTGCTGAATCTTTCATGACCAGATGAAATGGAAAACATAAATCATACGGTAATTTAGTACAAATGGGGTTTCTTTTTAAGTCTGAACTGTGTATTTGTGCAGTTCAGTTATGCACAGATTTTCCTCCTACTTTAAAAATTAATAAAATTAGTAGTTAATTATTCTGCTTGCATTCTTGATGGTTTTCCAAGATTAGACAATTGTCATTGGTTTTAAATAAATTGCTGTGTGTGTGTGTGTGTGTGTGTGTGTGTGTGTGTGTGTGTGTGTGTGTGTGTGTGTGTGTGTGTGTGTGTGTGTGTGTGTGTGAGAGAGAGAGAGAGAGAGAGAGAGAGAGAGAGAGAGAGAGAGAGAGAGATCATGACTGATTTCTTACATTCTGAATCCCAGGGCTAATTTAGAGGCTCCCCACAATTTGAACCAAATGTAATATATCTTTTTCCTCCTTCCAAAAGAGATGGTTCATTTCTTACCTTCTAGTGGATATAAACAGGAAATGGTTGTTACTTTCCAGTAAATTGCAGTGGAATGAGAGCTACTGTGCACAGGTAAGATTTTAAAAAGAGAACATTGTGGTTTATACTTCTGCTTAGCAAGTTATGGTTCAGATGCAGATCACTCCCACAAAGAATGTCATATCAAGAATGTGAAGATGTCCAGGGTAAGAGAGCAAAGGGAAAATAGAATGAGGTGCAGAGGGGAAAACACCTACTCAAGGAGACAAAAAGAGCACGTCAGGCAAGAAGAAAATGATAATATAAAATAAAATAAAATAAAATAAAAACCTTGTGGCACCTTATAGACTAAGGCTGCTATCTCACCTGGGTTTTGATCCTGATCTTCTGAAGGTCCGGCTTTTCCTCTTTGTCCCATCACGTGATTGAATACATCCAAAGCTGGTTTTTAATTTAAAAGTGCAGTTCAGCACCCTTGGCCAGCAGGTGGTGCTAGCATTTGGAAAAAAAATGGACCACTTGGTGTAAAAGCGTGGGGTTTAGTGATTTCAGCAAGTGATTTCAGCTCTGTGACATAGTAGGCTGGAGACAGCTTCTATTGTAACCACTCTTTATTCAGGGAGAAAACAAGACTGGGGACTGGGGAGAGGGAGCTACATTTATAGAAACGAGGACAGGCTAGGAAAAGATACATTTTGGAGAGAACAATTACAAGCAATCACAAAGCTGCCTTTTGGCAGAAACCAATAGGATTGGGGATCCAAACGCAGCAACTAGAAATAACCAAAGCTGCCTTTGGCAGTTACTTCAACATAAGCAATTACAGATAATAGGAATACAGATCAATACACAACACTTGGCTGGAGGAAATTAAGGCTTAGGGCACCACATGGAGCTTCCTGTTTCTCCGAAGGTGAAAAGCAATTTAAAAAACCAGTGCCGATCGGCCCCAGGAACAGCCGATCGGTGCTATGAGTTAAAAAAAAAAGAAGAAACCCGGATCATCTGCGTGGTCCCATGGCGTCTGCTTCCTTAAAAGGTGGATTATCAAAGTGAGGCAAAAAAATTCCTTACCTCCTGGGTGAGTCACAGAAACCTCACTTAAAGGGGCATTACTGGGTTTTCTTTTTTCTTTTTTTTCAAAAAGCCCTGTGGCTGTGGGGATGGCATTTTTAACACAGGTTTTTCTAGTAATTTAAACTGCTTTTAAAGGGACGTGGGACCGAGCCTTAACTGCTATATTTTAATGTGAGCCTTTGTGGACATATTCACTTCCTCAGAGAACATGCTTATAAATACCACACAGAGATATGTGCATGTGCATACATTTTCCTGTTTCATGGGATCTAAGATTCGGCGACAGGGGGAAGACAATTATTTTAAGGCCTATTCTATAGCACAGGATACAGTAAAGAAAGGATTCTTCTGTGCTGCCATTGTATCTTCCAAGAGTCACCCAGCAGATTTGCTTTCAGTGGCTAGGGGCTTAATACATGCACCACCAAGAGGACAAGATGCTAACCATTCAGCAACCCACAGTCTGAGGAATTTGCACCCTTTGTAGGCCAATGTGCTTGGATCTGCTCTGCCTTAGATGCTATGGTTGTTACAGGTTCTGTGGATGCAAATTTGACTCCTATTTGTCCCATTATAATGGATATATTTCAACTGTTGTAGCCTCAAGATATGGACAGCATTCTTGGCGGAGTGAAAGCCATCACACGTGTGCTTTACTCTGCCCTTTCTGGCCTATATAAGCAGCCTCTGGAGGAATAGCAGAATAGGTTAGGGAAGTAGTGATAGCCTCCTTGCAACAGGTTTAAATGTGTTTGTTTGTTTGTTTGTTTGTTTTTGTTTGTTTGATTGATTGATTGATTGATTGATTGATTGATTGATTGATTGATTGATTGATTGATTGATTGATTGATTGATCATTTGTTCGGTTGATTGATTTGTATACCACAAGCCATCTAGCCCAAGGGCTAATCTGGGTGGAATACATAGAAGCCAGTGCCAAGACCAGTGTTGAAAAGCCCCCCCTTGAGTCCCACAGGACAACTATGGTATCCTTCTGAACCCTCTCTCTGGGATGGGACACAGAGGTGCTGTGGTGTCCCTCAGGGTTCTGCTTTGACTCATTATTGATATATACATGAAAGTGCCAAAGAGGTTGTCTAGGGCTTGGGGAATCAGTGTCACCAATATGCTGAGGGCATCTCACTCTGTCTTTCTTTCCATCAAAACCAAGGAAGCTGTCTTGATTCGAAACTGGTGCCTGGTAGCAGTAATAGCCTGGGTGATGCCAAATGGATTGAAATTCAACCCAGACAAGACAGAAGTGTTCCTGGTCTATCAGAAGGCAGATGAGCTTCCCTGGGATTCATTCATGAGAAACTGAAGAGTTATACTCAAAGTAAATAAGAAACTCAGATAAACAGGATTTATGGCAGTAAATTGATAAATAAAAACATTCCTCTAGGTCTGCACATCACACAGTACATTTTACATTACTGCAACATTTATTCATATTTCCTATTCTATAAATTCTGAAGATATTTTCTGTAAGTAATGAATCTGAAAATTACTTTTATTAGTATTCTACTGCTCTCTCAGTTCAGGGACCCAAGCCTTGGCATCTCTTTCAAGCAGACTGAAGCCGTACATTCAGCCAAGAAGGGAAGTATCCAGAATGTACATCTCTCCAAGGATTATGTCCATATTGTCAGGCAGCGCCAATTAGAACTGGAAAAAGCAGGGGCCAGTGGATCATCCATAGCATGTGGTTGAATTGCAATATATGATGCTAACAAATTAGGAAATTAGGAAATGTAAACACAATATGCAAATACAATGAACTCAGATGGATCTATGGGTCTATTTCTCATTTTATATACAAATTAGAACTAACTGAGGGAGAGGGGAGAGAGTGGAAGGTGAAAAGTTTATCCATAGATCTACTGCAGTAATAATTTGCAAGAGATTTGCTTGAGAGAAAATCTGCGGGCTTTTTCTTCCATCGAAGCCACCGTTGACCAGTTGGAGCACGGGGCTTCAGTGAAACAAGTTTTAAAAGCCCGCCCTTTCCCCACCCGATCTGGCATAATCAGGTGGGAGATAAAAGATAAAAATTAAAAAAATAAAAACTGCACTGACCCGGCCTGTAGGCCACCTGGTTGGTGGAAGATTTTTAAAAATAAATAAATAATAAAAACTGCACCGACCTGGCCTGCAGGCCAGGTGGTCAACATGACATAAACAAAATAAAAAACAAAACAAAACATGCTGACCCAGTCCATGGTCCAGATGGTCGATGGGAGATAAAAGAAATAAAAAATTAAAAAATGTGCTGACCCAGCCCACGGGCCAGCTGGTCAGTGAGAGATAAAAGAAATAAAAAATTAAAAAATTAAAAAATGCACAAACCCGGCCTGCAGGCCAGCTGGTTGGCAGGAAATTAAAAGAAATAAAAAGTAAAAAAATAAAAAAATGTGCAGACCCAGCCCACGGGTCAGCTTGTCGGCAAAAGATAAAAAGAAATTTTAAAAAAATTAAAAATGAAAAACGAAAAACAAAACAAAAAAGAAACATTTTTTAAAAAATCATTTCATTATAAACAAACAAAAAAAGAAACTAGCAAAGATCTAGCTATTATTATGAGAGTGTGAACAGCTGCAGTGTGAGCAGCTTGACTTTTATGCAGCTTGTGATATATAAAATATAGTATCCAAATACAAGGTCACATCTAAGCAAGATAAAAACCCTGTTAAATCCATAAACTGGATGTTTGTTTGACCCTAAGGGCGCTTGAAGCCTATCCGATACAGTGACATAGGATCTGCCCTTAACACACATATTGCCCTTAAACAAGCAGAGATCTAACGGGCTTATTATCTTGTTTAGATGTGACATTGTATTTTGATATTGTACTTTGTTTTTATTACAAGTCTATTTTATTTTATTTTCCCAGTCAAGTATTTTGGGTTTCTCCTGCAGAAGCAAAATCAACATTATGAACAATAAATGAGAAAATAATGAGTACCATACTTTTTATTTTATCTTTTACGTGGAAATGCCAAACAGTTGAAATGTTGATAATAAGTTCTAAGCAAGCCGCCACTTCCGAACTATGGCAATGTATTAGTTCTGAGTTGTGTTACAGCAGAATTTTGGGAATGTGCATGCCAAGAAAGCTGAGCAGCTCTCAATCTATTCACATGTTGGTCTTGTTTTTGGAACCTCTAATTTTATAGGACTAGATACATTATTGAGAAATATCATGTTGGCTTATTTTCTACTTCTTGTATTCGGCCAGTTTTGCAAGTACAAAAAGTAATCATCATGCATTCATACAGCCTAGCAGCTTATTCAAGCAGAACATTAACTCCAAGGGGGAAAATATAGCTTGGGACCATTAGCTAGCAGTGGTGACTCATCTTTGCTATGTTCCATTTGGTTTAATAGAATATTTGAAACCTTCCCTGGATACTTACAAATACATGAGAAAGCAGATAAACTGAAACACAGTTAGGCTTCAGCATGTTACAGACCCATGGGTGATTAAAAGGGGGCTGCACTGAACCATCCGATTGAACAGGGACTGCCTGAAAAGATGAAAATACATTATCAAAGGTATTTGATTTATGCTTCTCTCTAGAAGGATGACTAATCAGGGATCAAGCGTGCCAGCATGTTGTAATAAAAATACTGGAAAATGGAACAGCAAATACCAGATAGACAAACTTTTCTCACCATCCGTCTTCTTTATAAATTATTTCCTTAAAAAAAAATAGAAGGGAATTATATTTCTGAGATAAGTGATGTTTACAGTACTTCTTTCTAATGCCTCTTCTTCTGCTTTAATAATATTATATCATGTTCAGCTCATGTTTATAGCATGAGCTGAGCATAACATCATTTTTCCTTATGTTGTTTTTGACTGAATGTATAATTTTAATAATGCAATAGAAAAATATAGGTTTTTTTCCTTGAAATGATTCTAAGCCTTGAGGAACATGCACTGTTGGTACAAATGTGACTAGCATTGTCGACAGTGGAAAAGATGCACAAATTTCTTTTTCTTTTTCTTTTTTTTTTGTCTCCACTGCCACAAGATTTTGCTTCTGTTGTCATTCCACACTTTTCATTCATTGAACATGTATTACACTTCACTCTCCCATTTATGATGCATTCACAGTTGCAAAATTTTGAATGTGTGGTAAAATGTTTGTTCCATTCACACATGGGCACACATATTCCCCTTTATTTATTTATTTATTTATTTATTTATTTATTTATTTATTTATTTATTTATTTATTTATTTTTATTAGATTTATATCCCGCCCACCTTCCCGTAGGAACTCTGGGCGGCTTACAGAAGTTGACAAGTCAACTGATAACACAATATTTATAATTTGTCTAGTCCAATTCCAGGCAAAAAGGTTTCAGAAAAAGAAAGACATTTTAAACAATTAAAAATACAGAACTTTTATTTATTTCTTTATTTATTTATTTATTTATTTATTTATTTATTTATTTATTTATTTATTATAGGATTTCTATCCTGCCCATCTTCCCATAGGAACTCTGGGCGGCTAACAGTGGGCCAATCAATTTGGCCAGAAATAACAACAAACAACATATACACACAAAACAAACAATTTAAAAACATAGTCTGCACCCTTGGCATAAGACTTCTAACTAAATAAAATAAACGGGGGGGGGAGAAACTAAACTAGGTCACCAAAGGCCTCACGAAAGAGCAAGGTTTTTAAAGCTCTGCGAAAGGCCTTCAGGGACTCTGCAGAGCGCACTTTGCTGGGGAGATGATTCCAGAGAGATGGGCCGGCCACCGAGAAGGCCCGGTTCCGGGTGGATGTTTTCCGGGCCTCTCTGGGGGTGGCCATGTGAAGCGAGTGCGCCCGAGACTGCCGGATTGGACCGGCCGAGGTTGATCGCTGAGTGATCCGCTCTGTCAGGTAGTCTGATCCCAAGCCATGGAGGTTTTTATAAACTAAAGCCAAGACCTTGAATCTGATCCGGGATGCAACGGGTAGCCAATGCAAGCGAGCCAGGACTGGGGTGATGTGGTTGTGGCAGTGCACACCTGCCACCAGCCTGGCTGCAGCATTTTGCACCCACTGCAGATGCCAGAGGAGAGTCAAAGGCAACCCCATGTACAGAGCGTTGCAGTAGTCCAGCCTCGAGCTCACCAACACTTGCACTACAGTTCTCAGGGAGTCACCGTCCAGGTAAGGGCGAATCTGGGCGATTTGGCGGAGGTGGTAAAAAGCAGTTCTGGTCACGGCAGCCACATGGGCTTCCATTGAAAGGGCCGGATCCAGAACCACGCCCACATTCCAAACCCTGTCCACCAGCTGGAGGGAAACGCCCTCCAGACTGGGGAGAGGGCCTCCATATCCGGACGGGGAACACCCGAAGAACATCACCTCGGTCTTCTCGGGGTTGAGTTTGAGCCTGTTGGCCCTGGTCCATGCCATGACCGCATCCAGGCACTGGTCGAGAGTCCGGACAGCTTCCACTGCAGAGGTGGAAAAGGAGAGATAGACCTGCATGTCATCAGCGTACTGATGACAGCAGACTCCAAATCTCCTAATGACCCCAGCCAGCAGCCTCACATAGATGTTGAACAGCATGGGGGAGAGAGACAACCCCTGCGGAACCCCACAAGGGAGTGTCCACGGGGCCGACAACTCTCCCCCATATTGCACATACTGGGACCGGCCCTCCAACAAAGACCGGAGCCAACTGCGAACAGTGCCCCCGATACCCACCTCAGAGAGCCGGTCCATTAGGATACTGTGGTCGACGGTATCGAAGGCCACTGACAAATCCAGGAGAACTAACAGAGTAGAGCAACCCCTGTCAGCCCCCCAGATTAGGTCATCTGGCAGCACAACCAAAGCTGTCTCGGTCCCCCGGCCCGGCCTGAACCAAGACTGGCATGGGTCAAGGCACTGTTGTTCCTCCAGAAAGGATTGAATCCGGATCTGGTCGATGGCGCGGGAAGCAGAATCAAACCACTGGTCAACTGCAACCTCAGCCGGATCGTCAGCCAGGCCACCAGGAAGCTCCCCGAAGGCTTCTCGAAACCAGGCTGGGTCCAGAAACCTCCGGGGGCAGGCCCAAACAGGTGGCTGAGGGTCCCCGTGGGGAGGGGCCGGGATCGACAGGGAAAATGACAGCAGGTGGTGATCTGACCATGACACAGGTAGGGAAGAAATGTCCCCCACCTCCAGATTAGAATCCCCCGATATGGAAGTAAACACCAAGTCAAGGGTATCCTGACCTGTGGGTGGGGCATGAAATATGCTGGGTCATATATTCCAGAGCTGCACCAGAGAGTCCACCGCCTGCCTGCACATTGAAGTCCCCAACCACCAGAAGGCAAGGGGACTTCGGCAGTGCTGCTGCGATGAACTCAGTGAGCTCTGGTAGGTATTGTGCTGGGTTGCAGGGAGCACGGTAACCCAGCACAATGCCAAATATGTCCCGCTGTCCCATTAACAGGTGAAGGCATTCTAACCCCGGACTGACCAATGTCGAGGCCCTGCTGACATGAAGGGATTCCCTGTAAACAATGGTGACCCCCCCCTTATTTGCTAGGGCAAATAGTTTTGCAGAAACATTTCCCTGAAAATGAACTCGCACTAGTCCAAGAGAGGTTTTTGTTTTTCCATTCTCCTCTTTTTTATTAAAGATTTTGTGAGCAATCTGTTCACTCCAGCACAGGAATTGAAGAAGTAGGAGGTTGAGAAGCAAACAGGAGGTTCAGAATCAGAGCTATTTCATCATGAATATGGACACCCTATTTTACTGTATATATGCTGCCTTTCTCCGCATATGACAGTTGCTCTTTGGTTCAAACAGACTCGAACCATTCATGCCAGTTTACCCTGTTTTGGATTTTGAATTGGATACATTGTGGATGGGCATCTGTGTATTTAAAATGAAAATTAGAACCCCTATTAAGCTGGTAAATGCAAGCTAAATGGTTTCTCATCTATTTCACGTTATCTGGGTCCTTGTAGTGGATCCATGCAAAGACCTTCCTGAAGGTCCTTATTAGTAGTACAATGACATGGTGCAGTTCTTTGAAAGCTAGTAGTTTTAAAGGTATGCTTACAAATGCTTGAACTATCTTTTTATATTGTGCTGGTAGAGAAGAGAAGGGTGTCCCCAGGAGGCCAGCCTAAGCTTCTTCTGCTAGCTAGTTGCTTGCTCCTTCCAAGGGTCATGAGAGAGAGAAAATGCTCACATTTAAGACAGAAGCACATCCCTGAAATCTTGGAGTGAGGTACACTACCACCCTGGCCCCCAAGCTGACCCTCTTTAAGAGAGAATGGGGGCCACTGAATTGAAGAACTGTGAGCAAATTCCACTACACCTGGTAAAGTAATGGGATTGATAATTTACATTGTTGACAGGAGATAATGAACTGCAATTTAGAACAATTCATACACAGTCTCCCTTCTGGTTTTCTAAACAGATTTGGAAAGTATTCTTATTTTTAAATATTTTAATTGATGTTGGCAGTGCTTGCCATCATGATATGTGTGTGTAGATCCATTCCATTTCAAAGGTATTTCATCTTCACACCAGCATGTGAGATGACAGCCAATATATTCCATTTTGTGTGACTCTTCTCCCTCATGAATAATATTATGCTTCACAGGTGTCAGAGTCTTGGATCAAAATGGCCCCTTTGAGAGCTGGACATCATTCTTAAAAGGTCAAGCATTGTTGGGAAATCCATAGGTCCCTTAATGGTGTCATCAACTCTTGTGTTCTTTCATGCTTTGAGCGTTCTAAAAATTCAAAGATTACAAGAATTACCATCTTGTTTTGAAAACAGTAAAGGTATTGCATTTATTGAACCCCTAAGAAACAAAAGAAAAAAAGTTTCAAGCATTATAGGACTCTTCATAAAGCTGGGAAGTACAGAACTGGGAGTGGAAAAAACAGAAATTCTCCATGTCGTCCTGGCTAGATGTTGATGCTTCAGGATCTATAGCTAAACTAAAGGTCCAAGGTGATGGCTGCAGACTTCAGAACCAGTTTAAGTCAACTGTCTCTTCTGCTTTTTACAAACAGAGGGATGAAAGTCATTCTCTGTACAAGCCATTGTTTTCTTAAATTGGCCAAAGTAGAAGACATTTGCTTGATCAAAAAGCAATGAGGAATTCACTGAGTGATTCCCATCCCTTTGGTTATTAAAAAAAAATGAAGAAAGACAGTTTCCTGTACAATCCAGGAGGTAAAAAGCTGGTGCCACTGTCACACTTTGAACATTTTTTTAGATTTTGTATAGCTAGCTTTCTTCCCTGCTATTGATTTTCTCTTTGTCTTGCAAAATTGGGTGAAACATTGCCATCAGTGCCACAGACGTGGAATTCAAAACTTACACTCCTGGTTAGAAATGGGCATCATTTGATGGGAAATCAGCAGTTCATAAAGGTGTGCAGTTTGTTGCATTGTGGTTTGCTTCATGCCAATCTCTACCCCTGAAATGAATTTGAAATTCCTATTTTGAAATGCATCTTTAACAAAGGAATGTGGCAAAAACTTCTAACCATGATTTTAGCAGCTTTTATGCATGCTTTTTTTCTCTGCAATATCCACAGATCTATGGTGGTCAGCTTAATGGAGACCTGTACAGGGTCAAAATGTAGCTTCTGTTCTTGAATTTTTAGTGGTCCAATAAAAGTAGCTCTCTCCCTTGACTCTAAAAGATGTCATTTAATTGTGTTTTTCTGCCTTGGAATTAAAACTGCCCTCTTGGAGTTAGATTGGACAGTGAGTAATGTTCATGTCTAATTGACCTGGAAAGGGCTGGAGAGATTTGCCTTAAAGCAGTCCTTCTGTCTGTGAGGTAATTGCTACAGCCTGGCCCTACAAAAGAGTAGCTTTACTACTGGAACCAGTTTGGACCTGGATTGGGAAATGGCCTTGTCCGTGATCTTCTGTCCACTGTGTGATTTCTTAATAAATAGCTTGGCTCAAGCAGGGTCTTGATGCATTTTGGAAGTTTCTGATGATAAAACAGAACACTTTCCACTCAAATGTGGAAAAAGGAAAGCTCCCATTTCAGGAGCACACAAACACTGATGAAAGCGTCTGCCTCATTTAAAACCCCAACTTGATTTTTTAACAAGGTGTAACAGTTGGTACCGCAGCTGTCCTCCTGAGAAGTTCTGCCCTAATACGCTTAAGATGAAATGGTGCATGTTACCATGCACACAGTCATCTTTCATTTGCTCTGGGTCACCTTCTTTCCAACGACAACAGGCAAGCGGAAGAAGGAAATCTGCAATGCAAAATCAAATGAAATATCGCCTCCTGTCTTCGCCAAGAAAGGAAGGTGGAACTGTAGCCTGGAAAATATGTTCTCCCCTCCCAACTGCCTGGATGAGTGAACTGCTTTAAGAATGATTAATGTCATCCTGTGTGCTTGCATACATGTAAGCAAAATCTCTTGCACACTGTTCATAATAAGATATACAAGAAGTTCTACAAATGTAGTCAACGTTGACAATGTTCCCCTGAATTAATTAATGGACACCTATGAGAGATGGACATGCAAAAGTGTGAAAACACATATGTTGACTCCATTAAAAGCTACCCTCAATGACTGAAAATATAGAATTATTTAATTCTTAAAATCTGTAATATTTTGTAACATTCCAAACTGCAAAATGCCCATATCTTCAGAGAACAGTGCAAATCTCATGGAAGAAGAAGCACGGCTTTTAAACTAGAATATAACTTATTTAAAATAAGATGCCAAGTGCATGATTCAGCACATGATTATGCATGATTATACCTCACTGAAGCAAATGTGATTTAAGCAAATCTATATAGTTATTGCACATTACTACTGTGTTAGATTGTTTTTCTAGCACAAAATTTACTGAAAAAAGAAAGTAATGTAAATATTTCTTAGTCGTATGTAGAACGGTTCATAAACTGCTCTGTTTATGATTCCCCCTATTCCCATTCTCTTACCAAAGTGTGCATGATATGCATTGATCTTAAATAGGCCAGTTCAGTGATGCTTGTAATTTTTGCTGCCATATGGTGTTTGTGATAAGTTACTTAATAGAAGTCTCTGTCTCTTGTTACTACAGACATGCCATTCATTTCTTGGACTATAAATCTCCTAATTCTCCATTCTGGGAGTTCTGCCTGACAGACATGCACCTAAATAAATATTAGACAGATGGATCTCAGGCTAACCATGTATTACATGGATTCATTGATATTCATGATCAAGGTCTCATTTATTGCTTTTCTCTTTTTCTATTAACACATACTATATACAAGAAAAGAAAACACAATACAACAAACCAACATTTACCTAAAGTTAAAAAATAAAACTTAGTGCATCTTGTTTTATATATTTCAGTTAGCCTATTCTCTAAGAATGATAAATCCAGATTCAACCGAATGTCATCAGTGTAATATTCGGCCATGAACTGCTACAAGTTAAGTAAACACATAAATTTGCTATCTTGTGCTGAGTCACATGTCTGATGTACAATAGAAAATGCCTGTACCAACTTCCTGCAGTTTGCCAAAGAACATTGTGCATTTCATAATGGTCATGGTATCATGTCACTGAGTCACTCAAAAAACAAAGCAATTGCTGGGTAATAGATTTAGTGTTAACTTTCCAGGGAATGTAACAAATTACTGTAACTTTTAACACAAATCACTAATTCATCAATTCATATTCATACAAATTAATGCCCCCAACAAATACAAAATTTGATAATTTTTAGTGATTTTTAATTCATTTATTTATTTGGACTATGAAATGGCCCTCAAGACACCTAAAAACACCAGATTTTCAGAAATATTTTTGAGTTTCCCCAAACCAGTTGCTAAAGGGCACTTACCTTAGGGGGTCCACTTTTTTGTTTATAATGTTAATGTTTTATATTTAGCTTCCCATTAAAAAAATAAAACTCTTTCAAGATGTTCCAAAGCAACAGTAGCTGAATCTAAAGGTTAAATAAGAAGTATCTGCCATGCTTTGAATAAATGTTGAAATACAATCTGTAGAAAGAGGCAACAAGGCCACTTAAAAATGTTTAAGATTTGTTATGTAATGAAAATACAGAACAGGATTATTTTAAAAACAGAGGGTTACAGCAAAACATATAAATAATAGAGCTACAGTGTTCAATTGATTCGTGGGTTAGACTGGTGTCCACAACTAATTCGGTAAGCAAATTTTTCAAATTATGTCCTCGGAAACACACTTGTTATTCAGTCATCAGCTACGAAATCAGAGACTGAAGTCAAGGTCTAGTTTCATCAAAATATCTGCCCCTCCCAAATCAGCCCCCACAGACTGCCCTAGAAATATGGAAGGCGAGCAAGGAGCTGCTGGGCAGAACAACATGATTCTTCACCACCTAAACAAGAACAATCTTGGCCCATATGGAAAGCATTAAACAGACTGTGTGCTGAGGTTGGAAGATCAAAAAACATCTGAGAAAAATGAGGCTTCTCTATAGAAGACACCTTGTCTTCTCTAGGGAAGCCCCACATGAGACCATGGAGAAGAACAAACAAGCTAACATGTTACGATGTGTGCAATGCCCTTCAACATGCAGAGAAGACCTTATGTTTGCAAGACGGAATGCAGTTGACGTGATCTGACATTTGGTGAATGTAATCTAGTTTTGTTTCTTTGTTTTTATTTATTTCAATTTTATTCATTTTATATACCTTTTATTGTGTTACGACTGAATTATATTCTGTTACTAGTATATGTTTACCTATGAATATAATTTGTTGATGCTTCTGACATGAATAAAGAAACAAAATTATATAGGTTTCAGAATGAGAAGCTTTTTGGAAGCAAATCTCATGACTTCTCATTTTACTGAAGATAGATATTCACTTGTGATTTTTTTTTTCTATTCTACTTAACAGTCAAGAAAACTTCCTATACAGTGGTACCTTGTATAAAGGAATTAATTCATTCCAAAGGAAATTATGTTAAACAAAATTTCCTTTATACAAATTCCCATAGGAATGCATTGAAAACGGAGTGATCCCATTTTTATGTTGTACGGATTTTCCCCATAGGCGATTATGTTAAGCAAATTTCCCCTATCTCCGGAATTTTTATGTTGTACAAATTTTATGTTATACAAGCTGTTTGTTATACAAGGGTCCACTGTACTTTTTATATTTCCTTCCTTTAATTCTTGTTGAGGAGAGGGTTTTTTTTAACTCTGAAGAAATTGTTGTGCCTTTACTAATTTTAAAAAATGTTGACCGAATAAATTAGAGAATTTTGTTCCTCCCTTATTCTAAGTTCAAAATCTAGGTCACGTATCTCATGAAGTGGGATAACTTATGATCTTCCAAAAAGCGGAAATTAATTATGGACTGTGTTACCTATAATGCTGTTCAATACATTAAAGATTACTCTTAATTTTGGGGGAAATACACTTAAATTCTATGAGGCCTGAAGAAAAATAAAATAATTGAGGGGGAGACAGAAAAATATACAGGGGTACATCCAGTTACAAATGCCCCTAATTATGAAAAATTCAAGTTAAAAATACAATCCTTCGCCGGTATGGGGGCAGCCCCGATCCTGGCTGCCCCCATACCGGAGGAGGATTTCTATTTGTAATCAACTCAGCACTGGGGCATCCGAAAGCCCGTAGTTTTCCCCAATTGGGCGGCTGGGATGTGTGGCTTACAAATGGAATGAAATGGTTCATTTCAACAAAAAAAACACCATTTCATTTTGTCTGTAACAAAATGTTGCTTCCTCGTTTCATTTCGTTTCATTTTGTTACGTAACGACATGATGAAACAGCATTTCATTTTTCATTTTGTACCCATCTCTAGTGCCAACACTGCAAGTGGACAGTTCCCTTCAAAGGCCTTCCTTAAGCAAACTTTCACATCTTTTTTTATGACAACGAATTCCACAGATACTGGTTTCTTCTTTATTCTTTATGTCAAGCTTTGAATTCTAGTGACTTCCCATCTTTTCTCTTCCTTCCAACAACTGCATTGCAGAGGATCTGCCTTTGCAAATTACATTTTCAGGTGCTCAGTACTAAAATTGATACCACCTCAGTTCTGATCAGCCAAGCATAATGGTTCTAGCTATGGACAAGTAATGCAATGTCCTTTGAATTTGTCTTGTAGTGTTCTGTTTACAACTACAATCCTGCAATAGAATGGATTCCATCTTTTTGGACCTTCCTGAACAGTTTGATAGAGCTTGCTGTCCCTTTACATAAGAAAGATGATTGCAGCACTAGATGGCAGAATAATGTGTTAGCCTGGATCTGGCTTTTCCCCCCTTAAAGCTCAGAATAAATAAAGTGCTTATCTATTCATAGCATCTGATGTTGGACATAGGCTCTTGACATTTGCCTAATTTAAAAACTACTGTGAACTGCTGCAGAACAATTTGTTGTACACCCTGTTAATAACATTCAAATACAGTAGACAATCCAGCGCTTAGATTCATCAGATGTTACCAGCTCAGGGTATTTTACCCTGCTTTTCTCCTTGAAAAAGTTCCCAAGGCAGTTTATAGTAATGAGGAAAAGTATACAGTCAAATACAATTATGACATGTTCAAGTATTGAAAGCAGGGGATTGAGGGACATCTTACAGCATTAAAAAGATATTACATTAAAGCTACAACAGAACACAAGCAGTTAAAGAGTGAGTGAAAAATTCAATGTAAAAGTTATGAGTGAGGGAAACTAACATTGAAAACATAGTATCAATACAATCACACAAGGTTATAAGTTGTTATAAACACAAAGTCTATGTGATAATGTATGGTAGATTTATATAAAAGTCAAATAATAGGTAGTCCATCATTCATGGAAAGCTTGCCTGAAGAGAAAGGTCTGTTTCCAGAAAGACAGAGATGGGGCAATCCTCGTCTCTAGTGGGAGGGACTTCCAGAGTCTGGGTGCAGCAGCAAAGAAGGCCTTTTTCATGTGTTCCCATGAGACGTACCTGTGAAGGTGGTCGGATGGAGAGAAAGGCTCTCCTGATGACCTTAACACCCGAGCCAGTTCTTATTGTGATATTTGAGCTTTGAGGTAGCTAGGGCCCAGGTCGTACAGTGTTTTGTAGTTTAAGGTCATCACTTTGGATTGTGCCAGATAGCTGATTGGCAGCCAGTGGAGCTGCTTTGATAGGGGTATAATGTGATCTCTGTACCCCACCCTCGTCAACAATCTGACTGCTGCATTTTGGACCCTTTGAAGGTTCCTTCCAATCCAAATAATTTGCTGAGTTACACTGCTTTTTTAATAAAGAAAAGTTGGCATATAAAATGATCCCATGAATGATTCCCTGGGTCACACTAGGCATTTCTTGCTGCAACCCTTCAAACATTTAATTGATAAGCTGAGCAGAAAACAAGTTGATCCTAATGGAATTTTATACTTATGAAAATAGATCACATCATGTAACTGCATGTAGGAATGATTCAGCATACAACAGGTATTTGATCTGTGGAGGTGAATCATCACATCACCTCCATCATGACTCAGATTCACATGTTCTGTTCATTATCAAATGAAAAGAATTCTAGGTATGCATGCCCTGATCTCAATGCAATGTTGAACTTGCAGATGCTGTTACTGACATTTGCTCTAGTTAAGTGATTCCCAGTGTGGCAGACAGAGTGATGGCTGGGGGGGGGGGGTTAAATCCCCCTTGGCCATGGAAACTCAGCGGGGTGGGTGGGTGGGGGGAATGGAATTGGTAAAATAACTTGTTAAACATCTCAGTTACCTTGAAAGCCCTGTACTTGCTACAAGGCGGCTCTGACTTGACAGTACAGAACACAAACAAGTGACTAAAGCCAGCTGGATTGCTCAGTGAGTGAGTTAACTCTTGCAGAGCCAGAGATTGGGAGTTCAATTCCCCACAGCGCATCCCAGGAGAAGGGTCAGTCCCAGGTTGCCCCCAGAAGAACAGTACCATTTGAGTACTCTCTTTACCTAGAAACTCCCCAAAAGGATTGCCATATGTCAGAACTGACTTATTATTATTATTATTATTATTATTATTATTATTATTATTATTATTATTATTATTATTATTATTATTATTATTATCATCATCATCATCATCATCCTGTTTTTGTTGTTGTTGCTCTTGTTGTTCTTGTTAAAGCTTTTTTATGGATAGGCTGACAGAAATATCCCCTGTCCTTAGAAAGACAGGAAGGAACAAGTGTGTGACCTTCTATTAAAGAAATATATAGATGGAATCACTTGGACTCTTGATTATTTGGCTGCATGATGAATCACAACTCCATTGTTATGATTATTTGGTTTACACACAAGGAGTTTTATTACTTGATTCCATCAGTTTGTTCATCTTAAATATTTACATGCGGTCTTGAAACCTGATTCTCAACAGGGCTTACAGTGCAGTCTTAACTCAAAGATGTGCTGCCTATAGTGAGCTTGGGACAGACAGGAAACTCTTTTGGATGGAAAACCCTCATGTCAGCATTGGCTTTGTGCCAGCTAATCTCAGAGATCAACTGACAGAAGGATCCCCCAGCACAGCAGCTGTGCTGGCTAAAAATAACCACCAAAGAGCAATAAAAGGGGAGATGGTGATGGAGGAGGGCTGTTGGAGGTAAAAGCTGGCATACCCTAGTTCCAAATCTTCTCCATTACATAACTGTAGTGCTGGCACAAATTCAGGGTAGTTCTAAGAGATGTCCAGCTGTCAACAGTATCGCTGGGATAGAGATGCCCACACAAACCACTCAGTCACACTACCCTGACAGAGCTTGTGGCACAGTGGTTAAACTGCTGTACTGCAGCCAGCTCTACTCATAACCAGGGGTTCAGCTGTAAAACACTTGCATAGAAAGAAAACTTGAACATAGTTCTAAAGCATTTACAGACTAGCAAGACAACAGGAGAGTATAACATTCTCCTCAAGGAAATCAGGCTACTTTCCTCTCTTTTTGAGTGCCTTCCACTGATGAAGTTCCATACCACCCTGAATCTTCCACAAGGCAGTAACGTTTGCTAAAGCAACTTTGTTCTTTCCCCCTCCCTTTTTCTCAGTGGACACTAGTTCTTTAATCCTTAGCTTATTACAAAGAGAGGGTGTTTCATGGCCTTGAAAATTGTTTCTCTCATATAGTTAAGACACAGAAGGCAAAAATCTCCCAGTTAATCAGGCAATTTCTCCTCTTTTCCTCTGGCCTACTCTTGCCCAGTTCATGCTAACATGCCCATGTGTCAAAGGCATGAAAACCATTATCTCCTTATTTTGCCAGTTTCTTGACAGAGGCACCCTGAGTAGGGAGGAGTTTGGATTCAACAGAGCTTCTTCTGGCCTCTCAGCTATCATAGCAGAGTTAGGATTGCACTCTTACTTTATGAAATACAAATTTAAAATTTACTCAGATGCATATATCAACAGTAGCCACTGAAAACTGTAAATTGTAGTATGAAGCAGACTCTACTTGTAGGATCAGAAGCTGGATTTTATCAATTCCCACTTTCCTTTCAGCCTTCCAATGCCATATCCCACTGTGTTCTGAAGGGTTGTTGAACCATCTAGAGCAGATTTTCAGAGATTCCAAGTGTTTCTACAAGAAAAAAAATCAGATTTAATATAGTGGCTTTGTCTACAATAATCTTCACCCCACATCTGGTTAACTCCACCTTATTCAGTAATACACTTTTTGGGCAAGCTTCCCATTCAATTATACAGCTTGCATTTCTTTCTGCATCCTTATTGCGGGCTCTAATGTCTGTTCTTTATTCACACACACCCTTTCCCCCTCTCCCACAGTTCTAAACCCCTTCTGGTAAACCTGCTTGTAATCATCCTCATTATAGCAGTATTACTTTGTCTGATAGAGAATGAACCATAAAGAAAAGAGTTATTAGGATTCACAACTATAAAACTGCTGAAGAAGCATCTTTACCACCCAGAGTCATTAGGGAGGTGGTTGGGGATTATGTTTAAGAAAATATACAGAAGAAAGACTTTGTCCTAGTCTGATATCTAGGAGAAAGTCTAAAAGGAAGTGCTGTATGAATAATATGTGGAAGAATTTTCACCAAACGTGAGCAAATACCACTTTCTCGATCTGTGTAGCAAGCTTATTACTGTAGGTCCCATTCTTGTCCCTTTCTTTCCATTGGGTTTATTATTAAATTCAGCAAAAAGCAAAGTCTAATTTATCTTCCATCTCATACTGTTAATCAATAAAATACACTGGTTGCATGAAATTAAAGGGATTTCTTCTTCTTCTTCTTCTTCTTCTTCTTCTTCTTCTTCTTCTTCTTCTTCTTCTTCTTCTTCTTCTTCTTCTTCTTCTTCTTCTGAAATGCAGGCCAATGCTCTCTCTGTCCATTGCTCTCACAAAACAGTCCATTGCATGAGTGGTCAGACCTTCACTGTGGTTGTACAGGGAGGTATGTGGTAACTCCTGGCACAAGTAGAAGCCACTGCTCATTTGAAGAAGGCAGTTTCCAACTTGGGAAAGGGCAAGTTGGATGGAGTGTGGAGGGCTCTGCCAAGGGGGAAGTTTCATTCAGTGATCTCTAGCCTCAATTTCATCTCTATTTCAGATAAAATTGAAAGACACATTTAATGTGTAGCCTGCATACTGTAATTAAACTGTAAACTGCCCAGAGACTACTTGAAGTGGTATGGGGCGGTATATAAGCAGAACACTTTAATGTAATTAGAACCTAGAATTTCCTAGGCACCTTTTCTCACATAATTTTTTGTGAAAAATGGACTGCAGATTTTGTTCCTACTTTTTCTAAGTGTCTTTCCCTCCCTATAGGTATGACTACAAGATGGATTACCTAGTATCTTTATGTTTGCCTTACAATGGAACCCCAGAAACATCAAGCACCACCTCTACCATACCCTGGACACACATTATAATGGATTGGGCTGATTAATCTCTACCCAGGTGCCCTCTGAAATGAATTAACCTCAGCCAATTAATGCAGGAACCTGGAGATTGAAGCCCACGTGGGTCCTTTTCTTGTCTCCCTGCCTGTCTGCTTCCAAACTTACCAGAAGAACTTGTAAGGCACCACCACTTTAATAATTAAAGGCTTTTATTTAGCTAATAAGCATTACACAGGAATATATTGTAGCTCTTACTTCAAAATAACAAAGCATGGCTCCTTCCCTAACTATGAGGCAAAAGCCTCCCTCTCTAAATTTCTCAAAACTACATCTCTAAGCATTAGTGCATCTTGCAGCCATAAAATCCATCCAAAAAAGGTATCTTCTTCTCCCTCTCTCAGACTGCTCATAGCATAGGAAAACAGTCACATACTCCTTCTTAGACCAATCAGGTTTCACTTGCTTCTGGCTGGAATGTGTCTTTGGCTGCTGTTTACATATGCACAGAGATAAGGCTTTTCTACTGAAGCAAAACTGCAATTTAATATCAGCATTGTTTACTTTTAGCCTAGAGAAAGGCTTCCTTACTTCTAAAATCTGTTACACCCATAGAGATAATGAACTGGGTGAAAACCTCTGTATAAGAACTGCAGGAACAAGAAAACTGGTGTCTACCACAAAATGGAAACATGATTGGTTTGTGTCAATTAATTTACAATTCGTTAGCATACCTTCTCTACATAGTTACACAGAACATGACCACAGGTGCTGGTCAATGAAATTGTGGAAATAGTTAGCAATTTCAGGTGATGGGAAAGGAACAAAGTCAACTGAAAGTCCTCTTGGAGTACCATTCTGTTAATTCGTGATTTACTGTCCAAATCCACACTTTAAAAAAAAGTAAAGTGTGCTGCTAATATACCTCCTCATAGCACTTAAAGCACTCTCTGGGTGGTTTGCAAGTAATTATGAACCCACCCCCCAACAAGCTGGGTATTTATTTTACCGATTTTGGAAGGCTGGAAGGCTAAGTGAACCTTGAGGTGGCTACCTGGAACTGATCGCTAGATTGTGAGTACAGTTTTGGCTGCAGTACAGCAGTTTAACCACTGTGCCACAAGGCTTCTCCCTAAGATCCACTAAGTAAACTATACATTAAGACTATGAAAACAGCTCATAACACCGTTACCAATTTAAGTGATTAGTTTTCATTAATTCAAACTCCTTTATGTGTTTGCAAACCTTGAACTGGGTTTATCCAAAATTTCTTAAATGGAGAAACTGCAACAATAAATTTGTAACACATTGCAGTTTGTCTGAAATAATAATTTAGCCTATTCAAGTTCTGTCATATTTTCTAACCATAAAAGTGCAAAATTTGTATTGAATTATATTGCTTTCATAGTAAATTCTGTAATTGCATGTTGTCAGGTCGATTTCAATATGGTGGGTGACCGTTTACAGTGCTTTCTAAGTTGAGAATACACAGAAGTAGTTTACTATTTCCTTCTGTAGGCATTCTGGGGCTGTATAGCTTTCCCAAGACCACACTGGCTGGCTCTTCTTTCAGATGTCATAGAGGGCAATTGACTCCCAACCTCTTGGTCTGCACCCAGAGACCTAAACTACTAAGCTATTCAGGGATCTGTATTGATTTTAATAATCTATTTTTGAATTGATATTGGGTGTGTACTGAGAGATAGCAATCTGTTTATTTCTAAGATTAATTGCACAGGACATAACAAGGAAGCTTTCTTTGTAAGACTGATCAAAGTCACAGTTTTGAAAGAGTGTGTTTTTTTATATATGGCTTCCTTCAAGTAGAATATTGATTAACCTGTAAGAAGAGAAACATCTCATCCCAGTAATCTGTTGCATTCCAGTCATCAGCAATGCTATTTATGTATAAAACTGTTCCATCTGAAATGACATCTTGGTTTTGGCAGCAGAACACGAGTCTATTCTTCCGCACATTTGACTAAAGGTCTTAACTTGAAAAGCATGGATGTGCAAGATATTATGAGGGAGTGAAATTGTGTGAGAGAGAAAGTATGTATTTAAGACCAGATTGGACCACTTGGGGCTGTATCAAGTGGTCGCAGAAACAGAACTCAACAGACAGCATCCTGTTCATGACTGTGTAATTTAAAGTTTCACTGGTGTAAATGTGCTCAGCCTATTCCATGCAGTTGAGCAATCAGTTACATGTCCCAAGTTGTACAACTGCAGCAGACACAGCCTTTAATTCGGCAAGCATAGTTGTGCAACAGGGTTCCCAAAATGTGCCCCTCTTACCTGCATGGTGGTGACTGCAATCCTCAGACACAGCAGGCTCACCTTCCCTGCCAGCAGCCAGCTGCTCCTCCACCCACTCCACTGGCCTATCAGATGGGCACAGTGGTGGGGAAGAGGTGCAGTGGGGAGGCAGGGCATAAGGGCTTGAGGTACAGACTTGGAGCTTGAGACTTGGGCCCCAATTCTCTGATAGAGACTTGGGACTTGGACAGGAAGGCACGCCAGCATCCCCGCAAAAAAAAAAAATGCCTTTTTCTTATAGAACTGCTTTCCTAATGCTAGGGTTACAGAAAATCTTCTATCAAGTATATCAACAAAACTGATTCTTATTTCATTTCTTTTTTAAAAAAAAATCAGAATTATAGTTACTGCCATTGCCTTCGTAATCAGCCACTTTCATTTAAAAGGTGATATGGAAAGTACATCAGTTGCTATGAGCACAAAAAAATAAAAGCAAATTTTTATGGGTACACTCCACAAATTCAGCATGATTTACTCTCAGCTGTCCAATATACAATTAGCTGGCTTCTTTAAATCCTGAAAACATACAGCTTTGGCAGAGGGCTGGACTTGATGCGCTCTGAGATCCAGTTCTAATCTTACAGTCTTCAAAACTGCTGGACCGGCTTGCTGAGGCTGGAATTGGGGGCTCTGCTTTTTTCTGGCTCCATTCCTTCCTCGGCGGCTGGTCTCAGTGGGTTCAGCTGGGTGATGATTTGTCGGCTCCTTGGACACTCCCTTGTGGGGTGCCCCAGGGGTCGGCAATCTCACCCATGCTGTTCAATGTTTATATGAGGCCGCTGGCGGAGGTCATAAGGAGATTTGGAGTTTGCTGCCATCAATACGCTGATGGCAGGCAACTCTATCTCTCCTCTTCTTCTTCTGCAGAGGAGGCAGTTCGCTCCCTCGACCTGTGCCTGGAGGCGGTTCTGGAATGGACCAGGACAAACCGGCTCAAACTGAACCCGGAGAACACTGAGGTTCTGTTCTTCGAGTGCCTTCATCTTGGTACAATGGTCACCTCCCTAGCCTGGGGGGTATTTCCCTCCAGCCTACAGACAGGGCCAGGAATCTGGGTGTGGTCCTGGATTCAGCCCTCTCCCTGGAAACCCAGGTGATGGCGGTCTCCAGGACTGCTTTTTTCCACCTCCGCAGGATCGCAGAGATCCGCCAGTACCCGGATGGGTCCTCCCTGAGGACAGTCGTGCAGGCTCTTGTGATCTCGAGGATTGACTACTGCAATGCCCTCTATGTGGGGTTGCCCTTGACCCTTGTTCGGAGGCTCCAGTGGGTGCAGATTGCGGTGGCCAGACTGGTGGTGGGCGCTCGTAGATTCGAGCGCATCACCCCAGTTCTGGATTGCCTGCATTGGCTACCCGTTGCCCTCTGGATAAGGTTCAAGGTCCTGGTTTTGATTTTCAAACCCCTCCATGGCTTGGGACCAGAGTACCTGTTGGAGCTTATCTCCCAGAAGTCAACTGGGGTCAGGCCAACTAGAATGGCACAGGCATGCTCACTAAGGGTGGCCACACCCAGGGAGGCGTGGAAATGTAACCGCGCCTTCTCTGTGGTGGCCCCTACGCTGTGGAATCATCTCCCTAGTGAGCTGCGCCTAGCAGAGTCCCTGCCCGCCTTGAAAACCCACCTCTTCAAAGAGGCATATGGCGACCTTTTTGTTTATTTTTATTTTATTTTTTGCTGCCCCTGTCATCTGCTGTGGAGGGTATGGTCCCTCCTTTTTTATTATTTTTTATTATTATTTGCATTTTCTTTTTTCTTTTTGTCTTTGCTGTCTTGTTTTAATTGTAAACCACCCAGAGATCCGTTCGGAAGATGGGCGGTATAGAAATATAACAAATAAATAAATAAATAAATAGATCCAATGGGCATTATATAGGTTGGATTTTCATTCCCATAACTCAACAAGTAACCCTGTGTGGTCAAGCACATCTGAAAGGTACCAGCTTCAGAAAACTGAATACGATACAATGTTCAAAGTAGAAATATAAAGTGGGAAGTAATTTGGCTTGAAACCGCTACTGGACAAGTCCAAATGAATTTAATTCAATCCCATACGAAACAGCAGCAAAAAATACTGAAGTAGCATTAAAAATAAAATCTGACATTTTAATAATCAGTTATAGCTTTGTTCATTTATGAAGGAAATATGCATCAGTAGATTCTTCACATACAAAATGTTTGGCCACTGCTAAATACGTATCCTTTATCCAATTGTTTTTCTAATTGGAAACAATTCACATATTGTAAAGCGCCTAGATGCCCTAAGCCAGGCCTGCCCAAAGTCCAGCGCGGGGGTCCAATCCGGCCCATCAGGCCATTCTGAATGGCCCATGGCTGGCTGGCCCACCCCTCCCTCCCCCTCCTTCACCACATGTTTTTTTAAAAAATCTTCCACCAACACTGACACCACTGGGCGGATGGGCGGTCTGCCGCCACTGGCACCGCAGGGGAATGTGTGGAGCTTTGGGGTGGGCTGGTGGGCGAGCCATTGCCACCACTGGAGAGTTTGGAGGGGGTGCAAGGTCGCACAGATTGCCTCTTCCAAGGGGCGACCTGTGGCCATGGCTGCCTGTGCTTCCTTTGGTCCCCATCTTCCTTCTTTCCTCCCTCCCTTGGTCCCACCTCCCTCTCTCCCTCTCTTCCTTTTTCCCCACCTTCCTTCCTTCCTCTCTTGGTTTCCACCTTCCTCCATCCCTCCCTTGGTCCTCGCCTTCCTTCCTGCGGGTGGGGTTGCAAGGGATCAGTGCGTAGGGCTTATGGGTCAGTGGGTGGGGCTTGCAGTGGGGTGGGAGGGTCGGGGAGCAACCGGCCCCTGACACATTCTCAGCCACCAAATCTGGCCCTCTTTACAAAAAGTTTGGGCACCCTGCCCTAAGCACATCTGATCTCACCTGATTTCGGAAGCTAAGCAGGGTCAGGCCTGGCTAGTACTAGCAAGCCACTCCAGTATTCCTGTGAAGAAAAACTCCATGGACATGGAGTCAAGAAAGTCAGTCACGACTGTAATGACACAACAACAACTTACAACAACAACACATATGGTAAAGTTTTGCAAACAAATTGAGAGTTGGGTGTTTCACCAATATTATAGCAGTCATGTGGCTATGTTGGAATATAAAGAATTAGCCTTGTGTGATCCTTCCACACAATGGTGGCATTCTCTTAGAGGCTAGCTACATATTTGGTTGTACATCTTATAGACCAGCTATAGATTTGTCCATAAATGTGTCAGAGTTCTATGTTGCCTCCGGAGTGGTGAAATCGGCGTAGAGCAGCAATACTTGAACCTTTTTCTTTGTATTGTTTCTATGGCTCAGTAACCCCTTCTTTACCATTCAGTGGCTTGTCTATATTCATTTTCTGAATCCTTGAAGATGGAAATCCCTTTGGGGGATTTGGACTAGAGAAATGGAAAGTTATATCTCCGTATTTATCCCATTGTTTTTCTGCTCCAGATTCTTAGCCTGCTTCATGAAGCAGTCCTGGCTTAATGAAAAAAGCAGTGCATTTTTAATTGTGCTATCATGTTATATTTGGTTATAGTTCCTTTTCACATACAAGCTAGGCAATTTAATTTTGGACCGGTAGAAATAAGAATGGAAATTAAAAATGGAGTGGTAGAAATAAAGACCTTACAACGGCAGGGGGAAATGTCACCTATCTCTTTCTGAAACATTTATTTTCGTTCTTCAAATAACAAGAGTAACAACAACTGTCAGTGAATACTAATTCAAAACCATTTCATTTATAATCCAGTAATGAATTTGAGCAATGATGCCATGTCACATTCACCATTAATATGAACACTCTCACAAGGTTCAGTAATCATGGGGTTGTAAATATACTGCTCTGATCATAGGCTTTGATGTAGGAACATGTATGGCCATCTGTTAAGATGGCTATGTCTGTCAATCTGCCTGTTTTATCTACTGGTCAGTCTGCTGAATTTCAGAGGATATAATTCAGCCTGCATGGAGGTCCTCAGAACTACAGCAAAACCATAATGGCACTTCTTGCTTTTTTACATCTGATTAGACATACCACTGACAGCTCTGTGGCTACTCATAAGAAAATGGAGTCTGCCTGCATTTATCCCTCTCTCCTTTGTCTTGGAAGGGCTGGGTCTGCCACCAGCCGCTGCAGTGGCAGAGCCTCTTTGGCCTCCGCAGGCAAAATACCACAAGACACAATTTTGCATCATTGCAAGACATGACGAGAGAGGGGTGAAGAGGGCCCTATATAGCAGGGCTCCTCACATCCATGGGGCTCTTTCCAGGAAGATCGCCCCCCCACCCGCCCACCCTCTTTTAGTTACTAGTGTGAGATTACCTAGTCCCCTTAGAGGGCTGGATAGGAATTTTTTTGCCCTGTGTTCGAGATTGGCAGAGAGAGGGCAAGGATTTTCACCTATCCCAGACTGGCACCAGTGGTGCATCATTGGAGGCTAGGTCAAGGGCATTGGTCACACTGGAGGGTAATGGGAGAGAATAGAAGCATTTGGTGAGTCCCAAACAGATAATAAGTTTTACCCCTTCCAACCCTGTGGCGCTGCTGATCAGGAGATCACAGAGTCTGGGGGGAGGAGGCTTTGGAAATCCTCCTGCCAGTCAGGTGATGGCACCTTAGAGACTGGGGGTGGTATAGCATTTGCCAGCTGAGAGGGGGCGCTGTCTGGGGGACTGCATCCCTGAGGGGCAAGGGACTCATCCAGATATACAGTGCTGTTGGAGGGAGGTCTGGGGGTGACCTCTTGGGCACAACTGGTTCCCTGTACTATGGGAGCCCCCTTGTGGTGGTAACTTGCTATATGTTAATGGTTAAATAAAGTGTGGCCCGAGTTAAACCCCATTAAGTGCATCTCACCTCTCCATTTTGTCTTGAGAGGGCAAAACCTACACAGTCATACATATAAGTTGTGATGGATATTAGTTGAATACTGATCTTGTAATTTGTGCTAATATCAATTACAAGGAGTATTTTAATTAGTGTTATCAACAACATATTCAACAATATTATTCTTCCCTTTCCCTTTCTACTGAGAACAAGAATAAACCAGTAATCAGAGCTCGAAAGAGTTTTCTAAAACATGGCCCAATGATTTGTCACCATTCCAATCATGGAAAAACTGAAACCATATAATTAGAAAACCCAATTCACCTTCCAAGACCGCATTTCTTAAGGTGGGCACCCTGAGAGAGTCCAAGATAACATATACTAGAAACCTGGTATTTTCGGCAGTGACCTCTTCATTGTGGCATGGCCTTCCACTGGAGGTATATCAGGCTGCCTTCCTTGGCCTCTTCAGAAAACTGGGTAAGGCAAAACTTTACAAAGAAGCCTTCAGAAATGATCTTCCACTAGGGAATAATTATGGACCTATATTAGATTGTTGCCAATTTTTCCCTCTTCCCCCCTCTTTTTTGTTTTAATGATTTGTTATACTGTGTTATATTGTGTTACTGATTTTGTGTTGTCTTCTGGGTTGATTGTCTGTTGTCTATGTTGTGTTTGTTTACTGCCCGCCAGAGCAGTGCTTTGTCATTGAGACTGAGTCAGATGGGGGGGGGGGGAGAGATGAAATAAAAACAAATAATGGTTTTAATTTAAAAGAACATTATTATCTAATCCTGAACTCACTGGCATTATCTTCCATAAGTCATTTCACACTGTTGTGTGGAAATGTGTGGAACATGTAGACAACCGGATAAAGATTTACAGCAGTTTGACAGAAAAGACACCATGGAAGAGCTTCAACTTGCTTAGCAAGTTGAATTGGCAGCTTACGCATGAATGGTAAAATGCCTTCATTAAACCATGCCAGTGATTTCATATGTGCCTAAGTTAAATTGTGAAATGCACCGTGACAAATTGCCAATAACTAAGAATACATTGGTTGCATTTTTGAACATGCCCTTAGTTAACCCCATTTGTTGTTATGAATTATAAATTTTAACTATGCAACCATAAGTCACCATTAGGATTCTGACAAGTTAATGTTGTGTGGCTCAGAATCCCATAAAAGGGGATTTACAGAAACATCCAATGCAAGGAGTAAAGCTTATGTTAACATGCTGGTGGTCACATATGCAATATCTTTAGTGAGAAAAAGAAGGGAAAAGGACTACCATGTCCTGTACCACCTGGTCTTGCTACAGGAAGGGGGAAATGATCCAAAAATACAAAAACATACAAAAGGTCAAAGTAGCATAAGGACGTAAGACCTGTCCCCCATTCTGCTTTAACAGAAGGCCTTGCACCATTCACACTTATGCTACCAATTAAACTTGCTTAGCAAAGGAAGAGGCTTTCTGTAAATGTTCTATTTTAGCCTTTTCCACATAAAAAGAATATGGAAGCCAGTTGAAATAAATATGCATGTCACCTGTTACTATTACTAACTGCTTCAAGTTTGGCCATTGCTGGTCACAAATAATTCCTTAGCAATTAAAATAATGTGGCACCCAATCATTTACCAGAAAGATTACCTTCATCTCCTTTCCTATCCTTCAGTTTAATAGGTTGCAACTTGTTGTTATAGAGTAATTAATAGTTCAGTACATCATTTGACTTGCAACCTGTAAGCATCCTTTTAATCTAGTAGTGGGCAATGTCATTATTTTCTGTAGGCATCAGTGACCTTGGGTCTCCATACATTTGTCCAAATAATGCTATTATTTACTGTGTCCACTCAGCCTGCCTTTGACTAATAGCTGGCTTTTTCCTTCTGTTAGTTCCTGTGCCTTCTCCCATCACCAAACTATCCAGATTTGGGGAAAGAATACACAATGTTCTCCATCAATCAGGAGTTAACAGAAGCCTCTAGTTCTTATTTCAAAGATCTCTCTACCCTCACTGACACACCACCCATCAGAAACAGATCTGGTACTTCAATTCTACAAGGAAGGTGCAAGACTTGTTACATGTTCTCTTGAAAGACTGATATATCAAAAGTGTGGCATTAAAATCTAGGTCTATTTTAGCCAATCTCTTCTCTCTTTGTAGAAATGATTAAATCCACACAGATTTATGTATCAAGTCTATTTATGTATTCTGCCAAGGCAACCACAGGGCAGAGTCCTGGATACCCACAACCTGGTATTGTTGGAGAAAATCAGAAAGAATAAAAAAGATGTTTTGGGTGGGGAAAGGAAGATCAAAACTACCCTGCAATACCAGGAAGACTGAACTAGCAACAAAGCTGTAGGAAATCAGTGCCTGAATTACCAGAAAAATCCAACCCAACACTACTGAGTAGAGATGGGCACGACTAGGGAAAATGATGTTTTCGAGTTGTCGTGTGTCTGAGGCAGTCCGTTTCGGCTCGTTTCTGTTTTTCGCGAAATTTCGCAAAAATTAGTCGGTTCGTTTTTTCATTTTTTCATTTTCGTTAGTACTGGTTTGGGGGGTAGCGGGCTCCTGGAGGGAGCTGCAGGAGTCAGCCAGAGCCACAAGTGACGGACTGGCAGACTCTTTGCGCCCGCTGTGTCTCACGTACTTGCATGTAGTGCAATGCAAGTAGATCTGGCTTAGGGTTAAGACGGGGTAGCACAAGGGCTAGGGTTAGGCTAGTTACGGGTGAGGTTAGGGTGAGTATTGGGGTGCACCTCTGGGTCTCTGACCCACTGGGTGAGGCTTAGGCTTAGGGTTCGGGTTTGGGCTACGATTAGTGGGCTGTTTATGCCCGATTGGCACATCCCAGAAGTTTCTGTGGTCAACCTGGCCAAGTGGCCATGCGATTGGTGGAAAATTTGCATGGTCCACTCCCATGGGCGAGCCCATCATTGCAAATGTGCAGGTGTAAAAAAATAAAATAAAATAAAATAAAATAAAATAAATAAAATAAAATAAAATCAACGGAGACTTTTTTTTGCAAGAAAAACCCACTGCTGCTACTGTAAAAATTCAAGCATTTAAAATAGCTAATTTTTGCATGTTTCTGTGGTGCTTTGGTGGGGTTTTGGGCAACGATTTCAAAAAAATATTGCGGTCGCCATTTTGGATCCCCGCACTGCATGGCAAATGGATGCGCCCTCCCAGCCTGGTACAATCAGCAACACCTGGCCATGCGATTGGTGGAATGGCTCCAAAACTTTGCATGGTCCACTCCCATGGGTGAGCCCATCATTGCGAATGCGCAGGTGTAAAAAAATAAAATAAAATAAAATAAAATAAAATCAACTGAGACTTTTTTTTGCAAGAAAAACCCACTGCTGCTACTGTAAAAATTCAAGCATTTAAAATAGCTAATTTTTGCATGTTTCTGTGGTGCTTTGGTGGGGTTTTGGGCAAATTTCAAAAAAATATTGCGGTCACCATTTTGGATCCCCCGCACTGCATGGCAAATGGATGCGCCCTCCCAGCCTGGTACCAGCAGCGCAGCAGTAGCAATAGCCAAGGAGAGGGGGGCGGGGAAACCCCCCCAAATAAAACACCCTTCTGGCCTGGTAGGTGCCCTCAGACAGTTTTCGCCTACTTTTAGGGCCGGGAATCGGGTTTTTTTTTAACTTTTAAAAACTTTTTTCTGTGCCGCTTGGCATTGCGCGATCCGCGATGCAAGTAACGAGCACGACAAATCAGACCAAATTGTTTTAAAACGGATACGAGTAAGCTTGAACGGAACGGAAACGGGAATACCGCTAAGTCGTGCCCATCTCTACTACTGAGGTAGTGTCTCTTGAGCAAAGTTCTCCAGGCTGTAACAGCCACTCTCCAGGGGTGTTTTCTTTGCCCTTTGTAGCAAGGGGCTTCCACTGTTGTAGCATATGGATCTGGCTTGACTTGTCGGCCTAGTTTTTTTAAAGACTTACTTCAATAGGACTGAATGTGCATGTGTGCAGTTGAATGGCTGCATTCCTGTGGTTCAGTCTGAACTTCAGTGCAATTGGGAGCCACTGCACCATAAAGCAGTATGAGAAATCTGTTGAAACACCCACGAGCCATTTGAGGGAGTTAATTCATTTGGTAATTATCAGCTGGAGAAGGTTTAAAAGGTTAGGCAAAATACAAGGAAAATTCCTTGGACGGTCATTACGCAATGATTATTAATCACAATGTGCTATTTAATGTAATTATGCAAAGTTTTTTTAAAAAAATATGGAACATTGAAATTTCTTGTAATCATTTTGGGAAATAAAAATCTGGCTGCTCAGTTTTCTAGCAGGAGATGCAATTACTGGAGCCTATAAAGCAGAAGGTAAAATTGCAAAAATAAAATATTTTTAAATATTAAATATTTAATGGATCCAATAACCTTTGGCATACCAGAAGAAGAGATATAGCATCACAAGATACATCTCCTGGCATTTTAAAAGCATACCATTAATTTCTCACCTTTCATCAGATATTTTTATTTATTTATTTATTTATTTGTTTGTTTGTTTGTTTGTTTATTTGTTTATTTATTTATTTATTTATTTATTTTCATACCACCCATCATCCCGTGGAACTCTGGGTGGTTTATAGCAGGCATATTAATATCAATTAAAAACACATATCAGACATATAGTACAAAAGAAAAAGGAATAGAATAATCAGCCAAGATGGCAACTTATGTCCCCCCCCCCAAAAAAAAGGTTGCCAAATTCCTCTCTAAAAAGCAAGGTCTTGAGAGCTTTTTTGAAGGCTGGCAGGGGCTGTGCAAGGCGAATCTCACTTGGCAGTTTGTTCCAAAGTGTAAGGCTGGCTACAGAGAAGGCCCAGTTTCAAGTGATCGATTTCCGGGCCTCTCTGGGAGTGGCCACCCGAAGTGAGAGCACCTGCAACATTCTGGTGTGTTGGGTCTCAATTGGCCTCCGGAAGATCCATTCTGTCAGGTACTCAGGTCCTAAGCCATGGACGGTTTTGTAAGTCAAAACCAGTACCTTGAACCTTATTCAGAACACAAGGGGCAACCAATTTAAATGAACCAGAACTGGGGTGGTGCAGTCATATCTGTCCGCACCAACAACCAATCTGGCTACTGCATTTTGTACCCACTGTAATCTCTGAATAAGAGTCAAGGGCAACCCCACATAGAGAGCATTGCAATAATCTATCCTTGATATCACAAGTGCCTGCACAACTGTTCTCAATGAGGCCTCATCCAGGTACTTGAGGATCTGGATGATCTGCCGGAGGTGGAAAAAGACAAACTTGGAGACGGCCATCAACTGGGCTTCCAGGGATAAGGCCAGATCCAAGGCAATGCCCAAATTCCTCACTCTATCTCCCAGCTCCCCCTGACTGGGGAGAGGGCCACTGTACCTGGCAGAGGATACCCAGAAGAACAAAACATTTTTATAAATGATAGCTCTTATATGAGCCACTATTCTGCTGCACTTAATAACTTGGGTATTAGAATACAAACAGTGGTATGAGTCACAACTAATGGCCTTGCTGGAAGCCTGCTCCCTGCTGATGGCTGTGAAAGTAGGGGAGGTTTTTCTGTTTGTCTGTGCTGAGGGGCAAAACATTTAGATCTTTTTAGTGTTTAATATTGTGTCTTTAATGAACTAAGCCACCTTGGGTGCTTTTTCAGGAGAAAAGTGGGGTAGAAATAATAAAATAAAGACAAAATGTGGACTGCCTCTTGCTAAAATGTGTGTGGTTATCAACTACTTTGATCACAAGAAAAAACTTGTGGCAGGTTCTTCGGGGCTTAATTCAAGGGAGTGCTCTATGTACTGGTGCAGGATAATCTCCAGGGGTTCTTGCTAAACAACCCAACTGCCTATTGTTGGAAAACAAAGACCAGAAAAAATATTTTCATTCTTATTCAATCTTTTTGTTTTGCAGTGAGAACACACAACATTATGTTGTCTGAGGCAAAGAGCGGGATAGCAGCTCTCTTTTCCCAAGCATAAAAGCCTGCAGAACTAGCAGTTGGATCTTTATTGGACTCTGTTTATGAGGCAGCATCTTTGACTGCATATAACAGTGTTGGGTAATCTATGGCACGGGTGCCAAAGGTGGCACACAGAGCCCTTCCTCACAGCTGTACAAAATAATACAGGGCATGAGTAAAGTGGATAGAGGGACACTCTTCTCCCTCTCACAAAATACCAGAACTAGGGGACATACACTCAAATTGAGGGCTGGGAGAGTAAGAACAGACAAGAAAAATATTGTTTCACCCAGTGTGTTGTTAGTCTGTGGAATTCCCTGCCACAGGATGTGGTGATGGCTCTCTTCACAGAGCCATTTTGACAGTCTCGAAGCATTTCTGTGCACAGAGCTGGGCAAAGGGGAAGCAGTGGTTTGTGGGCTCCATTGTAGCCTGTTTACTCTCCAGCCACACTGCTTTGGGGATGCGCAGAGTGGCATGGCTGGAGAGTAAACCGGGGCTACAAAGGAGCCTACAAACTGCTACTTCCCCTTCACCTGGCTCTCTTCATGGAGCCATTTCGAGAGCACCAAAAGGTTCTCCGTGAAAAGAGCCAAGAGAAGCAGAGGCAGTGGTTTTCAGGCTCCTTCATAGCCCAAGTTTACTTTCCAGCCATGCCACTTTTGGGATGCCCAGAGTGGTGTGGCTGTAGAATAAACTGGGGCTATGAATGAGCCCACAAGGTGCCACCACTCCCCCTGGCTTTCCTGATGGTGTACCACACCATCCAACTCTCTGTCCAGGGCAGAGAGGCGTATGAGGTGCTACCCTTCGGGAAAGTGAGGATCAAAAAGCAGTTTTGTGAATTTCTTGCGGCCACATCAAAGGTGCTTTGCCGTGGGAAATTCAAAAGGTTTTTCTTCAATCCCTGCTTTCCCGAAGGGCAGCACCTGAAGCATTTGTAACCCAGGGTATCACTATATTCAGGTTAAATTGCCATATTGGCTTTTTGCAACAACAACAAAAAAAGTGGGTTTTGAACCACAGTTTGGGCATTCAGCCTCTAAATGGTTTGCCATCACTGGCATATAAGATAGCAGTTCAGCTTGAGAATCATAATGCAGGCTGTGTAGAACACAGTTCTATCCTTCTACATTTTGTCTTCCAGCATCTGGAGCTTCAGACGACTGCCTCAATTTGCCCAATAATGGAGTCGGCTCTTCTACACTAATCTGTGCATGTTTAACTAACTGACAGCAGATTGCAATGGTATGGTCCTGAATATTAATAGAATATGTACTTCACACTCAGAGGCAAATTATTTGGCTTATTGTTGTTATTACAATTGTTGTTTATTCAATTATATGATTCTAAGTATATTTCCAGACCATGTTTATCCAGGAGCGATAGAGCAGCTCTTCTGTTTTGTTTTGTTTTTCCATTGTCCCTCAGAGGTCACTGTTTCAGAACAAACAGCACATAGATAAATGTTCTGCAGAAAACTGTCTTGTCTTGATTGTGCATTTCCCTGTTGGCTACTGTGCCTTATCTTTTCTCTTGAGTTGTCACATTCTATTGCTTTGGGTATGATATATATTCTAATTGACAGTGAGAAATAAGCATTGCAGTCTTCTTGAAATGGCTCTTTATGGCCATTGTGGATAGAATCCATTACTTGAGGATGCATCATTTAGTTGCTAGCATATGAATAATTTATAATGGACATAATTCCTTTTTATGGGTCCTATTCATTAGGGAAAATTCAGTAGGAAAACACACTCTTTCACTGTTATTTGCCTTGAGGGTGGACTGGGCAGTCCTTATTCCATCTAGGAGTAAGCAAGGCTTAAAGATTATTCTCCCAAAGCTTTTTAGGGGTTACATCCTTAATTAAAATAAGCAAAGGTACACCACAAAACATATGCATTTGAAGAATAAAATACAAGTCACTGTGCGATCAAAAAGACACTTCAGTATTTGAAACTCTCTTTTCTAAATATTTCTTGCAACCCTTCCAAATGATCCCAGAATAATAATTGCATGCCACCAAATCATTTCTGACTTGCGGCAATCCTTTCAGGGTTTTTTTAAATAACACAATGCATAAAAGTGATATGCCATTCCCTATTTGGGGTACTGTGCAGCTTGGCATGCACAAACTCCCAACCTCTGGCTCTGCGACTGAATGAATTACTTTTAAAAAGGTAAAGGTTCCCCCTGCACATGTGTGCTACTCGTGTCTGACTCTAGGGGCAGTGCTCATTTCCATTTACAAGCCAAAGAGCCAGTGTTGTGCAAGTTCGTGGCCATGTGGCTGAACACATTTCTGTGCACAGAACACTGTTTACCTTCCTGCTTTTTACGGCGGTACCTATTTATCTACTTGCATTTACATGCTTTTGAACAAAACAAAATGAAATTAAGACTGAAACAAAACAAAACGAAATGAAACACTATATTTCTGTTTCGTGCCCATCTCTGTTAGTATCTATTTATTCCTGTTGAAGAATGAGGGACTAATTCAGATGGCCTGCTCTCAGAGATGTAGAGAATACAGTGGATTCCTCAATGCCTTGGGGAATTTCATAGCAGCTACAGCAAATAATCTTGTTGAAGATCCACCCAGTCTTGGTGTGGAATGGCACATTGTGACAGACCATTGACACATTTACTCCTGAAGAGTGGACCTCCAAGCAATGAAACAGAAAAGATAATGGCTAGACTACCCAACAATGTGAGACAAATCAAGCAAGCCTAAGGTTACACAATCATGCCTACTACATGACCATACTTTGCAGTCTCCATCACATCCCCAGGACATTGTCCATCAGAGCTTTTCAGGTGGAAGGAGGAATTTTAGCATCAGCCTCAGCAAATGCAGTGATGCCTCAGTTTATGGATGTCTGCTGTGCTAATTTTGCAAAGCAACCTGAGGATAAAATTTGATGACCTTCATAATGATTGAAATACTGCTCTTCAGGAAAGACCAAGTCAAGTTTCCAGTATCTTGCCCAGTTTTTGTGGCATCTGCTTTGCCTTCTGTGGCTTCAGGCAAGATGATATCGCACTTCACTCTAGCACATATTTTCTTCACTCTTGCCTCTCAAGATTTATGTAGATAAGCATACATTTTTAATCAGTGGTGCAACCACAGTTGAAGAGAAGAAGGAAAAAAACCTCACTGATACCATTTGTTTCCCTGATGGCTGACTTAGGAAGTTAGGTTGAGACTATGCTACTGGGAAGATGCCAGGCAGGAAGATTCACCCAGCATATTTGATCTTCCTGGATTTCATCCACACCAAGGCATCAGGGTAGTGTGGTTAAGTGGTTAGGGTGGAGCCCCTGGCCCATGGTCCCTTGACATTGCTTTTTGTGGTACACCAGGCCTCACTGTCAGCATGCTATGGGAATTTACTGAAAATATAGCATTTAAACTTTATAATCCCACATCTTTGGCTGGTTTTGAACTCAGTATGTATGTTTTGGAGATTCTCAATCATCCAGGTGAGGTTATCCAGGAGTTGAATCATGGCAACTGGACTTCTTTTCTTGTGAGATCGAAATGTTTCACTACTCATCCAAGTAGCTTCTGCTTCAAACTGAAGAAGCTACTTGGATGAGTACCAAAAATTTTGATCCCACAAGAAAATAGGTCTTCGGGGTGTAGTTTCATTGTGATTTCATCAGAATATTTTATCATTTTATAGCAGTGCTGTAAACTGTTTGAGGAGTTGTACAAATAAGAATCTGTAAAATAAATATTTTAAATAAATATACAAACAAACAAATACCTGTAGAATAGGACACCTAGGATTACACTCACAATGAGTATTTCCTAAATCAGTGTTTTTCAACCACTGTTCCGCGGCACACTTGTGTGCCGCGGGATGTTGCCTGGTGTGCCATGGGAAAAATGTTTGACCCCACCCTCGGCCAGCAGGTGTGCCACGCTCCTCAGGGGGACACCCTCCACTTTTTAAAATCTCTCTGCCTTTTTATTTTTAAAAGCCCCTTTGGCTGCTTCCCTCCCTCCTAAGGACGGAAGGAGCCAAAGTTTGGTGCGCGCAGCGGGGGTCGGGGTGGTGGTGGTGGTTGCAGCAGCAGCAGCAGCGGCGGCGGGAAAAGTGGCTTCTTGGCCGGGCGGGGGGGCGGATGGTGCCGGCCACGCCTGTGGCGCCCAGAGTGAGCCCACCACAAGTTTGGGGCTTGCCCGATCGTGACCGGCACCGGTGGAGTGGAGGTCGCCCACAGTGATGTGCAAAGGAGGAGGAGGAGGGCTGAGGAGGAGCATAGACGAGGTGTGTGTGTATCTCTCTCTCTCTCTCTCTCCTTCCCCCTTTCTCTCCTCTTTTCCTCTACATTTTTTCCGCCCCTTCCAAACGTTCACAGGAAGCACAGGGGAAAGCGATCCAAAGTTGAAAGGTGAGCCTCTCTCTCTCTCTTTTTTTTTTTAAAAATCTCTCTCCCTTTTTATTTTTAAAAGCCCCTTTGGCTGCTTCCCTCCCTCCTAAGGACAGAAGGAGCAGGAATTTGGCGCGCGCAATGGTGGTCGGGGTGGTGGTGGTGGTGGTGGTGGTTGCAGCAGCAGCAGCGGCGGCGGCGGCGGGAAAGGTGGCTTCTTGGCCGGGCGGGGGGGCGATGGTGCCGGCAGCGCGTGTGGCACCCAGAGTGAGCCCGCCGCGAGTTTGGGGCTTGCCCGATCGCGACCGGCACCGGTGGAGTGGAGTTCGCCCGCAGTGCCGTGCAAAGGAGGAGGAGGGCTGAGGAGGAGCATAGGCGAAGTGTGTGTGTATCTCTCTCTCTCTCTCTCTCTCTCTCTCTCTCTCTCTCTCTCTCTGGAGTGGGAGGGGCAGGGTCCTTTTTAATTGGCATTAACGCTTCCCTTCCAAGACACTGGGGGTGTTGGGGGTATACGGGCGGCTGCCTGGGACATCATGCTCGGGGATGGGTGGCCGGAGTGAGCAACCAGAGGAGGAGCGGGTTTGATCGAAAGCAGGAAGAGAGTAAGTCGGGTTGCAAGGCAAGGGAGACTTGGGTGTGAGTGGGGGGCGGGGGGGAGAGAGAGACCCGCCAGCCTCTCCCCCCGCCAGCCAGCAGCTGTCAGGTTGCGAGGCCTTTTTAACGAGCTGGAAAAAAGGCGGCGTTGCGCGTGTGTTTGTAGGGGGGGGAATTTGGCATTTTAACATTTTCTAATGGTGGTGTGCCTCGTGATTTTTTTCAAGAAACAAGTGTGCCTTTGCCCAAAAAAGGTTGAAAAACACTGTCCTAAATAATAATATGCTGTTGTATTCACAATATGGGTGAATCATCTGTAAAGCAACTGTGGTTGTGTAACCCTACATCAGGGAGCACAAGGCAAGCCAAAGCTTTTGAAATGTCGAATAAAGTGAGCTTTATATTCTACATTTGTGGCTTATTAGAGAAAAGAGAAATGTGTGTGCTGCGTTCAAGCATAGAAAATTAACTTTAAATACAAGCCATCCTCCAGACATATTTTCAGCCTTTTTCTTAGTACTTGTAGAAAAATATTGTGCATACCTGAATGAAAAGGAGTGCCAGAAAGCTGTGCAGAACCTTGCTAATAGTTCCCACAAAATATTAATAGCCCTGTAGAAACTGAATCAGTACATAAAGTTCAGCCAACAACACAAGACAGAAAATGTATTGTGTTTTTTTCTGGTTTGTTGGCATATAGTTCAAATATTACTTTTTTTCATTGTAACTCGCAGTATCCTCAGGTAAATTCTGGAAGGTGTAGTTGAAAATGTAGCATCTGCAAGCTCTGCATTGTATTTCCCACTCCATATGGAGGCCAACAGTGTATATTTGTAAACAGATGCTCTAATATTTGAAATGCTGTTAATGGTTGTAAGTTGTAACCCATCAGCATGCAATTCAGAAATACTAAACTGGTCAAACTGCTGTAACTTTGCCAGCACAGCCAGTGGATAGATGACAAGAGGGACATTTCCCTTGAAACTCTTGCAAAAACGTGGTCCTAGTTTTTTGAGATTATATGTGTTATCTGCAAAACAGGGGAAATGATTTGTAATTGAATTAATATATGGGAAAGAATAATGGAGAGCTTACTGAGTTACTTTAACTTATAAAACTAGTAAGAGAAGGGGAAAATTGTATCTGTCTAAACTATGATGCTGCACTGTTTGGTTATTGTTCTGTTTTCTCTCTTTGAATTTGTGCACCACCTTGAGTTGCCTCTGTGCAAGCAGGTGGTATATACATTTCAACTAAACTAAACTAAACTTTTTATTTTGGTGAGATGCCCAATTTCATCCATACTATGTGACAGTTCATCTTGGATCATTATTTGCTCTTAGAATTTTATGATGACAAATATCTTCTAGAGCGATGCAGTGAATGCTCCAATAAACCACAGTCTGACATTTTCTCTTTTATCTCAGAAACAGAGAGCCAGGCCCTTTCCGGCACCAAATTATTGTCATTCAGACTACAAATAATACCAGGACTGTATTTTCCCATAGTAAATGTAAAAAACAACCAGAACCTAATGAGCTAAGTGGTATGATGATGTTATCATATCCATTGTATGGTCTTTTAGCAGCATGGGCCACACACTGAAGAAGCCTTGAAGATGCTGTTGAAGGTCTAATGCATCATAAGTGCCAGGAAATATGTCACTATCTAAAATTTACTATGGCAGAAGTGTGTTTCTTCTTCTCAAAGGCCCACTTTCTGCTTTGTAAATCTTCATGGGGGGGGGAGCCTGTCATACATCTAAATACTGCAGTATTGTGAAGATGGGGTGGACAACTTCTAGAAGTCTGGAGGCCAGCATGTCCCTCTTGTACTTTGGAGGGCTATTTGAACCAGCAGTGTGACCAGGTTCTCCACTTTCAGGAAAAAATATTAACTCAAAATCCCTCAAAAGAACTGTAGAATAATGGAGTTGGACATGGCAACTCCAGGACACCCTGGAGTCCAACCCTAGACTCAATGCAAGAATCCAAATCAAAGCATATCTAGCAGAAGGTTATCTAATTTTCTCTTGAATGCCTCCAGCATTGGCCCTCTCACCATACCCTGAGGTAACTGGTTCTGTCACCATGCTGCTCTAACAGTTAGGAGCATTTTTCCTGATATTCAACTGAAATCTGGCTTCCTGTAACTTGAACCCATTGTTGCGTGTTCTGCATTTTGGGATGACTAAGAACAGATCCTTCTCCTTCTCTGTATCTTACCTGTAGTGAGCCATTGTGAGTCCCCAGTGGACAGAAGAGAGATAGATTCAATTAATTATTCCTTCAAGCATTTCAATTTTTTTTCTTTTGCATGGGTCATTCCATTACATTTTGGCTTCCCCTGAAAAAGAACTGTAGGCACAAATGTTTAAAAATATATGGAAACTAAACTTAAGTTGCACCTTTTGTAACCTTTTAGATATAAAAGTCACAGACAAGAATTTAAATCATATTTCAACTTAAAAATAAAGGAACCTATATCCTTAAGAAGTACATTTTAATAGCATGAGAAAATATCAAACTTATTATCAAGTAAAAAAAGCATTTCTTAGCTCTTAAGCATATTACTAGACACATGAAAAATTATTCTCTGTGCTCACCAGCTAAACTAATTTCAATCTCAACATGGACAATCCATGTGGATTGTCTGCAGCTCTTTGGGTACCTGATAGTTGTCAGTATCTGAGAACCCCAACTTACGAAATTAATCTGTTCCGAGCACATGCTCGTAAATCAGTTAGCTCATAAATTGGGAAGCGGTTTCCCATAGGAGTGCATTGAAAGTCAATTAATGCATTCTGGAGGGATAGATTTCAATGCATTCCTATGACAAACCGCTTTTAACAACCCACGGCTTCCACCACCACCACTGGGCGCGTTGGGGGAGAGAAGTGGTGGGGGGAGTTTTCCCCCATCCCAGAACTGATCAGCTGGTGGGTGGGGCTTAGGAGAGGGAGGGAAAGCCCAGGGTGCTTTTTAAATGGAAACAGGGACTGAACAAGGACAAAATCATGTGACCGCGAACAATGTTGTCACGGTACAAACGTAATTACGGAACAAGGTAGGACGTGAAGTAACCGCCATAGAGTTAATTAACTGTGAATCCTCCACACCTGGGAAAAAACGGGTAGAACTATTAGCCAAGACTTACGAAGATTGTATCCTACCTAAAATCACTAATGTCCCCTATTCCCAAAACCACTTGTGAGTAAACAGATTTTATTTCATTGTGCCACTAGATTCCTTCCCTCTGGGACTGTAGACAATAACTCAGTACAGCACTCTTGTGGACAGCCCTAATTGCAGGCTGCCTGCTGGACTCTGCCTTCTGCACCATAATCTGTTTATTTAGCAGTCATGGATCGGCTTGCTTGGCAGAGATCCAGGACAACCTTAATAATGTGACATGTAACCTCCCTTCCCATCCCACATGCCTCTGTTATAATTAATACTGCATTGGCATAATGTGTTACCAGCTGTTTATTAAATGCCATATTTTACCTTGTTTTCATGGTATTAAAAATCATGCCGCAGTCTGTGCTTCCAAGCTGCTACTTTTATTCAACCATATGAATACTGCTTGAAATGAGAGAAATTAAATGTATAGTTGACTTTTTATTTGTAGTGTTTTGTGCACAAAAGTTGTAATGCCAAAATTGAATGCAAATATTTGTGTTAAGTGATCATATTTTCTAAATACTAACTGGCCATTTACAAAGCACCTCTTATTTTGTAAGTATGAAAATTCTCATATTGAAAAATGCAAAAAGCTAGTTTTCTATAAGTGTTTTTACTGGAGTAGCTGCCGTCTTTGTGAGCTTTAGACCCAAAGCCAATTGGTAGCTCTGAGTAGGGTAGAACCATTGATTCAACTGGTCTTTAGATCTATAAATACTTATTATCTTAGTTTGGATCTAACAATAGGATTTATTCCAACATTGATAGAATTTTTGAAGCATATCTTCATTTCCAAGACCCAGTAAAGCACAACTTCCACCTTGTACATTAAAATTTGATCCCTCCGTGATCCTTCTGTGTAGTTCTCTTAGATATGGCAGAAGTCAAGTATATTTCTGTTTTTATACCTTTGCTTAGCAGGCAGAGGGCATTCCATACAGAATGGAACATCATGTCATTTACCACACCCAGATTGTGTTATCTGAATATACAGAGGAAGCTGATGCTTGTGGTTCCACCCCACTGTACATAGCACCTACACATTTGTCTGTGTATGTAGAGTGGCATGCATATGTTTTCTGCTTCAGAGGGGTTGCACATGATGATCCTTATTCCTTTTCTACTCCTAAAATTCTATGATTCTATGAAGTAGAAGAGACCCATTGAATCAGTGGACCTTGCATACTTGTTATTTTAACAAGACCTATTCTTGGTCCCCAGGTTTTAGTCATGTCAATTATGCATGCATGGCCCAAAAAGTCAAGCTGTGAATTCTGTATCTATTATCTTACTATTTCAGACACAGAAATTAAAAGCCAGAGTGGCTGGTTGGTATGATCATTGCCATGACTACCACTGGGCACAAAATACTAGAAGACGTTCGCATTTGCATCTGTATTCTCCAAAACCACAATATGAACAGTGGACCAGTCAGTGTCAAATTTACTTCCTGAATTTGTTGAATGGATGTCTTAAAAAACAAGTAAAGGCTAGATAGTTTATATGTGTAATATGCTTTCTTGCAGATGTTAACTAAAAATGTAAGTTGACACAAAAGCTAGTCTGCACCCAACCTAATAGTGTCTGTATATTATCTGATGCAGCAACAGCTTAATCAGACAAAGCTAAGAAATCACACTTTTATCCCCAGCCAAGCAGGAATGAGGTTTTCATTATCTACCTTTTGCTAAGATCTTGGCTACCTGCAGGCTTCCCCCTATGAGAAAGTGTCTTCATTTTACACAGCCTCACAAGTTATGTTCCCTATTCAGTTAGACTCAGATTAAACAGCCAAGAGATGAAATATCTTCTTGATCTCCTATAATATTTTTTTAAAATTTTAGAATGCAGAGGCAGAAGAAATATTGAGAAATACCATCAAAGGATATAACAGTAAGCAAGTATCAGCTGTTCCTATCATATAGTCAAAAGGATAATTATGTGAAGGCCATTAACAAAATGTGTGCACTAGGTGCTTCCAAATGTATATACTTGGTAATAGAGATGGGCACGACTAAAAAAAAATGGTGTTTCGTTTGTCGTTCGGTCGTTTAGGGGTCCGTTTCGGTTCGTTTTCGTTTTCATGACGTTTTTTGCAAAAAAATCATTTTCATTTCATTAGGTAATGAAACGAAAAAACAAAAACAAAAACAAAAAATTGCTGTTTCGTTAGCATTCTTTTTAGTTCAATGCATCTGCTGCAACAAAAATGAAAAACACGGCAAATTTGGTCATTTTGTTTTCATTTTCATTTTGTTTTGAAAAAAATTTTTTGTTTCGTTTTCATTGCATAACGAAAAGAAAAAACAAAAACAAAAATGAAAAATCGCTCATTTCGTGCCCATCTCTACTTGGTAAAGTCTGACTTTTAGCATAGATTAGAAAATATGAAGTTTGAAGGGTGCACATATCTCCACAATAACACGGTTAATCATCAGTGGTGCCTCTTCTGTAGAAAGCTGCTACCTTGGAGGAAAGTGGAAGAAACATAATTGCAACAAAAGATGAATAGAAGTAAATGCATGCTCATTTAGGGCAGTTCTAGTGAGGAAATAAAAGGGGATATAATGAGGACAGTGGATGCTCTCAATAGCAATGGTACCAAATGTTCTCTTCACATCTAATCCTTCACTTGATTTGTGAAGTCTGGCTTGAAATAAGTAAATCATGGCTCAGAAACAGTTATTGTTCCTGGCTGAAAATATTGTCATTATGTACACTGCAATACTGGTCAATAGAGAAGGGTCTTGTCTAATGGATCTGGACAAACTACAGATCCTTTGACTTTTCCACTCCCAAGTCTATCCATTAAAACATGGGAAACATCCAGGTTTATTCTTACAGATGTTGTAGGACCATGATTCAGTATGACATCACACCTTATGGCAAATAAGTATTCCTCCTCTTACACTGTTTGCACTGTTTCTATTACATAGATTTTTCAGTGCTGCATCCATGAGACATCAGATATATAAATGATGCCATGCTAACTTACAACTGACCACTCACAAAGCAAAAGCAGGCAAACTTGCCAAATGAAGATCTAGGGAAGTTTGTGTTAGAAAACATAGCCCTTGTCTCTTAAGGGAATGCTCCATGTATTATTAATTGTAATAGTAATACAATATAATGTAATATAATAGCTAGTTAATCTTTACTAAAACATTTTCACCAGCGAGAATCATATTAGTATTCATGCAAAATTTGTATAACTTGTCATGGCTAATTGTGGCTAATTGATAGGGTACTGGAAACATCTGCATCACATGACAGATCATGCAGCTAATTTGATAGCCAATATGTTCCCTTGGGTGTTTGAAATGTGGAACTGCACATGCTTGGAAGTAGAGATGGGCACAAAACAGAAAAATAACATTTAATTTTGTTTCATTTCATTTTGTGCCCACCACCATTTTGTTTTGTTTCTTATGATTCTTTTAAAATTGTATGATACAAAATTAAACCAAACAAAATAGCTCCCCTGGGTGCTAGAGGCACCAGATTTGGTGCCCAGGAGCCATTTTTAAAGGTCTCCTGCTGAGCTGTTATCAGCTGGACCCCTTTAAAACTGGCCCAGTTGGCACCAGTCGGCACCGGGTGATCCCCCTGGTGCCTACTGGGTCATTTTTAAAGGGGTCCAGCCCTTGACAGCTCAGCGGGAGCCCTCTGAAAATGGTTGGGTGGTCAGTTCCAGGCAATCGCACTGCCCATCCGACCATTTTCAGATGGCTCCTGCTGAGCCGTCAATGGCTGGACCCCTTTAAAACTGGCCCAGTTGGCACCAGGGGATCTTGGTTCTGACTGGGCCAGTTTTAAAAGAGTCCAGCCCATGACAGCTCGGCAGAAGCCCCCTGAAAATGGTCGGATGGCAGTTCCGGGTGATCGTGCTGCCCACCTGACTATTTTCAGAGGGCTCATTTCCAGCTGTCAATGACTGGAGCCCTTTAAACTGGCCCAGTTGGGACCATGGGATCCCCCTAGTGACAACTGGGCCAGTTTTATAGGGCTCCAGCCATTGATAGCTGGGCAGGAGCCCTCTGAAAATGGCTCCCCGACACCAAATACCATGCCTGTAGGATCCAGAAGAGTCACCCCCCCATCCACCTCCCAGCTGAGACAAGGCCAGAAGCTGGGCTGAGAGGAGGCACACAGAGCACTGGAGCAGCGGCATTGGCCTACCTCCTCCTCTTCCATCTCCTGGACTCCAGTGGTGGTGGCCACCCAGCAGGTAACAGACCCCTTTTACAGACAGAAAGAAATGGTTCATTTCAATGCATTTTGAAATCCATTTTGATTCATCTGTAACGAAATGCTGCTTCTTTGTTTTGTTTTGTTTCATTTTGTTACTTAATGAAATGACAAAACATCATTTTGCTTTTTGTTTCATGTCCATCCCTCCTTGGAACATATAATCTGACCTCACAAGCTGTTGTTTACTCATCACTCTAATGTATTGAGAAGGTAAAAACAACTGTAAAGCATGAGAAGGTTGAAGGGGGATGAACAGAAAAGAAATATTATTTGTGTATTTCACAATTAGTCTGAATGCTTTTCCATAAAACGATCAAAATGTTGCTTTGCCTCGCACCATTCTTCCCAAAATACCATCAAGCCCAACACCACTAAGTTCCATCCCTGAATTATATATCCAAAATGGCTTTGCTGAATTGGCTTTTTTACTGATGTATAATAAATAGTTCATAATGATAGCAGAGTCATCATCAAAATAACCACAGTAATTTTCAAAGTAGACTTCTGATTTGGAAGCACATCTTTTAAAAATGACTTGGAGCCATTTATTCACTTATTCATATATTTATAAAGATATCTAAGTACATAAATTTAATAACAAATAAGGTCGATAGAATGCCTTCCTTATCAGATTTAGAGATAAATGGCAACCTTCCAAACAGTGTGTCCTCTTGAAGAAATAAAATAATCTTTGCAAATTCATCTCCAGAGTACACTTAATATAATCTTCTTATTAGATCTTGTCATATGCTGCATATCCGCTTCACTAGTGAGTGACAGATTCTAAATCCAGTTGATGCTAAAATGTTTACATGTGAGTTTTATATGAACTTCACTCAATGCCCAAAGCGGGGGCAGGGGTGCTGTTTTGTAAGTTTTTCCTCCTGATGTTTCACCAGACTCTATGGCCAGCATCTTCAGAGGGCAAATGCAATTACATCCTCTTTATATAACAGTGACATCCAACTGCTCTCAAAAAGTGTTCAAAAAAATCCAGCTGGTAAAATAGACTGCAACCAGAGCAATGACTAGGACCAGTGACACAGATATTATGATGTCCCATTTAAAATAGCTGCACTGATTACTAGTCTCTTTCAAGATCTGGTTATTACTGAGAAAGTCCTATATTCAGGCTGAAATATTGTATATCCCAATATAAGTGTGCTTGCTCTGTGTTTTTCAGGGGAGACTTTCCACTTGACCTCACCACCCACAGAGGCATATTTGGTAGGAATATGAAATACATTGTTGCCAAGCTCTAAAACCACCTAACAAGGGAAACACCTAAAGAGTTAACACACACCTTATATGACTCTCATATCTTTATCAGCCCTAATTACTAAGGGCCTCCTGACCATCACTGATTTTAAGCACAGGCTAGACCACCAGGGAATGCCAGGTGCTGTAGGCACCTAAAGTAGGAACTGGCAAACCACTCCAGTATTCCTGCCAAGAAAACTCCATGAACATGGGGTCACAAAGAGTCAGTCACAAGTGTAATGATGCAACACACACACACACACACACACACACACACACACACACACACACACACACATTTGGAAGAGGAGAGTGAGACAAGGGCTCTCTCCACAGACATTTGAAGTGGTCCCATAACTGTCAGCATTGATGGAATTGTGGAGAGACTTGATGAAGAAAAGCTCTTCCATCTGCCATTTTTGAGAAAGTGCAGGATATTCAACGACCAAGGTTGAAATGGATATTAAGTGCTACGGTTGTGCTTGAACCCTGATTGTGGAGACACTGAGAAGGGGTCTGGTAGGCCCTGTCTCATTCCTGTGGATCCAGAAGACACTCAGATCTCCACATGCAAAATTCTGAAGCATATCCTGTACACTTGTTCAGCTAAACATTCTTATATAGGTACTTGGGAGGGAAAAGATCTTAAGATTGCTTTCTAATTATCCTAATGGAACAATTAAATGACTTGGTGTTTGGTAAAACCTGGCTTAAGGGTTTGCTTTGCCAGTTCTTCAGATTCCTATCATCCCATGAGCATCTTGGAGTTTTGACAATCGAGAATGTATCCTGGCAATCAATTATGGTCACACTCATTAAATATAAATTTAAACTTGATGTCCTATGCTGCTTGAAAGTTTACTGAACTGGGAGGACAGCAGAGAGCAGATTGTTACAGCACTCAGCAGTACTTTTGTTATACATCACATATGGTAATACTTCAAGTGCAGAAGGAATATTAGGGGGGCATTGATGGAATCTACAAGTTCAGGTACAGTATTTGATCCTACTTTTTTTACAAAAATATACCTTTCCCCATAGCTTTTTGAAAACAGTAGCTAAATGAGCCAAAGACAAAACTGGGTGGGGGGGGGGTCACCGATTCTCATCCACTCTTGTCATTCAAGCACTCTATTTTTTCTGGCTATAAACTACTCTATGATAGAAACATACTTTTTAATGTCTTAAATATACATATTGGTATATAGAGATGGGCACGAAATGGATAAACAGTGTTTTGTTTTGTTTTGTTTCTGGAGTAGTTTCATTTTGTTTCATTTGTAACAAATTTTAAAAGTGGTTTTGTTATGAAATGAAACAAAACGAAATGAAACACTATGTTCCCCTGCGTCCTAAAGGACCAAAATGGCAGGGGAGCTTCCTCAAGTGATTCTAGGTAACCCCCTGAAATTGGAAAAGGTTTGATTTCAGGGGCTGAGTTATGAAGTACCAAAGGGGCTGCCTCTAGGGAAAAAAATCTTTCTAATTGGAATCAGAAGCCAAGCCGCAGCAGTGCTATCACTTGTCTGCAGCTTGGCTTCAGAAGTTCAGAATCTGGCAGCTGTTTAGATTTGTGTAGTCTGCAGTCTGACTTTTTACTGTGATATTATATTGTATTATACTCATATTTACACATTGCAATAGCCAGCCTGGGTTGTATAAAAAAAATAGATAGTTTAGTCTTAGTCCACTTCCCTAGTGCAGGGATGAGCAAAATGTCATTCTCCAGTTACTGTTGGATTGCAGTTCCTGGCATTCTTCGCTATTGGATATTCTGACAAAGCTTGATAGGAGTAGTTCAGTGACAACAAAGTTTACAGCATGGTTCTCAGCCTTGGTTCCCCAATTCCCACATGTTCTGTTTCAGGCTAATAGCTTTGAATTGACTTTATATTTTTACTACCCAAAGACCTACTTTCATTTAGTCAAAAGTAAGGAATGAAGGAAAAAGAAAGAAAGAAAGCTAAACAAAATTCTACCATCTGCAGTCTAATCTGATAGCTGTTAATAGCAACCATATGAACACATGGAAACAGATTTTTAATTCTCAATTATGGTTAGCTTTTAGAAGTATTTTCAGTATGGGAACAATCGCTGAAATTACATCTTAATTGTTTTGTATAGGAGGAAAATAAGTCTGAAAATTGGTCTTTTGTTCAGGAATCACAGATTACAGCTAATAATGGTCTCCACGCTCTTAAATGTTGTGAGAGCATCGATTTCACAATTTAGTATGAAGCAGACAAATATCAGCTGAAATGGCAAAAGCATTTCATTAAAATAGCTGGTAATTATAGTTATTGACCCATTGCTGTAGAAAATGTTTGTTCTCTCAATATCTGCAGGTAACGATGAAACCATAGAAATAAACTTTGTTTTCAGAATTCAGCACAAAATATTTAGGAAGTGTTTGCGCTTAGCAAGGACTAGGCTTCTGAGTTAACATTTGAGATACATAGCCTGATCTTGAAAGGGGTTAAACATTTATGCCTTTGGCAAATATTTTACAGCAGAAGAGCAATGACTTCACTTTATTTGCTTTATCTGAATTGCCAAGGCCCTATTCAGGCATGATAGATTAAGGTGGGATATACATAGGAAGAGAATTGCTAGCCCATTGCTCTCAGACGACTTCCATTGCCCTACACACAAGGAAGAGGAGAGAATCCCGTGTATCCATGTAGGTTCTCTTTATGATTCAGAAGGGTGGGGATAAGGGCACAGTGTGAGAGAAGTTGGAACAGATTCATACCATTTATTCTAGTCTGGTACATAATGCTGTGGCAAAGCCCTGCATCTGTTTTTTTTTCTTCAACATATATGGCAGCTTTAAAACAATCTGACACAAATCGAATCGGAGAGGCTACAGATTGTCTCAACTCAAGTGGTCTGTGATTTGTAAGACAAACAGAAACAGAATCAATGGACAAAATATTGGCACACAAGTGGAGGACTCAGCTTGGAAAATACATCACTGCTCTTCCACTCACATTGCAGGAGTACAAGCCACAAGTATTCAGGGACACTATTTACATAGAGTGGTTGGGAAATCTCATTGTGCTCCTGGATTAGAAAAGACATGTTTGTTTAATGGAATAACTATATTGAAGAAATATCATTAATATTTGGGTAAGTATTAGGTGGAGGCACAAACTATCTGCTACTTATCAGGCAGTGATTTCAACAATCCCCAGACAAATCAAAAAATACTTCACACCTCCATCACCAAGGCCATGGCTAACAACTCATACTTTATGTGTGTTGTAAAGATTGTAAGGGTGGGACTTCCATACACCTCAGACCATTCTCCACCTAATGAGCCTATTGAGCCTATTGTCCACCTAACGAGCCTATTCAGGCCATTGTCCATCTTATGAGCCTATTTCAGAACAGGGTGACATGAGGTCAAAGTGAACTATAAAATGGAGGACTCACAATTAGCTTTCCCCAGACTGATGAAGCTGTTTGGATGAGTAGTGAAACATTTCAGTCTCTCAAAGTCCAGTTGCCATGACTCAAATTCCAGATATTACAGTTGTCCCCTGCCTTTTCACGGTTCATATACTGCGGGCCTGGTATATTGCAGATCCGCAGTATATGAAAAAAGGCCCCCTGGGGTAAGGAGGAAAGGCCTTCCCAGGCCTGTCAGAGGCACCAAAAGTGCTTCCCCGCAAACCAGAAGTGACTTTTGGTAAACCAGAAGTGACCTCTGGGTCACTAGAAAGCACTTTTGGGGCCTCCGAGGGCCCGGGAAGCCCCTTGCAGGCCCGTTTGGAGCAGCACAAGGTCTGGGCTAAGTACAAGAGCCCCCAGAGAGCCCCCCCCCCGGTCTCAACCCAAACCAGCATCCTCATATTGCAGATTTTCAATTATTGCAGGTCAGGTTGGGTCCCTAATCCCCATGATAGGTGGAGGTTTACTGTATTAGTAGTATTAGTATCCCACCTGACCCAACCCCAAGCATTGTAAGGACTTGGGCTTTTTATTATTATTAGAATAAGGTCATGCATGGTAAGCTATTAGAGATGGGCACGACTCAAAAAATGGTGTTTCGTTTGTTGTTTGTCATTTAGGGGGTCCATTTTGGTTCGTTTTTATTTTTTGTGAATTTTTTGCAAAAAATATTCGTTTTCTTTTCGTTACATAACAAAACGAAAAAACAAAAACGAAAACGAAAAATTGCTGTTTCGTTAGCATTCATTACAGTTCAATGTATTTGCCGCAACGAAAACGAAACGCACGACAACATTTCTGTTGTTTTGGTTCGTTTCGTTTCATTATGGAGACAAAATTTGTTTTTCATTTCATTACATAACGAAATGAAAAAACGAAAACAAAAACAAAAAATTGCTCGTTTCGTGCCCATCTCTATAAGCTATATCAATATTGTATCACTCATCCTTCAGACTAAGCTAAGAACTTAGCTGAAACTGTGCACAAAGGACAGATAGGTCACACTGCTTCATTGGCAATGAATGGAAATTATTAGCTGTTGTAGTTCTATATCTGAAGCACTGATGGCTTCAGGATTGTATCACCATGCCAGATGTCCCGGTAGTAAAGAAAATCAAGACATAAGATTTTTGCTACTAAAGTACTCTAAAAGAGCCTTCAGGGGAAGTGAAAAAAAACAATTGGCATATCCCCTAGATTACATATGGCATTGGTGTCAGTACATTTTTAGTGTAAGCAAGTCGCTGAAGGTGTCACTGATTGTACAATCAGAGGGCTGGAAAGGTGCACAAGTCATCACACCAGAAAGGGCCCCTTTGCAGGGAACAATCTTCCCTAAAGTGACTGTTCCATCTGCTGCTTAAATCCTCAGCTTAAATAAGTAATTGTTGGGCCAAAAAGGTCCAGCCTGGGCATGAATTAGAATTGGGCTGATGCACAGTATCCCAAATGTCATGCAGCTGCTGGAAAATAGCTCACACTGGATGGCTCCACAATCATTCCAAAATGCAATCTATTTCCCTGAGTGATCACACCCTAACTTCTGGGAAAACATTGATTTTTGTTACATGAACCAACAATTGTTACGGGCATAGCATAATCAGGATTTTGTGTTAGGCAACTTGTGTTGTGGTGGCCACTGGTGGTAAGTGGAACATTCTTCAAGCTAATGTCAAGGAAGTAAAGGGCATTCTTTAATCATTGCTGGAGGTATGGTTTACACCCGTGAGGAAGTCAGGTTTGTCCTGAGCCCCTCTTTTCTGCATCACATGTTGTCAGTTCTTGCTTGGGAATGCAACTCATTGTTTTGTTACTTTGCTTTGACTTGTTTTGTTCTATCTCCTTTAATTTTTTTTCTTAATTATTGCTTTGGCATAGCCGGTTAACTGATTCTGTGATTTAACTTGGTTATGTTTCTTGCACTAAAAATTAAAAAAGAGAAATAAATCAGTTAAAAAAAAAGAAAGACATGTAATACAGGTTCCTCTTACTTCCAAAGTCAACTGGGGAGCCAAGCATTCTGCCGCTGAATTTTAGAGAGAGCCTGGTCTAGAATAGCATTCCATTTTTAAAACCTGTGACCATCCCTATTAATATGTTGTCTACATTGACTGAAAAAGTGAGTGTGGAAAGTTGGAAAGCAGTGTTAAAAAGGCAATGTGATCCACAAAGAAGCTAGAAAGAGCTTAAGCAGATATGAAAATTAGAAATATGGAGAAGCCGTATAATGGTATGCTAGCATTATTTGTTTTTGTAGTATGCATCACCATGAACCGAGCATATATCTGGGGACATTAAAGTGGGCATTTTTGTCTTTGTTTCTTTCTTTCCTTCTTTTGGCAGAAGCCGTTGCTTTGTGGGAATTCAATATTCTCTCATGGACCACTACAACCCTAGTGGGTTATACTCAAATGTGCATGGGATAACCATCTTGAATGGATTTGCAGTAATTTTCCAACTGTGAGTAACCTTGTTAATTTCCTTCAACTAGGTTACTTTTACAGTTCTTGAATTCATTGTTCCCCTTCTATACAAGTGTCATTCAGTTGTGATGTGTTCACTGATATTAGTTGAATAAACTTTGTTTTGTGTGCCCTGCAAATATAGTTTCAGTCTGTTTAAATAGAGTTTATAGTGAGCTTACAAATATTTTCAGCTGATGACATAATTTAACTCTTACCAACCAATAAACACTCACCGTACATTGGATGAGTTTCGTGTATTTTTCTGAATTCCAGGACAGGGAAAAATTAGAAGGCGTTTAAGATCTGGTTTGTAGGAAGGTAAGGCTGAAGGCCAGGGTCAGAGATTGAGTTAGATTTACACATCTTACAGTATATTTCCCCTAAATATGCAGAGAATGTCAGGGCATCTATCATCTGCCCAAGCAGGATGCTAATTATTGATAACCGAGAGGCACCTTCTACTTTACAGCATCACAGTTTGCTGAAAAATGGCATAGGGCGTAAATTACAAAGAGCAAGTAGATGAAATTTGGAAATATAGTTAACAATGCTACAGGTGATAATGTCACAGACAGCTTATCTTACAGGGCAGGAGAGGATGGTGGCAGTGATGTCAGTGACGTAGCAAAGCCATTAGATTTTGAAGCCAAACTGAAATTGGAGCTATCCAAAGTGCTGAAAGGGTTTTGGGTTTCCTATTGTGGATGGCTCTTCTGCAGTGCAGACAAATGTTCCAAGTGGCTTCAGCATCTCACTGAAATTGGAGTCACAAACCACCACTGCCAGTTTATCTAGATAGATCTATGTAGACCCTGTATCAAACATTACTCTGGTAGACCAAAATCATGTTGCATGAAAGTTAAATGAAAATTGAAGCTGGACCAATTTAGATGAACCAAGAGTATTATTTCAGTCAACTCACAAATGTATACCTATATCCAGTGTTTTATGGGAATGGAGTGAAGACTAGGACTCAGGAGTCCTGAGTTCAAATCCACACTCAGCAGTGGAAGCTCACTGAGGAAAAAATAGATATAGACTTTTTGTTTTACTGCTGACAATGAAACAAAAATCATTTCTATCTGGAAGTTGAGTCATGGCTACCGGACTTCTTTTTTTGAGAGATAGAAACATTTCGCTGCTCATCCAAACAGCTTAATCAGTCTTAATCTGCTAGTACAAGTCCTCCATCTTATAGTCAGTCAGCTTTGACCTCTTGTCACCCTGGTCTGAATTAGGCTCATAAGATGAACAATGGCCTGAATAGGCTCGTTAGGGAGACAATAGTATCCATAGCCTTAAGGAGAACAATGGCCTAAGGTGCTGAAACCCATCAAGAATGGGTCATTAGCTATGGCCTTGTGGTGAAGGCTTTTTGATTTGTCTGGGTACTTTGGAAAGCACAGCCTGATAAGTAGCAGATAGACTATGCGTGAGGACACCACCTCTGTTGAGGGAGGGGGTTTCGATGCTTACATTAATGGCTTCCCTTACTCCTCTCTCAAACCACCTCTCTTCTTTGTCTAATATGTGTACATCCTCATCTTTGAAAGAGTGTCCTTTGTCCTTCAAATGGAGGTGTATTGCTGATTCTGGTCCTGAGCTGTTACCCCTTCTATGTTGGGCCATCCTTCTGTTTAATGGCTGTTTAGTTTCTCCAATGTAAAAGTCTGAACACTCCTCACTGCATTGGACCGCATATACTATATTGCTCCTTTTATGTTTTCGTATCAGATCTTTTGGGTGGACAAGTCTCTGCCTTAGTGTGTTTGTGGGTTTGATATAAACAGGGATGTGGTGTTTGCCAAAAATCCTTTTAAGCTTCTCAGACACTCCAGCCATGTAAGGAATGACCAGGTTCTTCCATTGGGTCTGGATCTCAGACTGATCCATTGTTCTTCTGGGATGGCCCACTGCTTTGTTGAAGGCCCACTTTGGATACCCACAGGCATTAAGTGCTGTCTTCAGGTGCCTGTCTTCCTTTTTCATGGCTTCTGTGGAGGTGGGGATACTCTCTGCTCTGTGGTTTAGGGTCCTGATGACTCCTAGTTTGTGCTGTAATGGATGGTGGGAGTCAAACAGTAAGTACTGATCTGTGTGGGTGGGTTTCCTGTAAACTTCTACTCCTAGGCCACGGTCAGGTCTGATGATGACTGCACAATCCAGGAAAGCCAGCCTGTTGTCTTGTGTGTCTTCCCTAGTGAACCTAATATTAGGGTCCACTACATTGATGTGGTCTGCAAAGGCCTGTACTTCCTGAGTCTTGATTTTCACCCAGGTATCATCTACATACCTGAAGCAGTGGGATGGTGTTGTCCCTGGGAAGGTGTTGAGTGCCTTCTTCTCCACTTCTTCCATGTATAGGTTCGCAACAATTGGTGACACTGGGGAATCCATGGCACAACCATGCTTCTGTCTGTAGAAGTCCCCTCTGTACATGAAATATGTGGTGTTCAGACACAGGTCCAGGAGCAGGCATATCTGGTCTGGGTTGAGGCGGTTTCTGGAGGTGAGGGTGCTATCTTCTCTTAGTCTTCTCTTTACCATTGTTAGGGCATCGGTGGTGGGGATGCTGGTAAAGAGAGATGTAACATCAAAGGATACCATGGTTTCATCTGTATCCAGTTTCAGCTCCCTGACTTTAGAAACAAACACCTCTGAATTGTGTACGTGGTGGTCCTGACTTTAGAAACAAAATTCAGAGGAGTTTGTTTCTAAAGTCAGGGAGCTGAAACTGGATACAGACAAAAATCATTTCTATATTTTCCACACCACCCACAGTCATATACTTTTGTATCTCTTCCTACTCAGATTTTTCCCTAAGAAAAACAGCTGTCAAACAGCTGAATAAATAAAATGGAGGTCTCTTAATATTAAATATGTTTAAAGGAAAACAAATCTGTTTTTTAGACCTATTAGACACTTGAATAAATCAATGAATTAACAAACAAAAGGAAGCATTGCTGTTTTGCAATAAAGAGTCACATAATAATGTTTGTAGGCATTCCTAGTGCAGCATGTGCTGTTAATACAGTATTAAGGAATACTGTGCTCTGTATTGAATGCTCTGCCCCTTGGCGTTTACATCATGGGGTTCCACAGGGCTCAATACTATCCCCCATGCTGTTTAACATCTACATGGAACCGCTGGGAGAAGTCATCAGGAGGTTTGGGCTGAGGAGTCAGCAATATACTGATGATACTCAGCTCTACCTCTCGTTCTCCACCAATCCAGGTGAGGCGGTTTCTGTGCTGAACTCGTGTCTGGGCCAGATAATGGACTGGATGAGAGTTAATAAATTGAAACTCAATCCAGACAAGACGGAAGTGCTGTTAGTGGGTGCTTCGTCAGACAGGCTAGAGGGCCACTTCCCTGTTCTGGATGGGGTTGCACTCCCCCTAAGGGACAGGGTCCGTAGCTTGGGGGTGCTCCTGGACCCCGGTCTAACTCTGGAAGCCCAGGTGGACTCGGTGGCCAGGGGTGCCTTTCTCCAGCTGCGGAATATATACCAGCTGTGCCCCTACCTAGATGAACGGAGCCTCATGACAGTTACACATGCACTGGTAACATCCCGTATAGATTACTGTAATGCGCTTTACGTGGGGCTGCCTCTGAAGACAGTTCGGCGATTGCAACTGGTTCAGAATCGTGCGGCACGGCTGGTGAGTGGTAGGGCCACCAAGGAACACATCATGCCGATTCTGTATAACCTTCACTGGTTACCAGTTGCTGCCCGAGCCCAATTCAAAGTGCTTGTTTTGACATATAAAGCCCTAAACGGCTTAGGACCTAGATACCTGAAGGACCGCCTCCTTCCATGTGAACCTATCCGGCAATTAAGATCTAGTCAGGGAGCCCTCCTGAAAGAGCCATCCCTTAAGGAGGTGAAGGGGATGGCTTGCATGGAATAGGGCTTTTTCAGCAACTGCCCCCAGACTATGGAATACCCTCCCATATGAGACTCGCCTGGCACCGACGTTGCTAACATTTCGGCGCCAGGTAAAAACCCTCCTATTCCAAAAGTTTTTTAACTAATGATTGTGGGCCCTGATGGCAATTTTAGTGGTGTGTTTTTAATGTATCGTATTTATTGCATCTACATGTTTTATTGTTCTAATTTTATTGTATTTGATGTTTTAACTGTTTATTCTGATTGTGAGCCGCCCAGAGACCTTTGGGTAGTGGGTGGCATACAAGCTAAATAAATAAATAAATAAATAAATAAATAAGGAAGGCTTTCATTTAAAAATAGCCCTATAAGGACTAGGATAAAAGTAAAGACTAAATTGCTTCATTTGGTGGCTTATATTCCCAAAAGATATAGAACAAGTTTTTAGATAGCAAAAACATTAAGAGTACTTCAGGACAATGTAGCTCATTTATGCTGGACATGCCATCGTAAATAATGGCTGCCCACTGGAATCATAAGATGTGGCTTCTAGCAAAATTTATCCCAGAATTTCAGATAAAACAGCCCTTCTGTTTGGACAGCTGTCTGCCAGAACAATGGGAGGCACCACAGTGAAGTTGTTTGTTTGTATGTTTATTTTAAATGCCTTTTATAGGTGAGAAGGTTTGCAGTGCAAGCCCCTTTTCTGCCTTGATTTATTCTGAAATCACTGGAAAAAACATGTAGGAATATAGGCTTGACCACTAAACAGAGGAGTTACCCAATAAAATTGTGAACAGGACACTGAATGTATGTGTCTGTGTGTAGGTGATTGCCTCTCTCTCTCTCTCTCTCTCTCTCTCTCTCTCTCTCTCTCTCTCTCTCTCTCTCTCTCTCTCTCTCTCTCTCTCTCTCTCTCTGTGTGTGTGTGTGTGTGTGTGCTTAGAAATGCTCAGCTTGCGTTTAAATGGTTCTCATCAATAACATAATGCATTAATACGTATCATAAAATCCTTTCATGAGATTGCCAAAATATATGAATGATATGAATTAAAGCAGAAATATTTTCTAAAGAAACACACACATGATTTAAGGAGTAAAATATATTTTAGGTTCCCTGACAATCAATATGTTATGCTGTACAATATATTGGGTCTAGTAGATGGGTGTTGTATTAATTTTCCAGATTTGAAGCAAAGTTCCTGGAGGAGAAAAGTGCAGTTTAAGGGGAATGAATTCAGTTGTAAAACTAGCTTTAAAATATAGAACAGCTTTTAAATAAATCTCAGGTTTTATCGTCAGTGTGGGTGAAGAAGACAGACATATATTGTAAGGATCATAGAAGGAGACTGAGCACACATTTAGGATGCTGAGATGAAGAAAATGCATTTTGTGAAACCATTTCAAAGTGCCTTTCCTTTTGTGGAGAATCTGTTGTCAATACTGTATAATTAACTAAAAGTGAAAGCCTTTTTTCACTTCCCAAAAAGGTCTATCAGGTAAGATGGAACTTATAGAAGATTATTTCAGTGTGGCTCATTGTTTTGCAGTGATTTTCACTAAACCTGGACATGTTACTTTTCTGGACTAAGTTCCCAGGATCTGCCAGCCAGCACAGCCACTGACCATGTTAGCTGTGGGATTTTGGGAATTGTTGTTCAGAAACGTACCTTTCCTAGCTTCTGCATTTGAACTTGGCTTCCTCAGTTCAAATCCAGTGGCGATAAACATTCAGCACTCTAGATGATTGGACTACAAGTTTCAGAATTTATTTATATTTATATATTTTTACAACTTATATGCCGTCCACTACGCAAAGGTCTCTGGGCGGCTTACAAACAAAGAATTAAAACAGTTAAAACATCAGATATCAATAAATAATTAAAACAATAATAAAATTCCAAGCCTAGATTCACAATGACAAAGGACAATGGGAGTTGTGGTCCAAAACATTTGGAGTGCCGAAGGTTCGCCACCACCAAAATATACTATGCTGTCAACTTTGCCATACCAGACTTGTTGTAAATACATGGAGCAGCTTAGAACTAGAATAAGTAATTGTAGGGGGTTGGTTTTTGATATGGCCATAACTCTGTGGCACAGCCCTTGTTTTGCTAGCTTTGCCTTGAATTTAATCTCCTCCCCACAACTCAAGTTAAAAGGTGCTACCAATGCTGTCAGTTGAAGTAGACTGCCTGATCGATTTACCTTAATACTGATTCATACACCCATATGTATGACAAGCAGCATAAAATATAGAGCTGTGCTTGAACTAAGCAATTGAGGATACTGAGTTCAGGTCACTGGATTAACATCACAAAGTAATTGTATTTACTGTGATTGAAACAAGCAGCAGCCACCAAAAGCAGCCCTTTGAAGACCTGACAATTCAGAAAGCCAATCCATGTTGGAGTTTGGGGGTCCTTGTTCTGGTCCCTTTGAGACAATTTTCACCTCTATAAGGGCGACATAAAAGCTCACTTGTTTCATCAAGGTTAAGGTCCAGCCAATGTGATGGTTTGTAGCCACATAACTGTTTCTCATATCCTTTCTGAAAGAGGTGGTGGCAGTATTGCTCATCACTTGTCATGTTTGCTTCAAAATATGTTCAGGTGTTCAAGTATAATGTCTGGATGATACCAGTATTAACTCGTGCCCACCCCACCCCCACCCCGCATTGGATCATCCAAAAGAAATTGCTTAAATTGTGTTCTGCATTTTATTATTGTCTGGTTAAGCTGAAACACAACAGCAACAATAATACAAAACAAACATGGAATCTGGCAAGAAAAGGGGCTGGGACAAACAAAACAGCCAACTAATAATAAATAATCGTACACTCAGTGATCGTCAAAGCTTTCCCTGAAGAGACAGGTCTTTAATGGTCTCCTGAAGGCTGGCAAGGGTGCCACAAGCCTAATCTCCATAGGCAGCTTGTTCCAAACTGCCGGGGTGGCCACCAAGAAGGCCCAATTATGGGTAGAAACCCTTCGGGCCTCCCTCGGCATGGCCACCCGGAGTGAAAAGGCAAATGAAGCTCTGGTCATTTGAGACAAGCTGACCTCAGGGAGATTACTCCACCAGATAGTCAGGTTCCAAGCCATGAAGGGTTTTGTGAACCAAAACCAATACCTTGAAATGTATTCAGGAGGTAACAGATAGTCAATGCAGGTGAGCCAGGATGGGGGTGATGTAGTCAGACCCGCCTGCACCGATCAGCAGCCTGACCACTGTATTCTGCACCCACTGCAATCACTGAATAAGGGTGAAGGGTAACCCCATGTAGAAAGTGTTACAGTAATCTATCCTCAAGATTACTAGCACCTGCACTACCGTCCTAAGGGAGTCCACATCCAGGTATGGGCAAATCTGAGTGATAAGCCTAAATTGGTAAAAGGCCACCCTGGAAACAGCTGCCACCTGGGCTTCCAGGGAAAAAGCTGGATCCAGGATAATGCCCAGACTCCTCACTCTATCCACCAGCTGGAGGGTCAATCCCTTCAAACTGGGGAGAGGGCCACTGTAACTATCCGGGGATCCCCCAAGGAACAGAACCTCAGTCTTCCCAGGATTGAGTTTGAGCCTGTTAGTCCTAGTCCATTCGATGACTGTGGTCAGGCAGCAGTCAAGGGTCCTCACAGCCTCCAATGCAGAGGTGGAAAGGGAGAGATAGAGTTGCATGTCATTAGCATACTGATGGCAGCAGATCCCATAACTCCTAATGACCTCAGCCAGCAGCCTCATATAGATGTTGATGAGTATAGGGGAGATCACCGACCCCTGGGGCACCCACAAGAGAGTGTCCATGGGCCCAACAACTCATCCCCCACTTCTACTCTCTGGGCGCAGCTGTCAAGAAAGGACCAGAGACAGCACTTCAGACAACCTGCCCAGGAGGGTACTGTGGTTGACGGTATCAAAGGCTACTGCTGACAAATTGAGAAGGACAAACAGGGTAGAGCAACCCCTGTCAGCCCCCCTCAAGAGGGCATATTGCAAGAGGTCATCTTTTCAAAATAGAAGCATCTTCAGCAGCCTCTTAAAGCTAGGGAAAGAGGAGGCTATGCATGGCTCTACCAGGGAGAAATTCCAAAAAAGATGGATCCACTGCAAAGAAGGCCCATTCCCTTGTTGAAGGGGTTTTTTTGTTTTTTGTTTTTTTGCATCCCTCAGCATGGCCATCTGGAGGAGTATAGCTTGAGAAGATCTGGTGGCACAGCAAAGCAGTCTTGGAGAGAGATACTCTGACAAGATATACAAATTCCCAATGGTGAAGTATTTCTGTATCAAGGATTTATATACCATTTAGCTTTCCACTGGATGACTTGAAGGAAAAGCTCCGTATGTTACTACAACAATTCTGTTTTAGTCCTTGTGCTTAGTTCTCCTAATGTCACTGTCAGTGTGGACAATAACTCTTGTGTTTTCCCCCATTCCTTCTGTCTTAACCACACCCACCCCAAGCAAACCTCACATAAATACTCTATATCACAGAATTGTAGTGTTACAGAGCAGGTACTTGGGGCTGAATCCACTTCTGCTGTTGCATCCTTTGCCAGATTTCTTGCTATCCCTGCTTATGACAGCAAATGACAGTAAACACTATAGAGGTATACCAAGATATAGAGATTACATCATATGAATTGAAATAATTTCTGTGGCATGGTATAGCTCAATAGTGTCTGCTAATGATGGTCTACCTATTTTATATGAATCTCCAGGATCACATAGACTTTGTGTTTATACTGTAACTACTTATAACCTTATGGGTTTATGTTGACACTATGTTTTCAATGTTAGTTTCCATCACTCATAACTTTACATGGAACTTCTTGCATTCTCTTGTAGCTTTAATGTAATGTTGTCTATTAATGCTGTAAGATGTCCCTCAACTCCTTGTTCTCAATACTTGAGCATGTCTTAATTGTACTGCACTGTATATTATCCCTCATTCTGTAAGACATCTTGGGTCTTTTTTCCAAGGAGAAAGGCGGGGTAAAAACACTCTAAAATAAAATAAAATAAAATAAAATAAAATAAATAAATAGAACATCTGGTAAACTGCACCATGCCCATACACCAGGACACATTTTAGCGTTTCTTCTCTTAAAACTATCCAAAATATCAGCTGTTCTGAGTAGCACTCCATATTAGAGATGGGTACGAAATGCCAAAATGGTGTTTCATTTCATTATTTGTTGCCCCGGCCCCATTTCGTTTAATATGAAATGAATTTTTAAAAAATCATTTCGTATTTTGTTTGTTTCGTTTTTCTTTTGAAACTTTTTGTTTCATTTTTTGCGGCTGAGGGACACATTTATTGGGGGATTATTATTTTAAATAGTCCCCTTTGTGGGGCTTTTTTTCTTTTTTCTTTTTTACAGCCGAGAAGCACTAGTGCCTCTTTTTTTTTTTATTATTTCCCTGCCGGGAAACTGGCTGCCCCGTTCAGGAGGGCCAGAAAGGAAAAGAGCAGGTGAGGGAAAGGGGAAGGGGAAGGGAAGGGAGCTGGACCACCCAGCCAGCAAAACAGGGAGCAGAGGGGAAGCTGGCCCGCCACTGTGCTCTCCTTACCTGGGGCATGCCTCCTCCTCCTCACCCTTGCTGCTGGAGAGATGGAGATCCCCCCTAACTCTCACACACACCTCCGGGCAGGGCGGGGCAGGGCAGGGCGGGGCAGGGCTGGGGGCAAGTGCGGGTGGTGACTGGTGGCGCTTTCCCGGAGCCTGGGTCTCTCGCTCTCACTCCTCCCTCACTGGGACGGCACCAGCAGCGGTGGTGGTGGCGGTGGGAGCAGCAGCAGCAGGAGGAGGAGGAGGAGGAGGCACAGCATCACAGGAAAGGCAAGAGAGGTGGGAACACGCCTTTAGGGTGGTGTGGAGGGAGCCAGGGGAGGCCAAGAGGTGTCGGGGCGGCGAAAGAGGGAGATTGGGAGATGTTTCCAGCTGACCCAAGCCAGCGCCCCATCCGCTTCCCCCTCTGCCTCCGCGTCTGCCCATGCCAACTGGATCCCGAGAAAGTTGGGAGGCGGAGCCACCACCTGCCCACCTGGTCCTAGCTCAGGTGGGGATCTCTGGGGGGTGATGTGGGTTTTTAATGTTTAATGTTTTATTATTATTATTATTTTAAATAGTCCCTGTTGCGGGGATTTTTTCCTATTTTTTATTTTTACAGCAGAGAAGCGCTGGCTTGGGGCCAGCGCTTTCCAGCTGAGAGGTGCTAGTACCTCTTTTTTTTTTATTTCTTCCCTGGCCTGGCCCAGGAGGAAAAGGTACACCAGAATGAAAAACAAAGCAAACAAAATGGAAATTTCCATTTTCCCTTCGTTATTCATTTCATTTCCTAATGAAATGAATAACGAATACCAAAATGAATAAAAATTTTGTTTCGTGCCCATCTCTACTCCATATTACTCAAACCAGATGGTACATTGAAATATAAGCTTAGGTCATGACCAAAAAAAAAAAAAGAGAGAGAGAGACAAAGTAAATTTCTATTTTACTTGCTCAGTCTCTACTATACTATTAGACAGAATGTCTCTGCTAAAACAGCAGCTTTATTAAGTTCAGATTCCTATAAGAGAGTTCTTGGCATCTTCCTAATAACATCTGATCCAAAGCCAAGATGCTGTATCTCAGCTCATCATCTCTCTAATGAATGCTGCATATGCTTGAAACCCAAGCCTCTGTTCAAGTAGGTGGTACATAATTACTAGCTAGGTGAGATTATCTGAATTCATTTTATTAGATATTCTATGTATCTGTTATTGGCATGCTCCCCCTTTCTCCCAAAGGGAGACAAGATAGTTATATACAGGTACTATATTTGGTTGCATGGATTTTGAATTAAATCTTTTTTCATGCGAACAGCTGCAGTGCCACAAAGGGCCTTTTTACACGACCCCTAAGATCCGCTGGCCACTTAAATTCGGACCAGAGATCTTAGGGGTTCGTCGCTCTTCCTCTGTCTTCCTCTGTCCCCACCCCCCTCCACACTTCCTGGTTGCTGGCTGCCTGAGGGAGGGAGAAAAAAGAAAGAAAAGACTGCCGGTTTACCTCCGTTTTGTTCCCAGCAGCATTCAGATCTCTTAAAGGGGCGGGGTGCAAAAAAAGAACAAACGGAAGCCAGGAGAGCCCCGCACTCACTATCCTTACACCGGATCAAATATTTGTCACCATCAAAGACCAGGTACAAGAAAACTGCTGTTTGGTCGCGCTAAAGTGGGCGGGGTCGCACTTAATTGTCTGCAAAGTCCGGAGCTGGTGGGTAAACATTTTTAAGGTCCGGACCTTGCAGCCATTTGCGGCGGAGCTTAGGGGTCGTGTATAAATGCCCAAAGTTATTAGTGGAAGACATTGGATTTTCACATACCATTGTTAAGTGGTGTATTCTCTGGAAAGTATCCAGAAGTAGTCAAAATGTGCTTCCCCTCTCACTACAACTGGACTAAAGGGAGGAACTGTTAGCCAAATAGCTTACAATTATAAGCAAGACCGCCTAAAGTGTGTCAGGGGTTAAAATATTGGTTTAAAGGAAAATCCTTGCAAAGAAGGAATCTGTTGGAAGGTGATGATTTCTTTCTCCCAGGTCTGTAACACTACTGAACATCCCACCTATATCCTGTATTTTTCTGTCTATGATATTTTCTCTAGGCATGTTGGCCTAAAAATTGAGGGCCATCTTATACATGGAAGTAAACCTTTCCCTACTGAAAAGTTGGGCTCCAATCAGTGAAAAAGCAAAGCAGAGAATTGCCATATTTTTCAGTCTGTAAGATGCCACCATGTACTAGACATCCCCCGCTTTTTAAACCAAATATAAACAAATCCTACTAGAAAGGAAGCGGAACAGTGGGAGGGAGGAGGGAGGAGGGAGGAGAACCCAAACTGATGGCAGTGAATGAGCTGAGCAGAGTCTCTGCCCCTCTGAGATTTCCCTTCATTCACTGAATGAATGATGGCTCATTCACTGTCATTTGGGTTCTCCTTCCCTCCCCACCCCTGCTGTTTCCTTTCCTTTTTGCCAGCTCATTCAGTGCCCTCCGCCTGCCCAAGATGCCTCCCCACTTTGCTTTTGCAGTTATCACAATTGTCTTTGTAGCAGGGAAAGACACATGTTAATGGGCTGCTCAACCTCCAAGTCTTTCCCTACAGAACTATGCCTAATTCATTCACTGCTGTCAGTTTAGGTTCTCCTCCACCACCACCTTCTCTATGAGAAGTAGAAATAGAATTAGTGACTTTATGCAAACTCTATTTGCTTGCCATTGCTAAATCACTTTATTTATTTATTTATTTATTTATTTATTTATTTATTTATTTATTTATTTATTTATTTAATGTATATGCCGCCCACTACCCAAAGGTCTCTGGGCAGCTTACAGTCCAAAGAATAAAACAATTTAAAATAATTAAAAGTAAAAGTAAAAGTAATTTTAGTGTTTTAGCCACTTCTTTCAATGACCTAAATTCAATATTAATCTAGATTATCACAAACCTATTGAATTAGTGGCAATTACATAACACTTGTTCAATTGAGTTCTCACTGAACCTACTCCAATTGTGAGATAAAAAACAGATTTAAGTAGGAGTGTGCAAAGTTCACCTGCTTTGACTGACTGCTGGACAGATTGGGATCAACCCCTCCCAAAACCCTTTGGCGGTTAATAAGTACAAGAATAAATAAATAAATAAGATTCCCTGAACTGACTTAATCTGAAGTTTGTGCAGGTATTTATATGCTTTATGACTGGGGAAAGGATGTAAATTAGGCGGGCAGGGGGCTTGGAATGGATGAATTACACATCAACATGAATTTGGGGTGGAGCTTCAGCATGCCGGCAAATATCCTACCAGTTTCCTTCCTTTACTCCTTGCCAAACTTCTATGATTCCACACATCCCGCATACCAGCTGGACCTGTTATCCAACTGATACTCATCCATGGATCCTCTGAAATCAAAGCTGCTGATCTGAAAGTGTTCGTAGTCCAGGAAAGCCTGTTTCATTGCTATGGAGGAAATGGCCACCATATTTTACCTCTGTATGAACAAGCAGAAATTTCTTTTGTGGCACTCTTGAGGTGTAGCGAACAATAGAAACAAATAAAAAGGAGGATGGGAGAAACCTGGAAATGCACAGCTGTCCTTTCTACACCCCGTTTGGCTACTCTCCTCTGAATACAGTGTGTGTCCTGAGATGTAGGCCAGTATCTCAATGGGAAATGGATTTTTGCCAGTCCACTAGAACATTATCATACATCTTTTATATGCTCACTTGATGGGTCTTACATCCAAGTAGAGATGAATGGCATTGCACATTACAAGTTTATGTTACTTTAAGATACCTTGATATGAAAAGTCCAAGAAAGCAGGAGGATTGTTGCTGGAGTTTAATGCAATTGATGACAGCTCCACGCACTAATGTAAAAGGCAATTTTGAACATGAAACTTATTGAATAGGAAGAATACATGATTGAGATAAATTATGGTTGTGAAGGTATTAGAAAAAGAAAGCAGTTAGGTAGAATGGAAAGGAACACTACATTTATAGAATGTTCTACAGGTAAAAGGAGAAAAGGACTGGCAGTATCTTGCCATCACAGAGTCCATTCAGCTCTTAAAACGACTACTCAATATGCACAATTATGAAATTAATTGCATCATTTGAAATGTCTGTGAGTGATTTCTAGTCCCTCTGACTCCTTTTCAGTTAGACTTCCTGTGAACCTCTAAAGAACACACCGTAACAAATTGTAGTGTCCATATTTTATGGCACATTAGTTCTCAAGAGGGCATTTTAGAGAAAGTTGAAGCCCACAGAAGATTGCATAAATTCCCCAAATACATTATGAGCAAGTGAGTTCTTCCGTGCTGCAAACTGGAAAATGTTGAAAGATTGGAAATTTTTTTCAAGTGAATAGTGTGCCTATGCACGGGTGGGTAAGAATAAAATGTATGTCACGTCAGCCACTATTGTTAGTCTGTCATCAAAAGAAACAACATTTTAGTGTTTCATCCATACAATCCTCCTCCAGCCCAAGTCTGAGCAATCAGAATACAAACAAAGCTAGTATTTCAGTCTTGATGGCCAACCTCTCTCTCTCTCTCTCTCTCTCTCTCTCTCTCTCTCTCTCTCTCTCTCTCTCTCTCTCTCTCACACACACACACACACACACACACACACACACACACACACACACACAAAAGACAAAATAATTTGCATGCTGAATATAATTAGAAAAACTGTGATTGTAACCAGATGGCTTTTAACATGTAAAGAATTGTTGCTTCTTAAATAGAGCTCTCTGTACCATCTATTTGGGCTTTACAAGAGGAATGAGGAAACAATTTAGTCACTACCATTATGGGTACTGTGATTTTGCATTGGTATTGCATGATATATTAACGTATAATGACACAATCAAAAGCTTTGCTAATTAACCACTATGGAAAAAATAACTAATCAGGTTACAATTATTTATTCCTTTATTTATATTCATTTACTCATATACTGTATATACTGTACTCTCCCCCCCCCTTTTTTTTTGGTGTGTGTGTGTACATACATATACAGATAGGGAGAGGAACTAGAAGGCTGGTTGCAGAATGGTCTCTCCCAGGTCAGCTTCTGCTTTGATCTGCTCTATGTGGGATAAAACCAAGAAAAAATATAGATTTTTGTTTTACTGCTGACAAAGGAAAGTATGAGCCAGTAATCTTGAGCATTTGAACATGAAACAGAGCATCTTGCAAAGCAAAAAGATATAACAGAATCTGTGAAAGCCGATTTTAGGTGTTGAGAAAATGAAAGACTACACAAATGTGTGCAATAGAGGTTTCAATTTTCCTAAGGAACTATTCCAGCTGAGCAGAAAAACCATTAAACGGATCAGCTTCTTTCATTCCCTTGCATAAACTTAATACCCTGAGATTGCGGCTTTTAAGATTATTTCTGTAATTTCCACTTTTCAATGTCATGTGGCATTTCTCTCAGAAAGGCTTTCTTCTCTGAGCTTGCACCAATTTGTGTTTAAGATTAAAAAATATAACGCTATCCATTTTACTTATTGCATTTTAGTTTTGTTAGGAGCAATTCATAAAAGGGTGGCGGTATGTGTAGCTTTAAGATGTGTGCTTTTGGGCCACCAGTACACTTCACCTCTTAATAGCAGGACAGGTGGATAAAACAAAGCACAGATTAAGGGCCTTTTTACACGACCCCTAAGATCCGCTGGTCCCTTAAATTCGGACCAGAGATCTTGAGGGTTCGTTGCTGTTCCTCCGTCCCCACCCGCTCCGCACTTCTTTGTTCTGTCTGCGTGAGGGGAGGGAGGGGGAAAAAAGCCTTAGACAGGGACAAAAGAATAAAGCCTTACCTCCGGTGCCGGTGGAAGTTGCTCTGACCTCCGTTTACTTCCTGGTTCCTCTTTAAGGGGTGGAGGCAAAAGAAAAACAACAGAAAGAAGCGAGGAGAGCTCAGACACTCTCCGCATCAAATATTTTTCACCATCAAAGAGCAGGTACAAGAAAAGTGTGCTGGGTCGCGCTTAGGTGGGCGGGGTCGCACTTAATTGTCTGCAAACTCCGGAGCTGGTGGGGAAACATTTTTAAGGTCCGGAGCTTGCAGCCATTTGCGGCGGAGCTTAGGGGTCGTGTATAAATGCCCTAAGGCTGCTGAGTAATTAATGTCTTTAACCTTTTTTTCTTTTCAGTTCATACTACTTACAAAGTGGGTCTTCAGCATATATGTTGCTGCTGCTGTTGTTATTTGCTGTCCTCCAACTTTTTGTGACCCTATGAATATGATAACTCTAAAATGTCCTGTTCTCAACTACAGTAGGATCCCCTTATCTGCTGGGGATTGGTTCCAGGACTTCCCGTGGATTACGAAAACCATGGATAAGAGAGAGGCCACCCCCCCAACTGCTCTTTTGCAACAATAGCTTGCTTTACAGCTGCTGTTTTGGCACAGTAGCTTGCTTTGCAGCTGCTGAATTATCTATTTAATTTCTTTCCTCTGCCAACTGTTGATAACTGAATCAGTGGTGAATGAATCAGTGGATACGGGGGGTCATACAGTACTCTGCTCACCTCTTGTAATCCCAAGCCTGTGGCATCCTTCTCATATTTGGTCTCCCCTCCCCCCCTGCTACCTTCCACCTTTCCCAGCATTGTTGCGTTTTTCACAAAATTCTTCCCTTCTCACGATGTGCTCAAAGTGAAATAGCCTCAGTTTCATTATTGCTGCTTCCACAAAGAGTTCAGTTGATCTGGGACCCACTTGCTTGTCTTTCTGACAGTCCAGCATATCTGCAAATCTTTCCTCTAGCACCACATTGCAAACAAATCAGTTTTGTTTCTGTTAGCTTTCTTCATTGTCCAGCTTTCGGACCCATTCATTGTGATCAGAAATTCAAGAGTGTATATGACCTTGGATTTGGTTTCCACTGACCATCAACTTCATGAAGAAAAATCAGCACAAGTGTAAACACATAATCTACTCTTAAACTTGATTGTCATTTCTAGTTTCTTATTGCTGCCCTTCTGAGTCTTGGTCTTCTGAAATCTTCACTGCAGTCTTCCTTGGGCTTGGTGACTGAGTCAAGATGTACAAAATATTTCACTATTTTGATTTTTTTATTGTCTATGTTAAGGTTATGTAGTTCTTCTGCAGTTGTGATTAATGTGTTAATGTTCAACTGCTGCCCTGCTTCAGTACTTCTATTTTTCTGTCACTAAAATTGTTTCAAGTCATTGCTGTTTTCTGACAGTAAAATGGCATCATCTGCACATCATGTTATTGATGCTTCTTCCACTAGTTTTCATCCCTCCACATCAAATGTTCTGCATATATACTGAACATATAAGAGGATAAAATGGACCCTGTGATAGCCATTTAATCTCAAATATGGTGGGAGACACTACAATTGAACTTGGACTTAGCGGCCAGTTCTGTCAAATACTTACACATGCATGTGTGTTCTGTGCCATCAAGTTGGAACTGACCTAATAGTGACCCTAAAAGGACTTTTTAATAGCATTTACTTATAGTTTTCAAACGTGTGTGTGTGTTGCATCATTACAGTTGTGACGGACTCTTCGTGACCCCATATCCATGGAGTTTTCTTGGCAGGAATACTGGAGTGGTTTGCCAGTTCCTACTCCAGGTACCATACCAACCAAAAAGAATATAATGCAAAAAGGAGAAAAAACATGGAACAATTCTATTATTCTCAAACAAAATTTGCATCCCATCATACTATCAATATATATCTTTGATCACTAACTATTTCAATTACACATTAATTAAACAGGGAACTTAAGTTTGATTTATAATATTGATATAGAAATGTATAGAAATCATGCCATCTTTCATCAAAATCTTTGCAATGTCCATTTGGTTTCAGTAATGCTGAGATCTTGTCCATTTCTGTACATTTCAGCACCTTCATAATTAACTGGTCTTCATCAGGAATCTTGTTTGTGCATACAACATTCTAGATGACATGATAATGTGGATTATTACAATGTTTTGCCACCAATATTTTGTTGTATCATAGGTAATAAAAAGCTCTGGTTTTAACTCAATACTAATTAAGATAGTTTCTAAAATAAATATTTGTACCATACACCAATATTTGTACCATACACGTCCACCACATATGAGAAAAAGATCCCCACCCTTTGTTGCCTTTCCAACAAACATCAGATATTTTATACATTTTAGCAAGCTTTGTTGTTCAGTCATTCAGTCATGTCCGACTCTTCATGACCCCATGGACCAGAGTTCGCCAGGCCTTCATATCTTCCACTGCCTCCCGGAGTTTGGTCAAATCCATATTGGTTGCATCAATGATGCCGTCCAAGCAAGCTTATCAGGCATTAAATGCCACCTATAGAACATTTTATAAATTTTTCTTTAAATTTTATTGACTTGGTAATTTTAACTTTCCATAATTTTTCCCATTCAGCCAACTGAATTTCTGACTTAAGATCCTCTGCCCATCTTATCATACATTCTTTTATTATCTCATCTTCTACCTGTCTAGTTAATAAACAACTATAAACTTTTTAATTAATTATTCATTAGGAGAAAAAATGATTTTATCCAAGTCAACTTCTTGATTTGAAAAGCTATAATATATGTTAGACCTTGGGTCATGCAGTGAAGCTTAATGGTATGAAATTAAAAGGAAGTGTATCTTTAAGCAGCTTGACTATAGACTTTTCTGTCACAAGCTGTAGTAATAGTGTTACCACTAACTGGAGAAGTTCATAAAGTCCACTATCAATTCATTCATTCTAGTCATGATGGAGAGACACAACTTTCACTATTGAAGTGAGAATTTCTCGTGTAAGTACAGTGGTCCCCCACCCTTTCTTGGTTCATATACTGCGGTCCCACTATATTGCAGGACCAAAGTATATGAAAAAAGGCCCCCTGGGGTAAGGGGGAAAAGTCCCTCAGAGGCCTCAGAAATGATTTTTGGTGATCTGGAAGTCACTTTTGGTTTGCCTCCAGAAGGCCCAGAAAGGCCCTTGCAGGCCCTTTCGGGACACTGCCAGGCTGGGGGTAATTACAAGAGCCCCCAGCTAGACCCCCAGGCCTGACCCGACCTGCATCTGCATATCACAGATTTTCAATTATCGCAGGTTGGCTTGGGTCCCTAACCCCCGCGATAGGTGGGGGTTCACTGTACCAGTTTCTAGGGAACAGAAGAGGGGGATGCAATTGCATTCATGCTCTTTTTGTGGGGTTTTAATGTTCTGCTTGCAAACAACTAGATGGCCTATTTGGGAGCAGAATGCTGGCATAGGTATACTTTTAGTCTAATTCAGGATGATTTTCCCCATGTTTTTGGGATTTCCATATTACCAGTTTGTATGGGCTTTTCATGGATCTCATGCACACCACCATCCAATGCCTGTTTTGACCCTCCGATGACCTGGATTCCACTCTGTCATTGAACATGCCTTATAAAACTAAATAAATAACATTACATATGCAGCCTTTCAGTGTAATTAGCCAGTGTGAATACATCCACAGTTTGATGCCACGGGTCCATAAATTAAAAATATTACATACAATTTATGTTGTAACTGTAGAAAAGTCTAGTCTTAGCTGGATTGCAGGCAACTGTAATCAGTAGCAGAGCTGCCTATACACAATTCACTTAAAGTAATGAACCCATAATTAATGCTGGATGGGGGTTTATGGGAGCTATAATCCAAAAAGACATTTTTTCAAACTCCAGTATCCTAAATATGACTAGGTCTCCAAAACAATCTAGCTCCTCTTCTGTCTTCCACAGGGTCCCATTGAATTTATTAGAAGTTTAACTGGTCGCTCTCCTGATAAAAGGAAGAACTGAGGGGGAAAAGAGGAGAGGAGGATTACGTATGAAAAAGTTCTGCTTATTAATATTTATTGTGGCTTTTATTTTGCTTTTTAGATTATGATTGCTGTGTTTTTAAATTTCTAGAAAGATGTTTCCAACAATGATATGGAAATAATAATGTCCTTTCTTAAAACCTAATTCTACATCTATTTCTATTATTGGTACGGTATTTCTTACTCAGCTGATGTGTCCTGTTATGTTAAATTGGTCTCCCACTTGAGTAAATGTGAAGAGTAGACGAATATATTTCTAATTACTAGGAAGCAGTGATTGGAAGACCAGTCCAAGAATCCCCCTGCAACAACTATCAGGCATAGGAATTACAGTATATAGCCACTCTGAGTGGTTTACAACAGAAAATTGAGGGCAATGGAACCACAATATGGGAGGTGCAACACTGGATTGGCACTTGCTTCCTTACACTTGCTCTCTCTCTCTCTCTCTCTCTCTCTCTCTCTCTCTCTCAGACACACACACACACACAAAGAGAGAGAAGGAGAGAGAGAGAGAGATGAAAAGATAAGCATTGCACACCCCCATACACACACACACACGTACACCAGGATGCAATCAAACGCTGTCTCTGAAATGAGTTTCAACTCCATTTTTGAGTTTTACCCCATATTTTTAGGCCAAATCATATATCAGTGTGTCACTCCTGGGAGACTGCTGATGTATTCCCATACAGTTAAATATTTTGTTTTGGTTTTGCCATAAAAAAATTAATGGCAAAAAACCCAAACCAAAAACAAACAAACAACAACAAAATTCAGCAAATACCTCACAAGAATATCACCAGAAGTTCTTATGCATGACCAGAATTCATTTTAATCTTTATTTTTATTTTGCTTCTCTGGGGACTATATCTATGTTATATTTATATCTTGCAAACTCTCATGAAATGTTGTAGAACTACAAAATATGGTATATCAAACTAAAAATAACCACAAACCGCCCTAATTTGCAATTATAAGTGGAAGAATTATCAGCCAATTTTCTTTTTCTCCTACAAGATATAGCTATCTATAAATCACGGATTTACAAGTCTAAGAACTGTACAGTATATAGTTTGAGGGAAAAGCAGTTTTCAGACTTGTATTTATCTGTGTGAGTCAAGGTGCAGAATTTTAGGCATTTGACTGGTTGAGTCATGGAAACTATACTTCTTTTCTTGAGAGATTGAAATGTTTCGCTGTTCATGCAAACAGCTTTGTAAGTCTGAGGAAAGCTAGCTGCAAGTCCTCCATTTTATAGTTCACTTAGACCTCATGTCACCCTTGTCTGAAATAGATGAACAATGGCCTGGAATAGGTTCATTAGGTGGACAACAGGCTCATTAGGGGGACAATGGCCTAAGGTGCATGAAACTCTTGCCTTTAACCTTCCCAACACCCATTAAGTATGGATCGTTATCTATGGCCTTGGTGGTGGAAATATGAAGTATTTTTATCAGTTTGGGGATTGTTGAAATCACTGCCTGATAAGTATTAAATATTGGCCAAATAGTTCCCCAAATGCAGGTGACTCAAGAATTTAAAGATATGAAAAAATAGTCCCCTGCTATCATCAAATTTGAAAACCTAGGTTCTAGAAAATGGATATCTTTGCCGTCACCCCTAGGGAGGCCCGTAGAATCAGCACACATGGACGGGCCTTCTCGGTGGCGGCGCCAACTCTCTGGAATAAACTTCCGAGCGAGCTACGGCAGGATCCGTCATTGGCGTCGTTTAGGAAAGATCTAAAGACGCTACTCTTTCAGGACGACTTTGGCACTGATTAGGTGGTTTTTTTTTTTTTTTTTGGCCCGCTGATTGATTGATTGATTGCTGGATTGCATTGACTTTGTGCGCTGCACTGGTGATGCCTTAGCCTTTTAACTGTTTTATTTTGTCTGTTGTGAACCGCCCTGAGTCCCCTATGTGGGAATAGGCGCTGTATATAAATGTGAAAATAAAATAAAATAAAATAAAATAAAATAAATATTGGATGCCTTGTTTAAATGAAAGAAGCACAGCAAGCAATGGGAAATAAATGGGGGAGCACTTGCCAGATATATTAAAATGACACCACCACTCCTCTTTTTATGAGGAGGCAATCAGTTAAATGATAGATTTATTCAATACAGATGAATTTACTTAGGTCCACTTATTAATTTGCATAACAAGAGCTTTTCTGCATCAAACAAATAGTCTACTCCAGCATTCTCATCATTTAGCAGCCAACTAGATACATATAGGAAGTGTCCCCCCCCCCAACTCAGAAACAAATGGCCATTTCTAAATGAGGCCTGGTTGTTCTCCTCTCTCCAATGATGTTATTTCTGGAAGGTGGAAAAGGAGTGTGAACCCTCATCGCAAAAGGATTGAAACCTCTTCATTAACACATTCAAAAGATGCATGTGTGCTACTCAGTTCTGAAGAGATAATCTCACTAAATTTTAAATTCCAGGATTCCTCAGGACATATCCATGGCAATTACTATGTCGAATCCATGTACCACTGGTGCCATGAGAGATCACAGGCTGTGTAGGCCTTATTTCACCTCCTGACAAGCCGGCAAGAAAACAAAACAAAACAAGATCCAAATTTGACTCAGTGTGTATAACATATGAATGTCATAACAAAAAAGTGAGAACTCTTCATTTTCATACAGCAGAAAATTGGTCAGTAAGCCCGAAGGACTTGGCCTATTGTAACCTGAAGACCATTTTTAGCTGATGATACTGTTTTCCTCAGTTCATAACTGTTTAATCATATAAAGTAAAACAAATGGTATTCAGTGCATAGGAAATAAAATACAGCAGGGAAATTCTTATTAAAATGCATTAAGTTGAATAATGAAGTTTAGTGGTGAAGTGTAGTTCTTGCTGAGATATTTTTGGCAAAGTTATAATCAGAATAATTTGTCTTCTGTTCAAATTTTTAATCATTTAAGATTTACAAGGTCCCACTTCTGATTTGTTAGTTAAATAAATCTGTTTGGAACTCAGCCTGCGGATTGTTGTTTTTGCAGTGAGTCTGAAATTCTGCTCATCGCAGTTAATGCCTAAACAAAAAAGATCCATGCATTTCAAAACAGAAAAGAACTACAGTACATTTAGAACTAGATAAAATGGCACATTGGTGAGATTATAAAACAGTGACATTGCTATTAAAGCTTACCCCCTGTTTTCTCAAACAAGGCATTCCTTCCAATATTTCCACAAATGACTACTGAATATACAGTATATTGTCATGATCTTAAATATTTTTCAGTGAGGTTGAGTATATTTCTGGCAACAGAGAAGCATATTATGGAATAGAGGTGTCAACAAGCACCACTCCTATGTCAGTGATGATTTGGGTCCATAAAGCCTTTATTTTGGGGGTTGTTTGCTGTTATACTGTATGCTCACTCATTTCTCACATGGCATACAGTGAGAATACCAGGCTTAAGTATTATATTTTCAAACCAGTGCTGGGGTCTGAAATGGTTATGTTGACCATCTTTGACTCATTTCTTAAACCCTCCATCTCAAAACTCTTACTTTCCAATGTCTGTCAATAAATATTTATCTTTAATTTCTTGTTAATTAATGACAAAGAGTAGTGCAGTATAATTTGGAACCAGCTATGCTGGTGTAATACCACAGTATAAAGTCACTGTTGCATTCTTATCTTTTTTTCCCTACTCAGTTGACTCTTTTGTCTATAAAATACTTTTCAGCAGACATTTAACATACTTTCTGCATTAGATTTGTGCTGCTCCTGGCAAGAATATAATTCAGATCTTGGAATGTGAATGAGAACATGTTGTTGCATTCAGAGCTGGTGTTTGGATTAATTGCCAAAAGACTGTCTTTGGTCAGGAAGAAAATGTGTCAAATAACTCTGAGGAAGAAAGAGAGAGGGAAAGATGGGGTCTGCTACCACTGGCTACATGACTGAAAAACAGAGAAAGGAAGAGATGTGTGGGAGTAGATGAAGTTAAGCTGAAATCAAGGAGCAACAGAACATGCTGTTACAAGGACACCAGAGAACTAAAAGCACCTGCTTCTCTACCATTATTGCCTCCTGTAAACACATAATTAGTTGTCCCTGAATGGTAATTTTCTACTTCCAATAGTTGTCTACTTGGAATATACAGTATATACAGGACCAACCTTTTCTAAAGGAATTTCTCGGTCTGCATTTTGAGACTTTTACTGACTGGAAAGAGAAACCATAATATCCTGAAGCTAATACTAACAAGAACTTTTTTCCTCTTTTTTAATTTATTTATATATATATTTATTTACAAGGCAAGTTAAGATTATAGTACAATAGCATCTCATTATTTATACATTCTATAATTCCAATATCCATTTCAATATCCACCCACTAATTCATCTTGCAACATAGTTAATTGTGACACACACACACACACACACACACAAATAAATAAATTCTTTTAAAATTTTACATTCTAGCAGTCAAAATTATTCCCCATAACACATTCTTCATTTCTTGTGCTAATTCCATAAGTTAATAAAGGTTTCCAGGTTTTCATTAATGTATCATGTTTTATTTCTCCTCTATAAATTTTAATTTGATAGGTCAACTTTTCCATAAGGGCCATTTGCCAGATTCTGTTCACATATTTTTGTAGTGAGAGATTGTGAGCATTTCTCTATTTTTTTGCAATTTCAGCTCTTGCTACACCAATCAGATTTGCTATTAAGTCTTTATATGATAAATTTTCATTTCTATCCTTAAATATTGAAAATAATAGTAAAGCTTCATTTATAATTATTCTTTGTTTTCACAAGGTTTCTATCCATTTAATTATTTCCTGCCAATATGCTCCCAATTTGGGGCAAGAGATCCACATGTGTTCTAGTGTGCCTTTGCTTCCACAATTCCCCTAACAATTTTCTGGAATTCCTTGATTAATTTTATGTAATTTTGTGGGATGCCAATACCATCTGTGGGCTACTTTTAAAACCATTTCTTTCACTTTAGCTGATATTGATTTGTATGGATATGTATCCCATATTCCCATCCATTCTCTCAGATATATGAATATTTAAGGCTACTTTAGATCCCATACCCCTAACAAATGTTTTTTCAACCAAATGTTTATATATAATTGAAGTTATTCCCTTCCTTTTATTTCGATCCTTTTCTATACTGTATTGTTCTAGTTCTGTAAGTGTTCTCATAGGTCTGTGTCTTTGATATAATTGATTTGCCAAATGTCTTACTTGTATTAATTATAGCCAATTGCCTTTTATTTCCTTTGTTTTATCTTCTGTCTAATTGTTATTGGTTTCCCTGTCTCAGATAAGTCTCTTATTCTATAAATTCCATTTTTTTCCAATTTTTAAATTGTGCATATTTCTCTCTTGACTTAAATTTAGGATAATCCAACTTAGGGCACAAAGGAGATATAGGTGGAGCAATTTTTTTCATATACTTACACCAAATTTTTAGTGTCTCACAAGTGTAAGGATTTTGTATTTGCTACTTTTTACTAATTGGTTCCGTTGTTTAAATATAGGTATTAACTATTCCAATTTCCTCACCTTTTTCCATTTCAACTCAGTCTGGGATTTCTTATGCCTGATAAACTTTATAGCTTGAGTGATTTGAAAGGCTTCATAGTATATAGTATTTTATTAATTGTGGTATTCCTAGCCCCCCTTTTTGCTTTGACCATATTTAACACTGCTTATGAACCTTATTTTCTTCCTCTTTCCCCCAATAAACTTCTCCATATATTTTTGTGCCATAGTTTAATTTTTTAAAATTCAGGTTGTAGTGGTATATTTTGAAATAAAAATAAAAATTTTGGTAATATATATGCTTTAACTAATGCTATTCTCCCCAGCATTGATATATTCAGTTTTGTCCATTTTCTAATTTTTTTCTTTAACTGAATTGAATACTATTTTGTACTTTCTATATATTAATTGACAAGAAATAACTGTGTTTGTGTTCCTCCACAATTTTGCAGTTCATATACTACGGGCCTGTTATATCATGGGACCACAGTATATGAAAGGCTAGGCCCCCTTGGGTAAGCTGTTTGGGCCTGTTTGAGGCTTCCTGCACTTACTCCAGGTCTGGCGCCGCCCTGAACGGGTCTCTGACAGGCCCAGAAAGCCCATTGGAGGTGTGTTCAGGGAAGCACCAGGCCTTAGGTAAATGTAGGAGGCTCCAAAGAGGCCCCCTAGTCCCGACTGAACCCAGCATCCACATATCATGGATTTTCCATTATCGCGGGTCGGGTTGGATCCCTAACCCCAACAATAGACTGGGGATTACTGTATTTAAATGCAATATTTCAGCCAAGATGGAAGTTGCTCACTAAAATAGGAACCTATTTAGTAGTAGTTTCCTAAAACTATTGAGCAGCAAAACATTTCTATCTCTCAAGAAAATGAAGTCCAGCTGCCATGACTCAACTTCCAGATAAACTTACCTGGATGACTGTGAAAATCTTCATAGACATATTCCTAAAATAGAAACTACAGGTACCATCTTCTTCAGTCTGTTATCTAAACAGTAATACTTACATGCCATCAAGTTGGTTCCAGCTTAACTATGACCATTCCAGGTTTTACTAGGTACCAGGTACTCAAAGCAGTTTGCCATTCCTATCTTATAGAGGGGCTTTGAGGGCACTTAGCTTACCCAAGACGGTGTCTTCACCTGGAAATCACAGTAGAAAAAGCAAACTCCAGATCTAAGACTCTGCAGTTTGGGACCCATCATACTGAGCTATCTCGATAACTACACTGTTACTTTGTGGGCTTTTCTAATGACACAGTGGTACTAGCAGAGGAACCTAGACAGCATTTGGTGTCTGAAAAATGAATGAGAAGGATCAGATTGTCTCTGTTCTCCTTCTAGGACTTGGCTGTAATGAAGCAGTTCTGACATTGATTGATAGTCTCACTGTATTGATGGAGGAGACTTCTCTGCCTTGCCTCCCTTTCAAATGCATTCAGGTGGAATGGCTGACGATGGTGACAATTCTGAAAAACAAGCAGCCACAAGTGCAGAGCTACATCTTTGTTTTTGCTTGTTTTTAAAACTGGGATGTTATGAAACCAAAATATAAAGTGCTAAGCCATTGAATGTGGAAAGGATTTTTATTTATACTCTCATACTCTCAGTTTAATAAAACAATAAAAATGAAATGCATTTTATGACCCAAACAAATAATTTACTCAATTTACCCTCATCTGTTTAGGCTGATGAAAAATAATGTATTCAGATGACAGAATTGTTATATCCGTGTGTCAATTAAATTGAATTTTTATCTGCAATAATAAAAAATGCCTTCTCAGTTCAGAAATCTGAAATGTTTTCAATAGCTTGTTGGCTGTAAAAGCACACTGTTTTTTCAAAAAGAGAAGTGGAGAGGAAAGAGAAAGAGAGAGAACAGTTTAGCTATTTGGAAGTCCAAGGCTTCACTATCCTATTGGTTAAAATTGGGTCACGTACAATTGGCATATGCAGGAAGGGTTGAGTTTGCAATGACCATATTGTTCAGCGTTGAACCCATTGCTTTCGTACATCCTGGGGAGGGAGGAACAGAAACAATGTGCATGTTTAGAATTGATAGATTTAGTTCCTTCCAGCAGGACATTGCAACACTAAGTACATTCTGGTATCCTGGGTCAATCCCCTGTTACTTTGCCATAATTACATCTCTGAAGAACTTGATATTGAATGAATAGATTGGTTGGCTGTTGTGAACAGTAGTGGCTCCACATACTGCATGAGCAAAGGGAAAGAGAAGCAAAAGCCCACTTGGTAGTGAGGTGGCTAATTTTTTTTAAATAAATAAATAAATAAATAAATAAATAAATAAATAAATAAATAAATAAATAAATAAATAAAAAGTCCATAGTTTAAATTAGAAAACCAATATTACACAATTTGGATGGCAAAATTGTGACCCTTAAGACATTTGGGGGACCCAACTCCCATCATGACCATTAATCTAGTAGGATGGGCATTCTAGTCCAACAACATCTGAAGAGTCAAAGCTTCCCCACACCTAATACACGATGACATTATCAAGCTGTGAAATTTGGTGTGTGCAGAGTGTTGAAATATTTTAAGGGATATGTGGGAAATGTAGCCCTAAAAATGAAAGTAGTTTTAGAAATGAGGTTTGAACAATAGTTTACTATAGTCATTGCCAAACATTTCTATCTCTCAAGGTCTTTCTACAATAATGTTTCTGAATTAAATGTTTAACTATGGAGGTGCATATAACTTGCACTATCTGTAGTTACAATATTCTGGTTCTCCAGTATTCTGGAGTTCCAGGGCTCTGGGGCAACAAACAATTAATGCTACAGGAATTTATTCCTCCAAGCTTTGCAAAATTTTAGTTATCATCATCCTAATAGCAGTGTTCAACAAAGGAAGAAATTTTCATGGACAATCAATTTGTCTTCCATGGGACAAAAAAGGGATATTCACAAGAAGACAGAATTGTATTGGTTGTAAAATATTTCTGTGGGTCTTCCTGGAATTAACCTTTTCAGAGATACATGCCAGCTACAAGAAACATAGGCTTTGGAACGTTTATCCTGGAGGTCCATAAAGTTCTGTAAGACTCTTATAGAGATGCTCAGGAATCAGATTCCACAACTTAAAAGCATTTCAAAATAATTCTACTATACCATATTTACTGCTTTTTTTGCCTGACCATAAAATACTTCTCCCTTAGAAAAAAAGATAGATAAATAAATAAAGACAGACTCTTGTTTTATAGCCAAGGACAAGCAAATTTCCTCATGTTCATCTCTCAGCACTCAGGCAGAAAATCAATCATTGCCTTCAAAAGAACTCAGTGTTAGAACCTGACAGTGGTGTGATAGGAACCATCAACACATGCTGGACTTGTATATTTTTGTGTATCAAATAAAATGTTTGCTGACTAATAGCCTTGGGTGGAAATTTTCAAGAAATATTTTCCATGCAAGGTCCTTTGGTCTTCAATTCTGCAAGCTACAAAGAGACACTATAGGCGGCCTCTAAGTAGAAGAAGGAAACCCCTAAGGTCTGTTTCTGTGTATCATACCAGGAGCTTCTTTCATCCCTCAGACTTTGCAAATTATCTTAATTTATTTTATGTTTCAGTGTTTAGCACCTTAGTATAGGATTTTTTTAAGCCTAATTTCTCACACTCACAAAATAGTCTCAGTTGCACCCAGTCCCAAGAGTTCAGACAAGGTTTGGAATATTTCACATTGTGAGTCCACCTCTTAGTTGGGGAGAGGGGTAAAAACTAGGGATTGGCACCTAACCCCCCCCCAAAACACGCTGTTTTGTGGTTTTGTAAGCTTACAAAACCTTACAAAACAAAACAAAACAGCAAACAGCATGCCATCAAGAAATGAAACGAAACACAATTTTTGTTTCCAAAATGTAACAATTTGTCCTAGCCTCTTGATCCAGCCTCTTGAGAACAGGTTTATTTTTAAACTGATTGATTTGTTTTCCTTCCCATACCTCAACTGTTGAGCTAGCCAGGAGCTGAGCTCTTCCTTTCACTGGCCTTCACTTTTCCTTTCCTGATTAAGTAGGTTTTTAATATATTTTTATATTTTTTCTTTCTTTCCATCATTCTGCTGATCAGCTACTGAGCTGATCTCTTCATGCAGCAGCTAGCCATTAGGTTTTTAGCTTGTTTATAGAGTGTTCCATGCTTGGAAGCAAATTAATTGGAAGATTTGAGGGTCTTTGATTTAGGGCAGTGGGCTCTAAATAAAAAAGGGGAGCTCCCCATTATTTATAACCTTATGAAGTGTTTTGTTTCATTTTGTTTCCTGATAAAAAATTATTTAAAAAAATCTGTTTTTAACAAAACGAAATGAACACTGAAACAAAATGAAATGAAATGCCCATCTCTAGTAAAAACTATTTTAATGTAAAGAATGTCACGGGGAAGATATTTTTTTATAAAGACATAACTGTTGTGCTCTCCCATATAAGGCAAGGATCCCCATGAGATGAAGGCCAGCCCAAATGGCCCTACTCCTCCTTCCTTATAAAGTCATGGTGACAGCTCATTGAGGATGACAGCATGGCAGGAATTTTTGTATATAAGCAAACCAGGTCAACCAATCTGGTTTATTTATAGCAAAGCAAAGTATTCTACTTATATACTGCCCTGTACCACTTCAAATAGTCACTGGGCAGTTTACAGTTTGATTACAGTATGCAGGCTACTAGGTACTCATTTTACCGACCTCGGAAGGATGGAAGGCTGAGTCAACCTTGAACCAGCTACCTGGAATGGAATGTCAGGTCATGAGCACAGTTGTAGATGCAGAAGAAGCATTTAACCATTGCACCCTAACCTCCCCTAAATTTGATGTTTGCTTAAATGATATGGACAACTTAAACCAATAAAGAAATCCTTCATGAAAATCAAGTTGACAAAGCTGTTATGGTCAGAAGTCCATTCATATTTTTTCTTCCTGGTACCCTAGCCCTCTGAATGCATAAGACAGGCCTGCCCAAAGTCCGACCCGAGGCCCAAATCCGGCCCATCAGGCCATTCTGAGTGGCTCGCGGCTGGCTGGCCCGCCCCTCCCTCCCCCTCCTTCATTCCTCCCTCCTTCCCTTGGTCCCCACCTACCTCCCTTCCTTCCTTGTTCCCCACCTTCCTTCCATCCTCTCTTGGTTTCCACCTTCCTCCCTCCCTCCCTTGGTCCCCGCCTTCCTTCCTGCGGGTGGGGTTGCAAGAGGTCAGTGGGTGGGGTTTATGGGTCAGTGGGTGGTGCTTGCAGTGGGGTGGCAGAGTCGGGGAGCAACCGGCCCCTGACACATTCTCAGCCACCAAATCTGGCCCTCCTTACAAAAAGTTTGGGCACCCCTGGCATAAGATGAAAGATTGCGAAGAAATAGCTAACATTTTAAAATATACGAATCCCACCACGTATCTTAACTTACATAAATAATACCTGCTGTTTTCTGTGTGCTTTTCTTCACATCACGCCTGAAGTAGCTAAACAGAACTATCCAATTGTTTAGTATAAATCAGTAGCTGAAACACAGATAATTCAAGTGATTTGCTCAAAGACAAATACAGAAGACACTTGAGACCTCAACAATGTCTCAGCAATCCCAGAACTTCATTAAACACTTGGTTTAGGATCTCTAGTAGGACATCATGTTTAACAGCTAAAAATTGATAAAAAGAACAAAATCTCCCAACTGTTCCATTCCTCAATTGTATTGTCATTGTTAAACTTCACTTCCTTTCTGCACCCTAGCAATTTGTGGTATAGAAAGAAAGAAAGAAAGAAAGAAAGAAAGAAAGAAAGAAAGAAAGAAAGAAAGAAAGAAAGAAAGAAAGAAAGAAAGAAAGAAAGAAAGAAAGTCATATGTTGCTAGCAGCATTTTTTTGGATACAGGAAGCTGGTAGAGAGAAAAGCATACCCTCCCACTTTGCATATAAGCCAGTTATGGCGAACCTTTTAGAGACCGAGTGCCCAAACTGCAATTCAAAACCCACTAATTTTTTTTGCAAAGTGCCAATACAGTAGTTTAACCTGTATACAGGTGGCTATGAAGGGGTGATGTCGGGTGCCCACAGAAAGGGCTCCGAGTGCCACCTTTGGCACCCGTGCCATAGGTTTGCCATCACTGACATAAGCTGTTTTAAACTCTCCCTCCCAAAACTGTTATGGCTCCCTCTGTACACTGTCCATAAGAATCCATGCCTGTAGAAGGGCAATGGTGCTGTTGGGCCTGCTTCCATCCTGAATCTCACAATTTCCTAGGCCCACTTAGAAGTTCACAAAAATTTGTGCGACAATGTTGAGGAACTAATGGTTTGAAATACTGCTTGTTAGCATATTCTGTGTGAACTTGGATGAAATGACCATCAACAGGCTATTAACACTATATTTAGTGCAAACTAGAGTGGCTCCATGAAATGAATGAAATTTGAATGAGAGTCAACGTTTTTGCAAGACACATTGATTAAACAGATCCACTGCACCTGAGAGAAACAGGTGGATTTATCACAAGGACCATAAAACTATTTTTGTGTGTGTTGTCAAAGTGCCTAGAGAGTCCTAGATCTTGAAAATCTAGAAGCTGTTATCCAAAACAGTAATTTTCTCACAAAAACTCTGTAAGCAGCCTCAAATTGACAGAGAGGTCTCAGAAGAGCTTGTGATATGGGGAAATTATAGACCTGGAATGGAATGGATTTAAATGTGGGCTGGGTTATATTGTCTGCAGGGTGGTCATAGCATATTTAAATGTACATGAGCTCTCCATAACAGCCCCTGTAGTCAGTCTCCTGTCAAGGAGAGTCCCAAAACAAAGGCTTTGCGATTTTCCAAATATCAAGGAATGGGCAGCTGATCTCTTGTAAAGCTAATAGCTTGTGACTGTGTACTCAGGACTAATCCACCCTTTAATACTTTGTGTGAAAAATGAGGATGGCTTGCAACAATAGACTAGTCATAATGAAAACAATTTCTCTCCCAGCTACTGTGACATATATGGATCTAAGCTCAGAGGAACCAGGAAAGCCTGAGGGGGTTGGAAGCTAATGTAATGAGGACTTCATCTCTCAAAGTGCTAGCTCCACTACACCACTGACTCTTTGGGTATTAGGCACTGGTTGTACAGTATTCCGAAAGTGAGCAAAATGAAGCTCTGAGCACACATGTGGCCTTCACAAGCTGCATTTGAAGCCCACAGCCACCACTCTTCTTATATTTTTTTAAAGAACATTTGCCACTTGCAGAAGCTTTCAAGTTGCAGACCCCTTCTGCACTGATGTACATAAGAAAATTGCTCACTGCTAAAGCTGACAGTGAGTTTATTTCATTGTTGGTTTTGCAGGATGGGGTTGCAATTTGGGTAGTTTATCCTCCAGACAATGAATTGGTTCCTGAAGCCACTGATGTTGCCTGACTTGTGGCATGCAAATTCAAACCCAAGCCTGCATGATAGGTAGGCTTTTATATGTTTATGATTTCCCACTGCCAACCACCTCTTGTGGGAAATTCTTGACTATCCAGTCTTCTTGGAGTTTGCCTGGGAGGGTAGGAATATTTTTCACATTTAGAATATACCAGATGCTTGCATTCATACAGTGGCAATTTATTCCTTCCTCATTCGTGTTAAGAAAGCTAAGACATCCAAAAAGGATATTCCAAAATACGAATAATGACTCACTGAAGATGAGTGACATTCTACTGCCACACAGAGTAATGATGCTACACAGGGAGATGGGCTAAAAGATAATATTAGGCATGGGCACCCTAATGAAAATGAAACACTATTTCATCATTTAGTTAGCTTATGAATTGTTTAGACCTCATTTCATTTTGGATACTAATGAAATGGTTGTGCTGTTGTTTTTGTTTTTGTTGTTGCTGTTAAAAATGAACCCTTTTGTAAAATGGGTTCCCCAGGGTCAAAGGGATACCATTTTTTTGGTAACTCCCTTGGATTCTCCCCTTTAAACAATACAAATTTGGAGAGTTTGGGGGGGTAAGGGGTCTGAGTTATTAAGCTCCAAAGTGGGTGCCCCTAGGAGACATTTTTTCTAATTGGATTCAGAAACAAGCCAAGCCGGATTGGCCTCTTTCCAATTTCAATTAGGAAAAAAGGCTCTGAGATATATACTACGCCTAACGAATATCTGGTATAAATTGTATATCCCATCACATATTATATTGCACACCTCATTCTGCTTCTATATGTCTGAAGAAGTGGACGTGTCCACGAAACATTACATTAAAATATCAAAGTTAGTATTTAAGGTGCCATATGTTTTGTGTCTTTTGCTTTGTGTTGTTTTTCTTTGATTTTTGCCAGAAATTCTTGAAAAGGCTAACATGGCTACCCTCTCTAAAACTTTAAAATTTCATTAGTAATAAAATGAAATGAAATGAAATGGGGATGGAAAGAAATGAAACGAAACACTATTTTTTGTTTTGTGCCCACCCCTAGAAAATAAATTAAAGTTGCCTCAATGAGAAATAAATCAAGCTGCTTTTTATGGCTTCAGAGAATAGATGTTTTGGGGATCTCTTAGAATATCTCCCACCAAACCGTTATTCTAAATAAAATGAAAGCTGCAGTCTACTTGTAGGCTGTTTGGCTAAGTGGTTGTAGAAGCTTGATCTAAACTTACAGAGCCACAGATAAAATTAATTATTATTCCATGCTTTGAAAAAAGCAATTACCTTGCCAAACAAACAAACAAACCTATAATGTGGAAAATCCAGGATATCTGATTTTAGCTAACTTAGGAACCTTGTGGCGCAATTGTTAAAGTGTGGTGCTGCAATGAAGACTCTGCTCATGACCTGAGTTCAATCCTCAAATGCCAGCTCAAGGTTGACTCACCCTTCCATCCTTCTGAGATCAGAAAATTGAGCACCCAGCTGGCTGGGGGTGGGGTGCGGGTGGGGAAACAATGTGTAGCCTGCTTAATTAAATTGTAAATTGCCCAGAGAGTGTTTTAAGCACTATGTTGCAGTATATAAACAGCACATTTCATTTTACTTTGCTTTACTTAAATAATCACTTTTGAATAAAACTGTGGTCTATTTTCAGCAGATTCTATATAATATGGAACCAAACAGATTCTCCCATATCCCAGGAAAATGTCAAGATAGGAGCCAATGGCACTAGCATTTTGCATGCTGTCCAGGTAACTCAATACCGAAACCAGTATCAGCTGTAACAAAGTGCAATTAGAATCCCTATGTTTCCATGCTATTAAAGCCAGGCATTGAATTTGTTTGCTTTGCTGTTTCATTTTGTACCGAGAGCAGAGTTAAAGAGGCTGACTATTCAGAAGCTTTTATCAGTCAGGACCTTTATTGGCATCAAACCAAACATACAATACAATGGGAAACAATACACGCACACACAAGGAGTATGTGCCCAATTAAAATTGCATGGGTACTAAAATACAGAACAAGACATGGTATGGCAAAACACAAAATAACATGTTATGTCGTTTTAAAGGGTATTTGGCCATTAACCATGAAAGTCTGGGCCCCCTGGGGATAGTCATCCTCGTCCTAAGAGTTTGAAACAGAAGACCCTGATGGAAATCGTAGCCTGCGTCGCTGGACCAATAGATTAATATATATGGCAATCTGCCTAGTGTGGACTTTATTCTTGCCTGACAGCAAGTTGTGCAGAATCGCCTCCTCTGATCAACCAGGCAATCTAGCAAGAAACAGCTCCAGATAGGAAGCGTGAATATCCCTGCATACAGTGCAATGAAAGAGCATATGCACCAAGGACCCGAGAGCCCCAGAATTACAGGGGCAAAGCCGTGTTTCCATTGGTTGGGAACTAAATCTGCCATAGAGGATACTGAATGGGTGTACGTTACATCTTGCTGGGGTGAAGACATGCCATTCTTGGGGGCTCTCTACAAAATACAAATAGCTAGCCGGCTTATCAATATAAAGAGGGAGTTGAAGATTTAAGGGTGTACAGACTTTGCAGGATGCTGCTAAGAGGTCTTGCCTTTCAATGTCTAATAGCCTGACTTTTTAACTGTCTATATCAGAGTTGGCAAACCTATGGCATGGGTGCCAAAGGTGGCACCTGGAGCCCTTTTCTCTGGGCACCCGACATTGCCCCTTCACAGCCACCTGTATTCAGGTTTAATAGCTGTATTGGCACTTTGAGCAAAGTTAGTGGGTTTGAATTGCAATTTGGGCACTTGGTCTCTAAAAGGTTTGCCATCAGTGGTCTATATGCCTGCGCAAAGGATAGGGCATCCAAATAATCAGGTGGGATCCCCATAGTTTGAATCTTTTGAGAGAACAATTTAAGACAGGGAGAATAAAAGCGATCAGAAAGGATGCCTGCTATTAGGGGGTCTTTATTAGACACATAACATATTCTCAGCCAGTACTTGAATTGTCTCAAATGCACTTGTATGCTCAGTCTAGTTAATCCGGCCTGCAGACACAAAGCTGCATATGGCACGCAATGGAGCACAGCAAAGATTTTGTAAAGGAAAGAGTCCTGGAATGTTTCAAACAAGGAGTTGAAAGCATCCAGCCAGATTGGCATCCTGTACATCAACTGGGAGATGGCCTTGGCTTTAAAGACCTGTGGGGTGGTGGGAATGTGTGCATTGCCCCATACGTGAAAAAAATGAAGAATAGCTTGAATAGTTCAGCTTTACTGAATTGGTGATAATATAACAATGTCTAGCTCATGAATTATGGTAGTGAAAATTTAGGCCTAAGTACTTGAATTATTTAACTTGTTGGATTGCTCTCCCCTGAAATATCAAACAAGAAAAATGCCCACTAAAATTCAGCATAGAATTATAGCAGAATACCATCCAACAGAACATCATTTCTAAGATTTCCACCTCCAAACAGTGGGTTTTCAAGGCAGCTGGCTGCTGAGGTTGAATAACAGCATATGTCCAATACAATTGGACACTTTTAATTTAATGCTTATCTACTAAAGCAAAGGAAAAAGGAAGAAATGATCTGGCATACAAGATTGTTTGAAGGTTTTCAAGGCCTACAAAGGCTTTCTTTCAGGGCTTCTGCTGTGCCATCAGGGAGGACTTGGGTTATATAGAAGACCTATAGTGGTATGTGCTAGAGATGGGCATGACTTAATTCATTCCACTTTGTACAAGGCTTATGCAGCAGCACAGGTGCTGTGCATCTCCTCCCCCTCCAGCCAGCTGGCCCAACCTTTATTGTTCCCCACCACCATCCTCCTCCTACCCCAGTGGTGCTCCAGTCCAGGCGAGGGACTGCCATTCCCTACCTCCTCTAGCAACTGACTATTCAAAAGAATTTTGTGGAATGCAAAATAACTCACTGCATTCCAGGCACTAGAGTTTTTTCACGGTTTTTGAAATATTTTTTAAATCCATTACTTAAAGAGATAAATGGTTTCTTAAAAGAAACCAGAAAATTGATAATTGTGGACAGAAATTCTGGTGAAATTCGTGGGCAAGGGGTACTAAGACACCCTCTTTGCTTTGTGCCGCTTAAAGCAATGCTTCATTGGGACAGGCTTTTGGTTTCAAAGGTAGAATAGAAATATCTGTAGTTTAAGCATTTTGAATCTCCAATTTGTCTGTCTATTATAGATTACAGAAATTATAGAAATAATTTGTTTTTACACAGAATAGAGCATACAAGAAAGAACATCAGAGAAATGCATCAGAAATCTATCTACTTCTGAAAAGACTTCATACATTTTGCAGATTAAACGTATGCTCCTTATATGCTACATCTATTGGGACAGATGATGCTGTGTTCTTTTTACCCCTCACTCTATCCTGGTTTCCCTGACTATTTCCCACTGAAGTGCTTTTCTTCTCTTTACTGACAGGCGAAGGACAGATTAACAAGCATTTCAGCATGTCACAGTGCCCTGTACACTGCTATTCACTGAGGTATATTACTCAATTGCAAATGACATTGATATCCTCTCTATTTCTTTTCTGCTTTCCACTTTGAATTGGAGAGCAAGTATCAGCAAGAAAACATATTTCAAAATCCTGTTGTTTCCCACATCTGGATCTACCCAGCATTATATGTTACAGAATCAATGACTCTCTGAACTCAAGCTTCTACACTGCATATTCTTTTGCACTGGTGTCCAAATTAAACTGCATTTACTATATATTTTAGCAGTTGATAGTAAAATAGTTAACTGCCTAGATGCCCTAAGCACATCCGATCTCGCCTGATTTCGGAAGCTAAGCAGGATTGGCCCTGGTAAGTACTTGGATGGGAGACCTCCAAAGAATACCAAGTGCTGTAGGCGCCTGGAGTAGGAACTGGCAAACCAATCCAGTATTCCTGCCAAGAAAACTCCATGGATATGGAGTCACGAAAAGTCGGTAATGACTGTAACGACACAACACACAGTAAAACAGTTATTTTTTTAAAAAAATTTCACCTGGCTTAGCCAATAATTTTTCTCCTCAAAAAGGATCCAAGGTTGCTTCCACCTTTAAATAAAATATTTAAATCTGACACTGAAAATATACAATATCTCCTGCATCAAACTCAGTAACCATGCAGGCTGGTACATTCTGAAAATCATAGTTCAGGAACTGCATGTAATTTCTGATCTCAGTTGGAACAGGCCCACTGCTCAGCTCAACTGGAGTAGGCCCACTGAATCCCTCAAGGGAGGTTGCCAAGAAATTCAATGTCTCTACTGGTTTCCAGGCAAGGAGACAAATGTCAAGATGAGTTGTACTGGAGGAGGAGGAAGAGGGGGAGGTTTCATTTTATTGTGCAACGTAGGTTTAATGTGCAGTCACCCATCTCCTTTTTGCTTCCAATGAATGTGTCACTGCTTCAGCATAAAAATGCTTCAATGTGTGTTGAACATGTTCTTCGTTCTGTCAATTAGCTGATTGGCTAATTGATCTCTCTCACGCACTCACACATATGTTGTTATATTGCAGTTCCTAAAGAAAGACTTGCCTCTGTGGCATCATAAGTATCCGCCTCCTATAACTTTGGGAATCCTAGTGAATGGGAACCTGCTGCTCATGTTACAAGGGCAGGAAAGGCAGGGCAGGGAAGGATTGGGATCGGAGTCCAAATGTCTCCAGGGTCTACTGATTATGGGAGCAGCCACAGAAAGGATCTGGGTAAATGGGCCCAGAATCTGCCTAAAATCCAACTAAAAACATAGAGCTAGGGGAGTTGGGGTAACTAAGTTTATGCCACCCTTCCCACTACAGCTTGCATCCACCCTAGCCTATGTATATATGGCATGTGATGAGCTTCCCAGGCCCTACATCGCTGGTGGATCTTCAGGAAGGCTCTTTAGTTGCCCATGGGTACCCACCTACCCCTACCCCACAGCTTCTGCCATGGTTGGAAGGGCTTTATGCATCAAGAATGCTCCCCAGATTTCATAGTATGATGGGCCCAACAGTACACACCCACCATCAGCAACTCTCTTCCAAACTCCTCTCATTTTCCTGGCTTTTTAATACAGTATAGATGCCTTCACACTGAGGTGGTGAACCCTATACCAGGTGGGAACAGATGCTGCATAGGAACTGTGGTTTTTTTTTATATATTCCTGCATAGGAATTACTGGTAAGTGTGTTTCTATAGAAGTGCTTGTCTTACCTGGAGACTCAGGGAAACACAGCAGTTGTCTGAGACCAAAAACAAGGGACCTAGCATTTGTGAACTGGGGTCCCTTGATATTCTTCAGTTTAGAGTTTCATCACCATCAGTCTGCACATTTATTGTGCTGCTCAATAATGTCAGTCTGAAACTTTGAATTAGGTGTCTACCCGACCTTGGTTCCCATTACATGTGTCACACTATAACTCCTATAATTTTCAGCTAGCAGGGCTGATGCCCGTGATGGGAAAAGTTGATACAAATGCCAGTCCCTTGTTTTTGGGGAGAACCTGGCTGAGAAGCCTATTTTAAAGTAATGTTTATTTTATTTTATTTTATTTTATCAACCATTTGTATAAGAGATCCTTTGTACCTTTACTTTAGAATGTTCTGCATAAGGCTATCAGTCCATAAAGAAATACTGTATCACGTCAGGTCATCATTAACAGGTTTTGCCACAGGGTTGTTCCATGAAAATAATAGCATTAATATTTATAACTCGTAATGTACTGAATTATCATCCGTTACATACTTATCTACTGATCACTGTGGAAAGAAACAGACCTTCCAGTATATTCACTGAAACTGTGAAGTCTTTTCCAAAGCAACAAACGACTCTAAAATCATCAGCTGTATTTTTAATCTACAACTGAACTGATTCTCGGTGCAAATGAATTATTATTAGTTAACAGAATGTCTTTTGAGTTTCTCCTCCTGCTGTGCAAACTAGAGATGTGAAGTCATGGGGGGGGGAGAGGAAAAATGGGTGGGTGGGTGGGGTTTGTTTCTTTGTTTGTTTTCATTTTTTTCCTGAAGCCTTTTTGGCTTTTTTTCTGAAAAATAATTGGAAAAATAAAGAAAAAATTGATTGTGTAATATTTTATTTTAACATGATGAATAAAATATTTTAAGACAGGGTGTTCAAATATTTTCCAAATTATTTCTAACAAATATGCATAGTATCAGATTATTCTAATTTCTGTGCATTGAAGCCAAGCAAGTCCTAGGTTACAAACTGAACTCTCCAGTGCAAGAACAAGATGCATTTCTTCCTTTTTAGGAGGTGCTGTTATTGTCACAAGAAAAAGAAACATGTTTCACTTTTGTTTTTGCATGTGGGTGGGTGTGTTTGGTTCTGTTCTATCCTCTTCACTAGGCCTCAAAGTACTGGAAGAAAATACAGAGCAACAAATTTGCGGGGTCAAATTGTCCATAATCATATTTTATGTTCCTAAAGTAACAGAATGATTTTCAAGCTGTAAAAGGGCAGAGGGAGATGATAATGTAGCATTTTTTTCATTTTTTCCTGAAAATTTCCATTTTTTTCCCAAGCTTCAAAATTTTTGGAAGTTTTACATCTCTAGACTATAAACGCTTCTTCGGGGATGTGTGCTGATTTCTTTTGATTTCTTACTATGAGTAATTCTCACAAAAGAATGCAACATATAAAGGAGCATTATGCTCACTTTCAGCCTACTGAGTTCTCTTCTGACTCCCCCTTTGGGATGTCATTTTATCAGAGAATTGCCTAGGTAGCTGGCCTGGAGATTCTGGAGCTTTAATTCAGAAATGGTAGAGCTTGGAAACCTTCCGTTATCTATGAATTGGGAATCTATGGCTAGCAGTTTTAGAATAAGCCCAGATCAAAAGCCAATATAAAAACATGGTAGCAGATCCTGGTTCATTCCAGATTTGACCACCATATTTTCCCAGTCCAGACCTAATGGGAAACTATTATTATTTAATTCATCAAGGATTCAGACATGGTACACCAAGAAAGGAAGGGGTGGGTCAGGCGGACATAACGAAGGGTGAGTTTCTTCTATGTAAATTAGTGTAGGAACACACACACACACACACACACACACACACACACACACACACACAGAGAGAGAGAGAGAGAGAGAGAGAGAGAGAGAGAGAGAGAGAGAGAGAGAGAGAGAGAGAGAGAGAGAGAAGGGTGAGTTTCTTAAACTGAGCAATTTTATTTCTGAGCTAAGTTGGTATCTCTATCAGAATCTGTAAGTGTAGGTCACACACCAAGTTCATCAGCCAAACAGCTTTAAAAAGCCTTTTGTTTACATATAGCTCAGTGCTGTTACAATAACCCATAGAACTGGGCACTCTGACAGAACAGAGTTCCTAAGCATGTGAAGCTTTGTAGTCATATTGAATTAAACATGTTCAAACCATCTCTGAAAATAAGATGGAGAGGAGTGAGGCCCTCGTAGTTTCTTTCATGATGGCAATTGCACTCAGATTTCCAATTCATTCAAATTTCTCTTTTGCTCGTGGTGCTGTTCAACAGTCAGGTCAGGTGTTCAGCCTGTTCTGGATGAGCATGGACTCCTTCCACAAGAAGTAGCCCTTTTTTATTTCTATTTTATTTTGAATTTCTGAATGGTTTTGGTTCATTTGTATTTACTTGCCTTTCTTTGATTTATGTTATGTTGGTTTTAATTGATTAATCTGCTTTTTACTATTTCAAGTTATATAATTTGTTTATATTTGTAAACTGCCCAGAGTAGTTTTCTGCTAGATGGTCATGGTGTATAAATAAATAAATAAATAAATAAATAAATAAATAAAGCAAGCAAGCAAGCAAGCAAGCAAGCAAGTTGGGAGATGGAGAAGGAATCCTTGATCAAATTGAATCTGACTTTTCTCTGGAATCAAAAATGATTCAATTGAGACTGTTGTATTTTGGGCATGGAAAGACAAGGATCACAGGAGAGGACAATAATACTAAAAATGTTGTTGAGGGTATCAGGAAAGGATAAAGACCAAATGTGACATGGATTGATTCCACAAAGGAACCAACAGCTTTCAGCTTACAGGAGCGGAGTTGGGCAATTGAGGACAAGACGTTCAGAAGGTCAACTCATACATAAAACTGCCTTAAGCTAGAGACATGAAACAACACCAACAACATGCCTGATAGCAATACATTAAATAGGAAATGAGTTACCTTATCCTGACTAATGCAAACACAAGATTTTTTGTGGGTGCAGCTTAGCTGCAAAAGTCTCACCTCTGCAAATGTAAATTCTAGTTCTCCAGAAAATGGCTTTTTAAGGTGAGCATGGTGGCTCAGTGGACTAAGGCTCCGAAAACTGTCGGCTGCAAAGTTGGCAGCTCGGCAGTTCGAATCCCAGAGTGAGTTCCCACTGATAACCCCAGCTCCTCCCAACCTAGCAGTTCGAAGGCATGTAAATGCAAGTAGATAAATAGGAACCGCCATAAAAAGCGGGAAGGTAAAACAGTGTTTCCTTGCAGCCATGCCAGCCACATGGCCATGGACTTGCACAACACTGGCTCTTTGGGTTGAATACAGAGATGAACACCGCCCTTAGAGTCCTATACAACTAACATGCATGTGTGGGGGGGGGGAGGGAATCTTTACCTTTACCTTTATTTACCTTTATCTATTGCTGACAGATCGTGGTACACAAATGTGTTTTATATATCACAGAGCTTTCCAGAACTGGAGCCCTGAATGTTCATTTCCCAGAAAGACTGACCATTGGCTATGCTAGTGAAGGCGTCTGAAAATTGTGACTCAAGAACACCAAGGGCTGCAAGTTTGAAAACTACTGCTTTATCAGCATTTGTTGCTCCCTGACTTAGGAGTTGCACACACATGCAGCAGGTGAATCTAATACCTCCAAGGCACAAAATTGATGTTCTCCAGATACTGGGAATTAACTACAACATCAGCTGGTCCGCTTGGGCCTGATGAGGGTTGGAGCCCAGCAACAGAAGGGAAGTCGGCAGGCCCCCTGTCCCTGTTTTAAATAGACAAAGAGTAACACATCTTCATTACTCATAGAGAGCAAGTACAGTCTTTCCTACTGGAACGATGGCATTTCATTCTTCAGAATATGACAAAACTATATGTACATTTATCTTTGTAACTGGCAACAAAGCCCTTCTGGGGTTAGCTGGTCATTCTTAACTCCTCCTGAATCATTTCTGAATCCTTCCTCCTGATCTCTGCCTCTCCTTCACTTTTTGAAAGCCATACAAGATGCTGCTGTCAAGGTTATTTTATTCATCATTGAGGCCCTGCTGCCTTTCTTTGAAGGGCTCCATTCTTCTGTCATGCCAGGTTACATGTTCTGCCTAAGCCAGCAAAATGAATAATGTTGCCTCTTTTCATGGCATCTTCCCAACCGCTTCTGTTCCATGAGGCTCTTTTGATCGTTCATCAGCTCATCATCAAAGCTCCATATAAAACTAATTGTTTCACATTAATCGCAATATGTTTCCCTATGCGGCTAACTATTACTCAAGTCAGGCTTCCAATTCAGAAGGTACAGCAAAACTAACTTGTGTGGCAATAAGAGTGTCAGGATTTCTCTGCCTTGATGCTTTCCTGCATATTAATGCCTACTGAATACACCACTTACCTTTAGCAACCATGCAATCTGCCGCCCAGAATTAGTATCACCACTCCTTTGAGGCACTAAAAGCTTTCACGGATTCAAGAGATTGTTTTCCCCCTTTGCTTGATTGCTGCACAATTTCATGCCAGATTGTCTGAAGGCTGCTTGAAAGAAACACAATGTTTGAGTAGAGCAAAATAACTGTGAAATTATTGTGAGACCTTTTCTACAGCATCTGGAAGGGCCATTTAGGAGAGGCTGAATTCTGCCCTTCCTTCCCCACATGCATCTCTAATCACAACCAAAAAGCACATAAGTATAATAACAGAAGGGATGTATGAAGACATTTTAAGGAAGGGACAAACAATATACATCAAACTTGGGTGAGGTATGTTTCCCAGTCTTAGAATTTGCTTGCTTGTTTGTTTGTTTTTGTATTTCTATACCGCCTGTCTTCCAATGGAACTCCAGGTGGTTCAGAACAAACAAAATGAAACAATAACATCAAATAAAGATAAAAATAAAAATAAAAATAATATTAAAAAGCACCAAAGATGGTGGCAAGTATGTCTCAACGGAGGTAAATTTTGCAGTTTATCTCCTATAACTTTATCTGATTTTAGGTGGACAGTTTGTGGCCTTCTAAATTATTGCTGCCCTGCAACTTTCATTCTTATCTTCATTCTTAACTTTGACTGTACCTAATCTTTGCAGGGCAGTTATGAAGGCAATGTGGAAAAAAAGGAAAGCCCCATGCACAGTCTTGGGCAGGAAATAACGGGATGATCAAGAGAGGAGGAGGAGTCAACACAGACATTGGAACAACATATCTGAGAAGATTGGGCATGTGTGTGTGCGTGTGCTGGTGCTCCCACAAATCTGCCCCCCCAGCTTGTCTCCCACCCCACCCCCACCCCCACACAAGGTTTGCTTTATGGGCCAGGGAAGGCTAACGTGCATGGCCCAACCTTGCGCACCAGCGCCACCAGCAGCAGGGACGTGAAGCACAAGGGCATGTTCTAGCCCATCCCTCTGTCTTAGCCATGGTGGTTGCTTGCCCCTTTCTTCTTCCCCCTCTCCTCCTCCTCTTCTGAAGGAGGTTGCCTGCTCTGGTAAGGTGCTTGTGGTGGCCATATAACATCAATTTTGGCACCCTTGGATCGCTGCACCTGGGGGCAAATGCTCCCTTTGCCCCCCCCCCCATTACGCCACTGCTGCTGTGGTTCCTGGACAATTCCCAGAATCCATTCAACATGCTACTACAGAGGTTTAAAGTGCCACTTGGGTTGCAACTTAAGCATATGACTTGAGGGGTGCTTCTGCTATCGCACACCAACTCGGGAATGCTCTCTCCTTGGAGGCTCAGTTAGAATCATTTGGTACCACTTATTTAATAGAACATTTGGAGGTTGAGGATCATAGCCTGTGCTGGTTCTAATGCAATTGTTTCAGTGAATGTTTTAATTTCTTTTAATTGCTTGATTTTACACAGTCTTAACTATCTTATGTTTTAAAATTCTTTTGCACAGCTCTGTAATCTGTCCTGATATCCTGTGTTATAGGGCAGGCTATAAATTCTGAATGAATGAATCAACAAATGAATGAATCAATGAATATCACAAACTAGTTATTTCACACAGAAACTGCTGTAGGTATTAAGAGTTTTCAATAAAGGCTCTATAATAGTTCAGGCCACTGGCAAGACTAGTCATGATTTGTAACAGGAACATCTCTGGAATGCTCTTTCTGAAAATATTGACTGATAGCAACAATGTTACCCTATCATTGTCCACTTCATTCAGAATTTGGAGATATTACTGTATTAGATGTAGAAGAGGTTGTTGTGATAATCTGTTCCAGCATTATCGGTGAATGCAAAATAAAACTTTAAAAAGGCAAAAAGGTGGTGGCATCTTAAAAAGATGAAATCCAATGAAGTTGACATGACCATGAAAACTCACATTAAAAATATTAAAGTTAGTCTTGAAGGTGCCACCACATTTTTGTCTTTTTTAAAAACCTTTTTACTTTTTTGTTTTGTTTTCATCGATAGTACTTTATTAGTCTACTTTTCCCAGACATCTGGGAGTTTGGGAAGTTTTCCAAATCAAATATGGTAGTATTCCAGGCTGCACTCTATTATTATTAATTATCATTCATGACTCTCTTTAATAACTTTCAGTTTGACTGGTGGACTTATTTTGACATTTTCTGTATTTTTCATGATGACACATAAAATTGATTTTATTTAAAACACACTTTCTGAGGGTAATTTAAAAAAAAATATTTTAACTTTGTGCCTTTACAGCAAATATGACTGGTTCTGTCAATAGCAATACTAAATAGATAGCGTTTCCCTTAACCACTTGAGAAAACAACTTTAGTCTAGACTTGTCCAGCCTGGTGCTATTCAAGTGTTTTGGAGTGCAAATGGCACTGTTCTCAGCCTTCAGGACCAATCACGAGGGTCCCAGGGAGGCTGAATTCTTACACCGCCCCAGGTACACAACACTTCTGTTACCCTTTATTTTTAAAGCCACATTTATACCATAAAAGCTCTCATCCAGTGGTATTCAAACAATGAATCACCTCCCATTGGTGCTACTGGAGTAGAAGAATCAGCCAACATATGTTCTTCTCATTGCTGTGGAGATACCATGTTCATATTATTTGGGCTTCTGACATGATCAAAGAGGGGCATAAAACCTAAATGAAAACTACTGATTATTATCACTGGGCCACAAAAGCCAAAAGGTTACTTTATTATACCACAGTCATTACACTTCTTCCTGTTGATAGCAATTATTAATCATTTGCTTCCAACATCATAAACCAGCTTGCTTTAAATGGGCCTGCCAAGGAGTTTTCTCAACATACAAATAAATATAGGCCACCAACGTATTATAGACCAATAGTGATTGGAATATCACGTCTGATTAGCTTCCATTATTTCCCTTTAAGACTTACTGACTTGTAAGCAATGGGCGCATTGATTTGTAGCTTAAGAACAAGCCAAATAACATGACACCTGGAGTGTTTCTAATTATATATAATTGATTACTCGGTTCTCCTATCCTGAATTAATTTCTGAATAAGCAGATGTTTTGATGTACTGATTTTAAAAGAGGAGGAGGAGGAAGAGAGAAGAAGAAGAAGAAGAAGAAGAAGAAGAAGAAGAAGAAGAAGAAGAAGAAGAAGAAGAAGAAGAAGAAGAAGAAGAAGAAGAAGAAGAAGAAGAAGAAGAAGAAACTGAATAACTTAAAATGAAGAAAGTAAATGGCTGTGAAATAAATTCTGTTACGCCGTTGCTATGCATTCAGGCAAAGCAAAGGTCCAAATCCCATGAGAGATGCTAGTTCTCTAGAGCCAGGATAACATAAATTACTTCTCACTGCTTGAAAGCCATCCCTGGTAGTTTTCCATCCAGGTGAGCAGATTTATAGGATATTGGAGGGGCTGCAGTAGGAAGGGGAGATTGCTTCCCCTCCACTTACTTTCTCTAGATTCCATTGAGCTTTGCCCTCACTAAGACAAATACTCTGTCCTAGCTCTGTTGTCAGTACTATGAGCAAAACATGTCCTGCTTACCTACCAAGACCTACAAAGGCAGTACCGTATTTATTGGCGTATAACACGCACTTTTCCCCCCTGAAAATAGGGGGCAAATCATGTATGCGCGTTATACGCCAATATAAGCAAAAAATCCGCCCTCCCTCTCCCCCCGCCACCTCCACCCACCAGCTGCGGCCGCCCGGGAAGAGGACGGGGGGGCGGTCGGGAAAAGAGGGGAGGGGAGGGGCAGCAGGCATGGGGGGTGATGCGGGGAGGGGCAAACGATGAGAAAATGGATGAGGAGAAAGTTCTGATTCACTTTAAATAAATAAAAAAATAACACCCCCCCACGAAGCACCGAGGCGTCGTGAGGAACCGCCACCCGAAGCGATCCTTGGCGGTGCCAGGCACAGACTTTCCGTGGGTTCCCCCGCCCTCCTTTCCCCTTCCCAACGCCGAGACCGCACTTCAGAAACAACAACAAAAGAGGTCCACATTACACACACACAGAGAGAGGGATAAAGGCTTTCTACTTCTGAGGGAGACCCCCCCAAAAAAATCCCCGCCCGCCAAGACTCGGTCGCTCGACGCCGCCCAGGGAAAGCAGCAGCAGCAGCCCCGACGGGCTCTTTGTTCACCCGGCCACCGGAGCGAGTGGGGAGGGAAGAAAAGGAGGAGCGCCGACCGAGGGGTGGGGGGAGTGGAGAGAGAGAGAGAGAGAGAGAGAGAGAGAAGAAAGAAACAAGGGGGGCGGACGGAGCTGCTTCTGATGGGGTGGGGGTGGAGGATGGTGGGCTCTCCCTCCGCTCCCTTTCCCGGGGCCGCTGCCAGGCTTCGCTTTACCTGCCGTCAGGAGCAGAAGACTCCACAGCAAGTGCGGGCGCCGCCAGAGGGACTCCATGGTGGGGGCTGGCAACCGACGGCCGGCAGAGGAGAGGGAGACAGCAGCCAGCCGGCGAGGGGGGCGCGACTCCTCCCCGGGCGAATTTCCCAACGGACACTGACTGACTGGCTGCCCTCTGCCCTCCTCCTCCTCCTCCTCCCTGCGTGTCACCCCCCTCCTCCTCCTCCTTGGAGCCCAGCAGGTGAAGCGGCCTTCACTTCCGCCTCGGCCACAGCCCCGCCGTCTGCACCTCCGGGGCTCCAGCAAGAGGTGAGCGGGGGGGGGATTCCCGGCGCGGTCCCACCCAAGCCCGCCGCCCCAGGCCAAGCAGTGCACCCCACTCCCTCCCCCCACCCCCGCGGCCACCTCCACCCGACCACCTGCAGCCGCCCGAGGAAAGAGGGAAGGAGGGAGAGGAGAGGAGGGGCGGCAGACATGGGGGGGTGAGCCGGGGAGGGGCACCCTTACCTGGCACCTGCACGGGGTCCACTGCCCGCCTGCCCGCCCGCCCCCCCTTGCCCAAAAAAACCTAGCGCCGCATTGGAATGGATTAAATCCAGTTTCAATGCATACCCTTATTTTGCTTCAAAGTTCTTTATTTTAAATTTAATTTTTTTTCCTAAAATTTCCCTCTTAAAATGAGGGTGCGTGTTATACGCCTGTGCGTGTTATACGCCGATAAATACGGTAATTATTCATTTCAATTGCTCAATTACGTGGAGTAAGAAGTTTTGACATTATTTATTTTAAGACAAGCGAGCTGAGGTGCAGTGCTCAAATGGGCTCTGTCTACAGACAGGGAGATTGGTAGACAATGAAAGCACAGAACAGGGATCCTTCTGTAGTGGAACTGCAATAACTACCTTCCCTGGAGAGGCTCACCATTCACATTGTTTCCCAATTCATAGAAAGTTTTGTTCAGTAGCTGTTCTTCCTGGCACTTGGGGGGATCTGGGGGCATAAAAAGAACTGGCATCTTGTTCATCTCTGAAACTCTCAAGTCCGTTGAGTGAGGCTTCTCTCTCTGAGTGCAGTGCTCCAAGGGACTCTTGAGCACACTCAAGAAATCAGAGGAAAAGCTTTGCTCTAAAGTGTACAAGTTTAATAAACACTGTGCCTCATATCCACACCTTGATTTATCCTATGCTTGTCTCTAAAGTGCTATAATATTTTATATTCTCTTTGTTTCTCTTCTCTCTCCCCTTCCCCCAAATTTTACCATGAGTGAGAAAAAATATTCAAGTTTTCTGTCTTTGCTCCTCAAGATCACAATGCCTCTTAGGTTTACCCCTGCTGTGATTTACATCACGGGTAATATGTGTGCAAACAGTGCATGCTGTATGCCAGGCATGTCCAAACCGTTTAGAGTTGAATAACTTGCTCCCATACCCCAAACCTCTCCAGATTTGGAGGCCTTAAAGGGGGGATTCCAATGATGGCTCACACCAAAATTGGTATATCTAGGACCTAGTGGAGCTATTTTACAGAGAAACAAATCAGTTCATTTCAATGGGAAAAATGCCAATTCGTTTCATTACTAATTAAACGGCACATCCTCATTTCATTTCATTTTGTTAGCTAAAAAAACAATGAAATTGTGTGTCATTTTTCATTTGGTACCCATCCCTATTTAGGATAAAGTGTTCTGCCTGGCTAGAACACTAAGAAGAGCCAGGATGGTTTCACATCCTATGCACATTTATCTACTACACAAAAGGACAACCTTGGTAGCCAGGTCAGCTTCTCGTTCAAGGTACAGCATCATCAAAGGTTTCCTTTCAGGTCAAGAATTTGGTATGCTTTCCATGCCTCTGTTAACTTGCTGTTTCAAGTAGACCTTGTCAGTCAGCATTCCTGAAATCAGTGGCTGAAGCCAGGAACAGATTTGCCAAGTTGCAAGGAGGACCATAGAGTTTGATGAGTGCGAGGAGGTGCATGCTTGCTCGTATTATGCCCTGTTTATACAGGTACATGGACACATCCTGATAAAAATGAAAGAACACATAATCTGACTGCTACATGATTATTATTTTTTAAAAAAATACACATTTTAGAAGATAGGAAAACTTTTCTCTTTTTGCTTGTTACTATGACAACATGTTACCTGGGTTTTTTTAGACTTCCTGGAACTAAACTATCAAGTTTCTTTGTAGAACTCATATCAGCATTTTGTTACTCATAAAGCAATCTGTATGTAATGAAAACACTTTGACTTTTTCAAGTGGGGAAAAAGGTCACTCGGTGGAATCACGGGTAGTGTTGTGTTTGTTCATCCATCACTCTAATGTTTGGTCTTCTCAATCTCCATCATGCCAAACTAATATTGTTATTTAGCCCAAGCTTACATTAATTTGTAATTACTACACCTCAACACACCATATAATGTGCTTGCTTTTCTTCTTTTAAAAAATACCGTACAGTATACACTTCCTGTGGGCAGGTACATGTTGATATATTCTTTGTGTAGTTTATAATGATGAAAAATAGTAAGTATATTGTGTGCACAAATTATATTCATTAAAAACAGTGGGAGTTTGCCATTCGATTCAAAGACATGCATGGTTATTAGAATGACTTTCAGTTTTCTGAACACATTAGCAAAGGTAGATATGCACTTTTTCATCCAATTATGATGAGCAGGGAATAGCTATTTGTCTGCTACCTTGATATAACAAGCCTGCAATGCAGCAAATTACTTCCAATTCTTTTGAAAACAAATGATTCTTGCATTCATCTGCAATGAAGAACTACACCTCCTCCATGCTTCCTCTTTCTTTCTTGTACACATCGGAAGACATCTTTACTTCTAAGTGAAATGGATGCGAACATCTGGGACTCACAACAAAACAATGCAGGGCAAAGTATGCCTTGATCAACGTGAAGTGCTCCTTGATCAAACACTGCCTTTCTGGTAATTATTTTGACATTTACAACTATGCACATAGATTGGCATATAGCATGTTTTATGCTGATGTGTCTTGAGTCTTCTTTTCAGCCAATATATAACTGTCCACTCTGTTTAACATGTGTCTATAACAGTCCTGCTACAAAATGACAAGTGATGGGACAATTGGACTGACTGTATGGCTGAATCATTTGTAGTTCCTGAGTCACAGCTAAAGCAAATGTTATCTTCATGCCAACACGAGCTGTTACTCAGTCCTACACATGGTTATTCTGGTGAAGATGTGCATAGGACTAGACCATTTTTAAATTAGGTTGGGATAAATGTTGTTTCATTGGGGTCAAGGGCTTTAACCAATTTGTGAATTGACGCTTAGGTTTTGCAGACCCGGAAGATGTGGAACTTACTGAACCCTTGCTGGTTTTCAGCTGCAGCAAGACAGACCATGCCACATTATTCTTGTTGACGATCACCACAATTTATTGTGCACTTCACAGAGTTTCACAGGCCAGTAATTCTCAAGCCTTCATACCTCATATCCCTCCCATAACAGGAACTGAATCCCTCTGCAGTATAAAAGTCCAATCAATATGTGTATAGCATTTCAAAAAATAGTATTCACCCCTTCGCCTTCAAATAAGAGATGTGATGTTTTGTAATCTGGTAGGCAGGGGGAATTGTGGATGAGGAGAAATACTGACTGCCCAAGGTTTTGACTGTGAAACACCTTGCTAACACCTTGTTTGCAGCTCTCTTGAATCACCTGTAAGAGTTGTGGTTCAAAAGAACTTCCTTAACAATATGCAAAAAGGCTTTCCCTCTGTTGTGTCCTTGCATTTAAGTGCTCTAGCACAGGGCTATCCAACTTTGAATAGGCTGAGGTCTACTTTTTCTGGTCCAAAGTGCCTGAGGGCTACTACATGAATACCTCTACTTAAGAATGTTATCCATTCCAACCACATGCTCGTAGGTTAAAAAAAAGTAAGCAGAGCAGTGGTAAGCATTGAAACCCATCACCTCCAGAGCTGATTAATTGATTTTCAATGCATTCCTATGGGAAGGCTGACCATGCACATGCTTCCCTTGCACCCGCTCAATCATCTGGCCGGGGGGGGGGGAGCAGGGGACCACGGCATGGCCCTTGAACTGCCCTGCTCAGCTGAGACAGTGGGCTGGCAGACCCAGAACTTTGCTGTGGCAGTGGTGGTTCTTGGGATGGGGGAGGGAGGGATGGAAAACTTATCCCCTCACTTTTTTATTGGTGGCTAGCGGGCTACTTTTGAACCCTTCATGGGTTACTGATAGCTCACAGTCTACCTGTTGTGCAGGCCTGTTCTAAGACATCAGTATTGGCACCAAGGTATTTTTTAAAAGTCTTGTCAGCCTTGCAAGTCAGTTCTTAGCTATTTTTAAAAAGAAGCAAGTCTTGCTGAGGCATTCGGGAGGCTTTGGTTTCGTTTGCCCTTAGCTCCTGAAGAGAGCTAAGGGAAAGTATTGCTGGCTGTGTGTTAGTGCAGCAGCCTTTCTATATTGATTCAACTGATCACACGTGTAACCAATGTGAATTAACTTACTGTTAGAAGAAGAAAACGCCCCAGTGGCAGAGGAGGAAAATATGGAGGGGGGCTACACACTGATTTGTGTCTCCTCTTGTACTGTGTGATCATTAGGTGGGAAAGTGAATCTGCCCACCTCAAACATATACCACTTTTTACATTTTCCCCAATGCAGCCAGACTTTGGGAAATGGAAAAGAAAAGAATGTATTCATTGGTTCCATATACACATATCCAAGTGAGTTCCTAAGGCTGAGTGGTGATTTGAAGCCAGGTTTCCCAAATCCTAGTCCATCGTTTTAACCATTACATGATTCTGGGTACACTAGTACAACAAAAGATTCATGTTAAATGGCAAATAGGGTTGGTAAGGGATGAGACCCTGCACTTGCAGGAAGATATCTCACCCAGGCTATCTTATCCCACTGGTGGCATGTGTACCAATTTTTGAAAACATCTGGCTTACACAACAGGGAAAGGGTTCCCGGGAAGCTTAAATATGAAATATATAGTGGATAAACAACAAAGAAAGAGGGAAAGGCAAGCATGTGGAGAGAGGAGCAATGATGCAGTGGACAAGAAAAGCCATTACATGTACATGAAGCCTATTGCTAAATGTGAAACAGGATTATAAGGGTACAGCCCAGGGCGTTTATACATGACCCCTAAGCTGCGCTGCAAATGGTTCCCAGCTCCGGAGCTTAGAAATGATTCCCCACCAGCTCCGGAGTCTGCAGAAAATTAAGTGTAACCCCGCCCACTTTAGCGCGACCCAGCGCACTTTTCTTGTACCTTCTCTCTGGAGGTGAAATTTTTTTGATGCGGATAAAAGTGCCGGGCTCTCCTCGTTTGTCTGTTGTTTTTTGCCTCCCGCCCCTTTAAGAGCCCCTTGAGAAGGAACCAGGAAGTAACGGGGCTCGTGGCAACTTTGACCGGCACCGGCAGGTGAGTAAAGGCTTCTTTTGTCCTTTTTCCCCCTCCCTCCCCTCACGCCGACAGGAGCAGGAAGTGCTGAGGGTTGGGGACGGAGGAACAGAAACGAACCCCCAAGATCTCTGGTCCGAATTTAAGGGACCAGCGGATCTTAGGGGTCGTGTGAAAAGGCCCCCAGTGAAATTGACACTTACTGATTACTATAGAATGCTGTACTTCCTAGTGCACAATTACCATGTGCAACTGGACTTCACATATATCAAGGCTGGAAAAACACTGGTATCTGTGGCCCCTCCGTGAAAGGGCGAGAAATTGTGTCTGGCACCTCCTGGATTGCTATCTGAAGAAGAAGAAGAAAAACAGATGAGTTAAAACACAGGAATATTGTGTTTCTCTAGACTAAACACTCCAGGATCTATATAGCATACTGTATATTGTAACAGGCAAACCAACCATCCTTCTGTTTTCTTTTTATAGTACAGTATTATATTTCCTTTTAATAGAAACTTATCAGATTACATTGTTTTATTCCTCCAGCCCTATTCATCTCCAAGATATGTAAAATCCAGCTGTTAGTAGCAATAAACCACTGAGAACAGAACTGGAGAAACCTAGAAAGGATACGGCTTCTTTTACTTAATATGCAATGTGATTAGAGTAGTAAAGGTAGTAAAGGAGGTTAATGACTTTGTCTTACATGCTTATATAACCCTGTATGCAGCAAAAGTCACAGTCTTAAAGCTCTATTCAAGTGCAGTTCTCAGAAAAGAGTTAATCCGAGGGGCAAACACCTCCCCTTTCTGGTCATTCTTCACATATCAAGAATAACTGTTTAAAGAGGAGACAGACTGCTAGAGAGGGACACTCTCAGTGCAGTTGAGGACTTGGGGTGGGGCGGAACTAGGAATAACAGAGGTAATCTACACATAGAGGACGCTTCCTGTTCAGACTGTCCCCAACATATGGAGACAGACAGCAAAGGAGGAAAAGGCAAGCACTACCATGTTCCTCAAGCATTCAAATGCATGGCTCTCTGAATGCCTGAATAATTGTCAGAACATTTAGGTTGTGACATTCACCTAAAATGGGGTGGCAACCCTGTAGCTCTGGGATAGAAAGCAACTATCTACCCTTATGCTAGACAATTCTATTATCTCCAGTCTCTCTGATCAGTGATAAGGAATAACAGCTTTATCATTAAGCTGAGAAGATGTGATGTGGAACAGAGCTCTGGTTTGCAGGTTGGGAAATTGTCCCATAGTTGTTATGTGGGGGTGTTCTCTCATCCTGTAGATTTGTTTGCATCCACCTTCCAAAGTTTAGGAAATCACACACATACACACACACACACAGAGAGAGGGGGGGGCGGCTATAACCTCCCACAATGCAAAATGTGAATTGGGCCCTAATTAACTGGGCACTTGGAGACACTGAAATTGGTGCAAGGTGAACACCTAGCATGGCTCTATGGCTGCTATCTCACCTGGGGGAAGATCCAGATATTGTGAAAGTCTGCCTTTTCTTCTTTCTTGGTCACATGACTGAAGATGTTGGATCTCCGCCCACGTACAAGGATTTTTTTTTAAAAAAGCATTGGCCAGCTCCAGGGCCAGCAGGTGGCGCTAGGAAAAAATAAAAAATAAAATAAAAGTGCTGAGCTGACAGCCCAAAGGCCAGCTGGTAAGCGCTGGGGTGGGGTGGGGGAATAAAAAAAAATTAACAGTGCAGACCAGCCCCAGGATGAGCTGGTCGGCCCTAGAAAAATAATAATAAAAAACAGCACTGAGAGCCCGAAGGTCAGCTGCCCGAAGGGGGAAGGAATTAATTAAAGCACCGACCAGCCCCAGGACAAGCTGGTCGGTGGTAGGAAAAAACAAACAAACAGAAAACTGGATCATATGTGAGCTCCCACGGACTTCTGACTCGCATTTTTTTTTTTTTAATTAACATTTTTATTAAAGAATTTAAAATACAAAAGAAAAAAGAACATATTCAAAACATTAACCATATAAAGTCAATCTATCACTAAAGTTCGGCTTCCCTCTGTTCTTCTTGCGGTTTTAACGTTGCTCATCTCCCAGCCTTCCTTTCCAACGAACCCATTCTATATACTTATAGAAAAGGTTCTAAAAGTAGGTAAAAGTCCTTCGAGTTCTATCCTAATCCGGAAAGAGTCTTTAATTCATTACAGTTGATCTCCATGTAGTTCTTAAATTTTTGCCAGTCATTTTGGAACCTCTGGTTATCTTGATCCCTCAATCTGCAAGTCAGTCTGGCCATCTCTGCAAAGTCCAGTAACCAGCGGTATATACGTTGTCCCATTCTGGGCCAGGAGCATTCGTGCCGCTGCTGTTGCATATAAAAATAACGTCCTGTCTGCTCCTTTAATTTCATTATCCACCAACCCTAACAGAAAAAGTTCAGGTCGTTTTGGGAATGTACACTTTAACATCTTTTTGAGTTCATCATATATCCATGCCCAATACTCCTTCACTTTCTCACAAGTCCACCACATATGATAAAAGTCACCTTGTTTCTTTTTACATTTCCAACAATAATCATCTTTCATCCTGTACATCTTTGCTAATTTCGTTGGAGTAATATACCATCTATACATCATTTTCAACAAGTTTTCTTTTATCGGTAAACTTCATATTCTTTTTCCACAATCTTTCCCACACATCTAACTCAATATTATGACCCAAATCCATAGCCCATTTTATCATACATTCTTTGACTTGTTCATCTTTTAAATTCAACTCCAAAAAAAAATTATATAATCTAGTCAACAAACATAATTATGGTTTCTTCTCTCCAAATCCAGACATCCTTCTGTCTTTCTGAAAAGTGTCGTATAACTGATAGTATTGAAACCAACCTGTTAACCTCTCTTTTAACAGTTCATAAGATTTCAGTCTTCAGACTCGCATTTTTTATCGGAGCAAAAAAATCTGAACTTCTCCGGTAGGTCTTGGAAAACTCGCTAAAGGGGGTATAACCATTTTTTAAAAAGCCTGGTGCTCGTAGGGACAAGATTTTTGGAAACACTTTATCTTGAAATTTAATCAGCATTTTAAAGGACATGTGATAGAACCCTATGACTGTCTCTTTTAAACTGCCACAGATTTTGCAAAACAGCAGTTGTTTTAAGGTGATTCATCATTCAACAAGGAAGTAATGACTGGGGAAAACCTATGTACAGTACTAATGCCTAGTCCCTTAAGAGAAGATCTGGAACAAATACAAGCCTTATATATTAGTGATGAACAATGCAATACATAAATAAAAATGATAAAGATTCCCCTGCACATGCATACTAGTCGTGTTTGACTATAGGGACAGTGGTCATCTCCATTTTCAAGCCAAAGAGCCAGTGTTGTAAAGTCTGTAGCCTATGTAGCTGGCATGGCTGCACGGGCAATATATAAATACATGCTCCTTAAAAGTATTAAAAATAGGGAGAGAGGCAGATGATATAAAGTACTGGCAGTGGCTAAGTTTATAGCATGAGGGGTTAAACTGACAACATGTAGACTTAAGATTACTAAAACAGGATATAACAGAAGCTTTTGACATTATTAACAGAATAGTGAGAACGAAACAAGGAATTTGTTTTCATCATGCCTGGGTTATCCAGTGGACTTGACTGTAATTTCAGAACAGACAGACAAAAGAAAATACTTTTTCAATCAATGCACATTTGGACAGGTAGTTGATAGAGTAGCTAAGTTGTTGATCTGAAGCATGGGAGACCCAAGATCTAATGCCCCCCATGTTATAAAATTCACTGGGTGACCTTGAGCCCATCATAGTCTCTTTAAGCTGCTCTACCTTAAACAACAGCTCTAAGAACAATGTGGGGAGGAAAATCATGGATAGCTCTTTCAGCTCATTAGGGTTCAGGCCAGACTGAAATGTAACCCATCAAGCAATCAATAAATATTTAAATAATTAATTGAATTCACTAGCACATGGTGGTAAGTGCTACCTTAGAAGTTCTGTTTAAAAAAGAATTGATCAGATTTCATGGATGATAGGCTTATCAAAAAATAAACAGACATGGTATCTAAATGCATCATTTTCCTTGGCAGGCAGTACAGCAGCAACAACAAATTAGTTCTGGTACTCATTTCCAGCAAATGAATGCTTCTGTTCTTAATGAAGCTTGGGAAAGTTACTACCAAAAAAGTAACATTTCCAAGCTCTGCTTTCTAGTTTTTCACCATGGGGGGGGTAGTTAGACTTACAAGACATTAATATCAAAACGTAATCTTGGACTTGAATCAGCAGTTTATTAAGTAGATTGATTCCTCTGCCTGGAAACACAGGTGTCAGCTTTACAATTATAGTTTTCCCTTTGCCATGGGGAATTTAGCATCTGAGAAGCATAGATTAGCAGGGAGGGCCCTCTTGTAAAGGAAGAAGCTCCTTGACCAAGGAAAGATGCTAATTGGATTTTGAATGTACATTTTCCCTGCTGTTAGTGATTTCTCTTGTCATTCTTACTGAAATTAACTGGCACAGAAGAACATGATCAGGCTCAGAGCATACCAGACTTTGCATTCCTGGAATTACACACAAACTCATTGTACACTGAGAGCCAGTATGGTTACAATGGCTAATGAACTCACCAATGAACAAATATGCTATGTTGCTAACTAAAGGCAAGCCACTCCCTCTCAGCCAAGTCAGTTCTTCAAAACAACAACAACAACAACAACAACAACAACAACAACTTTTTAAATGTGGGATGTATCATGCTCACATTGCCAGCAGGAAAAAGGATGCCAAGCTCTACATAGCAAAGAGCAGCCTGAATGTTGACAACACCAATGACAGCAGACATGACAGCCTACAAGATACCCTCTTCTGCACATCACCATTCAAACTTGTTGAGAAACAGTGCTGATAATTGTGTTGTGTTTGGGTGGTTAGTGGTAAACTGATGAAAAAAAGGAAACAACTTCTAGAATTTTTCTTCCTTGGTATCACTTTGTGAATAGTAGTGGTGCTGGGACCCCCAACCCTTCAACGCCTTGACTATTAGTCTGTAGAATATCTTAGGGTTCCATGATTCCCCATACTATTTAACTTATACAGTACATGAAAAACATGAAAAAGCTGTCCAGAATTTTGTGATCTGGTACCACCAGTGTTCAGATGGCATTCAACTCCATTGGCTTTTAAATATCTTTTAGGAGGCCCTTCTCTCAATCTCTCAGGCCCCACATTTGGAAGACATTAGGTTGGAAATTATGTACAATACAGTAGTAAGAATTGCAACTAAAAATACACATATATGCCAAGCCATATTCTTACAGTTGGGAGTTCCTTGCCATTGTCCACCAAGGGCAGTGGGATTGCATAATAGTATGACACAGATGCTTTTGACTGGTAGAGCAGTAGACCTGATGACCCAGGAGATCTCCTCTGTTTATCAGAAACTGAAAAGCAAAAGGAACAAATGCAAGTCCTGTCGTGTCTGTAATAAATTTATTACCAAAATGACTGGAGATTTAAATTGAACAAAAACATGTAGAAATTCCAACTGATGAAAATCCCAAGTTAGCAAAAAAAAATAAAGAGAAATGAAAATCTCTATGATTTATAAATAATAGTGATAGGGTACACACAGTCATGAATGAACAAACATCTCTGTAGGATTCCAGTGAAAGTTAAGCACCCTATCTGGGGGTTCATCATAAAAACTGTGTAGGTCACAGTGGCAAATTGCTACTCCTTAATGAAGTGTTCATTGCATTTTTGTGTATTCCATCACACAATTAGCATCCTCCTAATAATGCAACCAACACCTCAGTAATGAATGGCAATTTGCTGCCAAGATTTAAGGAATTTTCCTTTGTGGCTGCTGTGCACCACTGAGTTGTTTCGGTCTTTCAATGACCTCCAAAATATTCTGTCCTTAACAGAGTCCTGCTGCAGAATCAATTCATCTCATAGCTGATCTTCCTAGAGGCCTGCTGCATTCAACTTGCTGCAATCAAATTTAGCTTTACTGTCTTCTCCAGTAAGTCTTAATTTCTTATGTGTCCAAAGTGGGACAGTCTCAGTTCTGTCATTTTTGCCTCTAGAAACAATTCAGGCTTGATTTTATCTAAGACCCCCCTCATTTGCCTTTCTGCTGGCTGAGATTATCTGAGTGCTATATGTTAAATGGTCTTAGTCTTTTTCCCGTTGGTTTTCTTCACTGTCCAGCTTTTACAACCATACAGCAATGTTGATTATCTTGCCCTTGGTCTCCATTGGCATATCCTTACACTTGTTCCTTCATAACTGACACCCAAATCTCAATCTTCTTTTAATTTCACAACTGCCATCTCCTTTTGGTTTGATGACTGAACCGAGATATGCAAAATCTTTTTTTTTTAATTTCAGTTTCTTCATTGTCAACATCTCATTACATCTCTGTGGTTCTTCGGTAGCAATGATTTTTGTCTCCTTAATGTTCAGCTGGCTAAAAATACTAACTTTCTTTAATTAGATTGCTTCAGGAATTTGTATATCTTGTTTTTGTTTTTGTACCACTAACAGTGCCACTGATCACCTGTAGAGGATGGGAGGCAGTGGAATATGTTTACTGTTGTAATCATTCCTTGTAGTATTTTGTTGTCATTAATTACAGAGCTGATGTGGGGGAATAGTTTGTGCTGTTTGCCCCAGATGCCAACATTGCTAGGTATGGCTTTGCCAACATTCTATGCTCAGACTTTTGATCATACAAATGGATTTTTCCCTTCCTTGCTGCCTCTTCTATTACCCTTTCCCTGGGAGGTTAATGGGCTGAGCAAAGGGACATGAAAGCCCAAAATGGTGGACATAACTGGTCCTCAGACTGACCCATAAGCTGTTAGCTATTGTGTCCTCCTCAACCTGTCTGGAACAGATTTTGGGATCAGTGGAAATGCTGGAAAAAGAAAATAATTCCCCTATTGCACTGCATATAGCCTTCCCTTTTTTCAACAGAAGACACCATTGGATTTCATCCAGGTTATAAACTTTTTGCAAAATCTCAGCAGTTTTAGGTTTCAATCCAAGGCAGTGTTCTATGCATTTTCATCCATTTCTTTCAACAGACAAGCATGCCTATTTCTGTTAAACAGCAAACTGTGCCACTTAATCTAGTCTTCTTGCCCTTGGGATCTAAGTATTATGTGAATTGTGCTCCTTAAAAACACACACACACACACACACACACACACACACACACACACACACACACACACACACACACACACACACACACACACACCTGTATTAGCAAGATAAGGATGAATTGCATTGTTTTCCTACTTGGTTTAATTTAAAAGGTACACTTAATCCTAGAGCTACAAAAGTTATTATATACAATGCCTGTCTTAAACCAAACAAAAAGGACTTGATAAAAATAATGTTTAATATCCATGTCTTTATTACTGTTAACAAATGTACACACTATTTTCTTTTTCTTTTCCTCCAGCTCCCCCAACATCCACTTTTTTTTTTAATGCCAGGCAATCCTGCTGTTTCGGGATTCTGAGTGAATTCCGCTTCCAGTTCCAGAAATCCAGGACAGTATGAAAGAGTCAAGACTTTGTCATCAAACTGCAGCAGAAAACAAACAGAACAATATCTCCAGAAATAAAAGACAGCAACATGAACAGATGCTCTCTCTCCTTTTAGCTACCAATCAGAATGCGGTTTACCAAACCCCTCCCCCTCCCCCAAGCCATCCACTGAGCAGAGATTACAGAAGGTAATGACTAAATGAGACCATGATTTCACCCTTTACTGAAAGGTGAAATCACCCAGGACAAGCCCTATACTTGACAAAGCACAAACAGGCAGCCAGGAAGACCACACTACCTTTCTCTGCAACTAGGTGTCCCGCATGGAGAAACTAGAATACACTAACCCATAATCCACGGGTTGTATGCACTCCTTGATGGCTCCAAGGATGCACTGGACACTCCCCTCATCTTGGCCACTGCCACGTTTCCACTCAGCTGTTAATGGCTAGTAGAAACAGAGCTCTTGTCTTGATGGAACAGAAGTGACATTGCAGTATGAAAGATGTAGCAGAAAAGCTGTGGGCTATATAAAGACTGGTGGATATTAGTATTCCTGAACATCTGTCTCAACCGCCATCAACTTCATTTCTGCAGCTGGCTGTTTTCCCACTGCTTGTGGCACTGGACAAGAGAAAACACAGCCTCTGTCAAAATTGCCCTGGCCTAGGAACAGCTTTTGCCTCCCAACTCCTTACAGAAATCTTCATGAAAGCATGTACTGTACATTTGCTGTTGTAGAAGTATGCCATTGCTGTGAGATTCATGGCAGAATCCTGGGGTTTATACTCTGATGTGGGACACAGAATTCTCTGCTCTGGTTCAGAAGCGTGCAATGAATTTTATGTTCCTCACAAACTAGAAGCCCTTCAATTGCATAGGAGACAATGTGAACCGTGGCAGTTAAGTGGCATCAAACTGTTATTCCTGTTGAGTGCAGATAGACCTTGCTGGCTTGGATGAAAAAGTTTTCTCCACATTCTTAAATGCTGAGGTTTATTTGTATAAGTAAACGTTGTCTCCTTTGGCTGGGGATTCACCAGTGACTAGCAGTAGAGTAAGCAACCTCACACATGTCACTGCCTGTTTCATTCACATTCCTTATTTTGCCCAGCACTCCCTCCCGCCCACATACACAGTCATTTTGATGGACCAGACATAGCAGTACATTCCTGGTAAGGATGGTGCTAGCACCCAAACCCAGCACAGGATGCTGTGCCACAAATGACTTGTACTGGAGCTGGAGGTTGCACCCTGAAACTCTAGAGTGAGACACACACCCCTGAATCAACAAGCTATCCAATTGTTCCTGGTAACTTCCTCCCCTGCCATAACTCGAACTGTGAGTGAACATCCAAAATACTTCAGAAGGTAATGACTTCAACTCTATCTAAATACAGTGGTACCTTGTATGTGGTACCTTGTATAAAGGAATTAATTCGTTCCAAATGAAATTATGTTAAACAAATTTTCATTTATACAAATTTCCCATAGGAATGCATTGAAAACAGAGTAATCCCTAATTATGTTGTACAGATTTGCCCCCTTGATGATTCTGTTAAGCAAATTCCCCCTCTCTGGAATTTTTATGTTGTACAAATTTTATGTTATACAAGCCATTTGTTATACAAGTGTCCACTGTATTTTTTCCTGTGGACCACTGAGGTTCTGTTGGAGTAAAAGTATCATTACGCTGGCTCCAGTCCCCCACCCCACCCTCTTTTTATTCTTATTTTTTTGAGCAAAGCATTATGCTCTCGTAACACAAGGAGCTTTAGAGGGTTCCTGTGTTGTCTGGCAGTGATAACCTGGGAACAGTATTGCTCTATGAATCAAAAACCTCCTTGTGTTCATTGTGTTTGCCAGTAGCAACTTGGCCTAGGCAGCGTTTTAATGTACCCATCTGTCTTTTTCTCCAGGCACTTGAAATTTTCTCCCCTGTTGTGCATAAATGTCTTCTGCAGTTAGGAGCACATTTCTGCTCTTTCATTGGGCATATTAAAATACGAGCACAATTAATGTTAGTACATAATGATCAGTGATTAATATGTACAACCATAATTCTGTAAAAGACACTTCAGAATCAAATTCAGAGGCTGGCCCAGTTTCTTTTCCTGGGCCATAATTCCAAGGCTGAGCCATACAGGCTGGAAAATTCTGGGCGTTGCAGAACTGTACACACAAAGGAGGCAGCTTCCGTTCAAAAAAGGACACTTTTAAATGCAAAAAATAAGCTACTCAACACTTTCTGTGACTTGTAACTATTTCAGTGCTATTTCCCCTCTTTTGCAGGTTCCCTCCCCCATTATTATAGGTTTTACAGATTAGAACAAAAGGAGGTATTTGCTACTGCTGAAAAGTGTATCCAAGGTTGCAGTTCCACTGAACTCAATAGATGAGGACGTGTCCACGAAAGCTGACATTAAAATATAATACTATTTAAGGTGCTGCATGTTTTTGTCTTTTATTTTATTTTGATTTTTGCCTAACTCAATGTGATTACTTCCAAGTAAACATTAATGAGATCAGATTTCAGGTCTCAGGTATTCTTTTTGCAAGTCTTGTTTCTCTGCAAAAGAAAACCAAGTTTATTTATTTATTTATTATAGAGCTTATATACCGCCCGTCTTCCCGAAGGAACTCCAGGCGGTTTACAACAATAGGTCAACAACGACCAATTCAGAACAATAAAATAAACAGAGTGATGACATATTAAAACAGCAATTTAACCCTGGCAAACTAAGGTAATAAGACTAACTAAATGATTTGATGGCAGGGGAAAAATTAAAAAAATTAAGCAGGGTCACCAAACACCTCACAGAAGAGCAGCATTTCCAGAGCCTTCCGAAAGGCTGGCAGGGACTGTGCAAGGCGCACTTCACTGGGTAGATGGTTCCACATAATGGGGCCAGCCACAGAGAAGGCCCAGTTTCGAGTTGACGTTTTCCGGGCCTCCCTGGGCATGGCAACCCAGAGCGAGTGCGCCCGCGACATCCGCATTGGATAGGCCGAAGTTGACCGCTGGGCGATCCGCTCTGCTAGGTAGTCAGGTCCTACGCCACGGAGGGTTTTATAAACTAAAACCAGGACATTGAATCTGATTCGGGACGCAACAGGCAACCACTGCAGGTGGGCCAGAACTGGGCTGATGTGCCCATAACTACGCGCACCCACCACCAGTCTGGCCACCGCATTCTGGACCCACTGCAGTCGCTGAAGGATAGTCAAGGGCAACCCCATGTAGAGAGCGTTGCAGTAATCTATCCTCGAGATCACCAACGCTTGCACCACAGTCCTCAGGGGGTTCCCATCCAGGTATGGGCAAATCTGGGTGATTTGATGTAGATGGAAAAAAGCGGCCCTGGACACGGCAGCCACCTGGGCCTCCATGGTAAGAGCCGAGTCCAGAACCACGCCCAGATTCTGAACACTGTCTGCCAGCTGGAGGGAAACTCCCTTCAAGCTGGGAAGAGGGCCTCCATAACCGGCCGGGGAACTCCTGAAGAACATCACCTCAGTCTTCTCGGGGTTGAGTTTGAGCCTGTTAACCTTGGTCCATGTCATGACTGCCTCCAGACACTGGTCGAGGGTCTGGACAGCTTCATCTGCAGAGGTGGAAAAGGAGATATAGAGCTGTGTGTCATCAGCATACTGGTGGCAGCAGACTCCATATCTCCTGACGACCCCTGCCAGTGGCCTCACATAGATGTTAAACAGCATAGGGGAAAGAGACGAGCCCTGCGGAGCCCCACAAGGGAGTGTCCACGGGGCCGACAACTCACCCCCATGCTGCACCTACTGGGGACGGCCCTCCAGGAAGGACCGGAGCCAACTGAGAACAGTGCTCCCGATACCCACCTTGGAAAGCCGGCCCAGTAAGATACCGTGGTCAACGGTATCGAAGGCTGCTGACAGATCCAGGAGAACCAACAAGGTAGAACAACCCCTGTCGGCCGCCCGGATAAGGTCGTCTTGCAGAGCAACCAAAGCTGTCTCAGTTCCCCGACCAGGCCTGAAGCCAGACTGGGATGGGTCAAGGAGTTGTTGTTCCTCCAAAAAAGACTGTAGCCGGATCGCAGCCACCCTCTCAACGACCTTGCCCATGAAGGGGACGTTGGCGATCGGACGATAGTTCGCCAATATATCCAATGCCATGCCTGGTTTTTTAAGAATGGGCTTTACCACTGTCTCCTTCAGGCGTGAGGGAGAAACCCCCTCCCTGAAGGAGGCTGTGGCGATGGCAGAAGCCCATTCCGGCAAGCTCCCTCCGGCAGTTTTCAAAAGCCAAGAAGGGCAAGGGTCAAAGGGGGTGGACGCGGGCCGGCAATGGGCAATAGCCCTGGAGGCCTCAGAAGAGGAAACAGGCCCAAACTCAACCAATCGAGGAGAGCGAGGGGGTGCAGCGTCGGGAGATGCCGGGGGTGGATTAGTGCAACCGGAGGCAAGACCGGTCCGGATGGCCTCTATTTTTGTTCTTAAAAAGGCTGCAAATGTTTCACTACTGAAATCAGTAGGAGGAGGCCTTGCCAGACTAGGATTGGTGATGTCCTGAACCACCTGGAAGAGTTCCACCTGGTGGTTCGAGGCCTCATCAATTCTCAGGGAGTAATAAGATGTTTTAGCCTCCCTGATTGCACGAACGTTAACGCCTAGTCTGGATAATAACTGCAGCCTTCTTCAATGCCGTCCGGTCCATTCTCCAGCTGCTTTCCAGCCTCCTCCGCTCCTGCTTCATCACTTGCAACTCTGCCGTAAACCACGGCGAAGGTCGAGCTCTGCAGCGGAGGAGGCGCCTAGGGGCGATCCAGTCGACAGCGCAGGAAGTTGCTTCTAACCACTGATCCACCGCTACCTCAGCCGGATCGTGAGCCAGACCGCCAGGAAACTCCCTGAGGACCTCCCGGAGCCGGGCTGGGTCCAGGAGTCTCTGGGGACGGGCCCAAACAAGTGGCCGGTGGTCCCCACGGGGTGGGGCCACAACCGACAGGGGAAAAGACAGCAGGTGGTGATCTGACCACGACACAGGTAGGGAAACAATGTCCCCTACCTTCAGATTGGAGTCCCCCGACATGGAGGTAAATACCAGGTCTAGGGTATGCCCTGATTGGTGGGTTGGACATAGAACATGCTGGGTCAGGCTCATGGAGGCCATGGACTCCATGAATTCCACAGCTGCACCGGAAAGCCCATCGCCAGCATGCACACTGAAGTCCCCAACCACCAAAAGGCGGGGGAACTTCAGCAGCGCCGCAACGATGAACTCCGTGAGCTCCGGAAGGGATTGTGCTGGGTTGCGGGGAGCACGGTAACCCAGCACAATGCCAAATCTGTCCCGCTGTCCAGCTAACAGATGAAGTCATTCTAACCCCGGACTGACCAATGTCCAGGCAATGAAAACTAGTACAAATTGAGTTTTTTTATTAGCAGAATTGCTTCCATCATTCAAGTGGGGAGGGAGTGATACTGTCCTTTCCTACTACAGTACTAGGTTCCCATGGGCAGTCAAGATCTGCTCCTTTGGGAGTGAGGACCCACGCCAAGCAAACATCCTTGTGAGAAGCTAAAGCAGAAAGGAGAGGGAAAGAATGTTCCTTCTTAGGAATAGTAAGTCCAATTGCAGTATTTTACACTGCATTTTTATTCTAAGCTGCTCTGGACTGCCCAGATTCCACCATAAGTTTTGGCATTTATTGAGTGAAAAAGATCAAATGTTCAAAGACACATTGGAGAAGGAAACTGAAAGTAACAATATCCTGTAAGGAAGGCACTCAGCTGCCACCAGATGTTACCAGTAGATTTGTTGTTAGGTGACCTCAAGTTGGAGTCAATTTATATTGACTCTAATGGGGCTTTCAAGGTGTGAGATATTTAATTGCTTTTATTAGTTACACACACCCCAGCCAGCTTCCGTGGCTGAACAGGGATTTGAACTCAAGTATGATGTAGTCCATCACTCTCTCCATTCCATCACACTGAGTGTGAGAAAGGACACAGAGAGTCTCATTCATGCTCTGATCCATACACTGTACCTTGCTGCAGGATGTGGTGATGGCTTCTGGCCCAGATGCCTTTAAAAGGGGACTGGACAGATTTCTGGAGGAAAAGTCCATTAAAGGCTACATGCCACAGTGGAGATACATGCTATCTCCAGGCTTATAAAAGAAGGGTACCTCAAAAGGCCAGGCATAGGGGAGTGGTATCAAGAGACAGGTATTTAGTTGTCTCATGTGTTCCCAGAGGCATCTGGTGGGGCCACTGTGAGATGCAGGAAGTTCGACAAATGGGCCCTTGGCCTGATCCAGCTAGGCTCTTCTTATGTTCTTACTTTAGACAAGAAAGTTCAAGCAAGAAAGGGTTTCTTGGAACGTGGAGAGGGGTAGCATTCAATAGTTCAGTAAAACACATTTGATCTAGTTACGTCAATTAGACTAGCGTCCAGCTGTAAAGTCTATAGCCTAACAGTTCCCCTCACTGGAAGGTCTAGGTGCTCATTAATGACCTCAGTTCTTATCATTGAGGAAGATGGTTGCTTGTCAGTCCTGAACCCAACCTGGGTATTATGTTGGTACTGATCTGTGTCTAGGAGTGATGGTTGGTGCACTCATAATGAGTGTGGGTATGTGAGAGGTGTCTCTCCAGAAGTCCTGAGTCTCTTCTTTCTAATTCTGGCATTGGCCTCCCAGTTGGCATTTTCTATACCGGTATAGGATCTGGGTGGGTGTTAGCCTCCTGGGTTAGCTCCATCCTTCTCAATCTCTCTGGGTGACAAGATACTCTCTGTCCAGTTGGATAGCCAGTATGGGGGAGGGGCTGGGGAATGTGGTGCTTTTCCCTTTCAGAACCCTTAATTCTCCCTCTCCAATTCCAGAAAGATGTAGTCCTATTCCCCTGGGTTTCAGCTTTTTCTCCAAGGACTCTTCAGCCCAATATGTTGTAAATTGTCCAATATATTGTACTCCACCCAAAATATTGTAAACCGGCCAGTGTGTCCTCATTGCCAGATAAGCGGTATAGAAATCTAATAAATAAATAAATAAATAGGTATCTGAAATATCCTCCTCAGTGTCTTCTCAAGGCCTTCTTCAAGGTCATCCTCCTCTCTTGTGTGAGAGGTAGGACTTCTCTGACCTCCTCAGTCTGAAACCTGTCATTTGCCAGGTTTTCTTCACCATAGTTTCTTGCTGTGTCTCAAAAAGGTAGTGTTTATATTCCCCAGGCACCAGAGGCAAGCAACCTCCTCCTCCTCCCCTAGGGATTATCTTTGCCGTGTGTCCACCACTACCTCCATGAGTACAGCCTCCATTTGGGACACATTATCCTGGGGGTGAGGCCTCTCCTTCCTTTCCAGGTTCACCTTCCTACCCTCTGAGTCTCCCAACCCATCAGTGTATTCTAGTAAAAGTTCAGGAAAATGCATTGGGTCCTGGGCTGGAGCATGATGGTTGACTGACAGAAGCACCCATACCATTGCCCTCTTTAGAGACACTGACAGGTTTATCATTTCATGAAGATTGAGGAGCTCTTCAAACCCTTTTGTCTTCAATCATTCAGACTGCAGAAAAATCCCAAGGTGAAGTCATTCACAGTTTAAGCCACATCTTTAAAATAGATGCTCTTCTCTGCTTTGTATGCTGTGATTCATACACTGATTTTATTGCTATATTTCAATTGCAAAATGTATTGTCAAAATGTAGGCGAATTGATTTCTAAATACATAAATGAAACAAAGGTAAAAGAAACATCTGCCTCTTCCCCCGCTATGAGATTATCTGGAAAGAAAGTACTCTCTAACCAGAGTCCATTGATCAGCTAGGTGTGAAGGAAAAAACATTCACCCCATCTCCCATATCCACCAAAGATGCTTTGAAAGAACAAAAGCTTATTTCCAACTAGAACCTAGAAAGGTTGATTTTGAGGACTACAACCGGCAGAGTCCTCCTATCATGAGGTAAACAGGAGGGCAGTAGGTAGAGGGGAACAATCATGGCTACTGCCCTTGTGGTTGATGGTGCAGAAAGTACTGCATCCAATCGTAGGCATAGCCATGGCTGGCAACCTATTATGCTGTCCTGTTGTCTACGCCTCTGTTGGGTGTATTGAGAATCAGAGTTCAAAAGGAAGGAAACACGAGAGACGTGCTGGCGTTCTGTCTCAGGTAAGGAGCTGCATGTGGCTGGAACTAGAGATGGGGAGGTATTCCATTTTCCCTAATGGACCAGCTGCTCTGGTGGCAGAACAAGAAGCAACAGAAAGGGAGCTGCACACAACAGAGAAATGTGTGTTTGCATGTCTGTCTCCTCTGTCCTTTCCCCGTTATTCTGTTGCCTCCAGAGATGGAGGATATTGTCAACATCAGTGTTTACTGAACTGCCAGTCTGGTCATCTTCTGAAAACAGAACTGAGGACTGGCATCTTATGGAATGTCTCACGCCACAAAACATCTTGGGTTAGCAAGGATTTAGGTAAAGGTTTTTCTTACTGGAAAAGAAAGGAAGAGGGAAAAGGGACACAGGTGCGGAAAAACATGATTTATTTCCCACTTTTATTCAAGTTGGGCATAATTGTGAAGCAAATCACATTGACAGCACCAAGGACCTTTGAAAGAACCCAATTAGAATTTGCAACAGGCCTGCATGGTTAGGAAGTTGTGACACTGTGGCATGATGTAACAATTACAAGTATTAGATTGGGATTTAGGAGGTTCAGAGTGGTGTCCTTGCTTGAAACTCACTGGGTGGCCTTTGGTCACTAACTGTGTCTCAGCTTGATCTACTTCTAGAGACTACTGTGAGGATAATGTGTTTTGTATACCACCTTGAGTTTAATGGACGAAAGATGATGCTGACATGCCATAAAGTTGCTTTTCACTTGTGATGGCCCTTTCCAGGATTTTCAACATATAGAGCACTCAGACATGACTTACCATTACCTTCTTGATAAGGTAAAGGCTACCCAAGCTGGCTCTTCTCCCAGGAGCCAATGTTGGGAATCAAACACTCAACAGCTGGTTCCACTGATAGTCCAACCTACTGCTATAACATAGGATGTAAATCTTGCCATATTGAATGATATCGCCAAATAATGACAAATGGTACAAACTTCACAGTTCCCATCAGAAGTGATGCAAACTTAACATGGTTATTTTTGTCACCTGATGAAACAATAATTAAATAAGCAAAACAAACCCAAGAACCAAATACATGTAGTATGAACTTGTGATTGTTTTCCACATGGTGCTTGCATTTCGGCAATCCTTCAGGCCACTCCTACAAGTAAATAAAAAGGAAAATCAGCAGAAACCACTCACTAATAATATATTCGTTTAATGGGGGGAGGGGAGGAAGAGAAAGGGGTCTCTTCAAGTGTCACCCGGTTCTTTGAGGATTATGGAGGAGAACCTCAGAAGGTCCTCACCTTGTTCCAGACCTTCAGGGTAACAACAGCGCCTGGTTCTGCAGGAGCAGAAAAGAGCTTGGCCAAATGGACAAGACGCCGCCACTTCCCGGGACGCCTCGCCTTTCCCGCCTCCTTCTCTTGGCTTGCCTTGGCTTGGCGGCGCCGCCTTGTGCGTGTGGCCGGTGGCGGGTGAGTGGGCCGTCTCGCCGCCTGCCATGTCGTCCCCTTCGTCCGCCGGAGGAAGTGGACTTGCACCGCAACAGCTCGCCTTCCACAGCGGGCCAGCCAGCCTCGAAGGTGCCGCCGCCTTCTTTTGTTGTTCTTTCTTGCCGGAGCCCCGCAAGCAGGTAGGAGAGGCTGCAGTTGCGCGGGGCCGTCGCTAGGGGTCTCCCTTCGGGGAGCCAGCCAGCCAGCCAGCCAGCCAACCAGCCGGCCTGCCGTTGCCATCGCCGCCGCCGCCGCCGCCGCTGCTTCGGGTGGGCTGGGATATCAGCTGACTCGCCTTCTCCTCCCCGGAGTTCGGTTCATTTCCCCGGCAGCCGCGGCCACAGAGCGCAGAGGCGGGGACGCGCAGCAGCAGCAGCAGCAGCAGCAGCCCAGGCAGGATTCCTCTCGACCCCGCTGGAGCCGGCCCGAGCCCTCGCGGCTTTGCTCCCGACCGCGCCATGCCGCCCCATGTCGCCTTGGTGGTGTTGCTCGCGGCGGTGGCCTCGTGGACGGCCGGGGCTTTGGAGGTAAGAAGACCCGAGACCCTGCCCTCTTTTTCCCTGGTTGGAAAGGCAGCGCCGGGCCGGCCGAGAGCTTCCCGGGAGCTTTTTAGGGTCTCGCCCATCTCGTAGCGGCGAGGAGGGCGAAGGGCCTGGCGAGCGGGCGAGCTGGTTGCTCGGGCAGCCCGGGGGGGGGGTCGCGATCTGGCTCAATCCCTGCCACCCATCCACCCTGCCGCGCGCCCCTTTCCCTGGCCGCCCCTGGAAGAAAAGCTCGCCTTCTCGAACAATGGGAAAGAGGTGCGGTGCGGGACGGGCGGGCTCCGAGGAGTGCCTCTCTCGCTGGACTTCGGGGAGCCCGGTTCCTGCCCCCCCTCCTTCCTCGGCCAGGATGGGGCGCCTGGTGGGGCGGGACGCCTCGTGCCTATCCGAAAAGGGATCCTTCTCCGGGGCTCTTGGAGGAAGCCCCCGGAGGAGGTGGTGGGGGGGGGAGGAGATGGGCCGACGGGGAAGAGGAGGAGGGGGAGGGCGATGCTGCCTTTGCTTTCTTTGCCCCCCCCCCGCCCTTCCTCGCCCATCGGGCCCGCTTCCTTTATGGGCCACCGAGGTAGCGATCGGTCTGCTTCGGCGCTTTGGTTTGGGGAGGGTGGGGGAGGATCTATGGAGGGAGGCGACGCTTTTATTTATTTTTTTAACTCGCGGGCTGCCGTGGGTGCTTTGGTCGCTTTTGCTGTCTGATCTGCTGTGCTTGCGACCTCCGGGGGGTGAAACCCCGAGAAGAGAGATCGGGGTAGGGGTGGGTGGGTGGGGTAGATCGGGGTGGTGGGTGGGAAAGACACCCCCCTCCATTTGGTACCAGGAGGATGATTCTGCCGCCAGGGTGGTTCTTGCCGGCGCCCCCTCGCCTTCCTCATGCTGTGGTCCATTGCTTTACCTTGTTCCTTCGCACTCCGGTGCGGAATACAAACGAGATGCCCTCACTGGGGGATCTTCCATCAACCCAGCCATCCGTGGAGCGGAGGCGGCGGGATGTGTCTGCGCCGGTGGAAGTGTGTGTGTGTGTGTGTGTGTGTGTGTGAGAGAGGAGAGGCAAGTTCTTGGATCTGGCGCCTCTGGCCATTGAAAAGATTGCCCCTCTGTGCATTGCGGTTCCTGCGGAATATCCGCCGCCCTGGCACAGGATTTTTTTTTTTTGGGGGTCTTTGGCCTTCCTCGGAGGAAAGTCGAAGCCACACACACAAACACACCCGCAAGACCCGTTTTTGGAGCCCTCACCTCCACTCTTCCCGAGGAAGGAAACGACTTGGAAGTCGTTTCTCCCATCCCCGGTTCCTAATGCCTTGAGAAGACGCCGCTTTGGGCATCCTGGAGTGGCTCCCACACTTGGGTTTGCATGAGGCTTGAAGGATGGGAGGGGGGGGCACAGAGCAGGAATATACAAAAGAGGTGGTTTGGAGCGCGGGGGGGGGGGAGTGAGCCGGTGGAGGAACGCCTTCCCCCCCCTTCCCATCCGGCATGGTGCTGGAGGAAATCACTCCGTTTTATCCCCCCTTCGCCCTTGTTGCTGGGGTACAGGAGTGGGGGGGAGTTCCTTTCAGGTGCAGGTTTCTTTCTTTTTTTTAGGGAGCAGATGAAAGGAAATGGGATTGGAGGGAAGATTAAGAGCGAGAAGATGGCGCCTCTGCAGTGCAGCAAGGAGAGGCTGTAATGAAAGCTGCAGCCCGGGGAGGGGGGGGAGAGAGAAAAACCCTCCCAACCGCTAGGTGTTTTCACAGTTCTGCCTCCATTCATGCCAGCTCCACATCAGACACTCAGGGCCGCTGGTGCAACCAATGTCCTCCTGGGCATCGGGCAGAGGAAGAAGAGCCTAGTGGGGTGGGGATGGGGGCTCCAGAGACCGCCTCTCCTCCCTCTCCCCCCCTTTCCACCGGCTGTGCTCTTGCCTTTTGCTTGGGTGCCTGCCTTTCTCTCCCCCGCCCGACTTGGGGAAGGATGTGTCCCCTCCACACCTCCCAGCCTCTTGCAGGCATCCGTAGAAGAGGTCTGTGGACCTGGCCAGTTGCCCAAGTGTCTCCTCTCCATTTTTGTTAACAGCCAGGGCGACAGGGGTGTGTCAGAGTCTGCCACACCTCCATGGAGGGAGCTGCCCCCAAAAAAAAGAAAGAAAGAAAGAAAGAAAGAAAGAAAGAAAGAAAAAAGAAAGAAAAAAAGAAACCCCCCAAAGAAAACAGCAGAAAGACTTGGAGCTTAATTTTGTCTCATTAATGCCTGAATTTGGGTTTTTGGGGAGTGACTAAATTTGCTTGTCTATATAGGGTCAGGTCTACCCACAAGTTAATCCTGTTGAATTCATTGGGTTCTCCTCCCTGAAGAAGCAAAGGATTGCAGCAGAAGGCTCTGTCGCTGTTGGATGCACATTTGCTGTTGAGTAAATCCTTAGAAAACCAATGTGCCATAGCTACTGTGTGTGGGATGGGATAGTTCAGTGTCTAACTAGTAAGGTGTGGGTGGAAAAATCTAAACAAAGCAAAATCTGCAAAAGAACAGCAAGGCAAAGCCCGGTGATGCTCTTTTTTGGGTGGTTGTGCTTCTTGAGTTCTGGAGTTGTAACCCCGTGTGTCACCTTTCAAGCAAAAATGCCTTCTGGCGTCTTCTGAAACTATTTGTGAGATGGAATAATTTGCCTGTCTTTTCCACTTGTAGTGGAATCCACCAACATGACAACTTTAGCAGTCATTGAAAGTAATTTGTCTAAACCTGCCCTGCAAGTCTATGCTGAGACTGATCACATGTCTTGCCTTGATTTTATTAGTCTGAAAGATGGTGATTGGCTCAAGGTCACCCTGCAAGGTTTACAGCTGAGAAGAGATGAGAAGAACATGGGTCTCACCCGTCCTGAATCCAGCAGTCTCACTCACTGTCACAAAACCACAGAAGTTCATCAACTCCAAATTCTGTTAAACATATCAGTACTTTAGATGCAAAGGTATTGTGTTGCCCTGGGTGGGGGTGGGGAACAGCAACAGTAACATTATTAGCCCAAGTGTACACAGATATATGAAAGCTTTTAAGATTTCCTCAGTGGGTAGGATGTCACAAACAATGCATTGAAAGGTAATTAAGAGGAGGAAGAAGCTAATACTTGATATTAATGATCTGTTGTCTCCATAATGTCTTGAGATGGAATAAGGGATTAGAATCTGCAGAAACTCAAATGAGCCTCTTACATAGGGCTGGATAAAGTGCAGATGTTGCTGAAATGCACATCCCAGCATCCCTCTCATTGAGTATGCTACCTAGGGATGGTGGGAGTTGTAGTCCAGCACTGTCTGGGAGGCTACAAGTTGCACACCTTGGCTCAGGCAGGTGGTGATTCTGTGATTTACTTTACACATGGATGTTTTGTTACGGAAGGGGACTGGTTCTGAAACAGAACAAGCCAGCACAGCTGGCGTTCGGAAGAACTTCAGTCCCACCATCTGGAACAAAATCAACCACTGTCTTACCTTCCTTTAGTTCGCACTGGGAAAAACTCCAACCAGAAGGCAGCCTTGGATGCATCATCTTTCCATCTCCCTGGCGCTGGCCAATCAGGAGCTGTGCAAGGACATACATAATCCCGCCTGCCTGTTTGATTGCTCAGCACAAGGGAGAAGGAAATATGAGGTGTTGGAGGCTGCTTCTTGGAGTTTCACCTCACGCGAACTACAGGAAGATAAAACAGTGGTTGGTTTTGTTTTAGAGGGTGGGACTGAGTTCCAAACACATGAGCATTCAAAGCATCAAAATGCTTTGTTTACCTGATTCCATCCTGGAGTAGGAACTGGCAAACCACTCAGTATTCCTGCCAAGAAAACTCCATGGACATGGGGTCGTGAAGAGTCAGTCATGACTATAACGACACAACACACGTCATTCCATAATTGTTACTATTGCCATGTAAAACAGATTTGAATTGTTAGCCTTGTATTTCTGGTGGGGATTGAACTTGGTCTTCAGAGTAGTCACTTGTCCCTTGCCTTGGGACCAGTAGGTGAATATGTGGTTCAGACTAGACGTGCTGGCTCAGAGATCACATTTAAGACCCTGACCAGCTGTTGTCATGTAAAGGTTCACTGAGCTCTGAAATTATATGTGCTGTACAAGTGCTCATTTCTACAAATGCTTCCAGGACAGGGATTTGGATTATGCATCATAGTAGAATTGGGTGAAGATAACTAACTCAAGTGCCAAGAGAGCTCTTCTGCTTCATCCCTTAAAATTATCTTCCTCAGAGTGGTTTATATAATTTCCTTCATGGCTATTTGGATTTGGAACAGTCTTTCTCTAGCCTTCTAGAGGCTTCAGCCTACAGCTGTTGCAATTGTTGACCACCGTCCATGTTAACTTGGGCTGATGGGGGCTATCATCTATGAATGTTGGTGAAGGGCTAGCCTTGAACATCAGCTCAGCTGAATCAGACCCAAGGATCAACTAGCCCAGCACTTTGTTTTCCTCAGTGGCTAGTCTGCAGACATTTGGAAAGCTGTAGTGCAAGGAAAATCCCTGCTCTTCTAAACTTTCCCAGCCATTGTCATTCACTGGCATAGTGGTCCTCTGCATGTTTTTTTGACTTCATTTCCCATGTGCCCTAGCTTTTATAGGCATTGGCCAGGGATTTTGGGAGCTGAAATTTGACAGTACCTGGAAGACCAGAGGCTGAAAAGCACCGTGGTAGCATGCTGCCTCTGAACATGCAATTTGGATATATCAATCGATTTTATCAATCAGTTTTATTTTACAGGCAAAGGCCTGATATAATACAGTTGTTGTTGTGTCATTACAGTCGTGACCGACTCTCTGTGATCCCATGTCCATGGAGATTTTCTTGTCAGGAATACTGGAGTGGCTTGCCAATTCCTACTCCAGGCACCTACAAGCACCTGGTATTCCCTGGTGGTCTCCCATCCAAGTACTAACCAGGGCTGACCCTGCTTAGCTTCTAAAATCAGGCGAGATCGGATGTGCTTAGGGCATCTAGGCAGCTCTACAGTATACATTCATAAAATAACTAAAGGAAGCTTAAAAGTAGTCGTTCTATGTCACTAGGGTGGCTGCTGAACCTGAATACCCATCATCAATTTGATGAAGTCCCTCTTTGGACACATTATATATAGATATTCTGGTTCTATCATTATTTTAGAGAACCCCAGACAATTTAGGAGCCTGTGACAAAACGTATTGCTAATCTGCTGTGCATGTGTCTTTATGCAGGTCATCATATCATAGAGGAACTAAGTTTTTAAATGGCTTATCCACCAGTCTTCCTCACCACCAATGACTGGCTGTTAAAAAAAAATTGTCTTTTATGTTACAGAGCTGATATGTGGCATGAAAAATCTGGTCACATGCTAAAATAGTCATTTCCCCAATTTGTAGTAAATCCTGAAAAAGATTGATACCCTTTTTAAAAAAAGGTAGGGAGACCAACATTAATACAAGAAAGCATCTCTCTCTTTCTCTAATAATGCCCTTATGTGCTATAGTATTGACCATGGTGCCTGGGGTTAATGGGATTTGTAGGCCGATCGGAGTGGATAAAAATCAATATTTTATTTTTAAAAATCAAATGATTTAAATAACAGTTTAAATAAAAATGAGTTTAAATAATCAAAAATCAGTTGTTTTTAACTTAAACTGTGATTTAAATCAGATTGGTTTACATTGATTTAGTTGATTCAGTTTGATTTAAATCACATCCACCCTGAGGTCAGCAAAACTGGACAGTGGTGTGTTGAAAAGGCTGATTCAGTCAAATAAAAATATAGCCAAAATGGTGCTATTAGTAAATAATAGGTGAGGTGTCAGCATGCATGGGAAAGCATGTCTTTTAGAATGACCAAGACTCCCTGAATGTTAGGTGTCATTTGCGAAAGAAAAATAGGAACCTGCAAGAGGAATATTACTCGGATGTTTTGAGTCCTGATGTAACCTGGAAATGAGCTTGCTTGTTAGGAGGGCAGCATAGACTTGTATAGCGTTTGCAGCGGGTGCAGAATGCAGCGGCCAGGCTGGTGGTGGGTGCGAGCAGGTACGCCCGCATCACCCCCATCCTGGCTCGCCTGCACTGGCTGCCCGTTGCTTCCCGGATAAGGTTCAAGGTCTTGGTTTTGGTTTACAAAACCCTCCATGGCCTGGGACCTGTCTTATCTGGCGGAGCGGATCTCCCAGAGACTAACCTCGTCCAGACCAACCAGAGCTCCGTCCCCCCCCCCTCTCAGAGTGCCGACACCGAGAGAGGCCCGTAGGGCTTCGACCCGGAACCGGGCCTTTTCGGTGGGGGGCCCGGCCGATAGGAACAAGCTGCCAGCGGAGATTAGGCAGGCGGAGTCGTTGCTGGCCTTTAGAAGGGCCTTAAAGACCTGGCTCTTCAGGCAATGCTTTGGGCACATCTGAGCACACCATGACGTGTTTTTTTCCCTTCCTCTTGCCGGATCTTACCCTCGTTGGGTGGTGTGAGGTCTATTTTTCTACTGGGGCCTCATTGGTGTAATTTTATATGAATGCGTATTTTATTATGCTTGTATTTTATTTTATTTTGTTTTATTTTTTTAAAATTGATTTCTGTGTTGTTTTGTATTGGGGTTCGATTGTTGGGTTGTCACCTTGATGATGTGCTGTAAACCGCCCAGAGTTCCTGTAAGGGTTCGTTATCTCTCGCTCCATTTGTTCTTGAAAGATTAGACACAGACTGAGCAGATTCTTGAAAAATAAACGGATCTTTATTTAAATCTTCAATTCTTGTCTTTTCTGTTTCTTTATTAACACAACCATCTCCAATGGGAGATAAAACAGGAATATCAAAGTTTGGTTCAAACGAATTGTCAAATAACAAGTTTTTCTGTTGTGATATAAAACTCCTTATTTGGGGTGAGCTTTCGGGAGTATTGCTCCCGGATTCCCGCAGTGGACCCCGCAATATGGGTGTGACCCTTCCGGGCTTAGGCTCCATCCCCAACCTGGTATCCATCTCGGAGGATTTATTGCCTGATTTCCTTTCTCATCCCTCACCTCAGAGATATTACCTCTCCAAGGGAAACGGGGAGGAAAATCTGGTGTTGGCAATGGGAGTCCTGTCTCCACCTTCTGGAGGATATCCCTTCTTATCGGTATCCCCTCTCTAACGTCTCTAATGGTCCCCCTCCCCAACCGACACTCCTCCTTCATCTCTCGTATCCCCCTCCCTTCACGAGACTCCTTCTCACCCTCGCACCCCTCTGTTTGGACGCTAACTTCTCTATATAATATTCTGCTTACTTTATTCTCGGTTTGAGTACCTATCTGCCTAACCACCCTTTCCATATCTCTATTCACCTGGATCCCTGCATGCCAATATAACCCTTCTGACATATCTCCGTATCTCCCTCCTACTTGTATCTTTTTATCTCTTCCTCCAATCCTCCAATCATCTGTCTGTATTTCCTTTTCTTCCTTTATTTCTTCTTCTTTATTATCAGTTTGAACCTTCTTATCATTCATCTTTACACTGAGCCCCTCCATCTCTACCTTTAATGCATCCCACATCATTACCCTTTGAACTACCGCCATAAAGCCAGCGGTAATCCTGGCAGGGCTCCACCTCCCTTCATAACTCTCTCCATGGCTATCCTCCGTAACTCCCTTTAAACTATCCAAAGGTTCTTCTTCTTCTTCTTCTTCCCCATGGGTGCCACTCAACGCCTTCTTCTCCTCATCTTGTGTCACAGATGTTAGAGCGGACAAACCCACATCTGTTCCTTCCTTCTCCCTGTCACAGTTCCCTATGGGAAAATGGGGCGGTTAATAAGTTCAAATAATAATAAATAATAATAATAAATAATAGCTCCTACTGTTCTTTTTAGTTATAGAAAACAAAACTGTTATAGTTTTGTAATTTGTTTAGGAATTACCATCATTCTGGAAAACATGAGATTTTTAGGGGGGGTTAGACAGGTAATGCGTCAAAATGAAATATCAGTATTTATTACTGGTACTGAACCAATCTTTGCTACTTTATATGCCATGATGTTCAATGGATTCTCTCTTCTCCATCTTATACCTTTCAGAGTCTGTTGCTACAAAGTGCCAGATTTCAGTGTTAAAACATTTGAACATAATTAAATTGTCTTTGTTGAGCCTCTTGATGAAGATGCTGAATTTATGAAGCAAAATTATGAAGTAGAGAAGACTTTAATTATAGGCATACATAACTAAAGATTTATGATTTCTGTTAACTGCTGAAATTATCCCATGGCCACTGTTTAACAAAGAAGGTTGTAACTCTTAAATGTAAGCTATTGAAAAATAAAGATGTAGTTGTTTAATTTCTTAATCTTGAGCTGTCTCAGTAGGGTTGTGTAGTCTTTTGTAAACAAAAATACAGCAAATAACTCTTCTAGAATTATTTCAGTCAACAAATTATTATTACATATCACAGATATGAACTAAAATTAAAAAGTTCCAGTTGTTATTCATCGTATTGTCTGAGTGTACAATATATTAGTTGCATCTTGTCTCAACTCCACCTAATGCACTTTCTTCTCTTAAACCAGTCATAAAATCTATTCCATATCAAATAGTAATTGTAGTCCTCTTTTTCTTTAATTCTCATTGTTATTCTATCCATCTCAGCACAGTCCAATTTGTTTTTGTATAATTGCTTCCTCTTTGGTGTATTTTCATTTTTCCACATTTGGGCCCATGCTATTCTGGCTGCAGTCAAAACTATGCAATATAGCAAATACAATATTTTTCTGTCTGTGATGCCACATTTTACTAGATGCCCCCTACTTTTTATACCACTAAATGAATAAAATGAATAACTCCTCCTTGAGGTCTCCTCCACACACCCCACACACCCACATTGTTTTCTTTCATTTCAATCAGGGAACCTTGGAAAGCACTGGTTATTGTTTTTTGCTTTTGGATTAATAGCTTTTGAAACAAGGATGCATTCATTATTTCAGGGCCAGGAATTCTGCAATATGAAGATTTCTATGTAAGATAGAACTAGAGAAAAAATAATGTGCATCTTGTAAATGTCCTCCCATGCAAGATGCTTCTTTAGACCTGGGAATAATGTTTGTATCTTTATGATAGAAGACACATACCATATATACTTGAGTATAAGTCAACCCGAGTATAAGTCGAGGCCCCTAATTTAACCCCCCAAAACTGGGGAAACATATTGACTTGAGTATAAGTCTAGGGTGGAAAATGCAGCAGGGCCTGGCAGCTCCTACTTTGTGAGCTGGGGGAGTGGTGTGTGATATTTAAAATGACTTTTAGCCACTGGTGCAAGTGCTTGGGTCAGTGGCTAAAAGTCATTTTAAACGTCGCAAGCTGCTCCCCTGTGATGCGGGGGGCGGTGATTAGAAGCGGCACACAATGTTTAAAATGACTTTTAGCCACCGACCCAAGCACTTGCCTCAGTGGCTAAATGTATTGACCCGAATATAAGTCGAGGACCCCCTTTTTCAGCCAAAAATTAGGGCTGAAAAACTAGGCTTATATTTGACTATATACAGTATATGGGTGAGGACTTCACTGTGTGTGAATTACAGTGCTAAGGGTGCATCAGATTACGGCTCTACTGTAGTTTGAATGTTGGGTGTATTCAGAGTTCATAATGTTCATTGCTTGTATAAAATTAAGGACTTTGTAAATTTCATGAATAAGTTACTAATGAATCATTTTAAGCTTTTAAAACACTTAAATAAGTTTAGGCTTGATGTGAATATTCATACTGCATATATTTTCATTACTCCCCAAAATCTGTGCCCCCACCCCAACAGACCAGTTTTTTTCTGATAGATTCATATTTCTGGAAATTTTACATTTCTGGCCAGCTTAAATACAGTCTCTGTTTCTTAGGTAAGGCATACCCAGCATCTTGCAATTGATACCAAAGTGCTTGGGGATCTCTTGTCGAAAGAAAAGCCTTTTAGATGCCAATGCTGTTCATAGTTCATTGATGCTATCTGCCAGCTTGACATTGTGCAGTGTTCCAGGTGGAAGCATGGGTGGATAGAAATCACTCAGATAAAAGGGCTTCAAGCATTCTGCTTGTACTTGTGTTTACTAAACTCAGAAACGTGGCATTTATTTATTTATTTTATTTATTTATTACATTTATACCCCACCTGTACAGAGCATTCGATGTACCTTACAAACTTTTTCGAAAGATAAAAACAAACTTGCACAATGTACTCTAACCAAGCAGAAGTCCAGTTGCTTAGAAAGGGGTGATACCTAGCTCACACAGCTGTGAGCTGGAGAATGAATGGAACATGCAGGGCAAGCATGTCCATGGAGGAGTGTATATCAGGACAGTTGCCAATACATTTTATCCAGAACAAGTATTGTTCCTGCCAGAGATACTAAAGAAGATCACACTCCCATTGTTTCTCCCTATCTCATCATCAAAATGGGAGAAAGGTTATTCCCAGCAACCAGACAAAAACTGTGGGATTCCTTGGCCCAGATGTTTCACCCTTTGGCCCACACTAGTGTTCGGGCAGAGAGTTGCACCCTGATCTGTACAACATTATGTATTGTTGGTCTATTTTTAATTACCATATTTTTTGCTCTATAACACACACTTGACCATAAGATGCACCTAATATTTAGAGGAGGAAAAAGGAAAAAATGTTTAACCTAAGGTTTCATGGTGAAGGAATATTGGCTGCAAAAGAGGAGATCAGAGGCTCTGTGGGAGACCTTGCAAACGAGGTGATTTTTGACTGGGGAATCCTCGCTGCAGAAGGGAAGAGGTGGGGAGAGGCCCCTTAGACGAAGCCTCTTTGTAAAGGAGTTGATTGGGACTGGGGAATCCTGGCTGCAAAAGGGGAGGGTTGCAAACGAGATGATTGGAACTGTGGAATCCAGGCTGCAAAGGGGGAGGGTTACAAAGAAGGTGATGGGACTGGGGAATCCAGGCTGCAAAAGAGGAGGGTTGCAATCGAGGTGATTGATGTGGAATCCAGGCTACAAAACAGGAGGGCAGAGGCTCCATGTAGGAGACCTCATTGCAAACAAGGTGATTTTTGACAGGGGAAACCAGGCTGCAGAAGGGGGGGCACAGGCTCTGTGGAGGAGACCTCTTTGCAAATGAGCTGATTGGAACGGTGGAATCCCAGCTGCAGGAGAGGCTCTGTGCAGGTAACTATTCTCTAAATGAAAATATGTGATATATCGGGGACTACCTTACTGGCTCTGTAAGACACACAGACATTTCCCCTTACTTTTGGGGTGCATGTTTTAGACCGAAAAAACAGTATGTTTATAGTTTTATTGTATTGATTTTATTTCCTTTAAGGCAGTGGTTCCCTATTTTGGGTAACCCATGTGTTCTTGGCATGCAATTCTCAGAAACTCCCAGCTAGCAGAGATAGTGGTGAAGGCTTCTCGGAGTTGCAGTCCAAGATCACCTGAGTTGCCCAAGGTTGGGAACCACTGCTCATAGGCACCAATTACAGTGGTCCCCCTCCAGTTTGCGGTTCATATACTGTGGTCCAGCTATGTCACGGGACCACAGTAACCTGAAAGGGCTTGAGCGAGGGGGGAAAGGTTTTAAAATTAGGCTTTTAAAACCTTTCCCTCCCTTCCCCATGCCCCAGGCTCCAGCTGATTGGTGCTAGGGTGGGGAAACAAAAGGTTTTTCTCCCCCACTCCACCGCTAATCAGCTGCAGCCTGGGGCTTGCCTCCATGGAGGCACCGCACGCCACTCTCCCGCACCCAGGGGAGGCCGCACCCAATCCCTGCACGCGGGGGGGAGGGGGAGAAGGGGCGCACAATGTTTAAAATGACTTTAAGCAAAGGAGCCAAACACTTGGCTCTGTTGCTTAAAGACATTTTAAACATTGCACACACACAGAGACCTGACCTGACCTGCATCCACATATCGTGGATTTTCAGTGATCGCGGATCGGGTCAGTCCCTAACCCCAGGATAGAAGGGGGATTACTGTACTAAATCCAATTAGAAATCTGGTTTTGTTAAGGAATCTGCCATTATTACTGTTATAGATAGAGTCAAGAGAGTGACCCCACCAGCTAATGCTGTTGTTGATGACAATGGTGATGGTGATGGTGATGTGCTGTCAAGTCAGTTTTGGCTTATGGCAAACTTTTTCAAGGTTTTCAAGTAGGGAGCACCCAGAAGTAATTTACCATTCCTTTCTTCTGGGGATGCCGTGGAACTGCAGCTTGCTCAAGGCCTCGCAATCTCTGTTTGCGGAAGCACAGTGGAGAATCAAAACTCTTAACCTCTGGCTCCACAGCCAGGTACCGAAACCAGTGAGCTACCCAGCCAGCTTTTCCCATCAGCTAAATGGACCAGACATAAGGAGAAGGAGCATGTGCGTAGGATTCAGGGCTTTATAATATAACACAATTTTCAGGAAGGTTGGATCTAATATAGATAACACCTGTGTATACAAGTGTTTCATTCAAGTCTTCTAACTTAATTTCCTTGTTGCTCAAGACTTGCTTTTCTTGGGCAGAATTCATTTCCGTATCTATTTGTAGAGAAACATTTACATCCTGTACATTGCACAGTATACAATTTCACTAACAGTCTGGCATGATTCCAAGTAGGCCTGGAGGATCTGTGTACATGATTGACTTCTTTGTAACATTTGTTAAACCTTTCACACATTTATTGATGCATAATTATATTAACATTCATGGACTTTATGCATTCAAATATGCTGCCCTGGCAGAAGGCAGGTGCTTTTCTTCTGATTCCACTTGCTGAATTTACAAGGATTTAATGGCTTAACTGAGGGTCTTCTGTATGTGGATTGGCTGCTTGTGCTAATAAAATCAATGTGGTCACTTATAGTACTATAGAGGTAGCCAAGAATGATGAATCTGTGGTTGAAACATCCAGCAGTTGCCGATGAGTTTATTTTAAATAAAGAGATCATGTCCTAATATAACCAAGAAAGAGAACCCTGGGTCATGTGGGTAGCTTCCATATTTTTAATGAGGACCTGGCCTGGTTAATCTGTACATTCTGAGTTTGTTTTGTGGGACTCACTAAACTACTGCTTATCTCCTCAGTGTATTGATCTTGATTCACCAGCAGTCCTTGGATAGTACAAGTTCAAAATAAAACTGAAACCTATTGGCATAACCTCTCTTATGCCAGCTATAAAGCAGCTAACCGCCCCCCTCCGGGTTGGTTCATTTAAGCTTTTGCTTTCCTTCAATACCAATGTAGGTCTGCCTTTAATTTTCAAAGCCTCAAAATAGGTAACTGGAGCCATGAGTTACATGGCAGCTTCCAGCAATTCCTGAAAGCAATGGTTGTAGAATGAGGAAGCCTGCATTTTGCATGCAGAGCATTCCAGAATGGATCCCTGATAACTTCTGGCTGGCTGGTGAAATCCTCAAGGGTGAAATATCAGTACGTTGCTGCCTTATCTTTGTAGAGATCAGGGCAGGCAACTTATGTCTTCCAGGTTGGACTGCAGCACCCTAGCCATCATATTTGGTGGTGAAGGATGATAGGAATTCCAGTGCATCAGCATCTGGAGGACTTTAGGTTGTCCAGACCTGTTAAGAACAGTTGTTCACTAAGTGGACCAGTGATTTTGTCTGAATATTGTATAAGGAAGTTTCCTATATTTTGGAGAAATATAAGCTATTATGGGGGAAGTAATACTTTTGCATGTGTGTAGTGATAAGAATTAATAGAATTAATAAATATGAGAATAAAACTATTATAAAGTGTTAAACCCAACTGTGGGTATTAGGTCATGCTGGCATAAACACAAAAGAAGATGCCAGCCTGTAGAGTGTAACAAATACTTGTGGTTAACTGAGATAAGAGCCAACGGGGAAGCGAAGACAACGCAGACATGTGGGCACCATCTTATGGCACCAAAAAACGCCATTTTGTTGGCAGCAGGCAATGGGAACTAAAGCCATTTCTAAGAATTATGATAACTTACCAGGTATGATTACGCACGAAATACGTAAGCTGCGTCTACAGAAAAGTATAAAAGACCACGGAAACTATCACTCGGGGTCCAGGACAGCAAGGCCTCTGGCCTGTATGCTGTGCCTAGGATCCTTAGACTAACCTATTTTCTGTACTGTATGGGAGTCCAGGACAGCAAGGCCTCTGGCCTGTATGCTGTGCCTAGGATCCTTAGACTAACCTATTTTCTGTACTGTATGGGAGTCCAGGACAGCAAGGCCTCTGGCCTGTATGCTGTGCCTAGGATCCTTAGACTAACCTATTTTCTGTATTGTAGGGTGTCCAGAGCAGCAAGGCCGTCCAATGCTTCGGATCCTAAACTAACCCACTCTCTGTAATGCCTAAATGTCCTGTGCTGTATATTTCTATCTGTCTTTAATAAACCTTTTGCTATAACTAACTAAGCGTGGCAATTTTGATGAACCACCAATGATGCATTGACAATTTATCAAGGTGCATTGGCTACTTACAAAGAAAACCACCAATACCAATTTATAGACCAAATTTTATTCTTATCAGTAGGAAGTAAGCTGTCTGGATAGATCAGTGAGTTATCTGGCTGCAGACTCAGAGGTTGGGAGTTTGATTCCCCACAGTGCTGTGTGCCAGTAGAGTTGTGTTGCCTTAGGAAAGCTGCACAATCCCAGGGCACCCCCCCACACAAGAAGGAAATAGTAACTACTGTATTTCTGAGTAGTCTCTATCTGGAAAACCATGGCAAGGACTTCCATAAGTCAGAATTAACTTGATGGCACATGAGAATTACTGTTATGGAGCATAATATGATGTGGGACCTTGGCTGAAGCTCAGTCTGTAACAAGTCCCTAACTAAAATTCTGCTGGAAATAGTAGAATATTTTTGTGTTCTTCCTATGGAAGAATGTAACTTTAAGGGTGGATTCTGGAAAATGTTCTCAAGAAAAACAGCACCTTCTCTCTTAAGGCCGTCTCACACTCATTGTGGCAGGACATGTGATGAATGGCACTAGCCTGTGCCACTTTCCTTGTCCAAGTTGGGCATTTTGAATCATTGGAATCAATAGTGAAATAGCAAACTTAGTTCTCTGTTCTTAGGAACACTAAAGTAGCTTCCCAGTTTGGGATGATAAAGGCAGGTATTTGTCTGTTCTGGGCTATGGAGCAACATGTTGTGTGTCATCAATTTACTTCAGACTTATGGTGGCCTTGTTAGGGTTTTTGAGGCATGTGAGACATTCAAGGGGTTGTCTACTGTTGCCACCCTACTCCATTTAGTATCTGTGACCACATACAACATATCTGTGCATTTGCTCACTTGCAGAAAATTGATGCAACCAAGAAAGTTTCATAATTGTTTGGGTGTGATATAGGTATTCACTGAAAAATCTTGAGTGAATAATCAGACTTGACTATTTGATTGGTTTCTTTTTTCCCAATCTATTTTGGTGTCATTCACCATAGCATTGCCCAGTTTTTTAGGAGCAAAGGGTGACCAGGTTCTGAAGTGGTAGAATGGATTGTACTAGTTCATACTGCAGTCATATAAGTTATTAAAATGTCTTTTGTGTAACAGATGCGAGTAACTAAGCAAGCAACCTATCCATAAATATAAAAACTGGGACAGGAAAGAGTAGGCTGGGCTATAACTGTTTTCTCTGTGCTTATTCACCTGGAGGGAGTTTTTGTGTAAGGGGTTTTTAAACCTAGCACCACATCTACTCCACCACCTGCTTTACCAAAGTACCTGGATGGATTGATCCTTAGGTGATATTAGAACAAGATTAGATAAAATGATGGGATTTGCGTTTTAGCAATGGCTATCACTAGCGAGGGCTAAATCCATATTCATAGAGCTTGGAAAAAAGCTAGCTTTTGGAGTACACTAACCCCCCGCCAATTGCGGGGGTTAGGGACCCACCCCACCCGCGATGCAAGAAAATCCACGATATGCGGAAGCGGGTGGGTGGGCGTGGGCGATCTTACCGCCCCCCGCCACCCACCCGCATGGCCCGAGGCTTCTCGGGGGAGCCTGTTTGAGCGGTGCTGAGTGACCCAACCACTCCACACCGTCCCTCCCGGCCACCCCGAGGCTTCTCAGGGGAGCCTGGTTGAGTGGCACGGAGCGACCCGATCGCTCCACGCCGCCCCAAGGCTTCTCGGGAGAGCCTGGTTGAGCGGCACGGAGCGACCCGATCACTCCACGCTGTCCCTCCCGGCCACCCCGAGGCTTCTCGGGGGAGCCTGGTTGAGTGGCGCGGAGCGACCCAATCACTCCGCGCCGTCCCTCCTGGCCTCCCTTGGGCTTCTCGGGGGGTGCGTGGGAGGGTGGCACGAAGCGACCCGATTGCCCCCCGCCGCCCTCCCCCGCACCCCCGAGGCTTCTTGGGGGTGCGGTGGCGGTGGCATGGAGCGACCTGCCCCCCCGCAGTATTTATTTATTATTTATTATTTATTATTTACACTTGTATACCGCCCCATTCCCACGATGGGGACTCTGGGCGGTTCACAGCATCACAATTAAAACAACATAAGGGAATCAAGCAATCAGTGCAGGTACTGTGATCCCACGATGTAGCAGGGCCATGGTACCTGAACTGTGAAATGGCGGGGGGGTCACTGTACATTTCCCAGAGCATCTCTGCTGGTTTAGGATTGTGGGCTGTATTTGCAAAGAAGTAATTTTCCCAGGATTGATAATGTCTGAAAATGGGTGTGGTTGATTATTCTGTTCCACTAAAATATCATCATCAGGTGAGTTTTTGAATCCTACAGGACTGTTGATGGGTTTGGATGTTGCTTGTCATGGAAGTCTCCTGTTTAACTACAGCTCCAGCAGGAGAATCTCCTGTAGGAGAAGCTGCCAGTCCAGAATTTATCCTGCCTGTGTATTGAAGGTGCGGGAGTTAAATTAAGGGCTGAAGATGGACACTTGAATCCCATGTAATCAGTTTGAAGAGACCTGATTGTGGTCACAGGTGATTCAGCTGTTGAACTCAATTGCCTTTCTCATTAAGCACAGGGATAGGGAATGCTAGTCCCCCAGGATTCAGCATGCAGTACTTCTCAAATTTGTATGCTCAAGGCACTGGCAGAAGGATGCTGCCTTCCTGTCCTGCTTTTTGGCTTCCTGAAAGACTCATTCTCTAATCTGTCAGATGCAGGGCCAAGGTCAATGTACATTTTGATCTGATCCAGTGTTATCAGAACTTGGAAAAATATTTGTGGGTCACAAATCCCTGAATCCTCCAGTTAACATGACCATTGAAGGCGTTCAGATCAACTTCATCAGGTTTTGAGTTCTACAATTAGTTTAGGCAAAATAGGTTACAGGCGATACCTTTATAGGCCACTTTGAAAAAGTGTTTTGAAGAAGAATGATTTACACTCAAAAGCTTGCAGTGTTTGTTTTTTATTTTTATTAGTGGCCTATAAAGGTATCATCTGTAACCTATTTTTTTGCAATTGTGTTTTGTGATGGCCACGCGGCTCAACCCACGTTTTTGCTTTTTAGGCAAAATGAACTGCAACTGGCTCACATGTATCCATCATGGACTCTATTGAGTATTCTCGTTTCTGTATTTAATTCCTTATGTTCTGGGCCTTGCTGCAATTGACTTTATCTATAAATATGTTCTGAGGAACAGCTTGCATGGATTCTGTCCAGAGCTATATTTATATTTTGGTTCAGGATGTGCTAGTGTAGCTTTAGCAGAATATATAAATACAGTGTTGGACAGAGTAAATTAAGGGAATGAGTATTTTAATATGGGGCTCTAAATTAAGGCTTCCAATCATTTTGTCTCTTAGACTTTATACCTGCTAGCATTCTTAGGAAAAAAACCAATTACTTTGGATAAATTTGTTTGAACCACGTAAATGGGAAAAGTAGAAGATTTCTGACTAGGCTTGCAGAGTAAATAGCAACATAAGAAAATAGAAGGGAAAGCACGTACGTATGACATTCTTGGAAGTTCCTTCCTTCCTTCCTTCCTTCCTTCCTTCCTTCCTTCCTTCCTTCCTTCCTTCCTTCCTTCCTTCCTTCCTTCCTTCCTTCCTTCCTTTAGTTCAAGGCTGTTCTACTTACCGCGGCACCAAACTGGCAGAAACTGTGACTCCTCCACCTCCGCTTGCCCAGAGAGCAGCCCCCACTTGTTCCAATCAATGGGAGAAGCCGGGGGTGGGCAGGGTAGTTGGGGAGGGGTGGGCAGCAGCTGAGAAATAAACATGCCTGCCCACTTCTTCCTGCGGGCCCCGCTCTCCTGCTGCATGCTGGTGTGTCCTCGCTCCCCTCTCCCCTCAAGCTGAGCTGCGCCAAGCCTCCTGGGACTGCAATGGGGTGGAGGAAGATCTCAGGTTGATCGCTCCCTCACTAGTTGGCTGGGCTGCAGGCAGGGGCTTCACACCTCCTCCCCAGGTCCCCTATGAAGGCAGTGGCAACAGCTTTGCTGGGAGCCTGAGCACTCCTAGGGACAGCGTGGTGGATGGCTTGGCCGGGGACCCAGCGATGCTGAGGCAGGGTGGGTTGGCAGGCTGCGGGAGCGGCTTGGAGGTGGTGGGAAATGCCTCTGCCAGTGTGGGAGCCGGCCACACAAGAGTTCCCTTTGGCAGCATCGCCTCTTGCTGATGCAGTGGGGGGCTGGGTGCCCGGGCGCCCCCATTGAAAGGATGTGTCTCTCCTCCTCCCCCGCCGGCCAGCTGTTGACTCAGCGGAGATGCCCCCTCACCTGAGCCGGGCCCGCCCATTCCTTCCTTCCCCTCACCACCAGCCGCCACCGCCTCCTCTTCCTCCCCCTGTGGCGCTGTTCTCTTTGGTTCAGCCCATGCTCTCACTCTCGCTGCCACTCTTCCTCTCCCTCCTCCTCCTCTCAAGCCCTGACAGTGCCTGGCTGGGTGGGCAGGTGGCCTGCCCACTCGCTCGCCTTCCTTCCTTCTTTCCTTCCTTCCTTCCTTCAGCCACCATGACCAGGACCTTTGTTGAGAGAAAGGGAGGGGGAAAGGGCTTGCACACCCCTTTGCTTGGCTGGCGGGTGGGTGGGCGGCTTCTCTCCCTTGCCAGGAAGGCCAGTTGCACAATCCCCTCTGAGGGGAGGGAACACTTTTCCATTGGCAGCAGATGGGAAGGCTGGCAGGACCTGGCGGGCTACTTCAAACGGCCCGGTGGGCTAAACGTTGCCTGCAGTTGGCTTGTTGTGCAGGGCTGCTTTATGCTACCTAGATTCCAGTTATATAAATTATTAGCAAAGAGTAGCAAAGCAACAGTTTGTTTGGTTGGCACAAAAATCTGTTTAGTTATTTTTGCTTCTTCGAATCAAGTTCAAGAAACTTTTGATCAAAAAACCACTAATTTGGTTTTCTTGCTGTTTATTTTTTAAAATGAAATTAATTGTGTGATCATTGCTATTCCAATTTAGATCTCTGGTCTAGTCTGGTTTGTGATAGCTCTACATAGGAGAGTGCCTGTGTACTTTGTTTGCAGCTGAGTGCTGGTTTATTTAGTATCTCTTCTTTGATAGTCAAGGTTGCTAGTGGCCGATGAAGCTGTTCACTTGTAGTCAAAAAGCAGCAAAGCCATGTTGCCCTCCCTGAGTTTTCAGGTTGACTGGGGAGATCTTTCTTGATCCTGTCACATTTACATAATACAGTATACAGTGGACCCTCATATAACAAATTGTTTGTATAATATAAAATCTGTACAACATAAAAATTTTCATAGATAGGGGAAATTTGCTTAACAGATTGTCTATGGGGCGAATCCGTACAACATAAAAATGGTCGTGATTAGGAATTACTCTGTTTTCAATGCATTCCTATGGGAAATTTGTATAAAGGAAAATTGCCTAACATAATTTCATTTGGGAATGAATTAATTCCTTTATACAAGATACCACTGTACTTGACAATGATTTAAGAATGGCCGTTCTCAGTGATTGCTCCCCACCCCTACCCCAGATATGGAGGTTAGACTGATATACTCTCTCCTCTGTTTTCAGTGGTAAGGGACAACATTTTTATTCTAACAGCCTTTTGGTGTTTAATATCTAATTATAATATCACTAGTTTCACTACATTTTCTGCTAATATATATTTAAATATGTTTTTAAAGGTTCTTATTTTATTCTTTTATATGATTATTTTAATTATTCTTTGTATAATAATTTTTAAATTGTTGTATATATTGTTTTTAATTCTACTATCCCTCATTACTGTAAGCTGCCTTTAGTCCTTTTCCAAGGAGAAAGGCGGGGTAAAAATACTCTAAAAATAATAATAAAAATAAATAAACAAGATAATTCAACATGCAATAATTTCATAATTATCTATGTATTTTAAATCAGTAATTTTCTGATATAATCATAAAACTAATCTGAAAAGTTATTGTTCTAAAAATGAAACCTTCATCTGGTTGTAAATATTAAGATTAAAACAACTCTAGCAAAAATGAGTCTTTATGTAGATTAGAAAATCATGATTTAAATCAAGCGTCAGGGACTAGTGATTTAAATCAGATCCACCCTGCTTAGGAGACAGATAAGGTGGTCAGGCACTCCCATTCCTTTAAGAACTTGCCATAGTTTCTTGTGGTCCACACAGTCAAAGGCTTTGGTATAGTCAATGAAGCAGAAATAGATGTTTTTCTGTAACTCTCTAGCATTCTCCATAATCCAGCACATGTTGGCAATTTGATCTCTAGTTCCTCTGCCCTTTCAAAATCCAGCTTTCACTTCTGGAAGTTCTCTATTTATTTATTTATTTTTCTATATAAATGTAGTAAATATATAAAATAAATAAAGTTAAATAAGATTTGCATATTTATTCATTTAAACTACAGTAGGACCCCAGTATCCACTGGTGATTGGTTCCAGGCCTTCCCATGGATAATGAAAACCATGGATAAGAGAGAACACCTGCCCACCCACCGCCAAACTGCTGTTTCCTGACAGTAGCTTGCTTTATGACTGCTGTTTTGAGACAGTAGCTTGCTTTACAGATGCTATTTGTGACAATACCTTGCTTTACAGAGCTGCCTGGATGCCCTAAGCATATCCGATATCACCTGATTTCGGAAGCTAAGCAGGGTTGGCCCTGGTTAGTACTTGGATGGGAGACCACCAAAGAATACCAGGTGCTGTAGGTGCCTGGAGTAGGAACTGGCAAACCACTCCAGTATTCCTGCCAAGAAAACTCCATGGATATGGAGTCACGAAGAGTTGGTCACGACTGTAATGACACAGCACGCACACACACGCGCGCGCACATGCACACACCTTGCTTTACAGCTGCTGTTTGTGACAATAGCTTGCTTTGTGGCTGCTGAATTATTTAATTCTTTCCCCCTGCCAACCATGGATAATGAATCAGTTGATATGGGGATCCTACCGTATTTCTATCCTGCCTTTATTCTCAAAAGGACCCAATGCAGCTACGCTTGATCTTAGTGAATTTTTAACCTGTTTATGTCAGTTTTCTGTTTTAAAAGTTTATCTGTACACTTGATATGCTTCAACTGATTATAAGATTAATAGGGCACTTCAAAGTGGGAGGAAGTAAATGTAACCTAGTAGAACTGGAGTTGTTTTATAGGAATATGCAGCATAGAAAATGCTTTTTGATTATCCGAATTCCCTTACAGCTCCCAATATCTAACAGTATTTACTCTGTGGTCCCTAAATTATCTCAGGAGTTACCCTTTGATAAGTAATGTCTTTAGCTGATAAGTACTCATCTGCAGTATCTTTCCATCTAAAGTGTCCTGATGGTGAAATGTGAGCAGATTCTAAAGTTGTGGCACCTTCTGTTAAATCCATTGTTTCTATGTTAGAGGCGCAAAGCAAAAAAAGCAAAACATTCTGCTTATATCCTACCCTATAGAACTTAAAGCGCTCTCTGGGTGGTTTCCAAGTAAATATGCAGGCTACACATCTCCGCTCCCCCCACACACGCGCACAGGCTGGGTACTCATTTTACCGACCTTGAAAGCCTGGAAGGCTGAGTGAACATTGAGCTGGCTACCTGAGATTGAACCACAGGTAGTGCCACAAGGCTCATGTTTGCCTCCTGTTGCAGTTCTAATTGAATACCTCAGCTCATTGATTTTGGTAACCAAATTCTTGGCGTTCTTATACAAAGATAAGTGTGGAATGTCAGGTATATACACTTTTTTGGAATTCCTCAGTGAAATAACAGTGAATCAGATTTAAAGGAGTTTAGCTGAGGTTGCAAAGAGAAGGTTATGTGAATCAAAGGAATAGAGCATTATCCTAAAGTGGTTGTATTAGCTGAGGAGGAGGTCTACTGCAAGTGCTACCGGACAAGAATAATATGAATTATTAAGCTTTAAGCTGTTGGCATAAAAAGCCTGTATTTGCTAGAGCATGTACTTTACTCTTTAATTCCTCCTACCTACTTATTTTTATCAAAATTGTTCATGCTAAGCACTTCCTGACATACTGTACCTAGAAAAGAGAGAGGATCATTCTGCTCCATTTGACATTAGGGCCCCGCCCCTTCCATAATGACAGACAGTATATTCTGTTAGAAACCGATCCTTCTCAAGACTGGTTGAGGAAATGGAGTGTGTTTAGGCTTCAGAAGAGAAAATTGGGAGCTGTTTTATAACCAACACCAGCTCTGAAGTGGAGTCACATATAAATCAAACTTGTTTCCTTTTATTCCAGAAGGCAGGTTCTGAACTCGTGCAGACTTTGAAAAAACATGACCAGGAAGATTATTGATTTGATTTGATTTTTATACCACCCATCCAGCCCTCGGGCTACTCTGGGCAGTGAACAGCAAATTAAACATACAAAATATAACACCATCTAAAAACAGAAATACATACAATGTTGCAAATACCAACAATATAATAAACATAAGCATAATAAGTGGTTGGTGCACTGTGGGAGTAGCAGAGGAGTACATTGAATAGTGAGTTCTTGTGAAGGCTGTCTCCATAAGCTAATAGATGCCAGAACTCACCATCCCATATACTTTGTAAACGTCAAACCCTTGTAGTTCGTACAGTGCAGGGAGACACTTCTTACCTTTGAAAGAAGTGGCATGGATGGTAGGGAGGGCTGCTCTATCACCTTATGGTCTGGGGGACTTCATGGACATAATTCAGCCTGGGGGTTCTGGCTGAATTACGAGAGCAGAAGGCCTGGAATTCTGCAAGTCCCATCCCTAACGCACATATGCACTGCTCCACCGTACACCAAAAGATTTTCTTACAACACAGTCACAGAAGCCCACAATACTTAGCACCTTATCCAGATGTTGTTGTTTAGGATTACCTGCTCCCAGAATCTTCAGATCCCTTCTGTCAGTTCTCTCCCTACTTGTACTTTTCTGCAGCTTTATGGCTGGACTGTGTTTACTCGGCAAGGTGGGGCAGCTGCAAGGAATTAGAGGTGAAAGGATGTTGCTGTAACTGAACAATGTGGAGGAGGTTTTCTTCCACACTGTAAAACAGTCCTCTGTGCAACACTTAGAATAAAGAGCCGTGTGGCTTCTAATTTGGAAGTTCTAAGCTCATACTCAAAAGGCATGTTTGGTCTTCTGTTTAGACATTGGGCAGGCTGTAAGCTCCTCTGCTAATGTGCCACAGTTTCTGTGGCCAATGTATTTTGAAGCGCCATTGCCAATAGAGTGCTAGAGAGTGTGTGTGTGCAAACTCAGAGTAGATGTTTTCAAATCCGCCAGCTGTCTCTGGTGGTGAATACACTGAATACTACTTACTCTATAATAAAAATGAATTTATCATTTCTGTATTTGCCAGTGCTTGTAGTTTTTGCTTCTCCATTATTTAGCTTGACCACAACTGTGGTGGTAAATATGGGAACTGGAGATACAGTACTCCTCCGCCATATTGCGGTTCATAAACTGCGGTCCCAGTATATCGTGGGAACCACACTATATGAAGGCAGGGGTGAGTGGCGCTGGCTCTGAGGTCAGCTGCATGGGCCTATTTGGGGCTTTCTGTACTTACCCAAGACCTGGCGTTGCCCCAAATGGGTCTCTGGTGGGCTTCCTGGGCCTGTTACAGGCCCCAGAATTGGCTTCCGGCACCCTGGAAGTCACTTCCAGTTTAAGCCACTTCTGGGGCCTTTGACAGGCCAGGCCTGTTCCAGGCCCCAGAATTGATTTCTGGTTCACCGGAACCCACTTCTGGGGCCTGTAACAGGCCCAGGAAGCCCATTGGAAGACAACTCGTGGCAGTGCCAGGTCTGGGGTATGTGCAGGAGGCCCCAAACAGGCCCTCCTTTATCGCAGGTCGGGTCGGGAAAGTAACCCCCACAATAAGCAGGGGAGTACTGTATATGGCTTCCCAAAGAATTGCAAAAAAAACATTTTGATATTTTGTCGGCTGGCTGTGACTGCTGGGAGGTGCCTCCCAGCAACATCTGACTTGCTACATGGGCTCATAGTCATTGTGAAAAAGTTGCAGTGGAGTAGAACTTTTCCTTTGTTGGAAAAATTGGAGTTTGTCTACAATTGAATGTGCCTGTGTGCATTCATATGAACACCTCTACAGGAGAGAGGTACACTAAGCCAGAGATCCAGCATAACTAAGAAGCACAGGGCAGACTGTTGCCAGTTGGTCTCTGATCTTTCTTTCATTCTCTGTTTATAGTAGAGTATCGGGTACACATTAGACTCCTGAGTAGTGCTAAGTGTCTGTCAGGGAGTTTTTCCAGATGCTTCAAGTTCCAAACGTCTTATTGCATGACATTATTTGGCATTAGGAACTTTCCTCATATAACATTTCTGAATGGAGCTGCTGAACTTTAAACAAAAATGCTATTTATTAGGGAAGAACAAAGCAGGTTTTGATAAGAGTATAAGAAACTACTATTGAGGGATCTTTTCTCCTTTTATCTAATAACTTACTTTGAGTTGCCTCTACAAGTGGTTTGACAAGCACTGGAATCCTTTTAAATTTGGACATTAACCTTAGGCAGTCCTGTGAAATCTATTCCTTTATGATCACACAATAATTGAACAGACTGCTATTGCTGTGTTTTCTTGGTAAACGTCTTAGCATTATGACCATTTTAAAATTCCTTTATTTTACAGATATTGTGACTATAATGCATCTAGTGATCCTTTGATGTTGCAGTGTATTTCATGCTTTTTGCAAGTGTTGCTTATCTTGTACAAGGAGGAAAATTCCAGAGCATAGTTGTTGTGAGGTTTTTGGAGGCTGTTTGGAAGTTTCCAGAACACGGCCAAACAGCCCAAAAAACTCAGAACTATCAGATCCCGACCAGGAAAGCCTTCAAGAATAAATTCCAGAGCAGTTGGAACGGTATCAGCTCAGTATGAGCAGATTTGTTGTCTTCTTTCCCCTTAGGTGAACAAACAACATGTCAAAAGAAATACCTACAACATTTGTTTCACCCATATGTGCAGAGCACTAAACAGATCATTGGGTGTCATCTGGAAAAAAAACACGTTCCTGATAAAAGGTCCTTTGCTGGAAATAAAAAGAATGTGAGCCAATTTTCAGCATAACCATATGGCCAGTTTACACAGCTTCCTTCAGTGAGCTAGTGATGCCTCAAGGTTGAAAGCTGCAGCTTGGAGCGATGTCTCATGCGGTTTTTACACCTGTTCTCTCTAACTGCTGGAGGTCATGTATAGAATAGGCAAGGATTGTGTTTCTTTGCTCTTCTCCTTATCCTCCTCCAGCTTTGAACTAAAAAGATTTTCTTCTAGTAGCAAAATTAAATCTCCTTCCTTAGACGTGCAATTACTGCTTTCCTAAACTTAATAACTGTTCTTGACTGGATCCCTCCTCCAGAAAAAAAAAGTGCTTCTTTGTTGTTACAGATGGCATAGAGCAGTGATAGCAAACCTTTTAGAGACCGAGTGCCCAAACTGCAATTCAAAACCTACAATTTTTTTTTGCTAAGTACCAATACAGTATTAACCTGTATACAGGTAGCCATGAAGGGGCGATGCTGGTTGCCCACAGAAAGGGCTTCAAGTGCCACCTTTGGCACCCGTGCCATAGGTTCGCCATCACTGGCATAGAGCAATAATTAGCCAGCGTCTTCTTGAGGAGGTAGAAAAATACAATTTTGTATACTGGTGCTAATTTTGTTTATAGGAAATATATGTATATTTTTAAATACTGTCCCTATGTTCCTGGGATATATTTTGTCAGCAGCAGATGTACCCTACTTCTTAAAAACAGAAATACGCCATGCATAGTCTCCAGCTCTTGGTTTGGTTGGATCCAGCAGTTCATGCACAGGAGAGAGGAAGCTACATCAGTGGTTCTCAACCTGTGTGTCCCCAGATATTCCTGGACTGCAACTCCCAGAAATCCTGGCCAGCTCAGCTAGTGATGAAGATTTCTGGGAGTTGTGGTTCAGGAACATCTGGGGACCCACAGGTTGAGAACCACTGGTCTACATGTTGTGGGGTGGACCCAGACCAAATTGAACTAGGATCTCATCAAAATCAATAGGACAGTTTGCCACTGAGGTTTAAGTTGAAATAACCCCTTGCAGGGCCAACTCGCTACAGTTACTCCAAGTTAGAAGTGCCCAGTAGGACTTTTATTCCAATTAACCTGCCAAAGTCTCATTGGTTCAGAGGTGAATAGAGGAAGTGGAGAAATTGGAGGGAGGTTATACAAGATCAGGTGGCAATATGTGGCAGAAGCATCTAAGTGAGACTGCACCTGAAGTTGAGGATTGGGTTTCACACTATTGCTGTTCAAGCAGTAATCCAGTCTTGCTTTTCCATCTTTCTTTTCTTTTTTTTCCTGTCTGGCAACTTCCTTCTCTTCCCTTTGAGGGAGAGACTGAGAGATAAAAGCTAGACATTTCTGTCATAGACATACAATCTAACTTGATTGATATGTGTAAAAATCTCTCCATATGCAACACATCTGGCAAATTTTCTTTTTCCTTCACAAATTGTATCATTTATTGCTTCTGGAGGGGCTTGCTTCCCCCCTTTTGCAAAGGAGAGAAGGAAGAGTGCTTTAGTAACAACTCTCAGATTTTGTGTCTGCAGTCTTTGTGTTTGCAGCAAATTCTGAACTCACCATTCTGCATAATTAAGATTACTGTTTACTAGCTGTTGATCTTATGCTGTGAAAACCAGTGTGTTAAGATAACCTCTTCTGTTCCTCCTTTCTTCCTCTTATCTAGACTGAGTTTTATAAGTCATTTAGAGATTGGCATGAAATTTTAGAAAATCCATCTAAACAATATCTAGTAGGATTTCTTTATGACTTTTATGTGTGAATGTGCTCATTGAAGCTAGTAGTAATTATAAATATTTAAATGAAGAAATATTGTGATATCTGCGCAATTGAGTGCAGTATGATACAAAATGTAAGGGCAAAGTTATATCACGGTTTTTATTAGCAAACATTTTAAACATGTCTTAGTTAGATATTGTATATTCTGAGACCGTTACTTTTGAAATACAAGTCTCAGAATACAGTGGACCCTTGTATAACAAACAGTTTGTATAATATAAAATGTGTACAACATAAAGAATTCCAGAGATAAGGGAAATTTGCTAAACAGAATCGTCTATGGGGCGAATCCATACAACATAAAATATTTGCAATTAGGGATTACTCTGTTTTCAATGCATTCCTATTGGAAATTTGTATAAAGGAAAATTTTCTTAATATAATTTCATTTGGAACAAAGTAATTACTTTATACAAGGTACCACTGTATATTCTTGGAGTTGTAATCCACAAAAGTATTTTTTTAAATTCTGCCATGCGCATGTTTATGTTTCTTCATGCTTTTACATTGTGATAAGCTAAGTGTGCCCCCCCAAAGGCCTTAGGACTGCAGTTTCCACAAAGCCATGGTGAGGAATGCTGGAAGATTTAGTGCAGTCATATATCACATCTAATTGATAACACTCTGCATACCCTTTAATTATGTAGAAGGCAGTTGGAGCTACATTTTGTTACTTGTGGATAAAACTAATGCATACTTGTGGATGAAACAAATAAATGTATTATTTTGTTTTACAATAAATGCTTTGAAATTAAAGATGATAAATACTTATAGGACAGGTTATAATATGCGAGCTGAACACTACTCATGTCTTCTCCAGTCTGACTCCAACTCATAAACCATGTTCAGGAAGTCAGTAAAAGGATGAATCCAAACTTGTAAGCAGAGAGAAATACATTTTGGCACACCCATAAATCGGAGCAACAAGAAAACATAGGCAGTTTCTTTTCCCAGTCATTTTTTTAATGGCAGGCAAGGAGACATGTACTGGAAAGTAATAACAGCTTCACCCACTCACTCAGGACAGATAAGGGTACACAAATATTTGAGCTATTTTATTCCAGCAATTCAATTCTAATGCTTATGAAAAATAGACTCAAGTTTAAAACAATCCTTATTGTTTCCAAATTGGAGCAAGACACTGTATTATACTATTCTCAAAGACAATTTCAATATATTCCAGTAAAAGCAGTACCATCTACAACACCTCAACTTCTGTTAGTTAATAATATCTGAGAGATTGTAGTGGGTGATAGAAGTTATAGTCTAAAATAACATGTCCAAACACTAAATGGAAAGAGGCAGAAAACAGTTTTGACTTAAGGAACATGAAAATAACAACTAAAGTAATAAACTCTTTCCAGTGACAGCATGTGAATTGGGGTCATCAACTCTGCTTTGCTTTAAATCAGAGAATATGCTATTCTTAGGCTGGAAACATATGCAACATAATGCTTCATTTTAAAAAAATATTGATAAAATACAGCACAATATAAGCATGTTGAATGTGGTGTGTTGGGGAAAAACCTTTTGTGAAAACTGCCAGACATTTCAAGTTTTCAGTCTACTCAGTCATAAACAAAACTCCAGAGAGCAGCTGCTAAACCTACTGGTATCATATAAGCATCAAAATATTTGGAACAGGTTACAGGATGTGGCTGTTAGGAGATCGCACAATCCAACATTTGCTCTGGATGTATCCATGCCAAGTTCATCAAGGTCTGCATATTTCTCAGCATGGAATGTTAGTACAGTAGTCACAGAGAAATACTAGACAGAGTGACACAATAAGAATCATTCAGCAGGGAATCAAGCTCCCAACCAGATACCTAACCACAGAGTTATTCAGCAATACAACGATTCTGCACAGAAGTTTGATCAAGTGTCATATCATGATGGGCTTGATGAACACTTTGGATTGAACACTGCATTGGCAATTGCATCATAATTAACTGTTGAAAATCGCTATTTAAAGAGGGCCAAGTTGGATAAAAAAAGTAGTTCAAACATATGCAACTGGTAAGGATGACTGGAAAACCTTCTGCTATATAAAACAAACAAAACCTGAGGTTTTGGAGGCATCAGAATTCACATCAGGAGTATCGCACATAAAATAATAAATACCCTTAATCCCCCCCATTTTATTTTTTTTTTATTCTGCTTTATGTTTCAGGTTTTTTGGTTTTTGAATACAACATGCTTGATTGTAATCACAAAAATACTTCTTTGGTCATTGAGCATTTTTATAGCCACCATACTGTGACTTTCTCATTCCATTGCAAGCAACTCTCTTTTCTTTATTGTCTGAGTTTCCATTTCCATATAAAACCAAATATACTCATACCGGGACAAGAGAATGAACATGTACTTTAAAAAATAAGTGGAAAGAAGGAAACAAATAATGAGAAGCCTAGCCTAAGTAAGCTTCTGTTTATATCCTGCCCGATTATTATGTATGCCATGATTTTTTTAATTATGAAAAGCGATGAGGAAACTTGAGAGGGTGACAAGTATGTCATAATAAAAGCTTTACCTGGAGGTCCCCCTAGAGTGCATCTACATTGCACAGTTAAAACAGTTTTATACACTTTTAATTGTGTTAGCTCCATTGTAATGAATCCTGGGATTTATACCGTAGCTCCATAAGTTATTTAGAATTCACTGTCAAACTACAGTACTCAAATACATTCCCCTGAATTAGAGCAGAAATTTTGTATCCCTTATCAAACTGAATTACAAGGTTTCAGAAGACAGACTTAAATCTGAATGGATTTGTTAAATAAAACCTGTTAAAATCAGGAAGAATAGGGTTTTTAATCACGTTTTCCAACCAAAAAGATAAAAATCTCTTGGCATATATCATCATACTGAGCTGGAGGGTATCTTCTGGATCATTGCATCCAGACCCTGTTGAGGATAGAATGAGGAGAACTTTAAAAAGGATGCTGTTTCAACAGTACAGTAGTCAAGTCTGAAGATTATAAGGCAATTTATGTATTATTAAAATAGACCATAAGGCTCCACAGCAGTGGTTAAACTGCTATGCTGCAGCTATAACTGTGCTCACGACCTGGAGTTCAGTCCCAGGTAGCTGGCTCATGGTTAATTCAGCCTTCCGGCCTTCCAAGGTCAATAAAAAAGCTCTCTCTCTCTCTCTCTCTCTCTCTCTCTCTCTCTCTCTCTCTCTCTCTCTGTGTGTGTGTGTGTGTGGAGGGAATATGTAGCCTGTATAAGTAAATTGTAAACTACCCAGAGAGTGCCTTAAGAACCATGGGGCTGTATATAAGCAGAATACTTGGCTTTGCTTTAAAAGTTAAATACTAAAAAGGCCAGAATAATGGACCTCTGGCTCCTAGTTATCATGGGCCAGTGACAAGGTATCAGAAAGGACAGTCTCAGAATACTCAAAGAACCATATTTACTTATCTGATTAAAAAAAGGAATGTTTGAAACCCAACATTTTTTCTGTTTTGTAAGATAAACCTGTAAAATGAAAGTTCCCAAGCTGTTGGATTTTCTTTTCTTTTCTCTCCTTTCTTCACATCATTCTGAAGACTTTGTTGTTGTTGTTGTTTTCATATAGAAGAAGGGCTTTTGGGGAATATTGTATCAACTTGTCTTTGCTTAACATCTCATTGCAAATGGTATTCCAGTGCTCTAGTATACACTGGGCTGGACTGTTTTAATCGACTGCTTTTCGAAGAAGAACCAATGTAGTAAGTGAGGGTTAGGTGAGTGATTGTCCAGAGCATGTCTCAGCATTCAAGATTATGTCTAAAATCGCAATGAACTTTGTTTTGAAATCTGTTTTTACAGTGCTCACAATGAAACTGTGACGTTACTTACTTCTGAATAAACTTCAGATTGGATGCCAGCATAGATGGCTAGCTGCCTTGTGAGTACAGGTCTGCATCTCCTATGGCCCCTGTTCAGTACAGCCAGAGATGAGGGATTGATGGGGTTTGCACTCCCAACAGCATCCCCTTACTATTAATTTCCGTTGCAAAGAGTTGAGAGGAAATAAGATTTCCAACAACAATTTAAGGACTAGTCTGGAATGTTCTTTCTACTTGAGCAGGTCTTATTCTGTCAGTTGCTGGACAAATCCTGTACATATTTTAGGATGCAGTGAGGCATAATACCTAGTTGTTGTTATAACGGATTGGGCTAATTAATCTTTACCCAGGTCCCCTCTGCAGTGAATTAACCTCAGCTAATTAATGCAGGTACCTAGAGATTGAAACCTATGTGGGTTCTTTTTTTGTCTCCCCACCTGTCTGCTGTATGGCTTCCAAACTTACCAGAAGAACTTGTAAGGCACCACCACTTTAATAATTAAAGGTATTATTTGACTAATAGGAATTACACAGGAATATAGCTCTTACTTCAAAATAAAAAAGCATGGTTCCTTCTCTATGAGGCAAAACCCTCCCTCTCTCTAAGTTTCTAAACTACATCTCCAAGTGTCAGTTCATCTTGCAGCCATAAAATCCATTGAAAAAAAGACCCGTCTTCTCTCTCTCAAAGGCTGCTCACAGCATGTGAAAACAGTCACATGTTGCTTCTTGTACCAATCAGGTTTCACATGCTTCTGGCTGGAATGTTCACTCAGCCATTGTTTACATATGCACTGAGGCAAGGCATTTCTACTGAAGCGAAATGGCACTTTAATATTGGCATTGTTTATTTTGGCCTAGAGAAAGGCTTCCCTACTTCTAAAATCCGTTACAGTTGTACTTATATGTCTAGTCTGAGAAGTGAGAAATTGCACTCAGTTATTTACGAAGCGGAGATGCCAGAAGTTCGCAGAATGAGCTTTTCACAATTCATATTCATGTTGGCTACGAATCTCCTATTAATTTTTGAATACTTCTAAATGGAAGAAATTCACAGTCTAGATGTTGTAATGCTGAGGAATTTGGTGACCTGTAGATAAGAGACATGCTTGAGGCTTTCATGTTTTACCTTCTTGCATTTGGATTCCTTCACATGTGACCAATTTTTACCAAAAGTTGAATCCAGAGTTAGGCTTCCTGAAATATGTATATTGTGCTGTCAAGTCGATTCTGTCTCAGGGCAACCCAGGAGAGTTTCCAAGGTATGTGATATACTGTATTTGTAAATTGGGACAACTACCACCACTCTCAACCCTAGTTAGTTTCCATAACTGAATCTGGGATTTGAACCTGGCCTCCCAGTTGGACACACAGTCAACTGCACTGCACTGGCTGTCATATAGTCGCACAAATAAATGACAATTGCTAATTACACTCTAACTTTTTGTTTTAAAATAATCATCAGTACATCTTGTGAGAAGTCACTACCAATTACTGTAATTACTGTACCATCTGTTTGTTATAGAGGTGGAAACTTCAGCTGTACTTGAATGTACAGTAGCTACAAAAAGAAAGCCTGAAATCTGCAGAAAGAAATGATGGGAAATATTTGCTCTGGTTTCTGCACCAGTTCATTATTAGAGAGTAGCCGTGAAGTTTTCTACATTCTTGCTGTGGGATGTCATTAGGGTTTCTGTGGAATTCTGTGTAATGAAATTTGAACTGCTAGAGTTAAAATGGACTACATTTCCCTCTACAGTAATAGTGGAACTCATAACCTGCTTCACAATGACTGCTTCTCATCAGATACTAATAAGAAAGGAGAGAGATAAAAAGTGGTATCATTTAGAATAGGGTAGATTTCTTTCTATTTATAATTTTCCTGTCAGATTATGACAGCTGAATGTTTTCACACTAATGAGCTCAGCTTTCACAGCTTTCCATGAGCATAGATTTTCCCATCAATAACAGGTCATTGTTAAACTCGGCTCTGTATCCTTTCTGCCTGTCTTTTTGCCAGAATATAATTGGAATAATCCTCTGTTGTTGATGGCAGTTTCATAAGGTAAAGCCTTTTTCTCTATGGCTGCCATCCTGTACCTGCCTAAATCAAAGGGAGCCATTAAGCCTGTGAGACTTACCCTTCACTAACCATGCAGATAATGCTGTGGGATGGTCCCTGCATGCTGTTAGAATGTATATGTTGGGAATGTTTGGCTGAATTAGACTTTTTGCCAATAGCTTGTGGAAAACTTAGAGGGTTAAATATTGAGGATGCCTCACTGCTGTAGGAATGAGGGACTTGGCACAGAATATCTGAAGGGAAGCGTTAAATATATTCAGATAAAAATAAAAATAAAACCAAAAATGTTTAGGCACCATGAATACTTAAGTTATTTAAGTATACTTATTTCAGCTTTCATAGATAGTCAGTTCTGTGGACAGGTTTTTTGAAAAATGATGTACCCAATCTCACCTGATTTCAGAAGCTAAGCAGGGTCATCCCTGGTTGGTACTTGGATGGGCGACCACCAGGGAATACTAGGTGCTGTAGGCTCCTGGAGTAGGAACTGGCAAACCACTCCAATATTCCTGCCAAGAAAACCCCATGGACATGGGATTACAAAGAGTCAGTCATGATTGTAACAATGCAACACACGCACACATGCTGAACAGCAGGATTTTAGCCATGGTGTAAAAAAAGAGTACAGGCTAAAATTACAGCATCGAGAATAGTTGAGTTTAGGTGTCAGTTGGGGAAGAGTGGAGGTCTTTTTTAGAAGAATTGGACAGAACCCAGAACCATATTTTAATATCTTGTAACACTAGATACTGTTTCCATGACAACAGTACTTATAACAGTCAATAATTATACAGGCTTCTGTCTAGTAATTAACAGGTGTTATTGAAGCTTGGAAGCATTACGTTATTTCTCCATGTATAAGACTGTATTTTTGTCTAAAATTGTTAGACTTAAAATTGAGGGTCTTATATATGGAAGTAAGCCGAGGAGAGAATTGCATGGTGATGCAAAAGTGATGCTCTGTTTCCTATTGCTACAGCAGTATTCACTGCTGTAACAAAGTCAGCATGCAGTGCATTCTAGAGTTGTGGCAGAGCAGAACGGAACCGAGCAGGGTTGCAGATGGAGGGTTTTTCCATTATCTTAAAACTTCCCTGTAATGGAGCAAAGTGTTTCTTCTTTTCCCTGTATGGGAGAATAAGTCTTATACATAGCCTGATAATGTTGCAAATCAGGGTGTCCCCTTCTTTATTGCCAAGAAAGAGGAACAAAAACAGGATGTGGGTTTGTAGCATAATTACATGGGCCAAATTCTGTGCAACATTTAGAAATCATATCCAGCACCCTGCAGGGCTTCCGTTGTGTCAGAAATCCTGCAAATGCAGTAATGTGGGATGCACTGCTTGCCTCAGCTTTGTCGTTGTGCATGTTGTGTAGGTTTTCTTCATGCACTTCACCACTTTGCAATAATGCCTATCTTTATTCAGGCAGCACAATTCCATGTTAATATTCTGACTGGATATTCAATAAGCTACTGGCCAATTGCTGCTGTTATTGAGCAACAGAGCAAATCAACATTATGCAAAGCAATTCCAAAACGCTTGCTTATCTTGATAGAGAATTATTGTCCTTACCAACTTTTTTATTTGGAAAGTCCCCAGGCTACAGGGGCTGAAATATAAATAATCAAATAAGCTTTTTAAATGAGGATAACACTGACTTTGTTATAAACTGATTATATGTGGTACAGGCTTGCCAGACAAATGATACAAATGGCCAGGGAGAAATACAGCTCAACAAAAATTTATTTATTTATTTATTTATTTATTTATTTATTTATTTATTTATTTATTTATTTATTTGATTTTTATACCGTCCACCTAGAGCTAGGGCTACTCTGGGCGGTTTACAACATATAAGATAACAATTGAACAAGGGAATGTATTTTAAAAACCAAAATACAAGGTACATAATAAAATAAAGTATACATAAATCAACAACAAAAACTAAAATGAAGATAAAATGAAGATAAAATTAGCAAGAGATTGATAAAATTGGGGGGGGAGAGAAGAGAAGAAAGTGGTAAAATAAATAGTGCAAAATTTGTGCAAAAATATTGGGCCATTTCCTGGTATTTCGATTCTTGGATACAAAGCATAGTATCCCACCTTTATAATCCCAAGATTATTTTGAATAATTGAATATATGGAAGTTCAGTGCATATAGTGCAACTTCCTCCAGTGTGGGATGCTATGATTAGCCCCCTTCCCTGGTGCCTGATTTGCCTGTTAAGAAGGCATAACTGTTGACCAGCTAACCAGTTAATGACCTTTAAAGTCATTAGATGCCCTAAACACATCCAATCTCACCTGTTTTTGGAAGCTAAGCATTTTACCAGTAATGTTAAAATGTAGTTTTCACAATTGCTTACAGCTTCATTATGTTCCCTTTGACATGTTCATTCTCCTAAAGCCATCTTTTAAAGGAGCTTCATGGCACAGTGGCTAAACTGTTTTACTGCAGTCAAAACTGTGCTCTCAACCCTGGGTTCAATCTCATGTAGCTTGCTCAAGGTTGACTCAGCCTTCCATCCTTCTGAGGTGGTAAAATGAGTACCAAGCTTGCTGGGGGCAGGAGCAGTGTGTAGCCTGTATAATTACATGTAAACTGCCCAGATAGTGCTTTAAGCGCTTTGGGGTGTAATATAATGACTATACTTTGCTTTTACTTTGCTTCTTCTTAAGCTTTTTCTTTGTTCTTAGAGCATTCCTCAGACTCCCGGCAGAAAACCGTCACTGTAATGTTTGGCAAAGAGAGTAGACAGCTTGTAATTTAATCATTCATATCTTTCTCCATTATACTACTGGAGTATTAAAAAAGCAGACTTCCTCTGTTGTTCATTCAGATTAGTCTGTGCCAGGTAGAATGGAAGCCTAGAAGGAATGTAACTTGAAGACTTTATCTACAGATCCCGTATTCCCCAGGTGTACTTCCATTCTTTAGGATAACAATTTCAGCTCTAAAAGGTTATTTTTCTCTCTTTCCCACAGTTTATGGGCTGCTTTTCTTCCAGATGTATTCATAGGATTTAATTTAAAGAGGAAAGGCAGCTAAACTGTGAGGATATGATATGGCTTTTTTGAATTATGCCTGAGGTGAGGGTAAAGATGTAAACCCCTATTTGTCTCTGTTATTATATTCTCCTTGTTCTGCCATAGGTTGATATGTTTTTTCCATCTTGTCAAAGAAGACATTGAGAACAAGAAATTATTTCACAAGTTGAGCCAAATTTTGCACCAATGACAAGACACAGATGCAAACCTGATTAAGTGGGCCTTGATCTGCAAGAGCTAGCAGATTGCATGATTTCTTTAATGGTCTATAAAAAGGTATCACCTACTCCTGAATTTGTATTGTGCAGTGATCACTTTTATTTTGACAGAAAAATCAACAATTAGCATGGGTGACTTGGAAAGCGCAGAGCGACCCCTGGAGGAATGGGATGGAAAAGGGGTAGCTGAGAGGTAGGAGGAGGTATAAAGAGGGCCACAGGAGGTCATGAAGGGAGAGAAGGTGATTGAGGACTGGTGCTCTTGGCGGATGTGGGGAGGGAGCCTGAGGAGATCCTCAGGAGGAACTCGGGAGAGTGTACGTGGAAGATGATAAGGGAGAACATGAGCCAAGGGTGTATGTTTTTAAATTAAATTGATTTAGTTAATTAATTCATTTATTCATTCATTCTGTATACTGCCCGTCTGGCCATTGGCCACTTTGGCCAGTTCACAACACGGATTAGCACAAAAATAAATAATGAAATAATAAAACCAAACTCAAATATAAAAATAAGTATAGCATTAGTCAAGAGAATTTAAAATGCATCCAAAATACGTAAAACATTTAAATTGGTGGTAGTCAGCAACATTTGCCCGTTGGAATATCGGAATTGCTGATCTCTACTGGTATGGTCTGGAAACATTTTTGTTGACGATAATAATTCTTAGCAAGAAATAAAGTTTCCATAAATGAGGCCAACAGCTTCTAAACAGTGAAGATTAGAAGAATGGCTTTTCCCAGCAGCTCTGTTCTGCCTTTCTTTGAAGTCTTGTTTTCCTTGTTGGTGATGTCTTAATTTATTTCTGTTTTTTTCTTCTACGCACCATTAGTAATCCTTTCAAAATATACCAACTTTGTAGTTTATACAGAGGTCCTGTGGGCTTTTCACCTTTTGCTTGAATGCAAATGAAATACTGTAGTTTAGTTGTACATCAGATGAAAAAAATGTTTCTGAACTGTTTGGTAGAGGTCATAAATGCATTGAAACTATTGCCATTTGGCATCTATTTGTATTCTCATCTGAACTACATGCATTGCAATCAGTAGGGACTATTTCAAATTAATGCAATTAAAAGAGATAAGAAATTCAGTGGTGAGGAAGTAGATGTGGCAGGCCTTTATTACTTTTTTTTTTAAAAATGACCCTTTAATTATACATAAGGAATAGGAATTGAACTTCCACGGCATGCAATTTGTTCTCCTGACATGGCAGTTTCATGGGGTTTAATTCTAGGTGGAATGTCAACAAGTGTCGCAGCTGGTGCCAGTGTAACTTGTGGAGTAGTTACGTTATTGGGCCTTTGACGTTTTCATGAAGCTAGATCAGAATGAGGGCAGTCTTTGTAGCCTTCACTCTGTTACATTGGATGTCCAAAGCAAGTGGGGGGGTGATGCTAATTAGGGAGAAGCATGATGACCACCAGGAATGGTGGTGACGAAAAGCAAGCAAGAGGTTGGCTGAGCAGATGTTTAGCTCGTGTTAGTCATCCTTCTTAAAACTCTTGGCTGAACAATATACTTGTGTTGTCTGTCTACAGATATAATTGGACATGTATTTTACTACAGATTTTATCATTTTATCAAAGTTTAAAAGTTATATCATTTACACCTATTATTTGCTGTCATTACTTCTGTTTTATGCCCATATAGGGCTTTTGAAGTATGCGAGATATTCAAGAAATGTTTTACTACTTGTACTATGCCTGTCCTCGTGTTTCCTTGGCTGTGTGGAAATTTGAACCAGAGTTTCCACTGCCCCAGTCTGACACTCACAGGGTCATTCTGATCAGCGTATAGTAGTTTATGATGTTTTAATAACCTGTTTTCATGTTCTTGGGGACTTATTCAGATGCTGTTCTAGTTTAATAGGTAGGTTTAAGCAAGTGGCATTCAAAATTGTGAGTGTGCTTGACAGTTAATTTGGCACTATACTTGGACTTCATTAAGTCCCTTTTTAGGAAAGCCTCATCACGAGTGTCTGGTGAATAGAAGAAAATATTGATCAGTTTTTGTCTTCAACCCTTAAGAGCCTAGTTAAACTAATTAATATGACAGGAGGTCAGGAAATTGCTATTTAGTCATGAGTGAAATAGATTCTTTGAGGTTTCTGTCATGATTACTCTCTGTAGCCAAGGGCTCTCTCATGGCTGCTGACTCTGTCTTGTTGGCTACAAATTGTGGCCTGTGTCTTCCTGGGTGTGTGTATCTTGACCCAATGATTTGGGGTATGACAGATTAACTGTAGAAAAAAGAGAGGAGATAATGTGAGTCCACTGAAAGAATCAAGAAATGGAGGTTGCTAACAGCAGTTTTTTAAAAAATTCCTGATACAGGCAATTAATTAGTTATCACCTTCAGTATTCCATCACCAAAAACAGAGATCTGCTATGCAAGGTTCCAGGGAGCATAGAAAGGAAGATAATTCCACATAAGAGCCTTTCTAGGTCAGATTATTGGCCTACAGGTGAAACTCAAAAAATTAGAATATTGTGCAAATGTTCACTTATTTCAGTAAGTCAACTCAAAAGGTGAAACTAATGTATGAATTAGACTCATTACATGCTAAGTGAGATATGTCAAGCCTTACTTTGGCAAAATTGTGATGATTATGGCGTACAGTTTATGAAAACCCCGGATTCACAATTTCAGAAAATTAGAATAACGTGAAAAGGTTCCCTACTCACAGTAGTGCATCAAGAACCACCACACACAGATGGATCCTGGACATGGGCTTCAAATGTCGTATTCCTCTTGTCAAGCTGCTCCTGAACAACGAACAATGCCAGAAGCGTCTTTCCTGGGCTACTGGGGGGTGGGGGGACTGGTCTGTTGCTCGTGGTCCAAAGTCCTCTTTTCTGATGAGAGCAACTTTTCCATCTCATTTGGGAACCAAGGACTCAGAGACTGGAGGAAGACTTGAGAGACATACAATGCACAATGCTTGAAGTTCAGTGTGAAGTTTCCACAGTCTGTGTTGATTTGGGGAGGCATGTTATCTGCTGGTGTTGGTCCACTGTGCTTCATTAAGTCCAGGGTCAACGCAGCCATCTACCAGGAGATTTTGGAGCACTTCATGTTTCCTTCCACAGATGAGCTATATGGGGATGCTGAGTACATATGCATGCTTAGACTTTTCAGTGGTCCGATATTGTTCTATTTCCAATCCTTGTGTTATTGATGTCATGTAATATTCTAATTTTCTGAGATTGTGAATTTGGGATTTTCATAAGCTGTATGCTATAATCATCACAATGATACCAAAGTAAGGCTTGTCATATCTTGCTTAGCATGTAATGAGTCTATCTCATATATTAGTTTCACCTTTTTAGTTGACTTATTGAAATTAATGAACATTTGCACAATGTTCTAATTTTTCGAGTTTCACCTGTATTTTATCAAGCATTCAGTTCCCCCCAGTGGCCAGCCCATCAGCTGCACATAAGGCAACTATAATGTCTCCCATCTGATATATCTCTCTAACTACTATCCAAAGGCATAGTGCCTCAGGTAAAGGAAGCAGAATAGAACTGCCATCGCCTGCAGCAACTGATAGCTCCATCCCTTAGAGCAGGTATCAGCAATTATAGCCTCACAGGTATTTTCAGGCTCCAGCTCCATCAGTCAAAACCAGCATAGCTAATAGTGAGAGGTTATGGAAATAGGATATGGTGATAGGAGAACTCCTGGAGAACTGCAGTTGCTGATTTGTGTTATAGAATATTGTATATCTTCCTGCACAAAGCTGTTGTTTATTCTTCTGTTATACACTATCTAGAATCATATGAGACACTTGACTGTGTGCTTACTCTGTATCTTGGAAACACCTGTTGCTGTATATTTGCATTTTAAATAGTAATTATTTTAGAGAGGAAGCAGACAGACTGAACACCTCCAATTAGCCTTTTAACCAATAATAGGACTGTTTTCGGCATCTCATTAACCCCTGACTGAGCAAATCTGAGACTGAAACATGTTTAGTGATTCTTCAAAGTTTGATTTTAGAGACAAAACAGGCCTTTAGTGCTAAATGTTTATTTAATTGAATGAATTGCAACTAATTTATTCTTTAAGAGCACTTGTCAGCCCAGAAACATCCTGTAATGCACAGAAATTGAGCAAAGAGAATATAGGAGTTTTTGCTTTCTCATTTTTAGATTCATAACTAATTTTATGACGTTCTTGTTCACCACTTATTAGATATATGTTTTTCGTTTCCTGCAAGTTAATTGTTTGTATTTTGTCTCATTTATTAATTTATACAGTAAGTATATACATTCAAACAACAATAAAACACTTGTATTCTCAACCCTGTATTATGCTTAATTTCTGTGAAACCCACTGACTTTGGCCTTATCACTTTCTTAGTCTGACCTACTTTGCAGTGCTGCTGGGAAGAGAAAGGCAGAGGCATAGCTAGGGATTTCATTCCCTGGGCACAAAATCAGTTTTCACGCCCCCTCCTGGCCCTGTTAAAAACTGGCCATGTGGCCCGGCGAGAGCCAGTCACCTCCAGGACCTCTGCTCTGCACTTGATCCTCTAGAGCGGTGGTCCCCAACCCCCGGTCCGCGGACCGGTGCCGGTCCGTGGACCGGTCGGCACCGGGCCGCCTGGGGAGGCCGGGGAGGCTCCTCCCCTTTTCCTCTGCCGCCCTCCTCCTCCTCCTCTTCTATCCCGCGGGCGGCCGGTGGAGGAGGAAGGCTGGAGGAAGGCTGGAGGAGCGCAGGAGGAGCCGCCGCCTCCCTCCTCCGCCCACCGGCGGCGGCGGCGCATTCTCCTCCTCCTCTGCCCTCCTCCTCCTCGCCCTCCACCACCACCAGCAGCAGCAGCAGCAGCCACGGCGGCGGCAGCGCGTCCTCCTCCTCCTCCTCCCGCCGCCACCGCCGAAGGAGCAGCAGCAGCCGCAGCGAGGGCAATTGCGGAGGGGTGGCGGCGGCGGCGGCGGGACGGGGGGCGGTGCAGCAGCAGCCATCCCCGCATCGCCCCCGCTGACGCGCGACTGTCGCCCGCCCCGCTGCCGCCACCGCCACCCCTCCGCAATTGCCCTCGCTGCGGCTGCTGCTGCTCTCTTCGGCGGCGGCGGCGGGAGGAGGAGGAGGAACCGAGAGCAGGAGCAGGAGGCGGCGGCGGCGGCTTGTCGGTGCCGCGAGGACGCTTCCTGGCGCGGCGGCGGGCGGGCGGGTGCCGCACGCGGGGCGCCTGAGCCAGGAGCCAGGCGCGCGGGTCTCGCTGCTGGCGCCGCTCTTGCTCCTGCTCCTGCCGCTGCCGTGGGCCTCCTCCTCCGCTGGGAAAGCGCTGCTTTCCCCAGCGGAGGTGGGAGCCCACGGCGGCGGAGGCGGCAGCAGGAGCAAGCGGGGCGCCAGCAGCGAGACCCTCTGCCGGTGAGTGCCGCCGCTGCTCTCGTGCCTCCCCCTCCTCCTTCCCTCCCATCCTTTGCTTTCACCCCCCTTTTCCCTCCCCCGCCGGACCCCCTTTTGCATTCTCCCCCTCCCCACCCCCACCCCCAGCTTCGGGCCAGAGAAAAATTATCAAAAATTTCCCGGTCCGCGGGGACAAAAAGGTTGGGAGCACTGCTAGAGCAGTGGTTCTCAACCTGTGGGTCCCCAGATGTTCCTGGACTGCAACTCCCAGAAGCCTCCACCACTCGCTGTGCTGGAAGGGATAGCTGGAAGTTGCAGTCCAGGAACATCTGGGGACCCACAGGTTGAGAACCACTGCTCTAGAGAGAGACCCCCCAACCCAACATTCCCTAGTTGGCCTCTTGAGTGTGGTGGGCCAGTGAGAAGCTCCACAATCTCCTTCTTGTTGGTGGATGGACTTTAAAAAGGACATGAGGCCAGAGAAGAGGAAGAGAGCAAGCGAGAGAAAAGAACGGTTCAGGCAGGCAGGCAGCTGTTGGCCTCAGGCATTGGCAGCACCGGGGCGGCAATGTCAATCCTTCTTCTGAAGAATCATAAAATGGAGGACAAGTTTGCAAGAGCATCCAACTCAGTGATTCCCCTTTACTCCCCCCCCTGTGTTCTAGTGAACGGAAGGCGGGCTCTCGTTGATCAGGGACTGGAAGATTTCTATTATACAGTACAAATCATATGTTGTCATTTTGGTGTGCCTCCCCACCCCCCCACCCCGCAGCACGGCGGCCAAGACACACTTGCCTCCACCCACCCCACTACCTTGTTGTGGGCCTCAATCTTGGAGCTGCAGCCACCCTTGTCTTTTCAGAAAGGGAGACCAGACCCAGGGGCATGGGGGAGAGCATTAGTGGTGTCAAGTTATCATCAGCCTCCGCCTGCCACTTCCCCTGTCAAATCCAGCAAGTTCCTCCTCTAACCTGTGAGGAAAGAGGGCGGAGGAGAGCTGCGAGGCATGGATGGCTTGGTGCCCTCAGATGCTGCACCTGGGGACATATGTCCCCCTTTGCCCCCCAGCTATGCCACTGGAGAAAGGTAGGAGGGATAAGAGATCTATGTGTGCCACCTTCTGCTTATTGGGAGGAAGGTATAATAAATAAATGTAAAAATAGTAAATTATAAATAACACATGCTTGTTGTTCATAATAACATACAGCGCCCCCCGCCATTTCGTGGTACAGGTACTGCGGCCCCGCTACATCGCAGGATCACAGTACCTGCACTGCTGGGGGGCGGGGGGCGATCGGGTCGCTCCCCGCCCCCCCGCCCCTAGGGAGCCATCACATTCCTCCCCACCATCCCCCCACACGCCTCCCAGGCTTCTGGAGGGGGTGGCGGGTGGCGGGGAGCCATCACATGACTCCCTGCCACCCCCCGCCCCCTCCGGGAAGCCACGGAGACGCCCGGGAGGCTGGTGGGGAGCCATCACATTGATCCCCTCCATCCCTCCGCACGCCTCCCAGGCTTCCGGAGGGGGCGGAGGGGGGCGAGGAGCCATCGCATGGTACCCCGCCACCCCCTCCGAGAAGTCTCAGGGCCATGCGGGGGGCGGGGGGGCACAATCTCCATTGAAAAGCATTGCCAATGCTTTTCAATTGAGAAATTTTCCCCATTGGAAAGCATTGAGCTGATGCTTTCCAATGGGGAAAATTTTCTCCATTGAAATGCATTGGCAATGCTTTTCAATGGAGAAGGGACAAAAAGTTTCAGGTGGCGTGGGCGGCCGCCGGCGCGCACCACAAACCCCCGCCCCTGCCCGGGAAGCTGCGGAGCCACCCGGGAGGCTGGCGGGGAGCCATCGCGTTGCTTCCGCCATCCCTCCGCATGCCTCCCAGGCTTCCGGAGGGGGGGGGCGGAGAGCCATCACATGGCTCCCCACCACCCCCTCCCCCTCCAAGAAGTCTGGCAATGCTTTTCAATGGAGAAAGGACAAAAAGGCGCAGGTGGCACGGGCAGCCGCCGGCACACGCTGCAATCTCCCCCGCCCCCGCCCCGTGCCCCCTCCCCCTCCCGCTTCCTCATATCGCAGATTTTCATGGATCGTGGGTGGGGTGGGTCCCTAACCCCCGTGATTGGCAGGGGGTTACTATAAGAACATAAGAAGAGCCATGCTGGATCAGGCCAAAGGCCCATCTAGTCCAGCTTCCTGTATCTCACAGTGGATGTGAGGGTACTACTTTACATAGCACCTGAGGAGGATGCTGGCATTAGCATCCTGTGCATATGCCTGGAAATAAAAGGATGTGAATACAGTACTGAGTTCTGAATAGTGGCCCAAGTATTGTTACACAGGTTGAGCTTGAAGTGCAGACAGCTTGGCATCTAGTTGTCAGTCTTCCCAAAATCCATTATTGTCTGATTTATGGAGCTTCTTCTTTGGGAAAGTCAACTCTGCATCTTAGGGAGAGGAATAAGGTTGGTTTGAGTCCTTTATCTCCTTTCATATAGTTTTTAACTTGTTTTCTAATTAATATAGAGATATTCCAAAAATAGTGTTTGGGTCATTTAGACTGATGTCCTCTGAGAAGTAAACATACATAGTTTTGCATTATCATATTGCACACCTTTTAATGCTTTCCTAACAGTAAGCCCTTAGAGATATGATGGGACATTCTGTTGAGTAAAGCAGCTACTAAATTTTTAATCATTGACTTGTCCACCAAGTAGTTGTTCTTTATAGTCACTGTAGTACCATTTTTTTTTTTTTCTTCCTCCTGGTTAATTGAATTATTCAAACAACTCATGAGTACATTGAGACTCATTGATAGCATGGGATTTGACAGACATTTGCTAATTAAGCCTTTAGCATATTTAGTATTCCACATTAGTTATTTGTTGAAGACAGCTTAATGTTTCTTGTCATATGGAAACGTGGATGCAATTAAGGGACACTTGAAATCGCACAGAAAAGTTTTGATCGCAACCATGATTAATATAGATGTATATAACTTCTCATAGTTCATGTTCTTTTTTTTTCTTATGTGACTCCAGTGTATTGGACAGCTAGCTAATGAATTTCCCATATTTATAGCTGTTGGCAGCAGATGTCAGTGTGACATTTCTGTCTTATTTTCACATTTAATTTGCATATAAAATTGCACATTCTCGTTCAGTGTTATCTACATTTGGAAGTTGAGTCAGCCTGTTTGGATGAGCAGCAAAATGTTTCAATGTAAAGAACTGGTTACATTTATTTTACATTTCAATGGAAAAAACCCTTCCTTATACCAAAATCCTAGGTCTTAATTATACACTGGAGGAAGTTCAACCTTGTTGGCTCTCTATGCTTCTCAGCTTTTAAGGCCAACAACTGTGATACTCGATCTGAGTCACATGTTTGGGATGTATAGTTTTGTGGTGGTTCCATTTGGGTTTCTGAAGGTTGTTTTATTGAAATTCTTGTGACAGCTGGCTGGATAGCTTAGTGAGTTAGATACCTGGCTGGTTGGACAGAGATTGAGAGGTTTCTTTCCACTATGCCAGCCAGGGAAATACCTAGTACAATGGTGGCGAACCTTTGGCACTCCAGATGTTTTGGACTACAACTCCCACAGTTCTTTGTCATTGGCAACAGAGGCTTGGGATTCTGGGAGTTGTGGTCCAAATCATCTGGAGTGCTGAAGGTTTGCCACCGCTGACCTAGTACATGAGTTTGGTGTCATTACAGTTGTGACCGACTCTTAGTGACTCCATGTCCATGGAGTTTTCTTGGCAGGAATACTGGAGTGGTATGCCAGTTCCTACTCAAGTCTCCTACAGCACCTGGCATTCCCTGGTGGTCTCCCATCCAAGTACTAACCAGGGCCAACCCTGTTTAGCTTCCAAAATCAGGTGATATTGGATCTGCTAGCCTTGGGCAAGCTGTTCTGCCCTAAGGTAAACCCAGAAGAATGGAATTATAAATTGCTTTAAGTACTGTTTTGTTGTTACATGCTGTCAAGTCTCCTCTGACCGTGGTGCCCTATGAAAATCCAAAATAACCAGTCTTCAACAGCCCTGTTTAGTTCTTGTAAACTCAATGTTGTGGTTTCCTTGATGGACTCAATCCATCTCATATTTGGTCTTCCTTTTTTCCCCTTCTGGTGTTTCTTTTCCCAGCATTATTGTCTTTTTCAGAGAATCATGATGTGGCCCAAGTAGGATTATCTTGGTTTTGTAATGTTTTCCTCCAGAGAGAATTCAAGCTTGATTTGCTCTAGGGCCCACTTGTTTTTCTTTTTGGCATTCCAGGGTATCTGCAGAGCTCCCATCCAGCACCACATTTCAAACTAATCAAAATGTTAGGCTTCATCACTGTTCAGCTTTCATTACTACTGCATTTGGGAATACAGTAGTATGGATTATATACTTGCCTTGGTCTCCAATGAGAGTGTCCAGAGACTACAACCTGAGTGTCCAGAGACTTTTTAATCCTTAATGTCCCTGTGTTCAAACTGCCAGGTGGAATGCCACCTACTCAATGAAGAAAGGAAGAAATGGTTATATGTGGTATGCACAATCTCCTTCTGTGAAAAGGTCAGCATGTTATCATTTTGATAAGACAAAGTTAATCTTAGAATAATGGGGTTTCAAGTGCAAGATGCATTTTTTCTTTGCCTATGACTCCAGTGAAGCTGACGTCTTGACATCCATGAAAATAGTGTAGCAGTAGTATAGCAAATTTTCAGTTCAACATATCACATCTTTTGTTTTCCCCAGAAACATACTCCTAGATACACAAACATATGTTTCCATTGTATTTGTGGAAGATGCTGTGTGTACATAGTATTATTTTGGTTTTATATATCTGCTGATACTGACATTTCAAGCAGATGAGTGTCTCCTGTTACATGCTTTTATTATTGTACATGGACTGTCATGAGGTTGATTTTATTTTTAAAGAAGATTAATGTTAAGCTAAAAAATGCCTATGAGTCAGATGGCAGTTCTCTTGAGGACAGTTTTCAGCTGGCACTGAAAACACAGCATTTATAATTATTTTAAAATATTGCTTTCATTTTAAGAACCTGGACCAATGAGGTATGCACAAACCATCTAGATACTGAAATAAAATTTAATTAAAATATATGGAAACTTGGAAACAGATTTATCACTACACTTTTATGTATGGAAATATAGACAGATTGGCTTGCACCATCAGACCTTGTGCAAATGTTTCCCACTTAGATTTTATGTTGAAAAGATATAGGTATTGTGGAATAGTTAGAACTATGCGTTCCTAGCACATATTTAATCACAAATTAGTTCCCTTAGTGTTACACTTACTTTGAAGCCTATTTGTTTTGAAAGAGGAATGGTAGGGGGCTTATATAATCAGTGTGGGTTGTATTATTTGTAAGGAGCATTGTCTAGTGCAATACATGGGTTTTCACCCTTGACTGACAATGGGATTCCCAAGATGTCAGGAAGAACTTGCTGCTGGTGCCAGAAATTCTTAATTGGAAATATTGGGAATTGAACTGGAGACTTTGTACATATCAAGTACATCCTCTGTCTTGGAGTGGTGTACTTAAAGTAAAACAAGTGGGACCAGTAAAATATGTATTTTGCTGTATATTTGGAAGTGTTCAGATGCATTCATCCACCGAAAGTCTGCAGAAATCTCAGTGCTAAAGACTTGCAATAAGAAGAATTATTTTAAAGCTACTTAACTCTTTTGCATCCAATACATTTTTCAATTTAAACTTCTGCAGGTGGTTGGTTTCAGAGAGGGATTTAAAAATATTTGATTCCCTAATAGAATGACACCCCTCATAGGGCAGATCTGAAAGATGACCTTGTCAAGTGGCTGTTGTGGTTTTTTTTGGGGGGGGGGCTGTTTGGCCATGTTCTGGAAGTTTTTCTTTCTGACGTTTTGCCAGTTTCTGTTGCTGGCATCTTCAGAGAGCAGGGGCTCAGGGAGCTAGGAGTTCTCTCTGTGATCTGGGGTAGAGAGTGAGATTGTGGGTTTTTATATTTGTGGGAAAAGGGGAACTTGTTCTATTCAGGAGAATAGGTGTCAATCATTGATTGTGATGTGGAGGGATCAAGAGTTCCACTGGAATAAGGGAGGGTTGATCTCCCTCTGTGGTTGATGGGTGTCATTAGCTCTTCTATTCTGTGAAGTGATCACTGGTGCTTGTGGCTGGGTGGGGGATCATGGATCTTTTGCATGCTGTAGTTTTCAGTACTGGGAGTCAGGTTTTGCTGATTTTTAGACTTTCTTCTTCTTTGTTGAAGCTGCCTCACAGTACTGAAAACTACAGGCTGCAAAAGATCAGTGATCCCCACCCAGCCACAAGCACCAGACCAATTATGTGTCTAATTCTGATGTTGCTTGTGTATGCCCCTTCTCTAACTCAGCCCCTGAGCAGTAGACTTTTTACATAGCTTGGGTATATAATGAAAGAGAAAAGGAGGAAGGAGGCTTTTCAGTAGATGCTATTTTGTGGTTCCAGAGCTTCCATCTGGTAGAATTAATTTATTTAATGTAGTCTGATGCTCTGTAGAGGAGAGCTTTGCTTCAAAAATAACTACTATTTTTTAAAAACACATCTTAAACTGCCTTGGGTCCCTTTGGTGGAAGAAAGGTGCGATAGAAGTTATCAAATATAGTAAAGACAGTACCCTCTTCTGAAACCTACTTTTACTTTGTAAATCTTAATGAGGGAAGTGATAATTTGTTTTTTTCCTCAGCTCTGGTATAATGCTCCCTGTCATTTTTGCTTTCGTATTAGATTGGGCCTGCAGTAACAGGTTAATCATCTCTGTTTCTTCTCCTAGGTGCCTACCGATGGAAATGCAGGCCTGTTGGCAGAGCCTCAAGTGGCCATGTTTTGTACCAAGCTGAATATGCATATGAATGTTCAGAACGGGAAATGGGAATCTGATCCTTCTGGAACCAAGAGCTGCATTGGGACAAAAGAAGGCATTTTGCAGTATTGTCAACAAGTAAGTTTTTAGTCAAAACATTTCTTTAAAAAAAATAAAATCAGCCTAGGATGCAGATACTCTTTCAGATACAAAGGAAAATAATCTTTACTTTGCCCTAATTGGCTTGTTTGTCCCTTCCATTTTGTGATAATCCATTTAGTTCATGACCTGAGGCTTAAAAAGGGCACGAGGTGTGTTGGAGCTTAATGGATGGTGCACTTTTCTGAATGAGCGATGATTTAATTTTATCTTTAGTTCATATCAAAGTAACACTGAGAGATGGAAATAGGAGAGACTTCGTGTCAAAATAGCATAAAGACCCTGATTGTTACTTTCTTCCATACAAAAAATAGGGTTGAATTTCCATAAGACATTTTGCCTTGGAGAAAGGCTGAGGAAACTAGCTTAATATGTCCCCATATTTATATTCCAAAAGTCTAAGGTGCTGATTAATTGGTCATAGCAATGAAAGGATAAACAATAGATATAGATGTCTTTACAGTAAATGAGATAAAATAGCTCTTATGGTTTATATCAATTTTAAAACAGGTGGACAATTAGATTGTTCTAATTATTGCTGTTTTAAACTTGACTGTGTTCCTTTTTTCACAGCCCACCATGGCTTATCATAACATGCAAATCTGATACTTTCTCCTCATAAGGAAATAGAAAGACACCATGTGGATGATTCCTGTGTAGAGAGAAAGTTTCAGACCTCTTGCTAGACACACAAGCAAAAGTATGATTGTGTGCTTGATTCATATGGTGTGAAATGTTGTGAAACTGTTTTTATTTTGAAAATGAGGCGTCTGGTTATGGAATAGCATAACAGGAAGGCAGGTAAATTCTGAGTGGCAGGGCTTTGGGAATTTGTAGTACTCAGAATAGTCCCATAAATAATAATATCATTGATACTGAACATAGGCCGTACAGTGCCTATTCCCAGTTCCATTGTGATTCTGAATGTAATTCATAACAGCTTGAGAAAATGTGGGAGCTGATAGGTATCTGCAGTTTATGGGAGACATATGACCTAGAGAGAGATAAGTATTCCTTTTTAAAATAATAATTCCTTGCATTACATTTCATTGAAATGCTATTGAATATACAGTGGTGCCTCTTAAGACAAATTTAATTTGTTCTATAGGTCCGTTCATTTTACAAAAAATTTGTCCTACGAAACATGTTTTAACATTCCCATAGGAATGCATTGAATTTGTCTTGCAAGGCATCCCATAGGAAAAATTGTCTTATGAGGTTTTCCTATTCCTGGAAATTTCATTCATCTTACGAGTTTTTCATATTAAGGGGCATTTGTCTTACGAGGCACTATTGTAGTTGTTTCAGGGTTCTCAATAAGTAATTGGCATTAGTCAATATTCAAGGAAGGCACTGTGATAGTCTCACCCTGTTGGAGCCCATTGTCAAGGTTTGAAATCTTTTGTGTGTAGAGTGTTAAAACAATTAAAGGGGTGTACAAAAAAGCTTCTATATGCAGTCTTGAATATGGATGTGGTTTTAAAATTGTGCTTGAGCACTAGTTTACAATAGTTGTTTCAGAACAACAGTATCCAGCTCTCCAGCCAAGCAAGCTTCTCATCCATAACCTCCTGACAGTTGAAATGGTTATACTAGGGTTTTCATATAAGGAGGTAGACTTTTCATGTCCTATAGCTTGCACTCTTTATAGTTTTTCCTTCTTCCCTTAGAAGCTCATGAAAAATTCTTGAGCAACAAAAAAAAAAATAAATAGTATAAGGCGAATCAGTTATCTTGGAGGATAGAATAGCAGCAATTTTAGCAACTGCTACAGAGAAATGAGGATTTTTATCTTCTCTTTCTAGTTCAGTATTTTGAAGTTAGAATATTCTGGCATTTCAGGCCTCTGGTGGATCTATGCTCTTTGATAAAGAGTCTTGTTCCTCCAAACTTTGTTAAAATTTTGGCAGAACAATAACATTGCTGTTATTGACAGCTTGCCAGATTTTAAGTTTACAAACCTTTGGAGTTACAACGTGTGCAGGAACAATAGAAATTCCTATTAAAAAGTTGTCCTAGATCTTCAGAACCTTGGAAAATAGATTGTCTGCATCTAAAAAAAGGATAAATATGGGAAGATAAGAGAGACTGAGAGAACAAATTCATCTCATCATAGCAAATCAAATTCACACTACAGTATATCTTACATACCAGATACGAACGACAATCATGGATTTTTCTCCATAGATTGACCTGAATGAGTGAGTACTTAGAGTAGGTTCATGGGTGTGTACCTATTTCATATACTTCAAGGCTACAGATCACTTAAAGTGTTAATACTTTTTACTTTTAAATGATGTATTTTAGTTCTTGGCTGTTTCCATGTGCCTTTTTAGCCCATAAACGCCTGAATTTTTTAGATTTTGGTCTTTTAATTATACTTTTACTCCTGTGAATTCTGACTTAAGTATTTGTCTACAGATGAAGTTTAATTTTCATATATTTTCGTACATTTGGAGCATTTGTGCCTACAGTTTGTTTTATACCTGTTTGACTTTTGTATTTTTACAACACTGAAGTATTTTTGTGCTTATGGAACACAGAACCAGTTTAGGTAAATAAAGCATTCTGGAATTAACTTTGGGGATGGGGTGGGGAAAATATCAGTTGTAAAAAAAAGGGCTTCTGATTTTTTCCTAGAGGCCTAAAAAAGTTGTAGGGATCTTAGGAAGCTGTTCGGGTGTCAGAATCCCTTATCTGATGCAATTTTCATACAAACAAAGCCACTAAACAGGGGGAGTTAGCACGTGTGACTCATGCTTGGAGAAGAATGATGATGACGAATCCAGGGGATTTGGGACTGTGCCTTTTTCTTTCTGTCAGGGCCGTATGGAGATCTTGAGCATGCATAGTGTTAATAAAACAGTACACAACTACTGAACCACTATATTTTGTTGAATGTCATGGTTTGTAAAAGTACAGTGATAACTTAACTTACGAATTTAATCATTCCGAGTGCATCCTCGGAAGTCGATCAAGTCGTTAGTCAAACAGAGCTTCCCATAGGAATGCATTGAAAATCAATTAATCTGTTCCCAGGGAGGCGGATTTCAATGCATTCCTATGGGAAGGCTGTCCCAACCCCCCTCAATCAAGGACAGCCAAAGGCTGCTTTCCACAGCCCCGCCAGACTGCAGGCTTTGACTGGTGGGACCTGTCAAAATCGGCTTTTTGGGGTGTGTGTGCAGAAAGCAGCCTTCATCTGCCAGTGATTAAGGGAGAGGTCTAGGTGATGCAACTTCAGGCGGGACACCTTGCAAGGGAAGCAAGGAAGAAGCTGGGAGTGACAGAGGCAGAGATCTCCTCCTCCTCCCTGGTTGTTTTGATCTCTGCAAAAGAGATGAACCAAGGAGGAGAGGGTGATCTCTGACTCTGTCGACTCCCCCCTCCTTCCTTGCTTCCGTTCTAAGGCATGGGGGCTGTGCAAAGATCAATGGATCCATGCTCTGCTCACCAAATTGATGAGCAGAGCAGGGACCCATTGATCTTCGCGCAGCCCAGGTGGTTTGGAAGGGAAGTGTTGGTGACAATGCGCCACTGCAGCTCTCCTTCCCACCCACCTGGGCTGCATGAACATGCACCCGTCCAAAGGCTCCACTGGAACCCTTTTTTAAATCACCTGTTCAAAACACTGAGAGGCTTGCTATTCTGGGCAGGCGATTTTGAAAAGGCTCTAGTGGAACAGTGAGGAAAAAAAACTGCAATCAAAATTTACTTACCTTGGGGCTCCAAAGCAGCAGGGGTTCCTTCCTGATGTGATTTTAGGGAACCCCCTGAAATCTGGAATGATTTGGGGGTCAGAGGACTGAGTTTTGGAGCTCTAAGGTGGCTCCGAGCAGTTAATTGGCAACAGAGTAAACTCCCTGATTGCCTCCACACTCCCAGCACACGTTGCCAATAAAATACCCGGATCCCCTTTAGAGCTTCAAAACTCAGTCCTCTGACCCCCAAATTGTTCCAGATTTCAGGTGGTTCCCTAAAATCACTTTGGGAAAGAACTTCTGCTGCTTTAGAGCCCCCAGGTAAATAAATTTTGATTTCAGTTTTTCCCCCTTTGCTTTTAAAATCGCCCGTCCGGGGGATCATTGGAAATGGATTTCCGTTCGTAACTCGAGTTTTTTCGGAAATCCATTTCCAATGATTTCCGCTCGTAAGTCAATTTCTTTTGTTCTTGAAGCACTCATAAATCGAACTACCACTGTATGAAGTTAATTTGACCTGAACATTGATGAATCTATATAGATTAGTTGTATTTACCACTCTTCTTCCCAGTGTTAGTAACCAAGCTTTGTTGGGTCATAGTCACCTAAGCATAAAGTCTTCCAAGCATTCTTGTGGTTATTTTGTCAGTTACTTCTCTTGAACATAGGTCAAGATCCAAAGAGACAATATAAGAAGTCTAACATTCTGGACATGCTTAGTACATGCTACTTTTTGTTTTTAAAAGCCTTGTTTTAAAATTGAAATTGTGGTTTTTGTGTTGCTTAGAGAAGAAGAAGAATGTGAAACTTAGGATAAGAAGGGCTCCCAGACAAAGCTTAGGCCTGACCAGGGTTCCCCTCTAATTTTCTGCCAGTGCTGGGGAGGGGCCTTACCCTGCGCATGCATGGGATTCCAGCCGCAACCAGTACCAAATAGGTGCCATGCAATCACTGGCTGTGACTGCATGGCACGGATACAGCACTTAGAGGGAATGTTGGGCCTGACCCAGAAGTATGGCAACTGGAAGACTGAAAAGAGTTTCGGAAGTCAATTGTTATTTCTCAGCCCTGTCTACCTCACAGTAGACTCTGAGGTTAAAAGCAGGGATAATCTGGTTTCAGGCTGGGTTTTGGAACAGAGACTGCCTTGGTCGCCCTGTACGATGACCTTTGCCGGGAGAGAGACAGGGGGAGTGCAACCCTGTTGATACTCCTGGACCTCTCAGCGGCTTTCGACACCATCAACCATGGTGTCCTTCTGGATAGGCTGGCCAGGTTGGGAGTTGGAGGCACTGTTTTGCAGTGGTTCCGCTCCTTCCTGGCTGACCGTGTCCAGAAGGTGGTGCTGGGGGACAGTTGCTCCGCCCCGTGGCTTTTACGTCATGGGGTTCCTCAGGGCTCAATACTGTCTCCCATGCTGTTTAACATCTACATGGAACCACCGGGAGAGGTCATCAGGAGGTTTGGGCTGAGGAGACAGCAATATGCTGATGATACTCAGCTCTACCTCTCATTCTCCACCAATCCAGGTGAGGCGGTTTCTGTCCTGAACTCGTGTCTGGGCCAGATAATGGACTGGATGAGGGATAATAAATTGAAACTCAATCCAGACAAGACGGAAGTGCTGTTAGTGGGTGCTTCTCCGGACAGGTTAGAGGGCCACTTCCCTGTCTTGGACGGGGTTGCACTCCCCTTAAGGGACAGGGTCCGCAGCTTGGGGGTGCTTCTGGACCCTGGTCTAACTCTGGAAGCCCAGGTGGATTCGGTGGCCAGGGGCGCCTTCCTTCAGCTGCGGAAAATATACCAGCTCCGCCCCTACCTAGACGAGCAGAGCCTCATGACAGTTACGCATGCGCTGGTAACATCCCGTATTGATTACTGCAAAAGCGATTGCAACTGGTTCAGAATCGTGCGGCGCGGCTGGTGAGTGGTGGGGCCGCCAGAGATCACATCACGCCGATTCTACGTAACCTGCATTGGTTACCAGTTGCTGCCCGAGCCCAATTCAAAGTGCTTGTCTTGACATATAAAGCCCTAAACGGCTTGGGACCTAGATACCTGAAGGACCGCCTCCTTCCATATGAACCTACCCGGCAATTAAGATCTAGCCATGGGGCCCTCTTGAAAGAACCATCCCTCAAGGAGGTGAGAGGGATGGCTTGTAGACATAGGGCCTTCTCGGCAGCTGCCCCCAAGTTATGGAATGCCCTCCCAAGTGAGATCCGCCTGGCGCCAACATTGATGACATTTCGGCACCAGGTAAAAACCTTCCTGTTCCAGAAGTTTTTTAATTGATACAACATAGACTGGGGTCCTTTGATGGCAATTTTAGTGATGATTTTAGTATAAGGTTTTGCTGTTGTTTTAATTATTTATTGATATTTTATGTCTTAACTGTTTTAATTCCTTGTTGTAAGCTGCCCAGAGACCTTTGGGTAGTGTGCGGCATATAAGCTGTAAAAATAAATAAAATAAAATAAATAAATGTGCACTGATTTGTCTTCAGGCAAAAGCAAATTCTGAATGTAGGTACAGTTGCAATGTAGCAAAACATAGCTTCATCTTTGAATGTTTTGTGCAGGTTGAATTACTTGTACAGTGGTACCTTGTATAAAGGAATTAATTTGTTCCAAATGAAATTATGTTAAGCAATTTTTCCTTTATGCAAATTTCCCATAGGAATGCACTGAAAACAGAGTGATCCCACAGATCGCCCATAGGCGATTATGTTAAGCAAAGTTCCCCTATCTCCGGAATTTTTATGTTGTACAAATTTTATGTTATAGAAACAGTTTGTTATGCAAAGGTCCACTGTACTACTATTTCAGAGTTTAGAGCATGACTGCGTCTTCTACTTTTGCAAATGATGATGATGATGATGATGATGATGATGATGATGATGATGATGATGATGATGATGATGATGGGATGATGATGGTGATGATGGGACCAGAATAAAATAGGTTTCATGGGAAGGGAGAAACCACAGCTGCTTTCTGTTGCCTGAGATAAGCTTTAAACTGAATCCAACTTCTTAGATTAGTAAATTGCCTTTGGTGAGTTCTGTAGTTAAACCAGGAGTGCATAAATTAATTAGATTATTTAAAAAATGAGTTCCCAGGCCTGTTCATTTGTGACAGCTGACACACGGCCCGGAGGAGAACTTTGACATAAAGTAGGTCATTACATAAAGTGGTGAAAGTTGGAACAGCTGTTGTATAGAATTATCAAGTGATTTGTTCCCTCTTGAAAGAAAGATCCAGCAAATCTCAGTAGTCATTTAGCAATGGAATGCTTCCTTCTCCCCTTATTCATTTCTGATGCCATGTATCAGCTGAATGAACTTTGTAATTTTATTCCAGATGCTGCAAAAATGATCTGTATGCCCACAAAGTTTATAATGGATCATTTTCAGAAAGTGGCAGGAAAAGTGGTAGCGAAAAGTGTCTTGCTTTGAGATGCCTCTTCCTCCTACCATGGCATATGATCCCAGTGACAACACATGCTGTTTTTCTTGAAATTAGAAGTTGCTGCAGTTGCAAGAAATTTACACTGGTCTTCCGAAAAGAGCTGTTAGTCATTTACTGAGCTCTTGGGGCTTTTGAGCCAGGTATCCAAGACACAAAAAAGCAAACTTTCGCAGACAACATTGATTTGGTTTGTTATAGTAACAAGGAATGGAGCACCGAGCCCATGTATTCTTGAAGGCTTTCACGGCCAGGATCTGATAGTTGTGAGTTTTTTGGGCTGTTTTTCCTGACATTTCACCAGACTCTGTGGCTGGCATCTTCAGAGGGCAAGGAGCTCAGGGAACAAGGAGTTTCTCTCTGTGCTCTGTGCCCCCAGAACACAGAGAGAAACTCCTTGTTCCCTGAGCTCCTTGCCCTCTGAAGATGCCAGCCACAGAGTCTGGAGAAACATCAGGAAGAAAAACTTCCAGCACACGGCCAAACAGCCCTAAAAACTCACAACAACTATCAACCAGCCCATGCCTTGCTGGTTGTCATCTTAGACCTGCTCTTTCAGTGCTATATCTCTCCTAACCAGAGTAATGGCAAAGAATAATTTGACCTGCTGACGAGTTTCCTACTTTTTCTGACTAGGACAGGGACAGTATTAGTGACCCCAAATACTCATATCTCAATAACAGGAAAGTTCTTCAGCCATGCTTGCTTCATCTTGCTGCCAGATGGGCAGTATAAACAAACAAACAAACAAACATTGAGTGTCATGGTACTATGTGTCTTCTACCTAAGAGCTAGCATGGCATTAAAGATAGAGCAGCAAGGACTCTGGCAGAAATTCTGTTCCCTGTACTAGAAATCCTTAACAGATTTCTCCATCCAGGGAATGGGGCTCAGGTCTATGTTTGGGTCAGATACCACTCATCTTCTTCTTTCTTCATCACTTTAAATGGATGGGCTTGTTGTGTTCTGTCAGAATTTACTTGATTGCTGTCATAGCCTGCCATGACCTTACTGATAGTGCCTCAGTATTTCACCACTCTCCTGTCAAAACCTGCACCCTGTCCCACTCCCTTGTCATCCTGTTGTCCTAGAAGTATCCCTGTGGTCCTGAAGGGATAGTCTTTAACAGCCATGGACCCATGGCTTCTCTTTCTTATTTTTGGTTATCATGGCATGTGTTTTTTCTTATTGGCAAAACATGAGAGAGAAGAACTAGCAAGTTTTCTGAATCGTTTACTGTAACACTCTCTACATGGGGTTTCCCTTGACCCTTATTCATCATCTGCAGCGGGTGCAGAATGGGCAGCCAGGCTGGTGGTAGGTGCGAACAGGTATGCCCGCATCACCCCCATCCTGGCTCGCCTGCACTGGTTGCCTGTTGCATCCCGTATAAGGCTCAAGGTAATGGTTTTGATTTACAAAACCCTCCATGGCCTGGGACCTGTCTATCTGGCAGAGCGCATCTCCCAGAGATCAACCTCGTCCCGACCAACCAGAGCCTCGTTATCCCTTTCACTCCGAGTGGCCACTCCCAGAGAGGCCCAAAGGGTTTCTACCTGGAACCGGGGCTTTTTGGTGGTGGCCCCGGCATACTGGAATAAATTGCCAACGGAGATCAGGCTGGCAGATTTGCTGTTGGCCTTTAGAAGGGCTTTAAAGACCTAGCTCTTCAGTGAAAGCTTTGGGAACCTCTGAGCACTTTGTGATTGTGATTTTGTTTTATCTGTCTAGCTGCTAGCACCAGCCTTTCTTGCCGGACTTTGCCCATGTGATGGTTGTTTGCCATGCTATTTCTATTTTATTTTTACGCTTTTTGTATCCTCATATTAGTATTATTATGTTTATTTGTATTTTACCATTTCTTTTTTTATTATTTGTATCGTGTTTGGATATGCCTGGGGTTGCTGATTTGGGCAGTTGATGTTTTTGTGTAACATGCTGTACACCGCTCAGAGTTCCCCTGGGAAAATCAGGCAGTCAATAAACATAAAAATAAATAAAATAAATAAATAAACACTGTATTGGTGCCCTCTGCATGGTCTTTCACAAGAGCACGGTGGTTCTTTGACTCAGTCCTTCCTTTCTTCCAAAAGTGGCTGGTGAGTTCATCTTTCCCCAGAGATCATCCTGTAACCTTTTCCCCAGAACCCTTATTCACCTCTAGAAGAAACTTTGGAGTCACCAGAAACCCATAGGTTTCTAGCATTTTAGAGCTCCCAAATAGTTCCTTTTGCTGGAAACCATTGTAGCCCTTTCTTGCCCACTGTGGACCTAGAAAAGACCTTACTATTTCATCACAGTGCTTGTCTGGGTGGAATGGACACTGCCTACTTCTGACATGAGGAATTCCTCAGTTCCATTTAAGTAGTGTTGACATTAGCAGCCCTCTTTTAGAGCAGTTCATTTCAAGACCTCTGTTAAAGTCATGATTGAATGCAGCCAGCAACCTCTGTTAAACATTATCGCCTTGACAACCCAGCACAAGTTCTGCCTCCTCTGAAAGAGCATTTCTCTGAGCTCTACATTCCTAGAGGCACTTTATGCGATGGGCACCTGCCTTCCTCTGGTACATATGCCTTTGTTCAACCATATGCGTGATGAAGAGAGATTCCAATAAAGATTGCTTTCCTATAAATGTGGTTCTTTTTGTGGTCATCTGTATATTCAGTTTTGAGGAAGCTGGCTTTTCATTACCTATGGCAGTTCTTTGTCGTTGGCAATCTAGGCTTGGAATTCTGGGAGTTGTGGTCCAAAACATCTGAAGTGCCAAAGGTTTGCCACCACTGACCTAGGTGCACACTGAGAGAGATAAGCTTCAGCTTAAATATTCAGCTTAGAATATTCTGAAATGGGGCTCTGCAGAGGTGCATTGCTACCTGCATGGGTGAATGCACAGGTGATCACTTGAATATCCATAGTTAGAGATAAGCAGTCTGTCATTTGAAAGTGGAAGTAAACACAGGAAAATTTGCACATTAAAAGATAAGGTGAAGGAAACAAGCCCACGGAATATACACATAAAGCTTAACTACATCTTAGTGCAATGCTTGAACACAGTCCAACTAAAGAGAACCTGGTTTGAGGCAAGTGTGTCAGCTTTAGTTAGTGGATATTATGCAACAGCAAATAAAAAAGGAGGAAACGTCTCTATAATGATATGTTTATAATAAAGTTCTGCTTCAGTTGTGAGATGAGTAACTTGTTTTTATGAAGGCACAAAAGGAAGGAAATGTTCATTCTAGTAATCATTTTAACAGGAGAGGTGTATTTGATGAGGCATATGAAGGCATATTAGATGTTTAAAGCAAAATCGCTCGTAGGGTTAGAAGCAAAAGAACCCAGTTTGCACACTGAGGGCTGGCATGCTTGAATAGACAAGGCTGATTAGTTTTAACAGCTGTGTTTAGGATGGACAAGAAGGACGAGTTGAAAGGAAGATACTGTTTCATTTAAGGCCCAAAGGATGTTAACATGATATCAAGTGGCTATGGCAGTCTTAAAAGTTAGGAAATGTCTGCATCAATAAAGATTTAAAACCTCTCTAGAAGTGATTCCAAGATCACGTATGCAAAGGAACTGGCCAAGTTGAAAATTGCTTTGCTTGCTTGAGTCATTTCCTTTTAAAATATTTTGTCCTCTTTTTGGCTGCAGAATAACAACAGGGGTGTTTTTCAGATTGCGAGTTTGATGCATGCTAAGAAAATAATTTTGAAATGTAAAAACAAGTTTCTTATGTATCTCTCTAAATGGCTATTTGGAACTAGAGGGAGGAAATAGTATTGACTATTTCACTTTTGGTTTAGATATATTAATCATTGTTCTGTGTCAAAAGGTCTGGAAAATTAATCCAATATGGGCTGAGCATAAATAGTAAAAAGTGTAATTTTGAAATAAAATTTAAATTGGGTTTGTTGGCTGTGATGCAATAGTAGGACAAAAAGGGGCCAAAATTCAGGCTTAAGGCAAAGCATTTGAAGTGCATTTTTGGGGTGTGTGTGTTGATCCAATCTTTCCAAGGTACCTGTTCCCTTAATTCAAGCATTTAATGCTGCCATTTGGACTGCTTTGAGAATGGGCTGATCCACTCTTATGTTCTGACACCCACATAGACCATCATAACTTTTCTTACTGTATACCACCTTTTGGGATCCCTGACAAGAGCTGCTGTAGTTTTTTAAGGTGCAGATAGGTTCATTCCATAGAGGTTCGGTTCTGCTAAGTGTGCTTACTGGTACTAAGCTAAAGTTTATCTTCCATGTTATCTGTGTATACACTAAAAAGTGGAAAGTAAGCCAGAAAAAAAATAGCTTTTCTACTTTTGAGAAGACAGAAGATAACCACCGGGGGGGGGGATCTCTTTTTATTGATGTTCAGTTGTTGTTAAAAACCCAACACTGTGTCACTTGGTGGCATTTTCTGAATAACTGGTTCAATGACATACCTCTTAGCTAGTTTTCATCTGCATCTCCTCCACCACTTTCCACCTTGCCTTATAATCGACATTGTGTCACTTGGGGGGCAAGCCAATTCACCGGTATGCCCTGAGATATGGCCACAAAGTCCTCCCCCCATTAACATTCCTTTTCTCACTATGCCTTCCTCAGCCATTCCTACCCCTCATATTTTTCCCCAGCACATGCAAATCTACCTGCTCTGCCAATCTTTTCCTACTTGGTTTGGAACAACCCTTCATTCCTACTTACCATATAAACACATGTCATTTACTATAAAACACTGTTACTACACAACAGTGAGCAATGAACCTGTCTTTTAATGCTTCCCAAACTGTTTGTTTTAGATGAGTCTCCGATCTTTAAAATCAGGAAGACTCTTTCTATAACTAGCGCTCAGTCCATACTTGATTAATGTCTCTGCTAGGTCAGTCAAATATTGTCAAAAATGTATGCAAGCTTTTGGGACCTTAAATCTGTTTCCTATAAAAGATGTGACAAAAGCAAGTAGATGGGTGAAGAGTGAAAATAAAGTAGTGCTGATTTTAAAACCATTCATTCTAGCTGTTTTGAAAAGTAATGGAGGAAGGCCCTGCGGATATTCATATGCAATTTATGAGGTGGAGCAATGGTGTTAGATGTCCTGCACACTCAGATTAGCCTACGGATGCAAGGGGAGCTGGAAATCATAGAGAGCTAGAAGCATAGATAAATTTGGTGCTCTCTCTTGTGGCGCAGTTGTTAAACTCCATGAGTGGGTAAGGGCAGGTGTGTGTGTGTGGGGAATGTGCCACGTGCCTGAAAGCCGAAAACACCATATCTTTGGCTTTCGGGTTCTGCGTGCATCTTTACCTCCCTTGGCGCTTTCACTCCTGAAAAGGAGACAGGTGGCATGGAGCCGAAGGCACCGCAACAGGGACAAGCCTCCCCCCACTACTGTTGTGCCTTCGGCTTCTTTCGTAACTTGAGTTTTTCCCAATATGAGGCGATCATATATCAAGGCACCACTGTACATTTGGACTTTGCAAAATTTCCTTTCTGTTATGAATTGCTTGGAAACTTTGTAGTGCTCTCAGCAATTACAGATTCAGCATTCAGATTAAAGTTCTGCAAAGATCTTGTACACATACGTCTTGATGGCACCTTCCAGTCATTAAATGGCTTGGGCTTTAGTATAAGTCTAAGTAATAATGATGATGTGCTTTCTATGGTTTTCCAACTATAAAGTGGGTTTTCCAGCTCAGAAGTGTGTTACCAATTCCCCTGTGTTCTGGGACTGTGACGCTTGCCCAATGATGTGCAGGCTAGCTCTTCTCTCAGTCCCAAAGTCCCAGCCCCTGATCTCACAGTGAGGTCTTCCAAACCACTAAGTTACCCAGTTAGCTTACCCTAAATGAACTTGAAAGTTATTTCATTTCAAACTCTGTTGGTGATGCTCTGTTGCTTTGCTTCACCTGACATAGGAAATTGGGTTTTCCAGTATTCACACTACTTGTATTTCATTCCGAACTATCATTACAGCTTCTGGTGTCTATCAAAAGATGCTTGTGCTGCTATTCACATTTATTCTCTCATTCACTGATTTTTCTTTAATAAGTTAAAAATAGAAATTGTGACAGAAAATGTGGTCTTTGTAGCAACTGAAAGTCAGGGTGGCTGCACTGTAGAAGCTTCATTTGGAGGGACCTTTCGCTGAGAAACTCAACACTGTTTTCTTTGGTAGACTTGCACAAAGCCTCATTTCTGTGTCACGTCAAAAGAAATTAGGGATCTTGTCATTGAAATGAAATAGAACAGAAGGGTTCTTTATAGTCTGTCCTTTCTCTTGTCATTATGCAACATTTGTTCAAAGTAGGCTAGTTCTACTTTTGGACTCAGTAAAAATTGCATTAGCCAGAAGTATCTAGAGGCATTTCTGAATTGAATAAGAACAGGATTCTTCTCCATTTAGACAATGTGTGATATGATACAAAAGTAATTGCTGGCTTCTTTGATTGAGGAGGGCATAAAAGGAAGTGGCATCTTTTCTTTTCTTCTTTCTTTTTAATGTTTTGGCTCAGAAAAGACCAAAGCAGAAGAAAATGTCAGTTGTCCAGCAATAAGCTGCTGCTGCTGTAGCAGCTGGCTGGTGGGTGGGAGTCTACAAGAAGACATATAAAAGTTCCAGTAAGGAATGAGTTTTGAATGGCGGACATCTGAGAGAAAGGCCCTGGGGAAAGGAGGCAAAGATGAAGGAGAGCAGACTGGAGAAGAGGTGAAAATAGAAGGCCAGGGAAGACAGAGTGGGGAGGTGGAGGTAGTGCAGCTAAAAGGTAAGGAACAGGGGCAGGTGATGGTTGAGGACACCAGGATGGAAGTCTGTCGCTTGAGGTCAGGTAACCAAATGTGACTAGCCCAGAGGCTGCTCTAGCAAGTGTTCCATTAGGCCAGGCATGTTCAAACTTCGGCCCTCATGATGTTTTGGACCACAACTCCCAGAATTCCAAGCCTGTATTGCCAATGACAAAGGACTGTGGGAGCTGTGGTCCAAAACATCTGGAGGGCTGAAGTTTGGACATGCCTGCATTAGGCTATTTCCTCAGGGGACAGAACTAGTTAGCACCATATCTTGTCTTGTTCTTGATTCTGGGCCTATGCTCTTTGCTCCTGATCCCGGTTTGCCCTCCACTTATCGCTTAACCCTTTCATCCCTAATTGTGATGTGACCTGACTGACTTGGGGAAACTTTTTGAACCCATGGACTCCTGAGCCTGTGACAGAGTGACACTGGGGCTTTGGGGATGGGGGCTTGTTGATTGCTTTCCTAGTACAAATGCACTTGGGCCCCTTTTTATAAGTCACATACCAAGGGTGTGTGTGAAATATGAAAATTAAAAATTTGTGACTGAAAAGGAAAGAGAGGTGATGGGATGAGGTATAGAGAACTGTGACAACAAGATTTGAAAAATCCCGCATGGACATGTTTTAGACAAGGCAGGCCTCAGGTTCTTTGAGTTGCATGCAGGTAGGAAAAAGTGGCAGGGACTGTGAATTTAAAGTTGGTTTTACCCTTTCCCCCAGAGCTTGGAAAACCTATATTTTTGGCTACATCTCCCAGAATCCCCCAACTAGCACATCCATGGACTTATACAACGTTATACGTTATTATAACATCATTTTATGGTAGTGGTGGTGGTGGTAGTGATGAAGATGATGATGATATGAACTTTCCCTTCGGGTCTTGATACTTCTCCAAAATTAGTGTCATTGAGGAAGTATTTTATTTACTTGATCCACAAAGTCATCGGAGTTGGAGAACAATCTCAAAACCTCTTAGTAGCTTGGTATGTCAGTTAGGTGGGAGGATATGAACTCCTGGTAATTCTAACTGAAAATTTGCATGGATAATGAGTCACTGCCTGCCACAGAATCATGAGGCGTTGACAAATGGTGTTTGTTCTTTCATTTCCTGGCGTTTTGTTATCTGAGATTTCATTGGCAATGAATCAAAAATAAGAATGGAAGGATGGAAAGATAAGAGAGAAGTTTAGTTTTCAGAATTCTGGCTATTGAAGGAATATTTGAAACCATGGGGCTGCTGTAATAATAATAATAATAATAATAATAATAATAATAATAATAATAATAATAATAATAATAATAATAATAATAATAATAAAATAAAATAATAATAAATAAATAAATAAATAAATAAATAAATAAATAAATAAATAAATAAACTTTATTTCTAGAAGATAATCTCAAGGCTAGAATAATTACTAGTCCTTTTGCCTGTTATTTCTCCTAGAATACTTTTAACCATCCTTTAATATTTTACCACTCAATGGTAAAAATGGTAACTGCAAAAATAGAAGTAGATTTTATTTCAAAACAGTAAATCATTAGTAAAGCCCAGAACTTGGGAAACATCCTTTTTTAGGAGGAATAGAAAAAAAGTCATGGCCGTGCTCACCAAGAGTTTTCTTGTGGTCTGAAAAAGAAACTGGGGCTGTATGTACAGTGTAGTTTACATGCTGCAGCCTAACTGTTATGAAAAAAGTTTCGTCTGGTGGCTGCTTCAGGTTGGTAGTGTTATCCAGATTTTCTTACTGCGTTAATTCTTTTTCTTTCCTGAAATGTCTGTGTCTCTTCCTGTGGTCCCAGTAAGAGGTGTTATAAAAGGCACAGCTGTACAGCCATTAAAACTTAATGAAGAATGATTTTTAGGAGGCAGGCATTCATTGCCTGCAAGTAGAAATTCTATATGCGGGTGAAAACCTTGGAGAAAATGTGAAGAAAAGCCTCCTATTCACCTGGGTTAATAGGTGACTATAAAGTGACTATACCTGCAGATATAGCGGGACAACATGATCTTGTCATGTGTCAGGTAACAGTCCAAGAATTCAAGTGCAAGAAGAAAACAGTGACTTCTTCAAAGTTATTTTGGTGATATTCTCTGATCACATTATAAGAAGAGGAGGTGGTACAAAACACAAGTTGAACCCATTCTAAATTCACAGGGTGAACATGCTATGCAGAAATTTAAATCAAGCTGAAGAGTTAATCTGATGAATTCATCTTGTCAGAAATATTTCCTGTAGGAGACATTGGGTGAGGGTGACCCAGCAATTCTGATCTCTGATCATAGTGGATATATTGTCATTTTGTTAGCTGGTTCCAGTTCTTATTTTATTATCATTTTTATTAATTTAATTTAATTAAGTTTTCAGTATATATTTGTTGATATCTGAGGGAGCCATTTTCAGGGTCATCTCATAAATGCTTTGACCCATATACATAAATCTCCCCTGCCTCCCACCTCTTTCTTTTAACGCAACCAAGGTAATTTGAGCATAGATTGAAAGGGATGTACCCTGTGCCACAAACCTCTCCTTTAACAGAGGGAAAGATTTAATTCATTATGCCTGGCTGTAACATTAGCTTATGATAAGCCAATTGTCTGCTTTGTGGTTCCAAGTGATACAGAGTATTTGTCTACACAGCAGGTGTAGTGATCTAGGTTTAAGACATTGTGAACCCTCTGCTGTATGTGGAACCTTTTCGTGATAGATTAAAAACCTGCAGGGTTTCAGCAGTATTGCCTCAAACTGATTTTTGATTCATGCTTGTATAAATAATGAATGATAGAAGCTGTGCATGAACAGTCTAGAGGGATTTATTTTCAGATTGGTGATCTTCCAAGCACTTCTCTCTCTTTTGTAGGTTGTTTTCAGTATGTTGCATCTTTTAGAGAAAAACATATCTTAAATTTTGCAAGATATATTTAAAACTAGGGACATAAGATTGTCCTCTTCCTAGTGGTTGACTGACCTTGAGTAAATAACACAGATCAGATTTTCAGCATACCTTAAAACTGCTGCAAAAGGTCTACTACAGTACTGTACTTGTATTCTTTCTGTGGTGATTTTCTGTGGTAATTTTCTGTGCAGATCTACTTTTTTTTCATTCATTCATTCATTCATTCATTCATTCATTCATTCATTCATTCATTCATTCATTCATTCATTCATTCAAAAGTTCTAAAAGTAATCTGCAAAATTTAAACCAGCATTTGTTTAAAGCCTGTTGATTCAGTAGGCCTCCTTCAGTTGGTACTAGCAGTCAGATTCGGCCATGGATTTCAGAGTACAGTATATGTTTTAAGTAGCCTGATCTCAACTGTGCCATTTATTTTGCAAGTTTAGTTGGAGGTGGGTGGCGAGAAAGCACAAGATGAGCTACTTAGGAAGACTGATTCCTAACTGGGATACATTACAGAAAAGGATTTCCAGTCCCCACCCCCACCCCCCAGTTAATTTGTTTCATTCCATTTAAGAGGCATGGTCGAAAGAGGGCTTCTGGAAGAGATCCTAAAATTTGGGTAGATAGATACAGAAGAAGGCATTTTATCATATAATCTTGTCTCAAAGTTTTCTTTAATCTCTGACACTCAGTGCTTTTGTGGCAAACCATGATCCTGAGAAATAGAAGTGGCATACTTCTGTTGTCAGCAGGTTGGGTTCAATTGTGGAAGCCATTGTCATTCTCAAAAAATACATGGACATGGATTCAGCTTCTAGTACTAACAAGATAAACTGAATCAACAGGATTTATGTAAATACTATCTCACATTTAACACTTGATTCAAAATGTCTTCCCTAGCAACACTGCCACCCTAAGCTTGCTGCTCAACCTTAATGCACTCAGTGCTCTTTTAAAAAATGCCCTGATGGATGAGGGTTAAAATAAGCAAGGGAAGGAAGAAGATTATTATTTTGGGGGGGGGGGAGCATAGCTTCATTGCTAATAGTTTTGATGTGTTTTAATGGCAAAGGGTTTAACTAAAATTGAAAAAAATTGATAGTAAAAATGTGGAAGAACAGTATATTTTCATTTATTTGCATAAAAGCAAGGGACACCTGTTGATGCTGGTGGCTGAAAGCTATTGCTGATCTAGCTGTGGGTCTTGAGGACCTACATTTAGAAGGAAGTTGATTCAGTGGTGAATCATTTTTGAATGCTTTCCCTAACCTAACAATGGGGTCCTGGACCCTACTATCCAAATTTCAGGGATAACTGATAAGCTTGAATGTCAATACATTTTCACAGGTGTCTCTGTAATAATATTCTGTGTGTCTTTATTTATCTTGTTGCATTCTTTCTATTCTGAATAATAGATTTACCCTGAACTGCAAATTACCAATGTTGTTGAAGCCAACCAACCTGTAACAATCCAGAACTGGTGCAAGCGGGGATGGAAGCAATGCAAGAGTCACCCTCACATTGTAGTTCCATATAGGTGCTTAGGTAAGTATAGTCAAATATTCTGTGAATATGCAACCTTCTCTGTATGCAGTTGCTCCCCTACCAGCACTTTCCAGTTAAATTGTTTTTAAACGGAAGGAGATTGTTTTTACTCAACAGCCTAAAGGGTAACATCCCCCAGTTTTAATTATCATGTTTAAAGAAAGAGTATCACCTTGTTGGTGTATGTTAGTCTGACGAGATGCTTAGCATCAAGACTTGATCTGCACTTATCCAGTTGATTTGTATGGTAAATAATGTGTATATTATTTATAGCATTGACACTAGATACAGGATTAAGAATGCACAGCACTAAGATGAACAGATTCCATCAGCAAATGCCATAGAAATGGATCTCTGAAGTTACAGAAAAGTTGTGTTTTCCTAGCAGGCCATTAAAGCAGTTTGAGTGGTTTGAAAATCTGGAACCAAGGAGCAGCAAGGTCCTAATGCAGTGATGGTGAACCTTTTAGAGACTGAGTGCCCAAACTGCAATTCGAAACCCACTAATTTTTTTTGCAAAGTGCCAATACAGTAATTGAACCTGTATACAGGTGGCTATGAAGGGACGATGTTGGGTGCCCACAGAAAGGGCTCCGAGTGCCACCTTTGGCACCCATGCCATAGGTTCGCCATCACTGCCCTAATGTAAGGAAGTTATCTGAAAGCATCTCCTTTGTTTTCTCCATGTGTCTTTTGGATCTTGGTTTCTCCCAAGTAGGAAGAAATGTCAAGATGTATAGTTATGCAGAGGTTTTTGGTGATTTCCCCAAGCCTTAGGAGGTCTGTGAGGTTAATAGGGGAAGCTTTCCCCGGATGTCTGTGGATCTGATGAACATGTGCTTGGTTTTCTTTTTAGAACTAGCAAACATGCAGAAGCATAGATTTGCTAATTAGTTTGGCTAACTAGAGTCAGTGGAGTTTACCTCTCTGGCTCCTTCAGTTCTGACAATACTCTTGTCCTCATATTGATTCATTGTGCTTTTGCTGTAAACTAGTATTCACTAAGAGGCGCGCACCTCTCACACAGCACAACAGTTCTGGGGTTTTTTTTTACAGTGTTGTGACTGACCTAAATGTAATCTACTGAGCACCCTTTGCCAGCAGAATTGTCTGATGTAGCAGGCAAGAATGAGCAATGCTTGAGTCCTGTCATCAAACATTTTCCACTCCAGTTCATCCTGGCACATACCTCTCTCTGCTTTCACAGAGTTTGGAAAAGTTGCTTCTTTGTACTACAACTCCCATAATTCTCCAGCTAATATGGTCACTGAATGTGTCAGCAGATGGAGTCGCAGTGTAATATAAAAAGTAACTTTTCCAGATTAGCTCTCACATGCTAATAAGCTAAAGATTCCTGACTGTAGCATTACACTGTAAATTTTATTAAGATGTCTGTGGAATAATCCTAGTTGTTTATATTATGTATGTATGTATGTATGTATGTATGTATGTATGTATGTATGTATGTATGTATGTATGTATGTATGTATGTATGTATGTATGTATGTATGTATTATATAATGAAGCAAAAGGAGAACTTAACATTATCCAACTGCACACTTCTCTATATTCCAATGCATATCTTCATAGCTCTGAAACAGCAGAGTAAGACACCTCCATCTTCATCACCACCCCACAGGCTGGAAGTAGGAAGCTTGGGTTCTGATTCTTCCTCTGCTACAGGGCCCAGTGTGTGGGTAACCTGATCTACTGCACAACTTGTTGTTAAAATATGCCATTTTAAATGTGGTGCAGTTATTAGCAGGACCTGATGTTGACAGAAATCTCTTGTCTATGTTAGTTCAGCTCTTGTTTTGTTTTGTGTTTCAGTTTAGAGAAAATGGGATCTGGGATCTGGTGGATGTAAATTACTACCTAGAGAGTTACTTAGTTCAGTAGGTGGATGAAAAAAATACTCTGGTGTCCCCACAGTAGGTTTTCTAATTATGTTCACCTTCTTCAAAGATTCAGTGATATAAAAGATAAAATACCAGGCAGTTCCTCGGTGATGGTTCACAGTTGTCTTGGTTTGCTTATCAATTCCTGGTTGCATCAATCATCTAAGACAGTGATGGTGAATGCACGGGTGCCAAAGGTGGCACTCGGAGCCCTTTCTGTGGGCACCCGACATCGCCCCTTCATAGCCACTTGTATACAGGTTAAATTACTGTATTGGCACTTTGCAAACAAATTAGTGGGTTTTGAATTGCAGTTTGGGCACTCGGTCTCTAAAAGGTTCGCCATCACTGATCTAAGAGCTCTTGGCTGAGAGAAAGAAAGGAACGAAAATGCAGATCTTCTTTTACAGTGTTACATGGTTTCTTATCCCAGTGTGCCAAATTACCAGCATTTGATTACGTTCTGTGAACGACCTCTGTGGGTGTGTTTTCTCTAAGACTGTTTGGGGATGCAGGCAGACCCTGTGACCTATTTATAAAACGAGGCTGGTAGTTGCAATTTACCTGGTTTTTTTCTTGCCAGAAAAAAGAGAGGACTGCATGCTGATGCAAGACAGCACTTTGCCTATCCCTATCCTTAAAGGAAGAGCTTGAATTCCTTGGTTGAAGTGCATATGCAGAAGTGAGAAATTATTTTAAAATGAGAAGTTGATCGTTATCACTGCTTCCATGCCTGGCTTAAAAAGTCAAGTATGTTCACAGTGTACCCCATATTCCTCTTTTACAGAATCATAAAATAATGAACTTGGAAGGGGGCTTTAATGCCATCAACTCCAACCCGTAGCTCAGTGCAGGAATACAAATAAAAAGATATCTGCCAAGTGGTTGTCTAAATTTCTGTTGACTGCCTCCAGTGTTGGAGCACTCACGCTGTCTTGAGGTAATTGGGTCCAATGCTGTAGCGCTCTATCTCCCACCTCCATGCTGTGATTCCAATACAGATATGTAGAATGGTTAAGCTACTTTTCATCAATGAAAGTATGTGCTATCATTATATTTGATTATTTACCGAATTGTTTATTTGATTTTTGCTTAGCACGTCTTCCAGGGAGCTTACAGTTAAAGTACAGAAATGCAATAAAAACATGAAGTGAACAAAAAGCTTTTAAAAAGTTCAAACTGAGTTTAATTCCATAGGTGCTAAAGGCACCTTCCTTAGCAAGTGAAATCAGTTGTCAAAGGTGCACCAAACAAAATGTCCTTGCCTGTTGCCAGGAAGTCAGCATGGAGGGACTTAGCATAGACTCCCTTGGCAAGGATTTCCAGGGCGTTGGAAAGGCCATACACAAAAGGTCAAAAGAGCACAATGGTTTCTTGAGTACTTTGAAGAATGAAGGAATGTGCCCAGTATTATCTGAAATGTATTCTTAATCCTGATAGTTATATTTATTATTTGATTTTCAGTAAATGCTTTTTAAAGATTACATTTAACTATTTCTTCATTCAAATGTCAGTGCATCAAGTTTATCCAGTTAGGTGCTAGTCCTCCCATAGGGCTAAGAATTATTTTTGACTGGCAGAAATATGTCAACTCTTATGCCAGAGTATATTCATGGTCCATTTTTGTGCTGGCCTTTAGCATTGTCCCTCTGGGATTTGCTGTAGCAGACCCTTTCAACACTTGACTGATTCTTTAGCATCTTTCTTATGAAGTGGCTTATCCTGTCTGACAAGCAGGTTGTGTGGAGCAAATGCTCCAGCAGTATTGATTAAGTTTTTTAGATTATAGGACTTGCGCTGAGCTAATGTGACTAAAGCATGCACAGTAGAAAAATTTAAATAATTCTCAGTCAAAACCTGTTCGCTGTGAAACCCTTACACTAATTCTGTGATTATTTAAATTTATCAGCGAGGCAATAAGATCCTGATTTACATTAATTAAGGGTAATACCAGCTGTCCACTGTTTTACATCTGAAATGTAAATCTGAAATAGTTCCAGATTCAATTATATTAGCAGATTTATTGTGAAGCCTTTGGCTTGTATGTACTTATTTCTTTCATCATCAAAACCTTTTGCACTGTTGGCTACATTTTCAGAGTTGGCAAAAGAACAGTATTCAATTCAGAAGGGTCTTTTGGTCAGGAAGGTGTGCTGGAGCTGTGTAACCTCTCTTGTGCAATGGCATAATCTGGAATACCAGCATCAATGGGGATTTTTCACTTCACCAGCATGTGAAAATTAGGTCATTATTCATCAATTAGAATTTAATTTTATGAGCCTCTTTGGCTTATAGGCAGGCAGATACCTGTGGCCGTTTGAACTTCCCGCGGTGGCGCTTCCTGTGATGGAGGCAGAGGAAAAGGGAGGTGGGACTGCCACTTCCGCCGCAGCAAACAGGCCCTGGCCCTGGCTGCTGAAGAGACGTAGAAGTCCCTGGTGGGTTTAAGGACAGTGTGAGGGAAGACCAGGTGAAGGAGAGGCTTGGCTCCCGTTCTGTGGCTGAAGTATACGGGCTTCTTTATCGCTTACCAGGCTTCGGGTGCAACATGGAAGTTTTGTGTTGTGCCTGCCGGGAAGAGGGTGGGGAGGCAGGAGTTAAGAGTGAATGGCAGCACTTTCCCCTGAGATCTCTGCCTCCCAGGGCGGCAATGGCTGTCTCCTCCGTTGCTTTGACACAAGAGGAGACCCAGCTGTTCCCTGCCATTCAAGCGGACTGGACAGTGAAGCAGCGTGGCTTTGGGACAACCAGTCCGCCATTCTGCCCAGCGGCAGGGGTGGTGGCTTGCCCTGGCACCCCACCATCACTGTTGCCACTATCACCCTGGATAAGAGCACTCTCTCTTATCCACAGATTTCAGTATCCGCCGTGTGTGTGTGTGTGTGTGTGTGTGTGTGTGTGTGTGTGTGTGTGTGTGTGTGTGTGTGTGTGTGTGTGTGTGTGTGTGTGTGTGTGTGTGTGTCCCAGAGCTGATCCCCCGCTGATGCAAGGTCCTACTGTATAAGTGACAATGTTGTCAAAATAGCTTGTCTTCCTCTGTATAACAGCATTTACCTTTATACGATGAGTGCATTTTCATTTGATTCAGAGGCAGAACTTTCTATAGTGGAGCCTGTGATAAAGATTACTCCATTCAACTCACCATGGAAGGCTCAGGTTTTAGAATCCTTTCATTATTAAAGTGTGGAACATAATTTAAAACAATTCCAATACTCCTAGTTCCCTGATCTCCTTGCCCTCTGAAGATGCCAGCCACAGAGTCTGGCAAACCCAAAACAGCTATCAATTCCAATATTATTGTTTTCATGACTTATGTTCAAAGTTCATATTTCAGCCTTCCATTAAAAAATTAAAAGATTAAAATATACCATCAGAACAGCAATAGTTATACTACAATCATAGCTACTGCATTTCTAATATTAGTAAAATCTTGTTCCCGTGGTTCTCTAAGAGAGGAATCTATCTTATAGTTCCTGGACATGGTATTATTTCCATGTAGGTACTTTTTTACACTTGAATGATTGAGCTGGTCTAATTCCTACATTCAGTGAGTGTTTCTCTCCTTCTCTGGGTCCAGTCCTCCCTCTTTCTGCCTTCTTTTCCTTTGATGGGTTAACTATCAATCTACTCCTACTTCTCTAGACCTTCTGTTTCTGAGAAATTCATAATTTGTGAATTTGTGACTCTTTGATACGGTATAGGTCTTCTAATATACTGTACACGTATGTTTTGCTGCCAGCCTGCAGATGTCTGGTGACATCTCAGAAGGGCACATTTCCCTGATGAGAAATGCAGTTCAACTAACATTTGGGTAGCAGCAGATCACATAATTGGGGGCCTGTCACAGAGCCAGGCTTACAGTTCACACAGAGGAACATCATGGGTAGCAGAGGCTCCCCTCCTCAACCAATTGCTCTCTGGGTATAGTGGCAGAAGAGCAAAACAAATAATGAAATGGAACATGCTTTGACAACCACTCAAGTAGGGCTATAGTCTCTCCTCCATAATGTGGACCCTGGGTCAAATAATGCTGGAGGAGGGAAGGGGAATAAGTGACATGTTGAATTATGAATGGAACCAGATGGGTAGAGATAGTCAGTGAAGCTTTCATAACAACAGAGAGGAGTTTATGCATAGTCCTGGGTTTATAGTACAGACTTCCAAATTCTCTGCTCGAAATGTTCATGATAGGGATAGGGAATCTTTATTGTCATTGCCCCCTTTCAGGAACATTTAAAACATTTCACATAGACTTAAAAACAGGTACAACACATAATATGACATATAAAATGACTAAAATATGACATATAAAATAAGCTGACTTCAAAGTCCAGGATTTTTTTAAGGCCAATATTGCTCTAAATGGAAGCTAAACGGTTTGTTCTTGCCCTAAGTACTCTATAAAATGGCAGCAAGAAGAGGTGAACCAGGATGTGATGGATCTCTTAATATATCTAATGTTTTACAGTGGCACCTGGTAGTATACATTTGTTCTAGGGTGGGGAGTGAACAGCCCACAATATTCTCTGCAATTCTTATAATTCTGTGCAACAGAACATAAGGCCAATTGCACAATGATAGAAGGCCAGCAGCAGCTTTTTGTGGAAGATGGTTTTTCCTTAAGGTTCTCAAGAAAAATAGACTCTACTGAGCCTTCTTTGCAAGCCCCCTTGTGTTGACACTCCAGGACAGATCCTCCTGTAACTCAATGCCCAAAAATCTAAAACCTGCCCACCAGTCCCATCAATCACCAGTGGTTGAATATCAGTTTTCTGCCTCCTAAAGTCTACCACAAGCTCCTTTGGATGCAAGTTATTTATTCTGTACCACTTGGTCAACCTCTCCACTTCATCTCTGTAAGCCATCTCACTCTCCTTGCCAGAGATGCCAGCCCACTGTCTTAGTTGTATCATCAGCAAACTTAATGATCCTATTGCTAGGATAGGCAGAGACACAATCAAATGTGTAAAGAATATAAAGGAGTGGGCTAAGTACACATCCCCTGTTCCAATGTTGGTACTAAGAGTATTAGAGGTGTAAGGGCCCAACTGGACCCTCTGAGAACGTTCTGACAGAAAATCCAAGATCCATCCACAAAGTGATGGTGGAAGCCCTAGGCCTTCCAGTTTGAGATCAAAATGGAAGAATGGTGTTAAAAGCCGAGCTGAAATCCACAAAGAGCAATAACATAGCCCCCTCTGCTCCAGATGTTCAAAAACAGCATGAAGAGCACACACCACAGCATCCTCTGTTGATCTCTTCTTTTTATAGGCTAATTGGAATGTGTCCAGTCCCTCTGGTAAACAGGCAATAACATAGTTCAGTACCAACTTTTCAAAGCACTTCATGATTACAGGTGTAAGTGCTACTGGACGAAAGTCATTCAAGTTTTCTGGATTTGGTTTTTTTGGTATGATTAAGTGTTCAGCAGTTTTTTTTATCTCTGTTGTCATGGCCCAAACTTTCAAGTTGAAAAGGAAGAAGAACACTGCTCTAAGCTGTCTTAATATCTTTCCATAGAACAGGCCTGCCCAACAGGTAGACCGGGGGCTACCAGTAGCCCGCAAAGGGTTCAAAAGTAGCCCACCAGCCATCAATAAAAAAGTGAGGGGGTTCTTTCCCCCACCCCAAGGACCACCACTGCCCCAGCAAAGCTCTGGGTCTGCCAGCCCACTGTCTTAGCCGAGCGTGCAGTTCAAGGGCCATGGCGTGGTCCTGTGACACCCCCGTCCCGTCGGCCAGGTGATCAGCACCTCAGCCTGTTAAAAGTTGGGCAGCCCTGGCTTAGAGAAACTTCTTCCTGATAATGAAATAGGAATCCCTTATAACATGTTGAAGTTTTACATGCAAATAAAAAAAATTACTAGTGCAAGTATGCTATACATTGTCTTATTTTCAATGCATTCCTATGGGAAACCGCTGCTCTACTTACAAAGATTTTTACTTATAAGTGTGTGCTCGGAACAGATAAAATTCGTAAGTAGAGGTTTTAGTGTAGTAGCCCTCGGGCACTTTGGGTCGGAAAAAATAGACCTTGGCCTGTTCAAAGTTGGACAGCCCTGTCATGGAAGTTGATAAGCAGTGGAGGGAAACAGGAAGAATATGTTGCTCCATAAAAGAAAGAATTCATTTTTTTATGGTTGTGGTGTGCTTTGCATCTCTCTCTCTCTGTGTGTGTGTGTGTGTGTGTGTGTGTGTGTGTGTGTGTGTGTGTGTGTGTGTGTGTGTGTCTATGTCTGCTTATATTAGGTAGTACTGTTAACATTAAAATGGTACTTTGCTTGCATCAGGGGACGTATCCAGGTGAACTCCAGTTCTCTCCAGTCTCGGCCACTGTGACCAGTGACCAGGGATGATGGGGGTTGTATCCCAAGAATGCTGTAGGTTTAGACCTGCATATCTTATTTCAATTCCTATTAAATCTTGGTTTCCAAATGCTCATTAGATTTTAAAATGCAAACATTAGATTTTTAAATGAGGTTTGCTCATTTAATGACAATGAGGTATACTGTCAAATAGGCAGAGTGTTCAGCAGGTTTGAGGACGGAGTTTGAAATATAAACCTCTAAAAATCTCATTGATGGCAGAGGTGTTGCGTTCAAGTGAGTTGTATATGTTGAAAAGCTAAACACGGTAAGAGTCTTAGCATTCCAGGCATTAAAAATGAGACTTATATATTAGTAGTTTACATACAGATAGTTCAGCTAACAGTCTTCTCCGTAGCTTATGGCTATCAGTAGCCACTTATGTCTATCGCGGCATTGCCTCTTAATCCCATTGTCACCTTTTCTCCTGAGCAGCAATAGCTTCTTTCCTTACAAATGAGCTTTCCGTGCTCTGAAGCACTATAAAACCAGACCCTGGATTTCCTGTCCACTGCCTGATCGATGAGACAAGATTAACTAATTGGGTCTCAGAATTTTAATGCCATTGTGGGTTTAGTTTATCCAGCTTTTTTAAATGGTTCCATCACTACTTAGCTGTGTGATTGGGAGAGACAAGCCTCACAAAGCCCTGTTTTCCTTTTAAATAAGGAATGCATTATGGCTCTGTTTACTCAACAGCACCGTGTGTAAGTTTCAATACGAGCTTGGCTTTGCCATGGCCGCGGACATACCAAGAGCATGAGGCAACATGGTTTGAGGGACTAAATTGGGGGTGAGGTATTGGGAACTGGAGAGTGTTTGGGGGCACTTGGGAGAACTTGTGTCCCACAGGACAATTTCCCCATTGTTTTATATAACCAATGAAATACTCTGACTTTCCCCCAAATGTAGAATTTTAATTTTCTTAGATCCCTTCTCTCTTAAATGCTTAATTAGCTCAATAGAGCCTAGGTGTACAACTCTCGTGAATACAATTGGTGAAGTTAGCTGCATGGCTTGTAGTTGTGTATTTATTAAAAAGTAGGAGCAGTGAAGAGGGCTTATGGAAGGATACAATGGTGCAATGGGAAGAATATTTTCTATTATTTGAGGATTACATCTCTTGTAATTGCATTTCTTCCAGTGTATCTGGAAGGCATCTGGAAGTTGAGTCATGGCAACTGGACTTCTTTTCTTGTGAGATTGAAATATTTTGCTACTCATCCAAGCAGCTTTGTCAGTCTAAGGAAAGTTAGTGGTGAGGGCCTCCAATTTATAGTTCACTTTGGTTTCACATCACCCTGGTCTGAATAGGCTCATTAGGTGGACAGCGGCCTGAATAGTCTTGTTAGATGTACAATGGCCTGGGGTATATGAAAGTCCCTATGCAACCCTTTCCAACACCCATTAAATATGGGTTGTTAACTGTGACCTTATTGGTGGAGGTGTGAAGTGCTTCTTATTTTGGGGGGAATTGATGAAAAGGCAGCATGATAAGTAGAAGACATATTGTGCCTGAGTACCCCACATCTGTTGAGAAAGGGGTTTTCAATACATACATGAATGGCTTCGCTGACCCCTCTCTCAAACCACCTATCTTCTCTGTCTAATATGTGCACCTCTTCATCTTTGAATGGGTGTCCTTTGTCCTTCAAATGAAGGTACACCTCTGATTCTGGTCCTGAACTTTTGCCCCTCCCTATGTTGGGCCATCCTCCTGTTTAGTGACTATTTGGTTTATCCAGTGTAGAGGGCTGCACACTCCTCACTGCACTGGGCCACATATACTATATCACTCCTCTTGTGCTTTGGTGTTGGGTCTTTTGGGTAGACAAGTCTCCTGAAAGCTGTGTCTCATTGAAAAAGACAGTGCTTAAATAAATTAAAGATACTGAGAAATGAGGAAGACCAAACACAAGATTGTTTGACAGTAAAGGAGCCAAGGCTTTGCGTTTGCAGTGTATGAGCAGGTTTCTTAAATCTAAGAGCTTTTGGGGGCTATTAATTTACAATGGTACCTCTCTTAACTACATTAATCCATCCTATAGGACGCTTCATATTACAAAAAATTCATAATGCGAAGCACAGTTTCCCATAGAAATGCATTGAAAACCAATTAATGTGTTCTGGAGGTCAGAAAAAGTAAAAATAAAGCCTTGCACAGCAGAACCCCCCCCCCCCGCACACACACAATGCAAACACACTGTAACAGGCATGGAAACGACGAAGCTCAGTTCACACACATACCACACACACACAGTAAAAAGCATGGAAATAACGAAGCTCATCTCACCCCTTCGATGCACGATAAAAATCATGCAAATGACAAACCTCATCTCACCCCCCCTCTCTCACATACAGTAAAAAGCATGCAAACAATGAAACTCAGCTCAAACTTCAATGCAGTGCAATGCAATGCAATGCAGAATGCATAGTAAAAAGCATGCAAATGACAAAGCTCTGTTCCCTACCTTTCTACCACTTGAGATATGCTCCAAAAAGGTTAGGAAAGTCCAAAAGTTGTTGCAAAAAAATGTCCGTAATGGCTCCAAAACTTGATGAAAAACCCATTCCAACACCTCCTGTGTGTTGTGTCATTATAGTCGTGACCGACTCTTCGTGACACCATGTCCATGGAGTTTTCTTGGCAGGAGTACTGGAGTGGCTTGCCAGTTCCTACTCCAGGCGCCTACAGCACCTGGTATTCCCTGGTGGTCGCCCATCCAACCTCCTACACTTCCATTATCTACAGGGGCACAATGCATTGTGGGTACATTTTTTCACAATGCCTCATGAAAAAAAAGTGAGGCATTCCATTGAAAAAAATTCTTAAATCAGGACATCCTCATTTCCAATAATTTCTTTTCATTATGCAATTTTTTCATCATCCGAGGCATACATTAAGTGGAGTACTACTATATATGGTTGTCATAGGCTGGAAAAAGAGTGTAAACTGAACCTTTGACTTAATATTTAGTTGGTCATTGATTTGTTACACAACTTCTGAAACATAACTATTTTCACTTTTTAAAAAGTGAATTTGAAAGAACTTAATCTGTAACTAGATCAAATTGTGGTATAGGATCATACAGAATGGAAGACGTAGTCTATTCTGTTTTTGATGATGACAGCTTTCTTGAGTGGCATCTGCTGCTTCATAGAAGAAGCACTTGGAAAAAAATGTTTTTCATTGTCTAGCTATTCTTGTTGGGCTTGCCATTCCTTCTCCACCCCCAAGCGGGGGAGAGGTAGAGGCAGCTACGTGAAGCAGGAAGGAGTAAATAGTGTTATGTTGAGCTATATTATATGAAATGACACATTTTGAATTCAGCTCCACTGCGTTGATTTTCATGGAAATGCACAATAATGGCACCAGCCAGCTTTCAGCTGATATGATCACTTTGTTCAGAACTACTCTGGAGGGAAGGTCATAGCACTTGGTGGCTGTGTAAACATACAAGGAAATAAAATGTTGACATTTGAAGGTCAAGTTTGCTGCAATGCTTTTTTTCTTCACGCTTCTGCATGTAATGGTCTTGAGGTGTACATTTTGGAATGATGATAATTGCCTTTCTTTTTTATTTCTTTAAAGAACAGACTTAATACCAAGCTCCACCAAGTAGCACGGGTCTAAGATGATCTGTCTGCAACAGGGCAACATATAATGCTTGTTCAGCAGGCTAGAGTACTGAAAACTGTTGGCTGCAAAGTCTGCAGCTTAGAAGTTCGAATCCTGGGTACCTCGCAGCAGAGTGAGCTCCTGCTTTTAACCCCAACTCCTGACAACCCAGCAGTTTGAAAGCATGTAAATGCAAGTAGATAAATAGGTGCTGCTGTAAAAAGCGGGAAGTTAAAAGTTTTTCCTTGTAGCAATGCCGGCCACATGGCCATGGACTTGCACAACACTGGCTCCTCGGCTTGAATATGGAGATGAGCACTGCCCCTAGAGTTGGACACAACTAGTATGCATGTGCACGGGAAACCTTTACCTTTTTTTACCCATATAAAGATATATAAATTCCCAAAGTTTGGCAAATTATTTTGGCTCATGAGACAGAAACTCTACTAAGTATTTGTCACCATCCCTGGCTGTGAAAAATGTAACAATAACATATTGAATATTTCACAGTTTGCTGCTTTTTATGACACATGGACTCCACTGTCTAGTCCAGCTGATTCCTCCTGCCTAACAGATAGTATAAAGCCTTCTGCTGAGATACTGATGTCCTAACATGGTTAGAATTAGGTGATTTTATTCCCCACCACTTTCTTATTATAGGCACAAATTAATTTGGTCCTCCCAAGGAAGTTTGTTGCACTGCGCCACTGGTGTCATGTGAACCCTCTACCGACTCACCAGGCCGGCTGGGCCACTCCCTTGTCATTACATGGTCCTGAAGTCACTTCTGCTGCAGTGGTGGGCCAATCTGGGCAGGAACTTGGACAGTTTACTTGTTATCTTTATCAAAGCATTGTACCAAAAATGCAATCTTGATAGTGGATGTTGTCTATCAGGCACTGAGAATCTTTTTCATAATAATGTGGAGGTATGGAGCACCCCCCTGTAGGGTGAAGGAATTGCCAAGTGCTTCAAAGTATTGTAAGTATGAATAGAGTAAGCATTTGTTCCTAGTGCCCTCTTGATCTTCCTTTTTTGAAGAGGATGTTTCTTACGCCCAGCAGGAATGCAGTTTCCGACTACCCTCCCCTTGGGAATTTTGAGTATAGTGTTCACTTTTGCAGCAGCTGCTAAGTGCTACAGATATTTCTGTTGCTAAGTGCATGTGATTAGTAACAAGGACTGGATAAGTACGAAATTGAAGTTTCTCATCAAGCAGAATGGAGATGTTTAGTTTCAGGCTTGGTTTTAAAAGGGGTTTCCTTTTCGCAAAAACAAACACATACAGAAACAGAAAAATCTGTAAAGCAATCATGTTGGAGGTGCTTCTGCCGCAAACGGAATTGAGGAATATCTCTTTTACAATTGCAACAAAGCACAAATCCTATATTGATGGGATGGTGGGTCATAAGTACTGATTATAGCATCTCCTACCATGGGGGGGGGGAACCCCTGTGTTGTTTGTTAAATACACATGCTTCATAGCACTTTAAACCTAAGTTTTAGGATAACTTAATTTTGATGCTTGCCTTGAAAGAATTGCACCTGCTTTTAAGGCAGATAGTCAGAGGGCAGCAACAACATAGATGTTCATTTTGTATTTCACTGACCTCTAATACATTATCCATTGCAAATACAAATAAATTACTCCTTCATTTTGGATAAATTATTCCTTCATTTTACCATGTTAATAAGACTTTAGCATTTAATTGTATTGGCATTTCATAATACTGTATACTAGCAGAAGGAGCCTGGAAGTATTTCACCACATTGCAAGCGTCCAGCCTAGATACTCTCTTCTGGGATTCCTTTTCTCACTGACTCGATGCTGAACACTTATTCAATGCATATTTGACATTCATGAGTCTGTAATATTTTTAGTAGAACTGCTGTTGTCCCTGTGTTTGCTGAGTACCATTGAGTCAACCAACTTGGCCTGCTACAAGCAACAATGCTTCCTGGGCTACTGGGAGCTTTTGTTTGTTTAAGACAATTGCCTCAACATGCCAGTGGCAGCTCAGTTATTTCCAGCTTTTCTTTCTGCCCACCAACAGTGAGTGAACTGTGTGGGCACACTTATCATGTAATGTTGCATCTGCCTCAAAACACGCCATTGGATACAGCTGGAAAGTCCATCACCACTGCTGGGTATTTATTTATTTATTTATTTATTTATTTATTTATTTATTTATTTATTTATTTATTTGACTTTTATACTGCACCTCCGATCTTGCCTGATTTCGGAAGCTAAGCAGGGTCTGCCCTGGTTAGTACTTGGATGGGGGACCACCAGGGAATACCAGGTGCTGTAGGCGCCTGAAGTAGGAACTGGCAAACCACTCCAGTATTCCTGCCAAGAAAACTTCTTGGACATGGGGTCACAAAGAATCAGTCATGACTGTAACAGCACAACACAACAACACACATCTAGCCCTAGGGCTACATGACAAGCTAAGAAAGGAATACATTTAAAAAACCAAAATTCAAGGAGCATAATAAAATAAAATTTACATAAATTAACAATAAGAAACTAAAATTAAGCTAGTATGAAGATAAAAATAGCAGGAGATTGATAAAATGGGGCGGGGAGAGAAGATAAGTGGTAAAAAGAATGGTGTCTTATTGGATGTTTGGGAAATCAGGAAATGCCATTCTGTACAACCAGGTCTTCAATAGTTTTAAAACATTTGAAGTGAGGGTGGCAGCTGAATTTCAAGGGGTAGATGGTTCCATAATTGGGGAGCAACCACCGAGAAGGCCCTACTCCTTGTTACAGCTTTCCGGGCCTCCCTCGGCGTTGGGACTCCCAGGTGTCCTGCCTGGCTAGCATGGGTGATCCTGGCAGTTCTTCTTGGGAGGAGCCGCTCTGTCAGATACTGAGGTCCCAAACCGTTTAGGGCTTTGTATGTTAATATCAAAACCTTGAAATCAATGCAGTAGCGTACAGGCAACCAGTGCAGAGCTGCCAGCACGGGGGTAATATGTTGTTGCCTTCTTTGCCCCGTTAGAAGTCTGGCAGCTATATTTTGCACTAGCTCAAATTAACCTCAAGGGCAGCCCCATATAGACAGCAGTAGTCTATTCTCGAGATTACAAGTGTATGAACCAACACAGCTAACACATTGATGTCAAGGAGTGCCCACAGCTGGGCAATCCTCTGCAGTTGATATGGAGCGGAACAGATCACCATCGCCACCTGGGTTTCCATGGTAAGCACCACCCAAACTGTGGACCCCATCCTTCATGGAGGGAGTCACCCCCCCAAAAAGTGAGGGAGTTCCCCAACCCACAGACCCCAGGGGCTTCCATATGCAGGATTTCCGTGTTGCCCGGGTTCAACCTCAGCCTTTTAGCCCCCATCCAATTAAAAAATACTGCCAGATTTTCACTGCTAGAATCAGGATTGTCCATCGTGCTTTTATTGTTTGTTCGGTATGAACTGTTCTTTATGAACTCTTCTGCCACAAGCTTATCAAGAATGCAGCTCTGTAGACTTTTTGATGAAAACTTTGGGGGGAATGTTTTTTTATTAGTACAGGATAGAATGAAGCGTTCAGGATTTTCAGTTCACGCAGGTTCTAAATTGATTTCAGCAGGGTATATATGCATTTAAAAGTCCATTTTGGGGAGAGACTGTAGATTAAAGTTAGAACAGATGGTTTGCTCACAGTAGGTCCAGAATTTAATTCCTGGTATTTCCAGGGAGGTCTAGAAAAGGCTCCTGCTAGAAAGCCTGAACAGGCTTTGTCAAATGATGTTGAAAGCACTGGCTGAGGTGTGCTCAGTTTAAAACAGCTCTCTGTGTTCCAGTTTGTTTTCTTTTTAAGTCTTGTGGTATCATGGATGCTAGGGCTCTTCCATATGGGGCATATCTATTTTTCCCTTCATTTTCTGTCACTTGTTGATGAAATTTATGGGATTTATTGGAAGTTATGATGGGGCTTTTGTTTTGTAAAAAATGGAAGAACTGTTCTTGACTGGGTTTTTTTGAACATTTATTTGTTAATTTGTTATTTGCTAATTTACTGTAAGTACAGTGTACTGTATTTTGTATTTATTTATTCGGTGTATATTTTGGTTGATGTTTGGGGGACTGTTTTGTTTCTTTTTCTCTGGGGGTTGGATGTGCCAAGATGTATATTGTGTGACTATATGTCTGTGTTAGTAGGATGCCATATCCTTCTCATCTATTGCCTAATGATAATGAATGAGATAATATAAACTCTCTAGTGGTGCTTTTTCTTTCTCATGCCTTGATGCATCTTTTAGGAGTAGACTGATTCAATGCTGTGTTACCCTACCTTCCCACTATTTTAGAGTATTGTTTTTAAGGGTTCTTCTTGGACTTTAGCACCAGCAAAATGAGCAAGGGAAAATGAAATGACTCAAAAAAACAAGTGTTGCTTTCATGTCAACCAAAAGGACTAGTGCACAAAAAACTAGGAAAGTGGTACATACATCTTGAAACATTACTTCCTACCATGTCAGTTACAATGAACTGCACACCCACATGTTTAAGTGTTTCCTTTGGGGGAAAAGGTGACCTGGAAATTTTTAGATTATTTTGTTACAATCTGAGGTGATAACTCACTTCTTTTAGTACATAGCTTCCCAGATTGTTTCCCAGATGAATTGTGAGATAGCTCAGTGGTTTAGGTATCTGGTGCAGAGCCAGAGTTTGGGACTTTGATACCGTACTGCATCTCATTGACATGGGCTGGACTTGCTACTAGGGTAGCGCTCCCAGCTCTTCAATCCTAGAATTATTAAGATTATTATAAAGAGTAACTACTAAAACCAACCTTTAATCTTACACAAGCAGTCATATAACAAAGTCCAGTAGGTTATATGGAGTTGTAATTTGAGGAGATTCTAGCTGAAATAAATAACTGAGCATGGATTCATATCTTGTCTTACATTCTTCAAGTGATGGACTGGAAGCAGAAAGGTTTCCAAGGGAAATAGGTTTATTTATTTATTTATTTATTTATTTATTTATTTATTTATTTATTTATTTATTTATTAGGTTACACTCATGTCCTGAACTTCTTCCAATACATTTCAAGTGTTGTAGATGGCTCTCCTCCTCCTTTCTTTGCCTTCACATCAATATTGTGAATGAAATCCTTTTGCCATAACTTATGCCACATAAAGCTGTTGGCACTGGCAGAGATGGTGGTTGTTTGGAAATTAGCTGTTTTCAGTTTCTCTCCTAGTACTCCCAAGGCTCCTGTGAATTTCCTTCAACTTTAGTAAGTTGTGGGAGTTGTGAGATGCAAGTGCCCGTCTAGGGCACTAACTATTACAGCACTCTGGCTGCTGTGTTTTCACTGATGGTTGCTATTGTCATGGCTGCTGCCACCCTGTTGGTATAGTAAAAGGTGGGAATCAGTATCTTGTATTTTCTGCACACAAAACAAAATCTGCAGAAGCAACTCTAACTGTTTGTCAAGGGGCTAGTTGCATGATGCAAAACTTCACCTTGCCAAAGGCTGCTGAGAAAATTGCACAGTCAGGGGATAAGAGGGCAGGTCCTCTTATGGATTGAGAACTGGTTGAGATCCAGGAAACAAAGAGTAGGTGTCATCCTTTGCTTTCACCCCCTTTTGCCTCCCCGCCGGGAAATTTTCCCACCCCCAATCAGGAGACAAGTCCATGGGGACAAAAAGGTTGGGGAGCACTGGTCTAGGGCACTAACTATTACAGCACTCTGGCTGCTGTGTTTTCACTGATGGTTGCTATTGTCATGTGTCCCTGTTGGTATAGTAAAAGAATCAGATCTGTCCTGGGACTGTTTGTCAAGGGGCTAGTTGCATGATGCTTTGCCAAAGGCTCAATCTGTTCATTAAACTGGTTGAGACCTGGAGACACGGATAAGACAGTCCCAGAGAGCCAAGCTTTTCAATCTGTTCATAAACTACCTGGAGACACGGATAAGCAGTGAGCCAAGTTTGCGGATTACACGAAACTCTTCCATGTGGTAAAAACCAGAGAAGATTGTGAAGAACTCCAGAAGGATCTCTCCAAACTGGGGAAATGGGCTGCAAAATGGCAAATGTGATTTAATGTAGCTAAATGTAAAATAATGCATATTGGGGCAAAAAAATCAAAACTCTGAGTTATCCGTGACGGATCAGGAAAGAGATCTTGGTGTGTTGGTGGACAGCTCCATGAAGGTGTCTACCCAATGTATGGCAGCGGTGAAGAAGGCCAATTCCATGCTAGGGATTATCAAAAAGGGGATTGAAAATAAAACAGCCAACATTATAATGCCATTATACAAAACAATAGTAAGGCTCCGCCTGGAGTATTCTGTACAATTCTGGTCACCGCATCTCAAGAAAGACATAGCGGAACTGGAAAAGGTGCAGAAGAGAGCGACTAAAATGATTACTGGGCTGGGGCACCTCCCTTATGAGGAAAGTCTAAAACATTTGGGCCTCTTTAGTCTGGAAAAAAGGCGCCTGAGGGGGGATATGATTGAGTAAAGTGGATAGAGGGAAGCTCGTCTCCCTCTCACAAAATACCAGAACTAGGGGACATCCATTCAAATTGAGGGCTGGGAGAGTAAGAACAGACAAAAGAAAATAGTTTTTCACCCAGCACATTGTTAGTCTGTGGAACTCCCTGCCACAGGATGTGGTGATGGCATCTGGCCTGGATGCATTCAAAAGGGGATTGGACAGATTCCTGGAGGGGAAGTCCATCACAGATTACAAACCATGATGGAGATGTGTAATCTCCAGGCTTAAAACCGGGATACTTCAAGGGCAGATGCAGGGGAGTGGTATCAGGAGACAGATATCTACTCTCGTGCGCTCCCAGACGCATCTGGTGGGGCCACTGTGAGATACAGGAAGCTGGACTAGATGGGCCATTGGCCTGATCCAGCATGGCTCTTCTTATGTTCTTATGTTCTTATTTCTGTCTTTTGGGGTCATTAATTGAGTCTTGCAAGCATTTCTGTCCACATAAATACAGGAGCCTTAATCTTTTACACTTAAGATGTAGAAGACTGAGAAAAGGAATTTATTCAAATTTTGAATGAGCAACAGGAAAATGGCATCAGTAAGTCATCTGCAAAGTTAATAAAATGAAGTTTTTTGTCTTACAAATACATTCTGTATACACAATTAATGAAGGAGGGAGGCCATATATTAACCTGTCAGGAAGCTGTTATCTTGCCTGAACCACAGATTCTTAAAACAAAAATCTGGCATGATAGGAGGTGTTTATTTTTTGAGCCACACATGGGTTGATCATATCAATATTTGGCATTAATGACTTGTGTTGTATGCCATGCTAATCTATTTCAGTATGACATGAAGAGTTTCTTACGTACTTCACTTACTACCATCAAGCACAGTGGTGAGGTGAAGCAATGAAAGCTGTAGCTTGTATTTTCATTTATCCACAGTTTATATATGTGTTTATCAGAGTTGAACTGTAAAAACAAGTCAGTTTCATAAGCAGCCCATCAAAATTATTCTAGTAAATCTTGTTTATCGTAGGTTAACCCATTTAAGAGTAATCATAGTTAAGTCTAACCAAAATTTGACCAGGTTGAGATACTTCAATTACTTGCTCCAAGTTAATGAGGAAATAAGGGTTGCTGACAGCCTGAATTGCATAATCTTGAACTATAGGAAATAGAAGAGCATATGAAAAAGAAAACAGTTTATTGCTGTTGTCTTTCATAGTCTTAACACATGTTGTGTGAACCGATTTAGAAAGTATGAATTGCATTTACGTCATGTTCTTCTGCTCAGCTCCAAGCACCCACACAGATAGTCCTTCCCCGCCCCCATAACTGTTTTTCACTATTCATCACTTTTGTAATTAAGATGGATTGGGAGTGCTAGATCTGCCAGAGAATGCCACCAGCTGCATGATAATAAATCATGCAGTTTATCTATGAATAATCTCCAGAACTCAAGAAAGGCAAACATTTGTTCCCAAGTGATGTTACAATGCATTACTGTGTTGTTACCATTCCGTGTCTGGATCACTTTTATTCATTTGCATCTCCTTGCAATGTGGAGCTGGGAAGCTGGTGCTCTGCCTTCTTTTGAAAAACAGGCTGTGTGGCACAGTAGAGAAGAAGTGGTTCACCCAGAAGCCTGCTGGTAAAAGTTAAGTGGTACTGAGTCTCCTGTTAGGTCTGCTTCCTACATCCCTGTATTTGTTTTTCCTGATGGGAGGAAATGTTATTCATGGAAGAACCACCACCACCACCACCACCCCATTCATGAGCAAGTCTGTTACATGAATGGAAGTACCTCTTTTCATGGAACGAGCACTTTGGATCCAAGACTAACATTGAAAGACACTTGTAAATGGGTGCTCAGGCCAATGGCAAATGGGAAAACCCAATTCCAACTTGTCAGTCTGGAACTACTCATCACTGTAACCTCTGTTGTCCAGTTTATTTTTAGCTGTCCAGTATGTTCTAAAAGTGGTAGTTCTAGTCAACTCATGTTCTAAGAGAAACATCAGCCATCATCAGTTCAGAACATACATTCTGCTAGGATCACACCACACAAACATGGCAGGAGGAGGCTAATACCTCCCCAAAACACATTTTATTTCATAAAACTTTTTTTCTTGCTTATCCACTAGCTACATGGACACATATGTCTGAGGACTCGACAGAAGGAAGAATTAATTTGCTTTTAGATTTCTGATTTTCTTGCAATGTTTTTTTAAGAGCACAGATATTTACACAGTCCAGCCAAACATTTGAGCTACTCAGTTCATTCAGAAACATTTTCTTAAATTATCACTGTTAATTATGGTTTGATTTGCTTCACAGGAAACCTTTCCTCCCTGATAACAAGCTTGTAGAATATTTTCTTAGAAGGTGTTACATTGACAGGCATGCATTCCAGATTGTATGACAATGAAGAGATTGCATAATTTGTCTTTCAGTTGGAGAATTTGTGAGCGATGCTCTTCTGGTGCCAGATAAATGCAAGTTTCTTCACCAGGAAAGGATGGATATATGTGAAACTCACCTGCATTGGCACACGGTTGCTAAGGAGGTATGTTATATCACTATATTGCTGTTAGCTGGTGGATGTTGCAAATGACATTGTTAGAAGTATTATTGTAAAAAAAATAATGAAATCTCAGTGAAGAAACAGGAACTGTATGGCTACGTGTATAACTGTTTTATGTAGGCTTTATTTAGTGCTGCAATTCTACTTGTGCACAATTTAGATGTGGCCTGGGGAAGTGGAACAGTCCCACTGCACAAGCATCACCAAAAACAGGGCTGGACTGCAGGTGCTATGGAGGGAGCTGCAAAGGGAAGGAGGCAAAAATGCTGATGGTACCACAATCATAGAATCATTGCAGGGTTGGAAGGGACCTTTGAAGATCTTCGAGTCCATCCCCCTGCCCAAGGGAGGAGACGTCATACCATCCCGGACAAATAGCTGTCCATTTTTTTTCTTGAAAATGTCCAACAATGCGGCACACACAGCATCGGGAGGCAAGCTGTTTCACTGTTGAATAGCTCTCACCATCAGGAAATTTCTCCTTATTTCTAGGTTGGCTGGCCCCTCTTATGAGTTTCCACTAGGGATGGGCAATTCGTTTCAGAACCAGTAGGTTCCAAAACAACCATTGTGCGAGCCCAGGTGGGGTTCCAAAGCCTCTGACATACACGGAGCCAATTTCTTACTTTTCCCTGCGCCAGCATGGAGCTGAGCTCCAACGCGGAATTAGGCTGCAACACATCTTTGCTCCTCCATGGTGCTGGCTAATCAGACAGGGAGGCGGGATGATGCTTGTTCCTGCACAGCTCCTGATCGACCTGCATTATGGAGGAGCAAAGATGACGTTGTTTAACTCCCCGTTAGCCCAGAGAAAGGTAAGACAATTGGCTGTGCCTGAGGCTTAGGGCACCACCTGGGCTCATACGGGTTGTTTGGCCCATCCCTAGTTTCCACCCATTGGTTCTTGTCATACACTCAGGTGCAGTTGAGAATAAATCAGTGCTCTCTTCGCTGTGGCAAAATTACAGGTATTGGAAGACTGTTATCATGTCTCCCCTCGGTCTTCTCTTCATCAGGCTAAACATGCCTGGATCTTGTAATCATTCTTCATATGATTTAGCCTCCAGTCCCCTTATCAAGCGCCACATGGCTTTTAAACTTGTTGTGCTTGCAAAGATCTGTGTGGCATTTCACCCTTCTTTTCACACTTCTAATCAGTCCCTTGATAAACATTGTAGCATCATTCTAATATTGCCTTCTGAATTAATCAAAATCCCTCTATCGTTTCAGTGTTGTCCTGCTGTAGTATTCATAACTCCTTTCGTTTAAGAGTAAGTAGGACCAAAGTGGATATAAAGAGTAATAATGTAACATAGCAGTTAACTTTTATAGTTCATCAAGAACTTCACATTGGATTTTCTGAAACCTATGAATTCAGGTGGACAAATGGAAGTGTGAGGTAGAAAGATGAGAACACATGCAAAGATTTATACAAGTGAGTTCTTGGATGGTTGAACTGTGCCACGCATACCCTGGATATGTTTTCCATTATGAATCTAGTGGGAAGAAATTAAAGTATCTTGCTTTATAATATTCTCTGAGTGACTTGTTTAAAAACAATAAGTGGGCAGACTTAGTGCTGTTCATGCCATTTCAGCAAGTGAGAAAGCTGTCTACAGGCTACTATAAACAGCCATTTGTATGGTGATACAAAAGCTGAATAGTCTCTTGTCAAAGCAACAGCTAAGCAACAGAACTGAGGTTACATTAAACATTTTGAGATGGAAGTCTCAGGGCTGAACATACATCTCTCTGTTATTTTGTGCTCATTTGCTGTTTGGTAAAAGAAGAAAGGGGGTAAGCTGCAATCTCTTGGACATTTAGATGAGCATAAGCCCCACTGATCACAAAGGAACTTGCATATGAGTAGACATGTATAGGGTTGCAAATGGAAGATCCTTGTCTAATGCAAATGGAAGATCCTTGTCTAATGCCTACAAGAAAAATCATGTAAAGAGTAGCTTTGCAATGTCTAGACTGTTCTGCCTGATTTTAATTCCTTTCACAAGAGTGCATTTTCTTTTTCAGTGAACACCTAATGGCATACTTGTATATCTTAAAGAGTGTTCTGTCAAGCTGTCTTCCAAGTGCTCTTGAATTATAGTGCAAGATTGTATCAGTACATCTCTGGCTACAGCTTAGAAATTCAAAATGCAAAATACTTTATTTCTTGTCTAGTTTACTTTGAATCCTTTTCTACTGGAGCATCCACTTATATTTTACATATACCAATTGTATGGGTGTGTACATATAGATTTCAGTTCATGTTGTGTAGCTTACCAGAGAGCCTTGCTCAAAGATTCTGTAATACTCAAAGACATCCAAAATGTTAGATAGCACAGTGGTTTCAGTGTCTGACTGTGGAGCCAGAGGTTGGGAATTGTTGATTTCCCACTGTGCCTCCTTGACAGGGGCTAGACTCAATGATCCATAGCATCCCTTCTAGCTTTGCAGCTTTAAGATTATGAATAATGAACTTTTTAAAAAGTAAGAGTATCTGATTAGGATAATTTCCAAGCTGGTAGTTTGTTACTACAAAACAGTGATGTAAAGATATTGCTTCTAGTTGCAGCTTTCTTCTCTTCCCCATAGACTTTTTGGTGCCAAAATGAAAATGAAAAAGCATTTTCCCCATGGAGAAGGCTTTTAGGGCTCTATTACAGAGCTTAACTGTGGCTATCCAGTATCAATGAGGAGCCAGCTCTCTGGGTTGGGAGGGGGAAGCAATGTGTAGCCTGTATAATTAATTTGTAAACCACTCAAAGAGTGCCTAATGTGATGTGGGGCAACATATAAGCAACATGCTTTGCTTTTGCTGCTAATATGCCTTTCATTTTATTTATTTATTTATTTATTTATTTATTTATTTATTTATTTACAAGATTTTTTAGCCGCTCCACTACAAAGAGTTCTCTTTCATGAACATTCCCAATCTTTTTTCTTATCCCCCCCCCATGATGTAATTTAATACCTTTTGGCACTGACTTCTGCAAATTACATGTTGTCAAGCTGTTCTGCCCTAGAAACACATGGGGACATGCACCCACACATGCACAGCATGTACAGATATGTGTGTGCTTAAGTGGAGACTTTCTGTCTCTTTGGGTAGCCATGATGCCAATCAGGATTCTGGATTGCCTGGGGAGAGTCCATATGGAATCGGTATGACTTGCCTCTTGTTCCAGTCCTTATGCTGAGTACGGCAGCAGAATCAGGAGACTGAGCCTTGTCTTCTTGCTTATATATCCACACTGACCCTTTCCTGAAAGTGTGAATGGAACTTGAGCTGTAAGTGACTTTCATATCTATGATGCCATCATATGTAGTCAGCCCAGTGGAGAAAGTCTTTCTATGCCTCTGTGTGGCTGCTCTGGGGTTGAATCTACAGACTTATCCTGCTAAGTAATAATAACTATTTGTTCTCGCTCTTTCTCTCCCTCTCAGTCCTGTAGTGAAAAGAGTATGAATCTACATGATTATGGAATGCTTCTGCCTTGTGGGATTGACAAGTTCCGTGGCGTGGAATTTGTTTGCTGCCCAGTAGCTGATGAGAGTGATATTGTTGACTCTGCTGAGGCTGAAGAAGATGACTCTGATGTTTGGTGGGGTGGCGCAGATGCAGACTATGCTGATGGCAGGTAAGTCTGCAACTTCTTCCATCATCCTGCATTTATTAGGACTTTGGGTGGAGAGTAAAAGGGTATGCATGAATCTTAACTAGAGGATCCCCAACATCTCTGAACAGTGGTCAGTACTAGTAGAGATACAGGCAGTGCATTCAGGAGTAGATTTACAGTACTTGGAAGAAAGGACCGGTGGAAATTGTAGAGAAAGCCCTGTTCAGTACTTCTGTTCTAGTCCCGACCAACCAGAGCCTCGGATTCCCTTGCACTCCGGGTGGCCACCCCGAGAGAGGCCCAAAGGGTTTCTACCCGGAAGGCCTTCTCAGTGGCGGCCCCAGTACTCTGGAACAAGCTGCCAATGGAGATTAGGCTGGCAGAGTCACTGTCGGCCTTTAGAAGGGCTTTAAAGACCTGGCTCTTCAGGGAATGCTTTGGGGATCTCTGAGCTCACTGTCATTACATTTGTGTTTTGGTTTAATGTTTTTACTGCTAGCACCAGTCTTTCTTGCCGGAGTGTGATCTGCCATGGTTGTTTTCGGTGCTATTTGCCCATTCTATTTTTTATTTTTTAGTACCTTTAAATTGGTATTATTCCATTTTTGGTATTAATCCTATTTTATTTTATTTTGTGTTTTGTTTTCTTCTGTATTTGTATTTGGGTGGGGGTTGTTCTGGGTGTGTAGCTATGGGCAGTTGCTGTTATGTGTAACATGTTGTACACCGCCCAGAGTTCCCGGAGGAAAATCGGGCGGTCAATAAGTCTAAAAATAAATAGATAAATAAATATCATTGGTTGAATTAGATACTGCCTATTTTAAGGATGCTTTCTTGGAATATTCATAAGAACTTCAGGATCTGGTTGTCACAAAGGGCTTACCCAACGATTCTAAATCAGGTTGTACAATTGTAGGCATCACTATAACATTTTGGTTTAAAATGGTAGGAAAAATGTAATTTTAAGGAGTCGGGAAGAATGGATCAAAGTAAGAGTGGAGACCCTCATGATGTCTGAGGGTTTTAGACATCCACCCATAGCTGCTGGAGGAATGCAGTTGCGTGCCAGCTCCCCAAATATTTTCCTTTTAACTGAAACATCTCACTTCTATCCTCTAGTGGCCAATTTTTTAAAAAAGTTTTAAACATTATGGAACAATTATTGGGGGGTGCATGGCAAAATAGCATCTAAAGGGTGCAAGGGGTTTTTGAACTTTTTTTTAAAGGAGGTGCTGAGGCCCACATGCAGTTTATGGGTTGGGCATTCCCTATTCTGGATTAGAAGGCAAGCATCTCAAATTCATTTTCTAGGGAAGATTTGAATTGTAATAAATAAAATATTCTGAAGATTCACTGATATCACTGATAAAGAATATATATGATAAATTCTGTTAGTGGTTTTTTTTGTTGTTATTTGGGAGGATTTGGGGGCATGTTGGTACACCATTGCCAATTATTTGCTCAACGTGAAATAAGTCAGGATCCAAACTGAGCAGGCAAGGAGCTATTTGAAGAGGCTAGTACGTGTTGAGATTGTCACGTAAATCTAAATGAGCGCCAGTGTGTACAGAACAAGATTATGAAATTGGCTTTTTATGGTAGGGAAGGTTGTCTCCAAACTGAACTCTTCTGGGAACTCGCATCAACATCAAGTCTAATACAGTGGTACCTTAACTTACGAATTGAATCCATTCCAAATTCATGCTCTTAAATCAAACTACTCTTAAGTCGGGGTACCTATCTAAAAATTTGAAAAAATAAGTTAAAAATAAAAAAATGAAAAATATGTAAGTCAAGCAGACCATATCTAAAATCTATAAGGTGGCAGTTAAAATGCCAACAGTTTTCCACTCTTACGTCAAATTGTTCTTAAGTCGAGCTGCTCTCAAGTCAGGATAACACTCTACTAAAAATGTGTGTCACCTTGAAATAGTGAAACCTGGGTATCTTCTGGAAGTGTCTTAAGAATGAAGAAATTATAGTCCTCTTAACACCTGGGGAGAGATGGAAAATGCATCAAGAAACCTGTACTTGAATTAACTAAGTAACACCTAAACTATGGATGCTTTGAATATTTGCAGAGAGAAACAGAAGAAAGATCAAATTCCAATTTAAACTAGTAGCAGTTTGATACTTCATTTGAATATTTATTTGATGCCAAGATGGATGGTGGTTGTCCTGGTTTATTCTGATTCACAAATTTACAAATTGCAGTTAAAGTAGAAACTTCTAATCTCATACTTGCAACCTTGTTAAGCAGAGGGGGGGGGGGGAGAGAAGAGAATGAGAGATCAAATTTGCACATGTCCTGCTAGTCTCTGGTTTAAATGAAGGTAGCAGGGATGGCCTGTGGTCGTAGTGGAAGACAGTATCTTGAAGTGACAGAGTGTCCTTCTAACTACAAGCCACCACATTAGAGAAACATACTATTTTTATGTCTTTTCCCTCTTCTTAGCTCAGGGAGCAAAAAGACAGTACCCCCAGTGTTCCCTAGCTCCATGGTGTTTGCTTAGCCAGTCAAATGAAGCTAAGCATACTTTGGTTTCTCTCTTTCTGTCGCTCTCCCTCAGGAGAGGAATCAGTTGGGATGTAAATCCAGTGGGCTGACCAGCTACTTTTGCACACAATCTGTCTCCAATAAGCATGTATGTACTCTGTGGGTAGGAAAGGGTGGAAGAGATGTTGCAAGCCTGTGGTCAGCCATAGGAAGTTGCAAATTAAACCTCATTTCCATTCTCCAAATCTTTACCTTTAATTCTGGGCTGAAGAAAAGGAAAGGGGAGGAAGCAGTGCTCTTGGTGCTTTTAGATGTTTCTGATGCTGGAAGTTTGTGAGGTAAGCAGGGGAGGCGTTGCTCATTACGTTGCAAGATAGCCAGTTGAAATAGCAGTTTCTTCCTTCTGTACTCATTTCCAGCCCATTTTTTAGAAGAGGGGTTCACATTCTGTTACGTCAATTAGATCCTGAGACATGCCAGCCTGTACCGGTAATTTAATAGACTACAAAATTAATTATACATGGTTACTGTTGCTTGTTTCCAAATCAATATGAGCGAAACCAAGAAATGCATCTTAACTGCCAACACACTGTTTATTTGTCATGGTATATCATAATATAATAATTAACTTTAATGTAGATTATTTAGTTATACGATGTCAGATGCACGCTCTTTCTCAGTGATGTACGGTATATGAAAATAGTTAATTGATATTAGTTGCAAGCACTTGTCTACATTTTTTTTTCATCTTCGTCGCATAGCCCAGATTCGTCCCTACCTAGATGGGGACTCCCTCAGGACTATTGTGCAAGCGCTGGTGATCTCGAGACTAGACTATTGCAACGCGCTCTACATGGGGTTGCCCTTGACTCTCCTTCAGCGACTGCAGCGGGTACAAAATGTGGCGGCCAGACTGGTGGCGGGTGTGCGCCGGTTCAACCACATCACCCCAGTTCTGGCTCGTCTGCATTGGTTGCCTGTTGCGTCCCGAATCAGATTCAAGGTCCTGGTTTTAATTTATAAAACCCTCCATGGCCTGGGACCTGACTACCTGGTAGAGCGGATCGACCAGCGGTCAACATCGGCCCGACCGACCAGGGTGTCGCGGGCGCACATGCTGAGGGTGACCACGCCCAGAGAGGCTCGAAAAACTTCCACCCGCAATCGAGCCTTCTCTGTGGCTGGTCCTACTCTGTGGAACCACCTCCCCAGCGAAGTGCTCCTTGCAGAGTCCCTGCCAGCCTTTCGGAAGGCATTAAAAACTTTGCTTTTTCGAGAGGCGTTTGGTGACTGAAAAAAAAGGGGGGGAGAACAAAATTAATTTAATTTGATTTTTTTTCTTTTTCCTTTTCCCTGCCATCTGCTATTTTACTAGTTGCTTTGGTTTGATTGTTTTGTTTTAAATTATTTTATTTTGCTGTTTGATTCTGTTTGTATTTTCTTGTTGTAAACCGCCCGGAGTTTCTCCGGGAAGACGGGCGGTATATAAGCTAAATAAATAAATAAATAAATAAATAAATAAATAAATAAATAAATAAATAAATAAATTTGTAGACAAAAATTGCCTGAAGGAAGCAAAAAGCATTGTAGCAGTGCAGGGCAGGTCATCTTGATCTCAACCGAGGTCTGACCTAAAACAAAATTGCTGTTCCCTTTGGTATGTGTGATCCATTTCCCTTTGTTTCTAAGAGTGCAGACTTCTATACAGGAGTGGGGTGCTGGAGAAAAGGAATTTAATACAATGGTACCCCGACTTAAGAACAGCTTGACTTAAGAGCAATTTGACTTAAGAGCAGAAAACTATTGGAGTTTTAACTGCCACTTTATAAATTTTAGATATGGTCTGCTTGACTTAACAATTTTTTTCCTTTTCTTGATTTTTAAACTTATTTTTAAAAATTTTTAGATAGGTACCCTGACTTAAGAGTAGTTCGACTTAAGAGCATGCATTCAGAACAGATTAAATTCATAAGCTGAGGTACCACTGTATGCTGAAGCACTGTGTTTGGTGCCAAAAGGGCATATGGAGGTAATGTTAATTGGAACAATATTCCAAGATAGAGGGTCAGTGAGCGAATGGTGAAGCGATGTCCACTCTACCTGGCAAAACCTCCTTTTGGCATCTTTTACTCACTTCCAATTTAGCACTGAAGCATAGGGGGAGAAAATGCCATCCAGATCCCTCTGCTGATCAGCCTGGTTGTGTTCTGTTAGCTACACCCAGGCAGCTTGCATTACAAGTTTGTTTGCTAAACTACTTTTGAAAGTGCAAAACCTTTTCCAGCTCTTCAGGCAGAAATCATAGTGATGAATGCAGGGAGATCGAGAAGCTTACACTTCCCAGTGTACTGGGGTATTCTGGGACTCGTAGTCTAAAAATTGATTTTTAAAAACTACACCTCTGCCAACATTCAGAGTTTTTCACATTTCCATCATGAAGAGTCTGTTTCCCTTGCACCCTTTCATAAACATGTTTTCCTCAGCAGTTGGCCTTGATATCTGTAAAAAGCTCTGAATCAAGTATGGCTTAATAATTGTATGGAGAAGAAATTAACCCAGCCCTTTTGCTTGCAACAGTTATGACAAGGTAGCAGAAGAGCAGCTCACAGAAGAGGAGGACATTGCCGATGTGGATGACGAAAATGCTGACGACGACGACGACGACGATGGTGACGAAGCTGAAGAAGAAACAGAAGATCAGTTTCAAGAAGCCACTGAAAGAACAACCAGTATCGCTACTACCACCACTACTACCACAGAGTCAGTAGAAGAGGTTGTTCGAGGTAAGATTTTATTCATCGTGTGCAAAGTACAAGGAATTGGTCTTCATGGTATGGATTTGCCCTTTACATTAAAAATGTTCCAAACAGCAAAATATTCCCTGTTGCTACACTTACCATTTTTCCAGAATGATTTGCCAATGCAGTGCTTTTGTTCTCGTGTGTGCTGTTACACACAGTCCAAACGATAGAAGATTCTCATGTCTGTGTGTATAGACAGTGATTCAATATAGCTGAGAACCTTTAACTGAAACTAGTAGCAAATGGGTGGTGGACAATTTAAGTAAGACCATCAGTTTAAACTGAGATTGAATAAGTTTAATAAAAATAGACTCCTGGTTTGATAGGTTAGTTTTTTCCTTCAGTGGTGAGTTACATACATACTCTCATTCTTCATAAGCTAGAAAGAAGCATAGGGTAAAAATATAAATGCAGTAAGAATCGAGGCATTTTAGAAACAACCATATGAGAAAGATATTCTTATTGCAACAATGGTGGGAAGTTTCTGTTACAGGTTTGTGTGTGTGTGTGTGTTAGCAGTTGTATCCACTTATGTGAGAGTGCGACTAGAGAGGGGGTTTAAGGAGACTTTTCAATGCTGTCCTTATTTTACTCACAGCATTTTTCCGGTCTTCATTTATACTCAACAACGCTTATTCCCAGACTTTCCTTCCTATATGTCTCCTCTCTCATTTATCCTCTCAACAGCTCTGCATTGTGGGCTAGGTGAGAGAGATGAGTGGGCCAAGATTGTCCAGTTAGTTTCACGTGTGAATGGGTCTCCCTAGAGCTAATGCTAACATTGACTACAACACACATTTGGCCACAGCATTCACTCCCCTTCTACAGTGACTATAACCTTCAGCTCCTTTGTCCTGTTTTCTGACACCCATCTCCAAATATTTTGATGCCTGAACATGTTCGTATTATTCTCAGTCCATCAAACCTGTCCATGCTATGAGAGAGTAGATGATGGGCTTATGCCATTTATGGCATATAAAATATACCCAAACCATGCACAGTTCCTTGGCTTTTGTTGTTAACACACTGTTTTCTGTTAGGTTTGAAGGTAATAAGTGGTCTCAACATGTCCCCTCCTCAGCATTGGTGATAATTGGGATGGATTAACAGCGGAGGAAGAAATCTTAAATAATAATGTTACAAGTTATCACAAAATGCCATTATGGTCTCATTACTGCTAAAAAGTAATACAGTAAAGTGCTTGTAATTACTTGTAACATGCTACTTCTAAGCTTTAAGAAATTTAGTACAGACATAATGTTGCCAGTCTTGAAAAAGATGCCAACCTGTCCTTGTTTCCTTTAATCATTTTTAAAATCATTTCATCTATACCAACCATAGTCCTCATTAATGCTTTTGATGGTTGCATAATTTATTATGTTGAGTTGTACAGTTCTATACTTATTATCTTGTGCATTGTCAGTTGCCTTTGGCACAGAATTTAATCAACCAGTTAGCTGTTAGGTTCCCAACTGAGCAATATTTTCATACAAGATTCCAGTCCTTATTCAGTTCAGCAATAATTGAGGTTCGTGTTCTTACAGAAGAAATGATAAATCACAAGTTGTGCTAGCAGGGGAAGATATTCCATTCAAGAGAGGGAGAGAGAAGAAAGAGCACAGAAGATGGTAATCCATTCCCATACTTTTACATGTGTTTTTGAACTTTACTGTTGCACCAGGCCTATTACAGAGAGCAGTGAGGCGAAGTGACTTTGAGTTTCCTTCTTTCTCTTCTTGATAGTCTCTTGTCAAGTCCATAGCTACTAAATTAGGGTAGCCTGTTGTACTTTCCATGGAAAAAGGCAAAACAGTTATTTTGGTCTTTCCCCATAGAACTTGGTTTCCAGCGTCCTGAATATCCTTGTTGCCGTCCTGTGTACTTGTTCCTCTTCGTCATCAATCTTTTTGAAGTACGGTGTCCAGAAATGGACATAGTGCTCAGGATGAGGCCTAACCAGTGCTGAATAGAGGGGAACTAGTATGCTGTGAGATTTAGAGTCTATGCTTCTTTTAATGGAAGCCTAAATAGCATTTGCCTTTTTGTACTCACATTGCACTGTTGGCTCATATTCAGCTTGTGAATTACTATGATTCCAAAATTCTTAATGCAAGGTGCATTATCCTTGTTGAATTTAATTCTGTTGCTTTCAGCCCAGTTCTCAAGGCTATCTATATCATTTTGAATTTTGTTTTTGCTTTACAGAGTATTAGCTATCCCACCCAATTTTGTATCACCTACAAGTTCGACTAGTATTTCCTGCACTCCATGATCCAGTTCATTAATATAAATGTTGACAAGCAATGGACTTTCAACATCAGATACAGCAACATTAGCAGGGTTCATCTCAAAGACCTGCCAAAAACAACAAGAACTAATTAGGCTAGAAAACCTAAGAAGCCCAAAGAGATGTGTGATAGGGCAGAGCTTGAGGTAGCTCTCAAGACATTTCCAAAGTTGAGTTCAAACAGGTGCCGAACTCATTTGTGTGAAACCTGGAGACCACAAAGAAGGATGGGTGATTCTCCTCTAATTGTAGTTCTCTGAGGGGTCATTTATGTAGTGACATGGATGGGTTCTGTGCCTTCACAGACAGATGGCTGCAACAATGGAGGTTTCCCCCCTTTTATTCCTAGAAAATGCATCTCCAAAGGGCCGCATCAACTAAATCTCAATGAATAGGCAAGAGGAAAGGTATGAAGGAGACAGTCCTTATGCCCCATTGTTCCCTGGTCAGAATTCATTCTGCTAATGGATGTGATCACTTTGGTGTACGCATTCCTACTCAGCTTGAAAATCTGATTTTATGGAGAATGCAAAGTCTAGGCACATATTACATAACTGCTCAGTTGAAGAGTATGCAGCGAAAGGTTATACTGAGTGTATTTTTGTCTACTGTAATTTCAGCTCCCCATTCATATTTAATCAATAGATGCAAAAAGAAAATGTTCTTGCTAGAAAGCCACACAAATATTCTTCCATTTTCTAGGAATGTAGCAGTTACAATCCTACCAAGAGAATGACAGTTGGAAGCCTGTTATTTTGTGCCAATTGGCAAAATTTACTTTGTTAAAGGTGTATTTTTAACAACTAATCCACTTCAGGAAAAAAGAATAGAGAAGGAAGATGAAAGAATAGGTATGTGGGGTTGGTTTCCTTTTAGATAAATATAGTGTTTATATCCTCAACAAGCACATCTAATGGTTTTGTATGTTTTCAGTAGTACCAGGGATCTCTGCCATTAAGACAACTTTTTCTGAGACACATGTTTCCCACTGGCTCAGTAATTTAACTAGAATTCTGTTCTCCCAGGTTCTATGGTTTGTGATCAATAATAGTACCTTAAATTTCAAATAGTATTGTGTTGCCTTAAGTTAGAAGTGACTTGATAGCACATAAAAAAGCACAACACCTTAGTTTAAGCTTCTAAAATTTTTGCCTGTCATGGGTGCCTACAACTTTTGTCTCCTTCCTGGTGGCCTTTGCAGCAAATGGAAAGTGACACACCAAGAAGTCATAGAAAGACTGTAGAAAAGCAGAAGCAGGTCTTTGGAGCTACAGAAGTATTCTTACTATACTTCCACAGATTCAAGATTCAGTCCTTATGTATCTGATAGCTGTGCCATGTCAATATATTATGGCATTCCAGGAAAAAAATCTCTTATCCTGTGTTCTGACCTTGCAAGACTAAAATAGTATACAAGTTCTATAGAAAATTAAAAGTTCCTCATATAAAATTACCATCTATATGTTGAACCTGGCAATAGTACTGCTTATGGACTGGTGAAAGATGACCCATGTCAATCACCAGTCATTATGGGAGGCAAGGAGGAAGCATAGTGGTAACTGCTACTTCATTACCTTTCATCTTACTTCACTATGAAATGGAATCGTGGTGACATCTGGAGTTAGAGAACAGCTTGAAGACAGAACAGTGAGGTACTTGATTAAAGAAAGCTGTTGGTATTTACAGTACTGTTGTAAACACTTGACAGGCAAGTTAGTAACAGGGACAACAAGGACAGGATACTTCACAAAGGACTGTCTGCCTTCTCTTGTGTTTCATGCTGGCATTTAGTGAAGCTTCCACTTATTTGAAGAGCCTCCTTTAAATTTTTAAGAAATTGTTAAATCTGGATATTGGGAATAAAGATGCCTAACTTGCAACCGAGGACAGCTGATTCTTGAATGCCTATGAAATAAAACCAAAACATGAAGATATAGTAATACCTCTGTATCTGCAGGGAATTGGTTACAAAGTGGATACCAAAATCCACAGATAACAATGAACACCCTATTATTAATCCAAAATCAATAGTAACACCCTTTTGTAGCCACAATTTGCTTTGTTACACCCTTTTGTGACCATTATTTATTTGATAATATAATTATTTTTGGCAGCCAGCTGCAGATAACTTAATTGGCGGATGCTGAAGCAGCAGATATGTACTTACTTCTGTACTTACTTACTTACTTACTTACTTACTTACTTACTTACTTACTTACTTACTTACTTACATACATCACTGGTCCAAGTATGGACCATGTTGGATGGAGAATTGTGGGACTTTTATCTTTAAAAAGTAACTGTTAAAATATTAACAGAATAGTAGTTAGATGATCAGGATCCTATGGAGTGCTGATGAAAGGGAGCACTGCCAGTGCAGTAAATCAGGTTCTCATGTGTGGTATTGTGCAAGTGGGAATAATCACTTGCTAGTTTTTCTCCATTAAAGTACTGGTGCCTCATTTTATGATTAAAACAACAACAACAAACCATCAACAACCCTGCATGAGTGAATTTCTACATAGCGACATGAATCAATTTGTGCCCATCTTTGTCCTAGAAGCAATAGGGTGAGGAGGACATGTTTTAGCTTATAACATTTGTATGTATAAAGCACAACAGTGGTGATAAATCTGCTTTAAAGGACAGACCTAACACAAATTTGAATAAAAAGATCTCAGGTGAGAGCGTAAGGAATAGAGATATAAAGTTTCCAGAAATTTTGAAGTCAGGGAAAGAAATTTTGGAGACAAAAGAAGAACTGGGAGAGAAAACCAATTGTTTTCCCATTTGTTTCCAAAGTTTCTAGAAATTTGACATAACCAATAATGAAGCAATATTGTTTAATATCACACTGCGTTAGAAAGGAAATTTTGTGTGCATATATCATTTTTTCCTGTTTGGAACATTATTGGTAAAGGGCTACAGCTGCGTACACTTTTGCGCATCTGATTTCTGATACCAGCATACAGATTTTTTATCTCTGAGAGATTTTGAATTTTGAGGCATTGTATCTATCCTGTGTAAACACTGTAAGCTGTTTCAAGACGTATTCTGTAAGCACATGTCTGTCTTTCTGACAGAATATGAAAATCAAGTTTTAAGGGCACATTTGATCCTGCACCAAGTTCTGTTTGCAAAGGAATTGTCACTGGTCCTCCTGCTTCCTTGGTTTTAGCAGTGCCAAAGATGGTTTTCAGTCTATTTTAAAATTTTATTCAATGCTGTATTGATGCATTTCCAGGGAAGACCACTGTTTTCTGTTTGGCTTCCTGCTTTTTGGACTCATGTCATTGCACTGAGGTCTTGGTGAGCCATGGTTTAAATTTCGTTTCAAAAGTGAGACCTTTGAAGCACTCTTGAAGTAGCAGACCGTTGACAGACACATCCTGAATAAACCACTCTTGAAGATGACTCAGGTTGTGTTTTTAGGGCTGTATGCTTCAAATACAGATAGAAGCATGTAGAATGGAGGTGACGATTCCACATCCACGCTAAACACAGTTCCTCCGCATCTCCTATAATTAGAGGTGTGCTCTGAACAAGCTGAGACGGGTCCTTGCCGAGCAATGATCTCCCGCTGGTACTTTGATGTGACTGAACGAAAGTGTGCCCCATTCTTTTACGGCGGATGTGGTGGAAACCGAAACAACTTTGACACTGAGGAGTACTGCATGGCAGTCTGTGGCAGCGTCAGTAAGTGGACATTTCCAGCCCGTGGCAGTCTCTCTTTCTCCTCCTCTCTCGTGCCGCTCTGCCTCTGCTGTTCTGGAGCGGGTTGTTGTTGTTTTAACCTCCCTGAGAATGGGTCCATAGTACCACTAACCAAACCTCTGTCCGTTTAGCTAATTGCCCACATCTTGTAGAGTGTGTTGTAGAATATGTTAGACATGAGTACATGTCCCTGTCTCTCTTGTTCTTTCTGTTCAAGCATGACAACTGGTGACTTCTTTCCTCTGTGTTCCACACACAAATTGTCTTGCAACAAGGTAATGAAAATTGGGAGACAATGCACTTAGACTTAAATATCTATTAGAGGAGTTGCTATAGAAGTACCATCTCTCATCTGTATTTGTGATCAGTCATGGGTGGTGCATGAAGCAACCCACAAGCCTATAACATTGTTTTATCTTGTTTTATTTTGCTTTCTGTCTTCTTTTGATAACCCAGTAGATAGTCATCAAAAGGTTGGGGGGATATATTTTGTATAGGGAAATCATAATTAATGGTCTTAAATATATGTGGAAAATCATAATTAATGCTCTTAAATATATGTGCAATGGAAGGAAGGAAGAAAACAATTGTTCCCCTTCAAAAATGTTTGGTTGACACATGCCTGTATGCCATTGTTGTATATTTAATGTCCTGATAATCTGTGACTCATAAAAAGAATGCTCTTAGAAAGATTCTTGCATATTTAATTCTCCTCACCTCCCTTCTCCTTCAACACAGTGAAGAGGCACAGACTTTATTGATAGTTCTTATTAACTCTGCATCATATGGCATAAGACCCGAAAAGCTGGTTAGTCACTGTAGCTGTAATAAGATAGAGATGTTCTAGTGTTTCAAGTATTCAAGTGGAGCTGAGAATTTATCTGCTACTGCTCAGTACTGTCTTTCATCCTGGCATCCTTCACAGGGTTATTCTGAGTATAAGAGTACAGTACAGGGAAGGTGGGCATGCATACCAACTTGAACTCATAGGAAGAAAAGTGAAATAGATATGTAACAAGTAAATAAATAATAGAACAATAATCTTATCTACAATTTGTTTGAAACAAACTAGTTTCATAACTCATTGTCCAAAATTAGCCTTTTAAAGACAAACTGTAGTTCTGTGGTGGTGGTGGTGATCACTGGAAAGTGAAAGCTTCCAAATTCCTTCTGGACACGCTAGAAGAGAGGAGACCGGGGCAGGGGGGGCATGGTCTGAAATTCCTTTTAATTGCAATACATTGTGGTTATCTACAAATTTGGGCAGTACATTCTGTCTGTGGTGCCTTTTTTTCTGCATGCATTTGGTATTGCGGTCATCAGGTACTTCAAATACTTGTATGAGCCACCCTTTGGCTGATTATGGAAGTCATACACAGGGATGAAGATAAGAAGGATTCAGAGTCAGGTAATTTGTGATGGTTTCATAATGTGTGCTTAATCTGCAATCTTACTTTCTAAATGTCACTCGGGAGTAAGCCTTATTAAATTCAGGGAGATTTATTTCTGAATAGACGTGCCTGGGACTGCAGTATGTCTTGCACTGAGACCAGCTTACTCATGCTGAAGGGAATGATCTACAATCCCTTTGCCAGTTTCTGCACTCGGTAGCTAACATCGTACATCTGTGGCCTCATCGGTTGTAGCCAGGTGGTAGCAGAAGACTTCACTCTCTAGTGTTGTGCAGAAAAACAACAACCCTGTTCTTTCATTTGCCTTGCTACAGGTGCTTGGACAGTTATGAGGAAGAAGGGAATATGGGTGAATCAGTGCCTTGTATGTGTACGTGTAAGAAAAAAAGATTTGGCAGTTATATTGCTAACTAAGAGATAAATTGACCGAGTTGCACAAGGAAGGAATGAGCTCCTTTCTTAATTTCTTGCTGGTTGATGCAAGAAGGCTTTAGTTATTTCACTGTCACCTCAAAGCACATCCCTTTAATTTTGAAGCTGCATTTTCTTTTTCTCTTTGTATGTTTTGGTCTTTCCCTCCTAGCAGAGTAAATCAGCTTCCTAGATTAATCTGCTCTTCAGGAGAGTATGGATTTCCAACCCTTTTTCTTTAATTGGTTAGATTACAATGATTCTGTTTGACTGGTTGGCTGATGTGCCCCTTTGAGGAAAAACATGGCTCATCTTTGAGGGGAAAAAATGGAAGACAGTATGAGTTATGAATTTATCAATGAATAAACAGAAACGTGCCTCTGATAGATCCTTGTGGACTTTACACCTAAGAAATAATTCCTGGCAAATCCATCTTTTGCCATGTTGTTACCTATTGGTACTGCTCTGAGGAAGGGGGCTTGCCCCCGAAATATTAGCAATGTTTTGTTATTTTTATAGTAGCCTAAAGGTATCACCTGTTCCACTTTTGTATTTATCCTTGTAGAGATAATTTTATCTCGCCTTCTCTCTACATTTAATGAAAACTCCTAGCCTTTGTTTTCAAATAGGCTGAGTGCCTTTTGCTCCTTCCATCTCTCTTTTGGCCCTCAGCAGCCCAAAGTGTGCATTTCTCTGAGTCTGCACCCATAAATATAGGAGAAGCAGCACTGGGTGCTAGATCATAGATTCCGGGAGTTCATACAACTGGGAAACAATGTAGGAAAATGTCAAAAGGGGATAAAGAACAGAACAGATGGATTCAATAACTTGGGGCTTATAAAATCTGACTGAGAAGTGCTATGACAGCCATGGCCTATAGATCCCCCCCGGTCTGCAATATAAAGTGCTCCAGCTATGGCCCGCTGACCTTAATTTATTATACCTTAATACCTTATTGAATTTCATGAAGATATTTCATGGAAATTATATTTGAAGGATTCTCTTCCCACATGATCCTGCCAGTCCATGGCATTCAGCATTGGAGGCCCTGGTACCCTGTTTCCCCGAAAATAAGACATCACCCCAAAATAAGACCCACTTAACAGTTTTGCCTCTCACTGAAATATAAGGCATCCCCTGAAAATAAGGCCTACCCAATAATAAGATAACAATAAATGTGTACCGTATTCTTCTTCATGGAAAAATAAGACCTAACACATCTTTGGGAGCAAAAATTAATATAAGACACTGTCTTATTTTCAGGGAAACAGGGGTATTTCTCACATTACTTTTCAGAAATACAATTAATTGGACTATGAACTGGAAGAGAATCTAGCTGGCATTCAAATAGACTTTAATCTCCTACAAATTGTGTTAGGAGGAGGTGGAGAATATTTTAAGAATGCATCCCACAGCCTCACTTTTACTTTGTATGTTTTGAAACCCAGCAGTATTAATCACCATTTGCACAAATGCATAGGAAGCACTTTCCAAATATGATTATTTTCAGGAATATTATATTGCCTTTTATGGTGTTGATTTGTGGTTTATGAACAATATGAGGCTACCCTAGAGATCATGGCTGAGTGATTTGGCCGTGTCCTTTACGTATTTGCCTATGGGGAAAACCAAAATCTGATTCCAGTGTTTGTTAACAATTTTGAAATTTGTCTTCAATTTATATGTCATCTCTAGTTGTTTGTTATTTGAGACAGTATATCTGAGGTCCCCATAGTGTAGTTTGTTCTATCTATAGTTTGTTGCATCCTACCCCATGCATTTTTATTGAATTAAATGTAACATTAGGCCTACGGGTATCTGAATAAAACTGCTGTAGTCATTGGGACTTAATTTAGATATGATAAAAGCTGTCCTCACTAATGGAACTACTCTACATTTAACATATGCCAAAGAACCTCATGGCGCAGTTTTTAAACTGTTGTACTGCAGCTGTAACTGCTCACGACCTGGGGTTCAATTCCAGGTAACTGGCTCATGGTTGACTCAGCCTTCTGTTCTCCTGAGGTCATTAAAATGAGTATGCAGCTCGCGTGGGGGTGGGGAGAGCAATGTGTAGCCTACATAATTGAATTGCAAACTGCCCAGAGAGTGCTTTAAGCATTATGGAACAGTATATAAATAAGCAGAACACTTTGCTTTGCTTTGCTTTATATTTGATACAGAATTTTGTTTATACAGTGTTTGTGCTACCATTGCTGCTTTAGTTGTTGCATTTCATAGTTGTTTCATTTATCCCTCTGATAAACCAAACAAATAATGTTGCCTTATAGTCTCCCCGTTCATTACGTTTGATCTAACACTGCTCATGTTTTGTCATTTGGATCTTTCAAAAGTTGAACATGAAATTGTTCTAGGTCTACAATTATAAACAAAAAAGCATTGGTTGCACTTGTCTTTATCCCGAGGCAACGAGATCATAAATAAAATGAGAAAACTGTCGAAGCCTACTGAAGCCTGACTGAAGGTAACTTGGGAAAACACTTTTAAAAGTCAGGGTTAAAAACTACAGTATGAAGGGAATAAGCCTCAGCAAGCCTCAAGCTAGCCTCCTTCCCCCTCCTACTCCATTAGAGCAGGAAATGTTGGATGTTAACTGCAACTTCGTATGTTATCTGAATTTGGCCATCTGTGGTTAGCTGTAGTTTTCTCAAAACAAGCTTATTTAGAGTCATAGGTTGCAAAAGTGACTTATATGTAAAATATAAGCCACAGTTTATGGCTCAGGTAACACAGAGTAAACTGAAAAGCCACCTGAAAATGGAAGAGAAACATTTTAATCTCCCCACAGCCCTGCTGAAGGAGAAAGGAAAGAGCATGTGTGCCAAGATGTCTGAAAGAAAGACACCATAAAACTACCAGTCACCACAAGTGATTAATATATCTCAAGTTTTATATGTTATTGAGAGGGTTGAGGAATAGATCTACAGTATCTGTTGGGAATTCAGATTCTGCCTACCAAGGCCGAGAAAAGGGCTGCTCCGAAATCCAGCTAAGAATGCATTCCTGAGGCCTGTAGGTTCTACACTTCGGTCCTGTCTCCTTCCTGCCCCTGGAGTATCCAGCTCTGCTCTGGAAGCATCAGTTCTATAGAAATCAAGAAATAATTTAAAAGGAAATGTTTTTTTATCAGTAGCCATTGGATATTTTCCTCAAGCTGCCAGTTGTTTGTAGGTAAGGAATTTTCTGACTGATATGCCACAGTTAGTAAGGATGGGATCCCACAATTCTTCTACTCTAGTATTAAGTACAGGAACTCCTCAGGGTTGTGTGCTAAGCCCCTTCCTCTACTCCTTGTACACACATGATTGCACCCCACTGTATAACACCAACACAATAATCAAATTTGCAGATGATACAACAGTGGTGGGGCTCATTAGTAAGAACGATGAGTCTGCTTATAGGGAAGAAGTACAAGAGTTGACACAGTGGTGTAAAGAAAATAATCTTATACTTAACACCAAAAAAAAACTAAAGAACTTATAATTGATTTTAGGAGGAAGAAAGATGTACATTTACCATTGTACATAAATGGTGAGGAGGTGGAAAGGGTTGGTAGCTTTAAATATCTGGGCACTTACATCTCAGAGGACCTCTCATGGACTGCAAACACCAATATGGTTGTGAAGAAGGCACAGAAGAGGCTGTATTTCCTGAGAATGCTGAGGAAGATGAATTTATCTCAGCATCTACTTCTGTCCTACTATCACAGCACCATTGAGAGTGTCCTAATTTATGGTATGCTATCATGGTATGGGAGCAGCTCTGTAGTGGACAAAAAAGCTCTACAGAGAATAATTAAAATTGCCCAGAATGTTACCGGGCTCCAGCTACCAACTCTGGATGACATCTTCACATCTTGCTGTTTGAGAAAGTCACACAACATTCTGAGAGACTCTACTCATCCTCCTCCCAATTTCTTCGAACTGTTGCCTTCTGGCAGAAGATATAGAACAATTAAAACTCGGACCACACATCTTCTGAACAGTTTTTATCCCAGAGCTATAATTGCACTTAATAATGAACTCAAGGACCACCAGCAGTGAGAACTTGGACAGTATTACCTAGCCTGTTGTGTAGATGTTTTGGTTTTTTTTTTGGGGGAGGTTTTTTTTTTGGTGGGGGAGTGTTAATGTGTGGGTGTGTTTTTATGTGTGTGTGTTGAAGGTTTTTTTAATGTGTGTGTGTGTGTGTGTGTGTGTGTGTGTTTTGAATCTGGTCTCTGGGTGTCTGAATTTTTAAGAAACTGTTCTCTAAGGCCCCTATCCCACATCCCTTTAAATGCAGTTTAAATTAGTAGATAAGCCATTTCCAAAAATGCTGTCCCCATGGCCACCGGGCTTTTTGAAAACAAAACAAAACCTGGTAATGCCCCCTTAAGCGAGGTTTCCAAGACTTACCGGAGAGGTAGGGAATTTGTTTTGCCTCTCATAAAAATCCACCTTTTAAGGAGGCAGACGTCGTGGACCACACAGATAATCTGGGTTTCTTCTCTTTTTTTTCTCATAGCACCGACCGGATGTTCCTGGGGCCAATCGGCGCTGTTTTTTTTTTAATTTTATTTTTTATTTCCCCCCCAGCCTCGGAGCACCAGGAAGCTCCATGGGTGCTCTTTGTTTTAATTTCTGCCAGTCAGCTGGTCCTTTTTAAAAATGCTAATGCCACCTGCTGGCCATGGGGCTGAACTGTGCTTTAAAATAAAATAAAAAACAGCTTTGTACATGGGAACAGCTATCCCACATATTCAGTCATGTGACTTGAGGAAGAGGAAAAACCGAACCTTCAGAAGATCAGGATCTTCCCTAGGTGAGATAGCAGCCTAAGAAAAAAGTATAGAATTGTAAAAAATCAAATCAAATCAAACAGTGATAACTGGACAATTTCACTATAATAGTTAAAATGCCATTCCAGTATGGGTAAATTTTCTTTCTTCAAGTCTTGAAGATCAGTTGTCATTGTGCAGCTTTTAACCAGTAGCTTGGGACTTGCTTGTTTGGGGACAGAGAAGGGGTAAGAAGTACCCCTGGTACTTTTAGGAGAGATCTATACTACGTTCAGTGCCCCCTCCCACTTCACAGGATGACAGAGGTAGAAAGTAAGAATTAATAAAGTGTGGTCCTATTTAAGCCCATCACCTGTGTCCATCTTGATTCCGGGAGTAGGAGGGCAATGTAAAGTAGGACCACCCATATCTGCAGGATTTATTTACATGCAGTCTGAAAATATTATACATAGCGTGGTATCTAGCTAATTCTGGTAAAACATGTTAAAAAAATTCTAGGTTTTTCCCCTCTTTACTATGCTATATATTTAGCATTCACTATTATCCACAAATACAGGGACCCTACTGTATGTCTCTTTGGAACTGCACTTGAAATATGAGTTTCATTTTTCCTTCAGTTAGTATTGCTGACAATAAGTGGATGATTGCAGTTGATCAGGTGCTTTGAGTGGTGGGTGATAAGTTGAGTACACTTGCTTTGAAGTACTGTTTTGTGGTCTTAAAATGAGCATGTTAACTTTAAAAGGGTGAATGTGACATTCAAACTGATCAGAGATTTCACTGGCAGTCTAATCAATCTGAAGTAGATAGGCAGAAATTCAGTGTTAAACATAATTCATCTACTCAGTTTAACTTTTATATATGAAATATGTAGAATTCTGGAAGTGTGACCTTGAGGATGTTGTTAGTACTAGGAAGAAAATATACTGTCCAAGGAAAGGTGTAGAAAGAAAGCTGAAATGTTAAAGCAGTCAGCCTTTCTATAGAAGCTGGTAGAGCATGAGGAATCACAGGAGGCCAGAGAAACATCTGGATTGATACAGTTGTGGGAGGCTGCCTAGCCCCAGGAGATCTGTTGCTTCCTCCATGTCTACCTCTCAGCAACACAGCCTTGTTTTGTAGCACGTGTGTGTGTGTGTGTGTGTGTGTGTGTGTGTGTGTGTGTGTGTGTGTGTGTGTGTGTGTGTGTGTGTGTGTGTGTGTGTGGTTACTTTTTTCTCACTATGAATCACTGGAGTTGATGAATTCATCTCTTGAAGCCTCTTCTGCCTGAAGAGCTTGCACTTGGGTGCAACTCTTCCCACAATATAGGTTGCAATGCTAAGAATTTTCCTGTAATGTTAACATGCATGTAATTACCAATGCATATTGTCACACACCATACTTGCTTTGTGGTGATTGAAAAGGCAATGAAATCTGGCTAACCAACACATGCCCTATATGTTCAGAAAGGCCTCATCTCTACTCCAGCACCTGTTGGGTTGAGTGCAAGAGGGGGGGATTTATTTTGGGGCCATACACTTTTATGAGCAGATATGAAACTTTCTCATATTCTCTCCACTCAAAAAAAAAAGTTTTTTTTTCTGAACAGAAGTAAAGTCAGATAGAAGAAAAGCATTTATGAAGCAAAGCCACATAGACTAAAACTGTGGGTGTGAAAGTCTTGTCTCCTCCTGGTGCAGGCTGGAGGTTAAACAAACAAGTCTGCTTCTACCGCATTACATGAAGTTTGGATCATACATACTCTTTTTAAAGATGGATTTTTTTCTAATACCATATATGCTTGTTGATGGAAGTCAGTAATAATTGTCATGCAGTCAAATATCAAACAGTATCTCTTTCTACAGTCTGAACAGCAGTGTCTTTTAACTCAGGCCTCTCTACCTAGCTAGCTTTATTCACTGCATGCACACATTCTCTGTCATTGAATTCAGCCATGGAATACTCAAGCTTTTCCCCCTCAAAAAACAGTCATGGACATAGAAAGGCATAGACAACATAATTCATTATGGAATTCACATGGACTAAACCTTGGGTAACCATTATTCTTATTGAACAAGTTGCCTTTGAAACCTTTAGTACTATTCTGCTACATATTAAGAAGAATTAATTAATAATGGTGAAGGGTTACATTTACCTCCATATAGTAGAGTGAGTATCCACATATTGTGTCTCTGCAATAATAATAATAATGACAGTAATAACAGCAACAATAATAAAGCTTCCATGAAGAAGAGAAAGGAAACTGGTGCTGAGTTAAGAACTGCCTTTGTCTCTTAGAAAACGGTCTGATAAAGCCCTGAGAAAACATAACTTCTGTTGACTTGTTGAGAAATGAATAGTACATGCCTTGGGTTGTATGTGCCACAAATCATTTGAAGCATTTTATTGCGACATACAGGCATGCAGTGTTGTTAGACAGAACTACAGGTGTTTGATGGTTTAATTCTGCAAGTTGAATTATTATAGGTGTTGTTCCCTAATGGAGATTCGGCAACAATGCTAGCTGCTTGTCTTACAGTGAACTCAGCAATATGTTTGTGAAGAGATGTAGGATACAACACATGATTTCCCAGTCTAGATTTTGTACCAGTATCATGGTTGTGGCAGGAGAGAGCAGCTGTGCTGATAGAAATTTAGCCTTCACCTCTTAAATACGTTTGATTCATTTGTGCAAATGTGTATGGCTCCATACAACGGTGTCCTAGGTATGTCTTAAAGTGTACTTTTTACCGTGATGCAAAGTGTCAGAGTTAGGCACCCTCCTCCAAGTTTGTTCACAGCACTGGCATTTGTAATGCCAAAAGAGGATTTCTCTGTATAAGAAAAAGCTATAGAAAGAAGGACCATAATGTTGTTCCTAAAGGTTGCAGACTGCCTTGCTGAGGAGATAAATTTGCCTTTGGATATGACTTTAAAATATATGCATGTGTTGTGGTGCACATGCCTGTGTTCACAATAAAGCCTGTGGTTTTAAAAAACAGCCTTGCCTTTTTTCACATGTGTATAGTTTTGTAGGATGGGGGTAACTTTAGTCTTTGCATGTTTCTTTACTCTATTACTTGGGCAAAATATTTTCTTGTTTGTAAGTTCTCTGCCAAACAGAAAAAAATCTTTTCCACTTCAAACTTGCTCTCTCTATGTACATGTATGCTTTTCTGTTAGGCAGTTGCTTTTAACAGTAGACTCTATCAGTAATAATTCGTGCAGTTGTGTATTTCATCTTTAAATAAGTCTGTGCCTCTGTTTCTCTTTCATAAATCCCCATCGCTAGTTCCCACCACAGCCGCCAGCACTCCTGATGCTGTTGACAAGTACTTGGAGACCCCTGGTGATGAGAACGAACATTCCCATTTCCAGAAAGCCAAAGAGAGGCTTGAAGCTAAGCACCGTGAGAGGATGTCCCAGGTAAGCTGCCCTTACAAAGTGATAAATTGGATTGGTGCTTGATACTTTCTCTCCAGCCAGAATCAAAGGGATTCTTCAGCTTACTTATTTTCACAACAGTTTTTTCCTCCTCAGCAACAATTGCTCTGTTCACAGATACTACTAAAGAGTGATTTAGTGCTATAGGAAGAATTTATGTGTAAGATTTGGGGTTGCTTACTTCTTTGTTAAACGTTGCAAGGAAGAGTTAAGAAACTTTTGTCATTTTGCATGATCTAAGAAGCACTGTCACTTCCTTGAACCCGGGATTGAAATCTGTGGCCTTACTGGTGTTTTTTTATGTTTATCTTCAGCTCTCGTTTGCCTTATTAAACAGAGGCTATGGTGAGAGATCTTTAGTTCAGAATTGAAGTCCTATTAGGGTTGCTGTAAGTCAGTTCTGACTTGACATCACAGAACTGTCAATACACCATGGCGAACACCAGGCCACCTCTCAAAAGGATGGGCCCTTGGGCTCTTCCCTGTTGGATGTGCTGGGTTGGCTATATGAAATTAGGTATTCAATTCTTAACCTTGGAATATTTGGTATACTGTGTGCCATTTTCATAATTTATGTTATCCTGAGGATGAAGACTTTGGGCTATTTAAAAGCAATTTTTGAAGGTGTCTTGGGGTATTTGTACACGACCCCTAAACTCCGCCGCAAATGGCTCCCAGCTTCGGAGCTTAAAATTGTTTCCCCACCAGCTCGGGAGTTTACAGATAATTAAGTGCGACCACGCCCACCTAAGCATGTCCCAGCGCACTTTTCAGGTACCTGCTCTCCGGAGGTGAAAATTCCTGATGCGGATATAACGTAGTGACTGCCAGGCTCTCCTTGCTTCTGTTTGTTCTTTTTTTGCCCCCCGCCCCTTTAAGAGAGCTGAATGCAGTGCCAGGACGGCAGAACGGAGGTGAGCGGCATTATTTTCTTCCTTTTTTTCTAACTCCCCTCACGCAGCCAGCAGCCAGGAGCGCGGAGGGGGTGGGAATGCAGGAACAGCGACAAACCCCTAAGATCTCTTGTCCGAATTTAAGTGGCCAGCGGATCTTTGGGGTCGTGTGAAAAGGCTCTTGGATTTGATATATGGGCAGTTGCCCTGTCAACTTTCATAACACTGACATAATTTTATTTGTGTTGTTTCTGTGGCTGGTCCCATTTGATGGAACTGGCTCCCCAGCGATATTAGGACCGTGGAGCCCCTCTCAGCCTTTAGGAAGTGATTAAAAACTTGGCTCTTCCAGCTTGCTTTTGGCAACTAATGGTGGTTTATCCTATTCTCTTTTCCCTCTTTTTTGCCACCATTGTATATCCCATTTTTATTGATTTTAATGTTTTGATCGATTGGGTTTGTTTTACAATTGTTTGATTAGCTGAATTATATGGATTTTCTTGTTGTGAACGGCCCAGAGTTTCTTCAGAGAGTTGGACGGTATATAAATAAATAAATAAATAAATAAATAAATAAATAAATAAATAAATAAATAATGATTTGTAAGCATTTCTCTGTTGGGTTGTATATAGAAACAATACTGTAAGAATTGCCACAGTGTTGACATTTTCTATATTGCTTTCTCCTTACAAAGGAATTATCTGTAGTACTATCTGAATAGTACTACAACTCATTTATCTGTACAGGATAAAATCCCTGACTGTGAAGTATAAATGGGATTAAAATTTGTGTCAATAAAGGATGAAACATTTTGTTACCCCCACCCCTATCCCACCCCACCCCACCCTTTTGCAGTGCTCTCCAATTCAGGAGGGAAATCCTGCACAGTTCCTGTTATGTGTCCTGAATTCTGAGGAGAGCTTGACTTTGAAATGCCTAGCTTCTAAAAATCTTAGCATAAAAATTGTAATTTTGCCAGCATGAAAAAATGAAGTCTTTGATGTTCCATAAATCTGTATGGCTATGATAGCTTTGTATTCTAATGGAAGGGGGAAAGCTTTATAAGTATGTATGGGACAACGTTGTGGTCCTCATTCACTTCTTTGAAGACTGCACATCTTTCAGTTGTGTCTTGTTCCTTTCTTTCTTGGTGGCTCATTTTTACTCTGTCGATGCTCCTTTTTAAGTCGTCATAATTTTTCTGAGACTGTGACTTTGCAGACTGAGACATAAGGGAGGTTTCCTTGGGGCACTGCTGGGTATGGATGGTATTTGACAAAGGAGATGGTGAGGTTTTGTTGTGTACATCCTCCCACCCCATTCCCAACCATTTAATATAAGTAGGCCATTCAGATTTTACTTGGGACAAAAAACGCATGCTTCTAAACTTGGGCAGTACCTTGTTTGTTTGTTCAGGATCAGCAAGCTGTGTATTATCCCTATACCAAAACTTAACGTTTGGCTTTCTCATCTATCACCATCTGAGATAATCATTTTTGCAGCCTCAGCCTAAAAGGTTTAGGGAGATGATAGAAGTCTGAGGAAGTTAGTTCAAAGAGAATACAGCCATATCATCTTGGCAGTGAGTTTCTGTTGCGAGCTTTTAGCCAGGTACCTATGATTTTAAATTTGCATGTTGCCCAGAAAGACAAACAAGTTGGAAGATGGTACTCAAAATGTGAGAACTATGGTAAAACTGTTAGAAGGGTAACATAGTAGATTTTGATAGAGAGTATGCTAATTAAATTTGCAGATGATAACAAATTGGGAGAGGTTGCTATTTCCCTAGAGGAGATAGGATGAACATCCAAAATGACCTTGACAGATTAGAGTTTTGGGCCAAAGCTAATGGAATGGATTTCAACAGAGGGAAATGTAGGGTGCTACATCTACGTAAAAAGAATGAATTGCACAGATATAGGATGGGAGATACCTGGCTGGAAAATAGTACCTGTGAAAGGGATCTGGGAGTCTTGGTGGATCAGAAATTGAATATGAGTCAGCAGTGTGATGCTGCGGCTAGGAAAGCCAATGCGATTCTTGATTGCATCAACAGAAGCATAGTGTCTAGATCAAGGGAAGTGATAGTACCACTCTATTCTGCTCTGGTCAGACCCCACCTGGAGTACTGTGTCCAGTTCTGTGCGCCACAATTTAACAAGGATGTTGACAACCTCGAGTGGGTGCAGAGGAGGGCCAGGATGGTTGAAGGTCCAGAAGAAATGTCATATGAGGAACGGCTTAGGGAGCTGGGAAGGTTTAGCCTTTCAAAAAGAAGGCTGAGGGGGAATATGATAGCTATGTTTAAATATCTGAGAGGATGTCATATTTAAGAGGGAACAGGTTTGTTTTCCATTGCTTCAGAGACTAGGACTCGGGGAAATGGTTTCAAACTACAGGAAAAGAGATTCCATTTGAACATTAGGAAGAACTTCATGACAGTTAGAGCTGTTCGGCAGTGGAATATGCTGCCACGGAGGGTGGTGGAGTCTCCTTCTTTGGAGGTTTTTAAGCAGAGGCTGGATGGCCATCTGTCAGAAATACTGTGATGGGGGTTCCTGCCTGGCAGGGGGTTGGACTGGATGGCCCTTGAGGTCTCTTCCAACTCTATGATTCTATGATTCTATGATTGATGAATGATAGGACCTGTGGACCTCCAGATAGATGTTAGTCTGTTCTTATTCTCATACTCATTTACTGTTTGGTTATGTACAGCACCACCTGCAGATTGATTTAAATAGTTAAAAAAAAAAAAAACCTCCAATTTTTAAAATGTAAATTATGATTTAAATCAATTAGATTTAAAAAAATAAATTTGCCCTGCCAGAGAAAGATAGTTTATTAAGTCCTGAATATAAGAACCAACCAAACAAAGATGCTAGAGATGATCTTCTGCTTTGTGGGTAAACTGGATGAAGACATGCAGCTTTTCAATGTTTTTGTCTACAATAGAGATGGGCCATAAGAGACACTGATATACTTTATGTCAGAATCTCCAGCTACCCCCCTAGGTGATTTTCAGTTGATGAGCTATGATTACTGATTCCTGCGTGTCTGGTAGTAGGAACCATAGGCCTAAATTGTGTAGCTTGGAAGAGAGGAGATGTTGAAATTTGGAAGCAGTAGATTTCTATCTGAAAGGACTTCTGATCCTTGTTCTAGTATTCATTGCACATTTCTGAGCTTAGCACATCCCATGTGTTCAAAGACACCTTGTTCCTTAATTCTTAGCATATTTTACATCAAGTGCACATATCACTTCCCAGTTCCTGCCCTATGAGGGGCAAACCTGATCTTTTAGGAAGGTTGGTCAAAATTTGGACGGTAGCAGGGAAGTAAATATATTTCAGCTCCTCCCTAATCTGTGGCTCTAGATGTTTTGTAGTAGAACTTTGAACAGTATGGCCCATGATCAAGAAGGATGTGAGCAGTGATCTAAACCAAATGGAGGGTGATGAATTGAAGAAAGTTTTTAACTTACTGAGGTGACCAGCTGTGGAAGATACATCCTTGATATATCTTCCACAGACATATCCTTGATTGTCAGTTATGGACTGACATCAGAAAAAGTTACCCAGATCCCTTGCTGAAGAAAAGGAAGTTCCAGGATGTAAAAGACAAACTGGACTTTCTGCTTCAAGGGACAAAACAATATATGATCCAGAACGTCACCCTGTTCACAATAAAGGAAACTAGATGTAGGGAGAATTTAAAGATTCTGGTTTAAAACCAGGACTGAGCACAAACAGTTTAACAGCATTAACATATTCTGATAAATTCACAAATTTAAGTGTTCTGTTTATATACTTGTTTCTAGCACTCTCTGGGCAGTTTACAGTTTAATTATGAAGGCTACACATTCTACCACCACCCCAGCAAGCTGAGTACTTATTTTACCGACATCAGAAGGATAGAAGGCTGAATCAACCATCAGCTGGCTTCCTGGGATTGAACCCCAGGTCGTGAGCACAGTACAGTGCAGTACAGGCATTTAACCATTGTGTCATGAGTATCTAAAGTACTGACTTAAAGGTATCTAGCATGTATATATATTTATTATGCCCCTCGCCCTAATTGTAGCAGTTTTAACTGTTATTTTACATCAAACAGAATGACTGTAACTGTTTTATCTTGCTATAGTCTTTGATTACTGCATTAACTATATATTACAACTCATTGGTATCTTTAAGGCAGATTCAGTTTCAACTACTTAACTGTAGAACTTCCCAAATAACATCTGACTTATTTTCATATATATACCATATAGGAACATTTCCCAGTGTTTTGTAGTAGGCATAACCGTAAGTTAGATATTGGTTTTTCAAAATGTTAGCATAGATGTATAGCTCACTTCTTTTCTTTTGGTTAATCTCTTCACCTCAGCCAACTCTGAGGAAGGGTGAGAAGCTAAATGATGTAGGAGTTATAACTTTGTATCTCTTTTTCGTAAGAGCCAAACATCTGATAAAAAATTAATGATGTGCAAAAGATCTGCCTGTACAGTGCTCAGTAGAAAAAGTTAAGATGTATAGTATCGGAATGGAGTTGTTTTAGACTGTGGTTAACAGTTATTTGAATACTTCTTGATCCTTTAAAATTATCTTCTTCCTGGCTTTATTGTGCCACTTATTTTTATTTCAAAAGCTGACTGTTTGGTGGCTCAGAAAAATTATATTATGTATATCACATATTTGTTCTGTGATCCTACAGTAGGAATGTAATTTGATCTCATGCAGCCTCTAAAGTTGATGTTTTGACCTTGTGGAAGAGAATCGAAGATATCAGTATGTTGTCTGTGTTTTCCCAAAACCAGAAAAGAGAGTCTTAATCTGCAGTTAAATATACAATTATTCTCAGCCGTGTATACTGAACTTAGTGAAACCGACTTTTGGAGTGCCCTTGAAACATGAATCAAACAGGTCACGTGACTGATAGTTACTGAAGCTAAAATCTGAATAACTGTTATGCCAAGTTTATCTTAATTTTATCAACTACATAATTTTTTTACACCAGGCAGACACTATGAGCAACCTTGCAAAGTATATAAACATAATAAAACTTGTTCTTTTTTGTTTCCATCTGGGTAGGTCATGAGGGAATGGGAAGAAGCAGAACACCAAGCGAAGAATTTGCCGAAAGCTGATAAAAAAGCTGTCATCCAGGTAAAAAAAAGTTCTTTACTTTTAGGTTAGCAAATGTGTGGTGGTTTTTTGTTTTCTGTGAGCTGAGGAACACTGCATGAACAAAACATCAGCTCAGCCCCATACGTGTAACGTGGACTTAAATTTGCTCATCTGTTCCTAGAACTAGTCCTTATGAGTTGGAGAGGGCTCAGGGCCCTCCTTGTCTTTGTAATTCAAATAACATGTAAACCAGAGCTTTCAGATGGCTCGTCTTTCTTCTGTTTGAGACAGAGGAATAACATGAGTGGATTCTCTGTGCTGGAGGACCCACTCAAGTTATTCCGTTTCCACAAACAGAAGAAAGCCTTATTAGCTGCCTTGGTTCATGTGGTTTTTCTTCATTTGATTTTGTTTTTGTGTTTTCCTTCGTGAAGGAGGTAGACCTCTTCCTGAAATGACCATGTGTTGTCTACTAGGTAACATATAAAATATATTTTGAGAAGAAGTATTAGTTCATCAGTGGGCATACAGTGCTACCCAAATCCAGTTGTTAGCACAAAATAAAGTGGATCTAAGTGCTGAATAGTGAGTCAGTGCCAGGGTAAATTCCTTTGATTTCATTGAGTTTAATTGGAACTAACAACTGAATTCAGGCCTTGATCGGGTCTGGAGGTCTCTGCAGCAGCTGCTCTGGAAGCTCCCAGTGAGGTTGTATTCGCTCTATAAGACATTTATCCTTACTTACTGTTGAGGGGGTAAGTGCATCTTATAAAGCGGAAAATACGGTGATCCTGTTGCTTGATGGACAGGCCATTCTCAGGAGGCAATAGGAAGATTACTTTCTGCATTGATTTTGTAAAAGGTCTGTAGGAAGAATTGACTGTGAATGGTAAAAATACAGAAAATGCTAAAGATATAGGAAAATGTCAAAAGATTCAATATAAGTCAGTGCACTGTTTATCTCAATGAACTCTGCTATATAATTCCCTGTTGACTATTTATGGCATTTGTGTCTCCTTTACAACAGCATTTCCAAGAGAAGGTGGAATCGTTAGAACAAGAAGCTGCAAATGAGAGACAACAGCTCGTGGAAACTCATATGGCAAGAGTGGAAGCCATGCTCAATGACCGGCGCCGTATTGCACTGGAAAATTATATCACAGCTCTACAGGCTAAACCACCCAAGGTAAGCACACAAAAATGATATTGTTTTGACAGTGCTTTTCAATTGGGCCTCCAGGAACATCTCCAGATGAGTACTTCTGGATTTTAGTTGTCACTGGAAATGTTATCAATTACTGTACATGTATAGAAGAATCAATCCAGAAGAATCTAAATGGGAAAGTGTGTGTGTGTGTGTGTGTGTGTGTGTGTGTGTGTGTGTGTGTGTGTGTGTGTGTGTGTGTGTGTGTGTGTGTGTGTGTGTGTGTGTGTAAAGGAATAAATAAAAGAAGACAGTAAGGGAGTTGTAAAATCTGAAAAAGTAAAAATTACATGTGAAAGAAAAAGTAAACTGAAATGCATTTGCATGTGAGTGTGAGAACTGAATTACTGTGATACTTTTTCCCTTTGCCCTTTGTTTTCCTATATTCTGGTTGGCTTACTTACTTTTACTCCTAAAATTCAGTTATGTGTTGCGAGATGGCAAGTTGGGAGAAAAAGTGCAGTGCACTACTTTTTTTTTTCTTCCCAGAAATTATGCGTGAGGAGACTGTAGCATCTTAATAGTGTACAATCTCAGCCTGGAGCCATTGAAAGTATCTAATCTTGTAGCCAGTTCACATGGTTCCATTGTCTTCCAATGCGTATTGGAGGGGAAAACTGCCTACTTTGTAGGAAAGTTAAGCAAACACTGCTTCATTTTCTTCCTGCAAGGTAGTGGTCCTTCTTCATTATTCAAATGGGTTAAGAAATTACTTGATTATCATGATGGCATTGAGAGGATTAAATTTAGGCAATGTCAGTGTCTAAACAGGCTGTCAGAGTTGGTTGCATAGATTACAGTTTGTCTTGAAATATAAGGCAGTTTTGATCCCATATGGTTCAATTATGATATCATTCTGCCAGCTTAGTCACAAATAGGAGGTGGAAGTGAGCCATGATTAGAATCTCTAACTTTTAGTTATCTTACTCAAAGAGTAAATCTAATGTCTTGCCTTTTAACTAATAAATTAAATAGTTGGATTCAGGTCATAGTCTGCCACCTTTTAAAAAGCTTTAGTAATTGTTCTCCAGCTTTAGTAATAGTGAGCCTAGAAGGCTTTCACACTCAGTTATCCTCTTCTCTACCTCCACGTGTTTAATTTAGGTTTGACATAACAATGTGTTTCTTTCATCTTCTCATTCATTTAGGACAAATGCTGTCTTATCTTAGAACTCTTTCATTGGTTTCTTTCCTATCCTACAATGCTTGTTTTAGAACTTCTCTTATTTGAAAAAGTATATTGAGGATACTGCTCTCAGTACAACATTTCAAAATCATGCTCTTGTCTATAAAATTATTCTCAACATCCGTATAGTAGTGACCCCCCATCCCACCTGCTGGATCAGTGCCCATGGTTTCACTTAATTGCAACCAGTCAGCTCGCACTATACTATAAATCCATTCCATGTGTCCAGGCCTGGTTTTCAGAATGCCTGGATCAAGTGGGAAGAACTCCCGCTAAGCCCAACAAGGGAATGGGCTCCTCCTTGTTCTTTCCCTCTTGCTCAAGCTCTCCCTAATGCAGGCTGAGTGGGGCCCTTGGCCAAGATGAAGCAGAGCAAGGCATGAGTACACCAATTCTGGCTTCTGCCAACAAGCCGGAACAGTCTAAATCTTACTGTGAACCAGAAAGATCAGGTTGAAAGGGATATTGGTGATTCCCTGGTGGAGTCTGCACTCTCTGAGCATAGACATGGAGATCCAGTGTGAATGGGGGAGGAAGAGAAGGGCCCCAGTGGCTCCTACCCTTCCACTGCTTCCATTGCCTGCTGCCCATCCCTCCTCCACCTCCCCCAGCTGATCTAGCCTGGCTTCCCCATCCCTGCATATTTTTGGACAGGAGTACACATGTGTGTAAAAAAAAAAAAGAGAGAGTGTGTCTTCTTCCTTCTTTGGGCTTGTGGGAGGGGAGAAGAAGGGTGGAAGGGTCTCTCTGCATAGCTAAGCCACCACTGACAGGGCTTGCTGGGTCAGCTGAACTCAAGTGGGGGATGGGTTGTTTTGTTTTTAAAATCTTTACTATTTCTAGGCAAGAACAGGGGGGGGGGTCATCCTGGATTTGTCTGTGTTTGTCCTGTGTCCACTACTATCCACGGTTATCAGTATCTACGGGGGGGGGGTACCAATCCTCTATGGAGAGGGGGATTTTACAGGACAGTATTTTTATTACTGCAACATATGCTGTATTCCAATGTCTGTTCTTAATGTAAGGGACACATTAAGGGTCGATGGGGGTGGAATGATTTTCTGTCTCTGAAATGCCGATACTGTATAAATGAATGCAACTGTTTCTGTAATTTATTTTTTTAGGATTAGTTATGTTCATTATAATATGTATCAGCTTTTGATACCTTTTTAAAAAAAAATCCAGGTAACATGCAAACCAAATCATTAATTGGGAAATTGTACTGAAGCATGAGCACTGTTTTGTTCTTGGGTTTTTTTTTTTGTAACAGACACTTTTTATTGTATTGTTGCAACCTGAACTCTTTTCATTTATGTCAATTTATTCCAACAAATGTGGAATAGTTGAACAGTTTGCTTATATCTGCAGTTCAGAGGGCCATACATTCCTCCTAGCAGAAATGCTAGCTGCCTTTTTTTCTTCCAGTATGTATGATACATGTGGGTGTATTTGCCTTCACAGCCTCGACAGGTTTTTAATATGCTGAAGAAGTATGTGCGTGCTGAGCAGAAAGACAGGCAACATACACTGAAGCACTTTGAACATGTCCGTATGGTGGATCCCAAGAAAGCTGCTCAAATCAGATCTCAGGTAAGTTGTCCATCAAATAAATGGGCTCGGCGACTCTCCTGCAGGGGTGGCAGTGGCTGCGAAGAGGAGAAAGAAAAAAACCCTGGTGCTATGCCAGCCAGCCATCCTCCAGAGGGGTGGGGTGGGGACTTTAAGGACCCGCCTGGCCAACTAGCATTTGAACTTTCCACTCAGGTCTCAGGTGGAGAACCGGAAGTTTAAGCTCGAGCAGGAAGTTCAAAACCTTTGGTCCTCCATTCGGGACCCGAGCAGGAAGTTCAAAGGCCGGTGGACCAGGTGGGTCCTCTTAAGTCCCCACCCCTCCAGAGGGCAGCTGGCATGCGGCGGCAGTGGCAAGGAGGGAAAAGGAGGAGGGAGAAAACTTTCCACACCAGCCGCTCTCCGGAGGGGCGGGGCGGGGACTTTTAAGGACCTGCCTGGCCAACCGGCCTTTGAACTTACTGCCCGGGTCCCGGGCAGTAGATCAGAAGTTTGAGTGAGAAGTTCAAAATTTCTGATCATCGCCCGGCACCTGAGTGGGAAGTTCAAAGGCCGGTTGATCAGGCGGATCCTTCAAGTCCCCACCTCACCCCTCTGGAGGACGCCTGGCCAACAGTGGTGGTGGCAGTGGCGACAAGGGTGGTTGGCTGCTGCAGCCCTGGTAAGTTTTCTTTTTTTACCCCTCCTTTCCACTGGCCTCGGGCCTCCCTTGCTCCCACTGATCACCAACTGTGGGTAACTGAATCTGCGGTGGTTGAATCAGCGGATGTGGGGGTCTTGCCTAAAACTGATATTTCCACCTTAGCCTGTGTTCCTTGATTCATTTTAATCTTGGTGCACTGTTTAAAATGTTCGTAATTTAAAATCCTCTCACTGCTTATAGCCCTCTCCCCACCACCACCACCACCACCAGTCTCCGGGGCAGTCGCAAGCAATCCATAGAGAACAACAGCTTTTCCTGCTGAGCATGGCCTAGCCATTTCTACACGTTTCTGACGAACCGTGTGCCACCAACCTGATAATAGTCTTCATGAGCAGCTTTAATGTGAGTTAATCCTCCCTGATAACAGTATCAGCAGCTACTAAGCTTACTGTGGAGGACATCTGCCAGAAAGCATTACCCCTTCATGACGTAGATGACAGTAGTGAATTACCTGCTGACATCTTAATGGATTCTTAGCCATAAAATCAATAAGGTGGTCGCGGCTGCTGTGACTTGTCTTTTTCTGCAAAAATATATTGAAAGCTGCAGTCGAGAGACCTGTGTAACTTTCATGTTTCCTTGACATGCTGAAGATTAGACTGCAAACCAGCTTGTCATTACTGTTGTTGTTTTAATATCTTTAGGTGATGACACACCTACGTGTGACATATGAACGCATGAACCAGTCTCTTTCCCTCCTTTACAATGTGCCAGCAGTTGCTGAGGAGATTCAGGATGAAGTTGGTAAGTTACTGGAGGATTTTGCATTATATTCAAATGCAAATGAACAGGGAGGGATAAACTGAAAGCCTGCTGGGTTTCTGCCTATTAGAGAAGTTGGTGGCAAATGAGGCCAGAATGTAGGTTTCTTACTGAAAATGTTGGAAAACCATTTGAGAGGTGAGTGAATTGTGATGCAGCATGCTTGTTTAACAACACAGAAAGCATGGCCTAGACAATCCAGTGTGGAAAGATGGGTTACATTACCCTACACTATCTAAAATGATAGTGTATTGAATTTTGGAACAGCTTTGGTGTATTTTTACCCCAAAACATGTAAAAAAAATAAATGTGTAAGCATATATCCTGCTATGGTCAGAAGAGTAATGTCCAAGTGTCCAAGAATGGATTTACTTCTGAGTAGGCGTATAGAAAAAAAAACAGCTTCAGGTTTTCCTTTTGGAATGGAGAAAGTGAAGCTGCATTGTTGCCTGACATTCTAGGGGACTATTGAAATAGGTGGGAATTGCATTTTAAAGAATTCCCAGTGTGGTGCAGTGGATAGAATGACAGACTCGGACTATGGAGAACAGTGTCCAGATCTTGGCTCAGCTGTGCAAAGTCGCTGGAGGAGTGGAAGCAGTAAAAACACTCTTTAAATATCTCTTGAAAGTCCTGTTAGGGTCAGTTGGTTCTGACTCGAGGGCACAAAGCACACACAAAATGTTTACAAATTTATTTCAAAGCATGATAAGCATGTGCAAGAAATTAAGTTTGGTATAGTTCATTTCATTTACACTTAATACAGAGACCATCCTTCTCACCTTGATTAGAACAATTGCTTCTTTCAGAGCTTTTACCATGGAAAGTCTACTTTGACATCTCTCTTTCCTTTTACTGCTTAGGCTACCTACATAATGAAATACCCCCACCTCCCAGGAAGCTTTGGGTAGATAGACACAGACTGCAGCCTCAATCCCAATGTAGGAAAGTGTTGATGTTCACGCTCAATAAATACATGGCTGCTTTGCTGGCATGCTCTGAGGTTGTTGCATGGTGGTGAGAAAGTGAGCCCTTCCTTGCATTTCTTCCAGTAGGAAGAAATCATATAGAGTTGCCCAGCCAGAGAATATTTACCATTGTTGGCACAGGTGGTGAGAATCACAGACCTTGGGGGAGCTCTTGCAAGTCATTGTTGTGGATGACAAACTACCGTAGCACACTAGAACTCATTCACTGACAGATGCTAGTCCTGCAGTCACACTGCCTGCCCTCAACAGGTAGTTGAGTATATAAAATGTAGAACAGGTTTGCTGTTTATGCAATCTTGATCTATGATTTCAGTGTGAGATACATCTAAAGTAAAGCGGATGGAACAGTAATGAATTTGGACACTCTTGGAAGTGTCCCTTCCCATCAAATGTGAATTGTGTCAGGGTCGTGTTTGTTTTTAATTATTATAATTGTTCTAAGTTTTCATATATGTATATTTTCATAATAGCTACCATATAACCTGAAATAAGCTTCTACACAAATGTTGGGCCCTCTCTCTTGCAGTAATTTCCCAACGTAGCTTGCATGGCCAAGCAATTGTTGTAGTAACTCCGAATGTATCCTTAGCTGACCTTCCTTTTCATTAGATGAACTGCTGCAGAAAGAGCAAAACTACTCTGATGATGTCTTGGCAAATATGATTAGCGAGCCGAGGATCAGCTACGGAAACGATGCCCTCATGCCTTCATTGACAGAGACTAAAACAACCGTTGAACTCCTTCCTGTTGACGGGGAATTCAGCCTGGATAACCTTCAGCCTTGGCATCCCTTTGCAGTTGATTCGGTTCCAGCAAATACTGAAAATGAAGGTAATGTAAAATGACCAAAGAGTTTCTGGGATGGAAATGATGCCTGAACATAGCTGAATACGTTGTGAGAAAGGGTTGACCTCCGTGACACCAAGGAAGAAATTGTTCTTTCTGAGTGGTAAAAGGGCTGCTGGAATCGCTCAGTCTGCAGACATTGAGATGCATACCAAGTCTCAGAGTTGAACTGTGTGTACTGCCTTGATCAGAGAAGCAGACAAAATGTAAGAGAGATGTCTGACCTAACTGAAAAATTAATATAGTGAACTTGTCAGAATTGGGCACAACTTGAAATAATAAACACTCAATTAAAAGTAGGGTTCTTTTTGTTCTCTACAGAAGCACTCTATTGCTTCTGCAGAGAATCTATGGAAGCTAAATTAAGTGGAATATGATACATCCAACCCAACTAGACATTAGTTAGATGTATTGCCAGTTGGGTCATTTCAGAATTGCAGTAGTTAAATCTTTGTTGATAATGAAGATTCCTTGTCTCTTAGAATAAATACTTAAGAAGAACATTGTGCTGTTCCTTTCCTCCATTTAGTGAAAAACTTAATAAACTACTGTAGATTAGTCATTCTATTCTAAAGTGTTCAGTTCTAGATATATTTATTGGACTCTGAAAAAGTTTAAAGATTAAGCTTGTTGTAGTAGTCATGTCAAAAGGAGTTCTCTAGAGCCAAATACTGAGGTGATTGGGGAGGTAACTTAGATTAATGTCATCATCACTATTATTATTAACCACACAGCTAACTATGCTGGATTTTGTAATACAATCACTAGTCGAACACTTCCCAAGTGTTTAGGACTATGTGATGTATTGGCGAATTATGTGAGCAGATCCCCGTAAGGCGGCTTTCTGCAGCTGACTGATGATGACTTTGTCAACTCCAATTTCTTCTAAATACTTGCTTAGCTCTATAGGCACCACACCCAGTGTGCTGATTACCACTGGGACCACTTGTACCGGTTTATGCCAGAGTCTCTGAAGTTCAATTTTCAGATCCTGATAGTGGGTCATTTTTTTCAAGTTGTTTCTCGGTGACTCTACTATCACCTGGTACAGCAACATCAATGATCCACACTTTTTTCTTCTCCACAATCACAATATCCGGGGTATTATGCTCCAAAACCCTGTCTGTATTCGGAAGTCCCAAAGTAATTTTGCATGCTCATTTTCAGTCACTTATTATTATTATTATTATTATTATTATTATTATTATTATTATTATTATTATTATTATTATTATTATTATTATTATTATTCCCAAAGACATATCTCATGTTTTGTTCAGGTTGTTGGTAATAAGAAGTATAAACTGTTTTGCATCAGTGATGACATAAAAGATTCACTGCCATATTGCTCTGGTGCTTTAAAAGCTTATATATGCAGTATATCAAACATTAAAAGCCACTTTATGTTTTATAAAGTGTACCCATCAATTATATAGTAAAAGTTGGGCACTTCTTGGAAATTATATGATGTTATGATGTAAGATGATGAATTGCAATATAAATGCACAAGCAATTATAACACTGTGTATAAATAATGATATATGTTTGCAATTAACAAATTCACGTTGCTGTATCCAGCTGTGTCCATAATCAGAAGGCTTTTTGAATCAGAAGAATCTTCTTTGAGCAGGAAAGGAAATATGCTTACATGTTTTCCCTTTCTTCTAGAACTTCCCTTGCTATCAAATGCCCCCTTCCATAGGATTTTCCAGTCTTCTGGGGGTAGAAAAGACACAGGAAATTTCTGAGAAAATAAGATCAATGATGTTTCCCATTAGCAGAAGGATATAATTGAAAACCACATAGTGGGTGAAGGGAGCTTCTTGACGAAAAGAAACAGTACAACGGTTCACCTGTGTAATGCCCAATTCCATTCATTTTAATGTGGCTTGTACTGATGTTAGGAATGATAAAAATGTTTGGTCTGACAGATCATACAGCCAGAACTGCATGTGATATTGCAGACTTGAGACTTCACGTAGTTTTTGTCTGCTTCTCATCAAGCAGGAACATACAGTGGTACCTTGTATAAAGGAATTAATTCATTCCAAATGAAATTATGTTAAGCAAATTTTCCCTTATACAAATTCCCATAGGAATGCATTGAAAATGGAGTGATCCCATTTTTATGTTGTACAAAATTTATGTTATACAAACTGTTTGTTATACAAGGGTCCACTGTACTATTTTTTTAAGTATCTTGACAGTACTTTAATGCTAAATGAATCAGTAGGTTTTGTGACTCGTCTTTTCTTCCTCCAGTGCTGTGACAGATGATCCTGATCTATCTTTAGACATTGTTGAAGTAGAGACTGACCAGTGTCAACTTTTGGCATAATAACCAGAAATCTATTGGTGAATTGCACATCCATAGGTCAAATTTAGTGCATAGTAAGAGCAAAGTACTGCTAATTAACAAAGTGCTACTTGCATTCCATTTTTGTGATAATTCTATAACTAGGAATTAATTGCATCTTGCTAATTAGCATTAGGATCATTGCTACTTATGCTGTTTCACTTAACACACATATAAATCACCAGTAGGGTTCTGGTCATTATTGTTTCTTGTTTAAAAGAATATATATTTTTGCTTTGTTGATTTCAAATACATGTTTTTCTTTCTAAGTAAATAAGCATCATAAATTTGGACATTAGGTTATATTTGCATCTGTCAGATTTATGTGCAAGTCATAAGTGATACAGATAACAGTATGAATGACTACTAGCCATTATGGCTGTGAGTTATCATCAGAGGCATAATATTTCTCCATACCTATTTCCAGAGCTCAGGAGGCACAGTGTACCTAATGTACACATTAATCTAATAATAATAATAATGTACACATTAATAATAATGTTTGAATGTTTTGAAACATGTGCTTGCAGAACAAGAATATCATATATTATACCCATCATTTTAAAAAGAAAAAAGAAACAATAACCCTGACTGGCTACAGTTCTCTGGTTGTATGTTCTTGGAAAACTTAGCTTTAACTTAATGCAGAGAATAAAATGTCTCTCAATTCATTCTGCCAGTGAAAGCTTAACATTCCTTGTACGCTTCTGACACCTGGATTTGTTGATTTGTTCTCCCTGGATTCTGTGGTTTCTTGCACATGAGCCAGGAGATATGGTATATTTCAGTCTGAGCTGCTGCAGGTTGTTCAGTGTGGACTGAATGACTATTCAATAGGGTAGCCAAGAGAGACTTCCATACGCATGCCAGTCACTTCTGATTTTCTGTTGCCATTCTTTGGAATAGTTTTGGATAGTGCCTAATGTGCAAAAATTTGTGCTGCCAATGCCTTCGCTACTTGATACAGTACAGTCTTCCTCTAACTACATAGCATGTAATCCACTGATATACTACTGCAGCAATTTTAAAGGTCCCACGTTTCCAGAGCACCCTCTTGGCGGTGCATCCAGGTCAATAAATAATCAAAATTCCTTTTTAAGTATATACGGTTGTGGGAGAAAGATAGGAAGGCAGAATTTTTTATTTATGTTGAGCAGGACAGTCACCCTTCATCACCACTGCATTTTAAATGGACATCCTTTGCAGTTTTATGCTCCACTTTTGGGAACTTCTGAGCAATAACAAGAACAACTACAAAAGTGTCTTCTTATACAGTGCCGTTAGCTTCTTCTTCTCTGGCTGTTGTCCCAACTTTTCTCTTTCATTCTTAGTTACCACCCTAGGAAAGGGCCCTTTAGCATCTGACTTGAGGAAACCCAGACTTACTTTGGACGGTTAGTTGAGGAGAGTCAAAGGAAGCTTATCTGCAAGTTTGGTGTCTCTAGGTACCTGAAGAGACCTTTCCTGGGATGCCCTCTTTGGGAGGCATAACATGGAAATCAGAAATCGAGTCTTCCCCAAACTTGATTCGTGTCAGGGAAATCTTCCCTGAAAATTTGGTGTCTCTGGGTGCCTTGGGAGCCATTTTATAGCCCATCAAATTGATGAATCAAAACTTGCTAAAATTTGTCAATTCATATTTGTTGGGGGTATTGACTCATACAAATACAAATCAACAAAGTAGTGATTTTTGAACCGATTTTGCAATTCATGTTTTAATTTGTGCACCATCTTCATGAAAGGACCATTGCATTGACATTGATCATGTGATGTGAATTTACTAATGATAATACAGTAGTGTCCCCAGGATCTGCTCCCAAGCATGGATCACATTAAAGGAGATATTTACAGCAGATTTCTTCAATGTGATATGCCTTGGACTAAAATTCACAACAGTGTTAAACAATGTAGGATAAGGGTGATGCTGTTGTAGTTCCAAACACATAGAGGGGGCCAGGTTGGGTAAAACTGAAACAAGGGCATGCTCATGGGACATGGGGTAGGTGCAGTTGCAACAGCTGCCTAGGAAGTAATGTTCTCCTTACTGTCTCATAGCACATGATTTGAAAGCCCCACTGAAGACATGCTCCAAGAAATAGTAACTAATAAAGATAGCCCAGAACTTCATGTAATTTAAGTAGATGAATCCAGCAACAAATTATGACCAGGCTTAACACATCTAAATGTAGTTTGGCATAGAGGAACCAAGCATTTGTGCAACTTAGAAGGCATCCTGGAAGATATTTGTCCCTTTCCTTTTACAGAGAGAAAATGCTGTTACTCAAAGATAATATCCCCCCAGCCTTCCCTCACTTGCTGCCTAATTGCCACGAGAAGGCTATCTGATGGTGTTTGAAATGTTGCTCATAGCTGAAGGCCAAGAGAAATGGGGGCAAATGACATTACTCCAGGGAGAAGCAACATTTACGTATCATATTTATGCAGTCATATTTCAGCAAAGGCAAGGTTCCCCCATTCTACCACCCGCTTTTTCTTTTTAGTATTGAAAGCAGGCCTTGTTCCCCATTAAGCTGGGGAACTTTTTGCACTTGGTTTATGATAGCCAACACGTAAAGTAACCAGAAATGGGTTGACATCTCCGTTCCATATGTACAGTTGGTTTGGAATTGTCCCTTTTCCGTTCCTTTTGTTTCCAGGATTAACTTAAGCAAGTCTTTTTTCAAGCTGTTGCTTTGGTAACTTTGTTTATGGCATTTGTCTTTCCTGCTCCGTTCCAAGCAAAATCATAGGCCACTTATTTTTTGAAGCTTCTGTTTATTTCTTTCATTTGCTCTTTTTTTCTTTCCTTTTATTTTGTTTCTTTGGCTGCACGTGCCCAGTTGAGCCAGTTGATGCCCGGCCAGCTGCCGACAGAGGACTCACCACCCGACCAGGTATATAATGTGCATGGCCTTTACCTAACTTGTGCTTGCTGTGCATGAACATGTTTGGCTTGCGCTGAATGAATCACCTTTCCTTTATAATATTCCTCTGCTGAGCCTATGTGTCTTCTTGGAGTGATGACTTTAATTAATAGTAACTATCCCCAGTACTGGAACAGTCCTTAAACACTTTAACCTGACACAGAAGCTAGTGATGTCTACCATGACTTCGTAAACATTAAAGGTGGAAATCATTGTGGATGGAGTGTTGGAGTAGGACTCGGGAGACCTGGGCTGAAATCACCAGTCAGCAATGGAAAATCGCTGTGAAACCCCTCTTTAAATATCTCACGTACTTTGAAAACCCTGTTAGGATTCTCATTATGTCAGACATAACTTGATGAAACATTACACACATACATACACGTAGGGTGGTTGGATGATTTGTGCATTTTCTCATTTGGCGTACTTCTTTCTCATAACTTTAGCATTAGGCAGGAGCTGTGGGCATTCAAAGTATGTGTGTGATGCATTTTTGTGGATGAACCATACATACTTTGGTTTGGAAACTAAAAATGCTAAATTCAGCAGCTGCGTGAGCTTTAGAAAGGAATTCAAATATTCAATTTATAGGGTTTCCAAAGTATTTTTCCTAGGAATGTCTTTTTTGCTGTATGTCCTGTGTGTTCAGCCTGAAGTATAGAGGTAGTTACCTGTCAAAAGATCTCTGAGAAACATAACTGATGTTTTAAGTGCTTTAATTAAATCTACACAGATCTGTGGATAGAAACAGCACACAACCTGATAGAATAGCCAGAATCTGTTGTCCTACCATCCAATGTAGGCTACCAAGGAGTTATTTTGGGAGGGAATAGAAATTAGAACAGATCATCAACTCATATTAAATAGCAAGTCCAACAGGTTGCTTATTGTTAATGACCACGAGCAATGGAAATGTCACCTCTTTTTTACTGGACTTCCAAAGCAACAGTGAATTAATGTACTGCACTGGGCTCAAAATAGGGCCTCTCCTAAGATTAGCCTTCCTCTATTTCCTTACATGAGTTATCCAGTGACACATCATACCTCTGATTTGCAGATCACCATGAACTAAGACAGCAGTGCTTCATTAAATAGCACCACTTTTAATAGCATCATTAGAAGGCAAGTAATTTTGGTCTTCATAGGTCAACAACTGACTTCACGTATTGCATGCTACATGGCATACCAATTTACTTTTTTTCTTTTTCATATAGCCCCAAGTCCTGCTTAGCTCTAAAGGCATAATTGTCAACATTTCTTAGCCTTTTTCTAATCAAGACCCATAAATCAAGGAACGTTCCAGATGTTTGTTAACTGATTAAACTATGTATATGTAGTGGTAGGAAAGCCACTGAATGATTATTTCTCATTTAAATGTAGCCAATAGATAGCATAGGTGTTGAGATGGCATCTGCTGCCTTTTCATTGGCCTTCGACCATATAAATATGACTGTAAAAATATTGCTTCCCTTTCTCACAAAAAACAAGGAAAGGGAGACACTTCAATACATTGTGATCTGTACATTGAAAACTCGTACCAAATCTTGTAGAATAAAATGCTTTGTATTTAAGATGCTGCTTTGGTATTGAATTTATCTTCTATTTTTGTGCTCTGAGACCATAGTACCCAATGGACAAGAATTTGGCAAGTCTGTAGTAATTATCCAGAAAGCCACCACAAATTTATAAAATTGGCATAAGGATGTTGTACATTCAGTTACCTTTCCAAAGCTAATTGTTAAACTCATTTCTCTAATGACCTAATATTGCCTTCAAAATAAAGCTGCAAGTCAAGTCTGCAAGCTATAGGCATTCTCATTCCTTCAGGCCTTTTCACTCAACAAGCAATATTCAAATAAATGTTCTTAAGTTTCTTTCTGGTTTCTTCTTTCAGTGACAGTGATAACAGTCTGCCCTGTTTACCATACATATTATATTCTAAACATCAAAACAAAAAATAATGACTTATCTGTCAGTACAAGCAAATTGAAGGAGTTTCCATTAGGGTCAGTGGAAGCTTACTTTGAACTATAAATACTTTGTGCGCAGAACAGTGGCAGGATGAAAATATGCCGATGCGCAACAATCCAGATGTTGCTCAGGCTTCCCCATGGCTGCCCTTTACAAAACCTTCTTCCCCAGAGAGGGGGGGAGGGAGGGAGAGAGAGAGAGAGAGAGATTTGCAACGGCCTTCACACAATTAACGCCCTTTAGTTTGTTCTTGTGGTTACACTGGAACTTGTCATGTAGAAGTGTGATGCTCCCTAGTAGTGTTCTAGATCACTCAGATTTGGTGTCTCATCCATTTGCTCGAATCTTCATATTCTACACTTGAGCTCAGTGATGCTAAACATGGTAAAAAGAAAAATAAATTAACGTATAAATCCTTCTAGTTAAGCAGTGTTGCTGACATTGGAATAAAGCAGAAAAGTGGGATCTTTTGCAAAGATCTTCTTGTCTTATTTCCAAGGATTGAAGAAAATTATGAAGGAGAAAGCTGGCACCCATGAAGTATTTGTATGATGTATGTTTAGCAGTTTGTAACAAAAGCATACCAAAAAGAACGCTTGGCTGTTTTTGTTTTTCTTCTTGGGCTTCTGTCCAAATGTTTTTTTTTCTTTTAGAGATTGGTGAGAGCCCATATGTCGTGTCAGTAGCAACATGTTTTGCAGCCACCTCTGCAGTATTTTGTGCAAAACAGCATAAAACAGTAGTATCAGATCAAAGAAATGGATTTTCATGAGATGTGTTCATAGCATCTTTGTTGCCAATGGAACCAGTGCTTTTATGAAAAGGGACTGCATTTGAGTAAGATCCCAATTCATTTATTATTTATTCATTATTTCAATGTAATATACCACTCCCGTTAGCGCAGTGAAGTAAGGTCTAGAATTATAAGCTTCAAATCTGTGTGGCCCTTTCGACAGCAAGATGTACAAATCTGCAGAAATGATAAATCATTATAAGCTTTTTTATAAATTGTAACTTCCATTGCTAGATGTTCATGCACATAGCAGGAACTAGGAAAGTGTAGCCTTAAAGATATCACTGGACTAGTTCATTACTGGCTGTGCTGAGGAAGGTTGATCTGAGCTCCAGTCTAACAATGCCGAGAGGTACATATACTTCCTATGGCTGTTACATAGACGAACTCTTGAGAAACATACATAAATAGGCCATGCCGTTTCCTATAATCCAGTATTCTTCAGTATATTTGGTCTAAATATAATATCAAATCATCTGTTTGCATTTAAAGTTTTAAATGCTTTAGTCATTATTACATAATATTATTATAGCTTGTTTTCTAATATGTCATTTGTTGTGCTCTTAGTTTTATTTGTTCTGTGAGCTGTCTTGAGCCCTACCACCACCACCAAATTGGGAGAAAGGTGGCTTACAGATGAAACAAAATAAACCAATATGGGTACTTGGCCTGCTGTAATGGATAGAGGGATAGACTAGGACTCTGGAGATCAGAGGTTGAATCCCTGCTCAGCCATGGAAACTCAGTTGAGGCATGGAATTGGCAAAACGTCTCTTGAACTATTTCACTTACTTTGAGAGCCCTGTTAAGGTTGTTGTAACTCACTTCCAGCTTAGTGGCCCATGACTGACTACAAAATAAACACCCCTGATGCACAAATTTTATTTATTTTTCATTGAAACCCATTTGTATTATTAGCCACATAACTTGGGAAAGAACATCTGCAATAGCTTGGTAACATCTTGATGCAAATGCTTAATATTCGATCCATAGAAAGGGAATTCCCAGAGAAAGGGGCGCAAACTGCCCAGTAAGGGTGGGCTGTGGTCATGAAAGGGAGAGATCCCTAGCCCATCTCCAGACATAGGATCCCTATGCTCCCAGATATGCTATTTCTAAATTGGGCTGTTAAAAGATGAATTTTGGCAGTGCTTGAGATAGAAATACTAAGACAAATGTATTGCAAAACGTAGCCGCTTATGGTTGCTGTTTTGGTACATATTTAGAAAAGTGTGAGACATTAGGGCATTGGCTGTGAAAAGAAAAGTGGAACTCAATATGCTCTTGGCTATATTTTAAGCAAAGTTTGACTGACACGTGTCGGTAAAGCTGAGATTGCTTTTGTATATTTCTGTATGTGAGAACATTTGTCGATATCCTTTAAGTATAGACTGTATTGTGCTGTACTGGCACAGTCTCCTTCTTGAGTAAGTAATATGATGAAGCTGCACATTGGCAGAAAATTGGATGACTTCAAAGGAAAATGGTGTTTAGCAACACAACACAGGGGGTTGCCTGTAGCAGAGCCTCTCTGCTATGTTTTATTTAGCCTCGATTTCTCAGGCAGAATGATCCAGTGTTGGAAACAAAGATTTATTGTACCAGGAACAACGGTGATGCCCATCTCTTGCCTTTTGCTCTTGCATACAGGCCTCAGGGTTTGCATCATGGTTACTTTAAAGGAGAGTAAAGACATTTGCACTTCTGAAATGTGTTGCAAATTCTGAAATGGTTTCATGTCATGGTTTGACATCCAGAAATAAAGAAGGATTTCCATCTTGGATTTCAAAAGAAATTGTTTAAGGTACCTATGATGCAAACCCTGTGGTTGAGTTTCTGGGCATTCAGCCACAACACTTGTTCTTATCATAGAATCATTGTAGTGTTGGAAGGGACCTTGGAGGGCTTCTAGTCCACCACCACCACCACCACCCCGCCCAAGACAGGAGACCTCATACTATACTGGATCGATAGTTATCCAAACTTTTTTTTTAAATCCTCCAGTGATGCCTCCTCCCCCAAACATTGGGAGGCAAGCTGTTCCACTGTTTAATGGCTGTCACCATCAGGAAAAATTCTCCTGATTTCCAGGTTGACTCTCCCTCTGATGAGTTTCCACACACTAGTTCTTGTCATACCCTCAGGTACCACTGAGAATAAATCAATGTCCTCTTCCCTGTGGCAACTCTTCAGGGATTAAAAGACTGCTATCATGTCTCCCCTGAGTCTTCTCTTTGTCAGACTAAGCATGCCTAGTTCTTTTAGTTATTCTTCATCTTTATATATTGATTTTAATAGAGTCAGGATCACCATATCTAAGGTAGAGCATTAAGATCAAGCAATAGGCTTGATCCATACTCCAAGGCAACCCTATACACAAGCATACCCATAGTTAAAACACATTTGAGTTAAGTGGCGCTTACTCTCAGGTAAGTGAATCTAGAATTTCTGCCTTCTTGTGCTGTTTCAATTGATCTGCTGCCATTGCAAAAACTTCCCATTGTGCAAATTCCCTTGACAAGTTGAGGTAGCACTGCCCTTGAGAGCTGCATTGGTGTCCCTCATAATGTCATAATGGAAGAAACCAAGAACAGGAACCCTTGGTATCAATCACAGGGTTGAGGATGTTCTATGCTGTGTAACCTGGAAAACCATCAAATGGATTGCAAAAACACTGTGCTATAACGGTTCTATTTCCTTGCTCTTGGCAAGTATACACTGCTTCTCTTTTATTGTGAGCCACCTTTGGAAATAATGACAGTATTTTTCATTTTTTTTAATTTCTCTGTATCTCACCACATAAACCACTGCTAAGAATGGGCTGCATATCTCTCAGCAGCAGAACACATTGCCTGTCCCTCCCCCACTTGTTTTTGTTTCATTATATTTTTGACCAATTCTCTTTCATTATCTCACCATGCATTTTGTTTGTCCTTTAGAGGCTTTCTCATTTGTCACGCTTAATATCAGTTACTCTTAGCAGCTATAATAAAGGGTATTCCTACGAACTTTGAAATGTTTTCTCTTGTTGCTTGGTTTATTTTGGATAATTCAGGCTCAGGGTTAACCAATGTTAAGACAGAAGAGACTGCAGAACTAAAGATGGATGCAGAGTATAGACACGATTCTGGATATGAAGTACATCATCAGAAACTGGTGAGTATATAGCCTCCTTCCTTACACTTGATACTGCTGTATTCTTCTTAGTAATTATGCCCATAATTTTGTTCATGAAAATGCTTCATGGACTTTGGGGATTTTGCTTTTACCTACCTGACTATGAAAATCTTTATTCTTAGAATCCTGAGCATCCTCTATTTTTACCATTTAAACAAACTACTTGTACTTCTGATGTCCTTGACCTTTCTATGCTAAGAGGTTGCATGTTTCCTCTAAGAAAATAATAGCACGAGGTAGGGGAGAATAGCAGGGAGACACAGGAGAAATTAGTATTTAACGAAGAAGATTCAATGCACTTGGATCTACAGTAGTTTGGCCCCAAAAGGACATCTTGTTTGCCTTGAAGAGGGAACGGATAGCTTTGAAGGGGCAGTTAACCATTCAACCCTTATCCACATAGGAAAAAATAGGGAAAAATAGATGGTAGAATGAGCAGAATGCGTAGCAAAGGAGAATAAAGAGCCAAAGTGGTTTCTTAAATGTTTTGGTCTTTTGGAAAAAATAAATAGTGCTTCTTTACTTCCTTAAGTGGCAATTTGTTTGTGTGTGCTTTGTCAACCCTTTGGCACGTTTTCTTACTCTGCACTCCAATTTGTTTTAATCCTCAGAACCACATACTTTATCTTTATTTTTTCTGAGCTTTATCTTTTCTAAGATAATCTGTCATATCAAGTACCTTGATCTGGTTTGAAATGTTGTTTTATTTTTCTTCTGGGAAATATTTAAATTTTTATACTGACATGAACTGATAGCACAAGGTATATATGTCACATCGGTTGTGCAGACTCAAGCTCTTGTATGTCAGCACAAGAAACTCAGTTGGGCCAGACACTGTCCACCAATCTAACTTCCCTCGCATGATGTTTGTGAGGATAAAAAAGGCAAAGAATGCTACCGTTGCTGACTTATTCATGGAAGAAAAAGGCAGTAAAGAGTAGCAATTATAGAAAAGTAGCTTATACTAGTTTAAAAGAAAACTTAAAGCAATTTAAGAGCTTTCACTTTCATATTCCTTTGCCTAAACCTCAGGTATTATGCATTACCTTAAAGAAAAAAATCCAGTGTTTCTTTCATTGAATCTACCTGTATATTATATAAAAATAGAGTTACTATGGTCTAATCTGAAGTAGCTAGAAGATAAAGTAAGTCAGTTAGAAATAGCTTCATAAGCCATAGTTTTTCAGATTTCCAAGCTTTCTCCTTTTTTTGCATATTCCCAGTCATTAGCTGAGTCATGAGTTTCTGTCCATGAATGAAACCAAGTTCCCGGTATTGCAGGTCCTCCTTCTAGAGGACTAGGGGATTCTCAAGTACGGCCTGCCATGCGGGGTAGGAGATGAAGCAAGCATGGTGGGATTGGCAACAACAACAACATTATTCAAGGATGCTGTGAAAGTAGGTCATTAGGATAAAGTCCTAAAGAGAGGCAATCATAAGGAATTGTAAAAACAGAATGGGTTTTGTGTGAGCCTGATCACATGGTGGGAATCATTGGGTAGCTGAGTGAAATGAATATTATTAATTTGGAAGATTGCAAAATACATTAGATTTTTAAAGTGCCCTCTAATTTTGTGATTAATTTGGTTTTCTTTTTATATATATATAGGTATTTTTTGCTGAAGATGTAGGTTCAAACAAAGGTGCCATTATTGGATTAATGGTGGGAGGTGTTGTCATTGCAACAGTAATTGTCATTACTTTGGTGATGCTAAAGAAAAAACAGTATACATCTATCCATCATGGTGTAGTGGAGGTGAGTGAAAATTTCAGGAGTTTCATGAATTGAGATAGAAGCCAAATAAATCAATCATTCTTTGCCCTTAATTCATGAAGTTAAGTGTCATATCCAGTACTCAGACAAGATCTGGGTTTTCTGAAACAATTCTAAACTTTTGTGAGAGGAATTGGAGATTATACCTTTAGATTATAAAAATAAGTGGAAACTAGATTGTGCACAACCCATATTCTGTTCTAGATCCAATTGTTTAATCTGACTAACACAAAAAGAGGGAAAAGGCTTCCAGGTCTTCCATTGCTTCCCCTGGTACACTGTTTTTGGGCACAGGCCTCCAGGCAGTCTAAGTTGTAGGGAAAGACCTTGTCAAAGACATGGCAGCCAACGTATCTGTCTTGCAGCCAGTCTGTGCTACTGACTGAAAAGGAGGAGGTCGAAGAATCAACAGTGATAGCTAGAGTAGATTCATTGAATAACCTGCTGAATGGCAAAATCAATACACTGTAAATTCCATTCATTCAATGGGTCATCTTTATTTGGCATGAGGAATTAGTTTAAGGCTTTGTACTATAACTCGGGCAGTAGTGTTATATGTATCATATGGATTGTTCTTGTTCACTTCTCTCCATTGCCCCTGTGTCCAGCAGGTATTAGCCATCACTAGAATACTGGAAAACTGAAACAAACAGGATGTTAATGTTTTGTAGTAATTAAGGAATGTTTGACTGTTAGACAGCTCAGTGGTTTACGTCTCTGGCTGGACTCAGTGACCCATAGAGTCCCTTCCAACCCTGCGATTCTAAGATGATGATGATTGTAACTGGAGATTGTCAATAGAGATTTGTTGAAGGAGGAGATGAATGTATCTTTATATTAGCAAGCCCTGGTGGGTGACTTAGATTGTAGTTGAGAGATGTTCCCTGGACCTGTCCCAGGCTTAACAAAATGTGATTACTGTGGCAGCTAGGTAAAACATTTTCCTCCATTGTGAATCAGATTATATAAATGGAGTTATATACTATGCCACTCTTAAATTGGGAACACTATATCTTTAAAATTGTATACAGTAATTATGTGATTCTTCATGTGGAATTAGTTATAGGAAAATCATTTTGTCAATCCCCTTCCACATTCATCTCTATGGGTCGAGCTCTGTGTAATTATTTCCCAATGACTAAAATCCTGTTGCTTGCCGTAGTGAATCCCAACAGGTCTGTGGGGATTTGATAAGTCATTCTCTCTGCAAGTTCTGTGGAGTCAATGGGCCTACTTTAGTTGTGACTTACTACTCTGAGCCATAGGATTCTACTCACCAAATTCCATATTTGGAGCAGTCATGCTAATCCAGTGAGGTTCCCCCAGTTATGGTGGACTTCAAGACTACCTACTCCACTAGAAACTGTTGCAATTTAAAGATATATGTGTTACAGAAGAGGTGTTCAAAAGACCCTCCTTACCCTCCCCATAGACGACTCAAAGTGGTTCACAACAGCCAAAATTATAAAACAGTCAATAGTCAGCCAAGAAGGTAGGGCTAAACAGAGAGAACCAAAGAGGCTAATCTCCATATCTAATTTAGTAATAAAAAGGCAAAGGTGATGGTTCCCTCCACACATGCCTGCTAGTTGTGTCTGACTCTAGGGGCGGTACTCACCTCCGTTTCTAAGCCCAAGACCCAGTGTTGTGCAAACCCGTGGCCATGTGGCCAGCATGGTTGAATACATTTCTGTGCTTGGGCCACGTTCCCACTTTTTATGGCGGTACTATTTATTTATTTATTTATTTATTTATTTATACAATTTATATGCTGCCCACTATCCAAAGGTCTCTGGGTAGCTTACAATAGAAATGAACAATTAAAACAAAGCATTAAAATGTCAATTAAAACAATAATAACATTTAAATACAAAACACTAAAATTGCCATCAGGACCCACAATCTATATTATGTTAGTTAAAAATCTTCTGAAACAAAAAGGTTTTTACCTGGCGCCGAAACATTATCAGCGTTGGCGCCAGGTGGATCTCAGATGGGAGGGCGTTCCATAGCCTGGGGGCAGCTGCCGAAAAGGCCCTATTCCTACAAGCCATCCTTTTCACCTCCTTAAGGGATGGCTCTTTCAGGAGGGCCCCTGGCTAGATCTTAATTGCCGGGTAGGTTCATATGGAAGGAGCAGTTCCTTCAGGTATCTAGGTCCTAAGCTGTTTAGGGCTTTAAATGTCATCCAAGTAGGGGCGTAGCTGATATATTTTCCGCAGCTGTAGAAAGGCACCCCTGGCCACATGCTTTCAAACTGCTAGGTTGGTAGGAGCTGAGGTTAACAGCAGGAGCTCACTCCGCTGCATGGCACCCAGGATTCAAATGGCCAAGCTGCTGACTTTGCAGCTGACCATTTCAGTGCTCTGAGAGGGACTCAGCATGCTTGGGGAGCTCTAAAAATGGTCATGAAGTAACATGTGAACCCTACAGACTGCATGTGCACCAACCCTGTTTTAAATTCAATGTGTTTTTACCTGAAGGGTGGAGACAAGCACGTTGAGTGCACCAGCTTTGAGCTCTCCGTTGTAGAACTTGACTATTGTCTTGCTTCTACCTGCCTTAGGTGGATGCTGCAGTGACGCCTGAGGAACGCCACCTTTCAAAGATGCAACAAAATGGTTATGAAAATCCCACCTACAAGTTCTTTGAACAGATGCAGAACTAGAACACCACAGCAGCCTCATGAGTTGGACAGCAAAATGATTGCTTCACTGCCCATTGGTGTAAAGAGAATAATGTGGAAACAAGCAAGCAAACAAACACTTCGTTTTATTATTTACTCATTATCGCCTTTTGACAGCTGTGCTGTAACACAAGTAGATGCCTGAACTTGAATTATAAAATCAGTAATGTATTCTCTCTTCTCTCTCTCTCTCTCTCTCTCTCTCTCTCTCTCTCTCTCTCTCTCTCTCTCTCTCTCTCTCTCTCTCTCTCTCTCTCTCTCTTTACATTTCAGTCTTTAAACTACATTATCAATGAATGTTTTTTGTGTACTGTAAAGTTTAGCTGTACCTAACTAGTGCATGAATAGATTCTTTCCCAATTATTTATCATCTAGCTCCTTTAGGCAGTTGTATATTATTCTTGTGATTCGTGATGGAAAACAAAAACAGTCATAACTGAAATATGCTTTAAGAATTGATGGGGATGCTTTCTGTGTATGTGGGATTATGCTGCTTCTCTTTGCTGGGTTTTCTTCTTCTTCTGACCACTATGCATTTTAAAAGACAAATCTATAATTTTTCCCCTTCACCCCCTTTTTTTTTTGAAAGAGAGGTATTCCAGATGAGTTGAGATTATTTTCCTCTGCAGTTGCATTTTATTGCACAGATTGTTGCTTCTGCTGTACTAGTGAAGTAGAAATCATGGGGATACACATTTGTTTCTTTGTGCCTGTTTTATGTGCACACTTTAGGCATTAAGGGAGTAAACTTTTTTTTCCATGTATCGTTTCATCTTTAAATAAAAAAGAATCCCTGTTAATTGTGAGCACTTTTATAGGGGGCGGGGGTAGGGAAAGTGCCTGCTGGTTGGAAAAAAAATTGATGGGGATCTTTCAAACATTTCTGCAGGATGATTGTACAGAATCGTTGCTTATATGAATTGATAGCTTTCTACACTGTGTTACATAAATAAATTACAAATAAGACCATTGGACAAGAGTTTTATTTGGACGAATAAAAAAAGTTATTGGGAGGGGTTTTACAGTGACCATCATTTATTCATACTTGGGGTTGGGTAGATTCTCCCCCCGCCCTTTCAAGTAGAGATCTGGATCATAGAATTCCCATTTTGAATATAGTGGAACAAAATGGCTGTGGGTGAGAGGGGTGTTTGCTTGGGCATGCCTTCCCTCAAAAATGTCTCTTTTTTGAGTTTGTATAATAGTGTTTTAATGTAAATAAATACATTCCTGGAGGAGTTCCGTTGTAGTGGTGTGATTCTGTAACCGCTGTTCATGAGTTGTCTGCTTAACCAGTTGCACACATTGGGCCTTTTCACACGACCCCTAAACTCCGCGGCAAATGGCTCCCAGCTCCGGAGCTTAAAATTATTTCCCCACCAGCTCCGGAGTTTACAGATAATTAAGTGCGACCACGCCCACCTAAGCGCGTCCCAGCGCACTTTTCATGTACCTGCTCTCGGAGGGTGAAAATTCCTGATGCGGATATAACAGTAGTGACTGCCACGCTCTCCTTGCTTCTGTTTGTTCTTTTTTTTGCCCCCCGCCCCTTTAAGAGATCTGAATGCAGTGCCGGGAGCAAAGCGAGATGGCAGAACGGAGGTGAGCGGCATTCTTTTCTTCCTTTTTTTCTCCCTCCCCTCACGCAGCCAGCAGCCAGGAGTGCGGAGGGGGTGGGAACGTAGGAACGGTGACAAACCCCTAAGATCTCTGGTCCGAATTTAAGTGACCAGTGGATCTTAGGGGTCATGTGAAAAGGCCCATTGTTACAGAAGGGATTTTCAGGGCCTCCTTGGGAAGCATTAAAAATGTGGAGTTGATCACCTAAAAGGGCTCATAGCAGCACTGCTTTAACCCAGTTGCCTTATTGAAACTGGAAAAACAATTACCATATATACTCGAGTATAAGTCGACCCGAGTATAAGTTGAGGCCCCTAATTTAACCCCCAAAAACTGGGGGAACGTATTGATGCGAGTATAAGTCTAGGGTGGGAAATGCAGCAGGGCCTGGCAGCTCCTCCTTTGTGAGCTGGGGGAGTGGTGTGTGATGTTTAAAATGACTTTTAACCACTGACCCAATCACTTGCCAGGCCCTGCTGCATTTCCCACCCAAGACTCCCCTGTGATGCAGAGGGGGGGGGTCATGAAAAGCGGCACACAAAGTTTAAAATGACTTTTAGCCACCAACCCAAGCACAATTAGGGCTGAAAAACTAGGCTTATATTCGAGTATATACAGTATCTCTCCTGCCGCTCACGGTCACACCCTTGCCAAGACCCCTTTGGCAATTTGCTGGTGGCAGAAACATTTCAGGAATGAGGAGGGTTTTCCCTTCATCCGTAACTCAGGAGCCCCCTTTCTGCTAGGGATGTGGGGGAACAGAATCTACCAAAGTCTCACATCTTGGTGGAAATAAGCTGTCAGCACGGCCAAACATCTTGTTGAGGATTCCCAAGGCTCCAAGAAGGATTCTTGCAGAGGATTTTCAAAGTCTCCAGCACAACAGAGGTGTGAATTTATTTTGCTGAATTTATACAATGGATGTGTGATCAAGACAATGGAGACTCTCTTGCCATGAAAAAGGGAGGAGGTGTTCTTCATTAGGTTCTCTGCAAACCATGACTAATGGGTTCTTTCCCTGGAATCTTTCCAAGCTGAGCCCAAGTGTTTTGTCAGCCCAGCCCCACTATACAGAGCATGTCATGCCGCTTTCCTCCATTTTACTTCAGATCCTTTTCATTCATCTCTGAGGCAGCAGTGTTGAGGAATATGTGTCCTTATGTCACCAAATGTGTGTCCTTCCCTATCTGTCTGTCTACTTGTTCCTTGGCAGCTCAGGGGAGGGGACTCAAGGCAGTCTGTTCTCCAAGGGTCACCCTGTAAATATCACACCTGCCAATTCATTGCCAGCTCTCCAATAGCGAGAACATATAATTAATTTGTTTGCCCAGGAAAACACATCTTAATGGGGGGGGGGGCAATGAAAGTATCTGAAACAGATAGGATGCTGGAATCTACATAATCAATATTGGCATAACGAGGATTTTCTGCAAGGGATGTTCCTCCTGACCCACCAGACCATACAGGTGGAACTCAAAAAAATTAGAATATTGTGCAAATGTTCATTTAGTTCAGTAAGACAATTCAAAAGGTGAAACTGATATATGAAATAGACATTACATGCAAAGTGAGGTATAACAAGCCTTACTTTGGTATAATTGTGATGATTCTAGCATACAGTTTATGAAAATCCCAAATTCACAATCTCAGAAAATTAGAATAGTGTGAAAAGGTTCAATATTCAAGGCTCAAATTTTCTCACTTTAATCAGCTAATGAATCCATAACACCGGCAAAGGGTTCCTGAGTGTTTAAATGGTATCTCAGGCTGGTTCAGTAGGAATCACAATCATGGGAAAGACTACTGACTTGACAGTTGTGCAGAAAACCATCATTGACACCCTCCATAAGGAGGGAAGGCCCCAAAAGGTACAGATTGCAAAAGAAGTTGGATGTTCCCAAAATGCTGTATCAAAGCACATGAAGAAAGTTATGTGGAAGGGGAACGTATGGAAGAAAAAGGTGCATAAGCAGCAGGGATGACTGCAGTCTTTCAAAAGTGTTGGGGACTTTCACAAGTAATGGATGGAGACCAAACAAGGCAGCGGAGCTGAAGGCCGCTATTGAAGAATCCTGGTCTTCCATAACACCTCAGGCTGATAGCATCCATGCCACGCTGCATTGAGGCAGTAATTGATGCAAAAACAGCCCAAACCAAGTACTGAGCATATATGTATGCTTATACTTTTCAGAGGTCCAATATTGTTCTATTTCCAATCCTTGTGTTATTGATGTCGTGTAATATTCTAATGTTCTGAGATTGTGAACTTGGGGTTTTAATAAGGTGTACGCCATAATCATCACAATTATACCAAAGTAAGGCTTGACATTTCTCGCTTTGCATGTAATGAGTCTATCTCATATACAGCAGTGCTCCCCAACCTTTTTGTCCCCACGGACCGGTAAATGTTTGATGATTTTCCGTGGCCCGGGGCTGGGGGTGCGGAGGGGGAGATGGGGGTGGGGGGGTCGGGCGGGGGAAGGGGAGGGTGTGGGGGTGTGGGGGATGGGGGAGGGAGGAGGGGGTGTGGGGGCTTGAGCGTGTGCCTTGTGGGGGGCCACGGGAGCGGCGGCGGCGGCGCTCGCCGGCTGGGGGCATCGGGCGTGCCGCTCACCCCGCGTGCACGCGCGTGGGGTGGGGAGCCTGGGGCTCCTGGGCGGGCGGACCCCGCCTCCTCCTCCTGTCGGCGGCCGCGGCGGCCACGGCAGCCGCCCGGGTTCGGCTGCCGCCGCCGCCCACCTCCGGCTTCGGCCTTCGGGCGGGCGAGTGGGAGGGGGGAGGGGAGGGAGGCTGGTGGGGGGTGGCGTCCCCGCGCACCCCCTGGAGAGGCCAGTGTCCTTTCTTCAGCCCTCCCCCGACACACACACACACACACACACACACACACACACACACACAGACACAGACACAGACAGACACACACCTGGCCACCTCTCAGGGAGGCGGGCAAAGCTCATCCCACGCCGCGCGCGCCCTCCCCCGCCACCAAGACTTCCCCCCCCTCCCGCCGGGTCTCCGGGCCGAGAAGGGGGAGCCCGAGCGCCTCCCGCCGCCGCCGCCGCCTCTCTCACCTGCTGCTGGAACTTGTCTGCTCTCCCGGGGAGGCGGCGAGGCGGCCGCTGGGGACTGGCGGAACCCGCCCCGCCCCGAAGGGGCTCCAACGAGGGCGGTAGCGCCTCCTCCTCCTCCTCCTCCTCCTCCTCCTCCCGCCGCCGCCCGCCGCCGGAGGAGCAGCAGCAGCAGCTGGGGCGGTGCGGCGGGGGTCGCAGGGGGCACAATGGGGGGTCGCGGCGGTGGCGAAAACACCCAGGCCGGCCCATGACGCCCCCGCCCGCCCCCAACACAGGTGCGGTCCGCGGCGGCGGCGGCGCGCCGCCCTGGAGCGCGGCTGCAGGGAGGGGCCAAAGGGCGCGCGCCCGGGGGAGGAGGAGGAGGAGGAGGAGGAGGAGGAGGAGGAGGGGCACCCACCTCCTCTTCTGACCGAGGGGCCCCCACGCCGCGGCGGCGGTGCGTGCGCGTGGGGGGCTCGCCAGTGCCTCCACGCCCCCTCCTCCCCCCCGGCCCCGCGCGCCCGGCCCCCAGCTTCCTGCTGCTGCTGCTGGTGGAGGGTGAGGAGGAGGAGGGCAGAGGAGGAGGATGCGCCGCTGCCGCCGGCGGGCAGAGGAGGGAGGCAAAGGCGGCGGCGGCGGCTCCTCCTGCGCTCCTCCAGCCTTCCTCCTCCACCGGCGGCCCGCGGGAGAGAAGAGGAGGAGGAGGAGGGCGGCGGAGGAAAAGGGGAGGAGCCTCCCCGGCCTCCCCAGGCGGCCCGGTGCCGACCGGTCCACGGACCGGCACCGGTCCGCGGCCCGGGGGTTGGGGACCACTGATATACAGTATTAGTTTCACCTTTTGAGTTGACTTAATGAAATAAATGAAAATTTGCACAATATTGTAATTTTTCGAGTTTCACCTGTAGTTCCTTACTGTTTGTCTCCATTTGATATTTTAAATGTGGAGGTGTGTGACTGATCCAATTGGCATAAATAGTAGTGTGAAAGCAAATCTATGCAAATCTGTATGAATGTTATAATTTCTTCTTTATGGTCACTCACTTCTTTGCCCTTCTACAAAAGTAATTTTCTCTGAATCTGTTCAGACTTCCACAAGTTGTTTTTCCCTCTTTTTGTTTTCCTATAATTAGAAACATTTGTCTTATTCTTATCCCCACCCCACCCACTTTGTAGGAATTGGCCCTGTGGCAAAGGGCACCCTTCTAGAGACTGCTTGACAATAACTCTCCCAGCCAATGTTCATGTGCATCTTGATTAAACCCAGAAGCCTACTCCCCCCCCCCCAATGCTCCTGGAGTTGCCATCCAGGAGAAGTGGGAGGCTGGAAGCTGTACTTTGTCCCATCTGGTCTGTAGACTTCTAGAATAGAGAGGTCAGTTCTCAAGTGACTGGAGAAATTCTCCTGTTTGCCTTGGAAGCCATTTTCAAGCCCTCCAGTGAAAGAAGAGGCTTAATTCCAGCTTCAAGTCAAGATTCCAAAAGCACTGTATCTCCCACAATTTCCATCACTAAAATTATCTCTATGATGCATCCTGGGATAAAGCTGTGTTAATGTATCTTTCTGTTTATTGAAGGAGGGAATGAACCAGCTACTTACCTGTAAAGGTGGTTCTTCGAGTGGACCTTCGTGAAGCCACACAGCACCTGCCCGCCTCCCCTCATGCCATCATGCCTTGGCTGGTATTTACCTGTCAAGCCGGCGGTCCGAGGAAACTGAGGTGTTTGGGCGGGAGCCCGCTCGCACATGTGCAGTGTGAGACTAACGACCTTTCCTATTGCTAGGGAAGGCCGACCTGTGCGCAAGGGCGCTTGGGAAACCCATCTGTGTGGCTTCACGAAGGTCCACTCGAAGAACCACCTTTACAGGTAAGTAACTGGTTCTTCTCCATCGTGGCCTTCGTGAAGCCACACAGATGGGTGATTACAAGCATACTCACAGGATGGAGGGCGTCACGCCAGCACCACTGAAAGAACAGCTCTACCGAAGGAAGTAGTTGACCGCACTCGGGCATCCAACCGGTAGTGCTTCACGAAGGTGGATGGGGTAGACCACGTTGCTGAGTTACAGATGTCCTCCAAAGGGATGCCTTTCAGAGAAGCAGCAGACGAGGACATCACCCTGGTGGAATGGGCACGAATAGGCGCCGGCACAGGCAACGGCGAGCTGATAAGCCAACTCAATGGTAGAAGAAACCCAGTGAGAAGGTCGCTGGGGCGAAACTTGGGATCCTTTGGAACTAGGATCATAACAAATAAACGTGAAGTTTTCCTGAAAGAAGCTGTTCAAGAGACATAAAAAGCAAGAGCACGTCTCACATCCAGAGTATGCAAGTCTTTTTCCAAAGGAGTTGAAGGGTTAGGAAAAAAGGTTGGCAGTGAAAGCGGCTGAGAGAGGTGAAACGGAGTAACCACTTTAGGCAGGAAAGTAACATCAGGGTAAGCCAGGACACGGTCCTTATAGAACTGTAGGTAAGGTGAATAACACCTGAGGGCACAGAGTTCCCTAACTCGTCTGGCAGAGGTGTTAGCCAAGAGAAAAGCAGTTTTGAAGGAGAGAAGCTGAAGGTTACAGGTAGCCAAAGGCTCAAAGGGTGGATGCATCAGTTTTTGCAGGACCAAGGAAAGCGACCATTGAGGCAGAACGGGCTTTCTGTCTGGGTAGGTATTACGGAGACCCTTGAGGAAAGGTTTCAGATGAGGGTGACGGAAGAATGCAGCAGCAGGGGAGGATTCTGGATGGTGAGCAACAATAGCAGAGAGGTACACCCGCAGAGAAGAGAGAGTTAGACCGGATTTCTTCAGAGAGAGAAGGTACTGAAGAACATCTTGCAAGGGAGGGTCCAAAGACAAGAAATGGTGTTGATTGGCAAAGGAGACAAACCTCTTCCACTTGTAATGGTAAAGACGTAAAGTGGATGGCTTCCTAGCAGAGGTGAGGATGGAGTCTATGTCGTTGTGATCCTCCAAGCCGTCAGCTGGAGCTGATGAAGATCCGGGTGAAAGATCCTGCCGTGATCCCTGGACAGGAGGTTGGGCAGGAGAGGCAGGCGTCGGTAAGAGTTGGCCATCCAGAGAAGAGGCACGAACCATGGTTGGCGAGGCCACCAGGGAGCTATCAGGATGACATTCGCTCTCTCTTGCAAAATTTTGCCGATTACCTTGGTTAGAAGCGGAATAGGTGGGAATGCATAGAGGAACAGGGAAGACCACGGAAGTGAGAGAGCATCCCCCATGGATCCAGCGCCGATCCCCGCCCTCAAACAAAAACGGGAACATTTGGAGTTCTCCCAGGTGGTGAAGAGGTCCACTTGAGGAGAACCCCAACGGTGGCATAGCTGAAGAAATATGGAAAGGTGAAGCTCCCACTCGTGAGAACCGGATTGAAGCCTACTGAGAGAATCTGCTGTGACATTGTCCTCCCCAGGGAGATGCATGGCAATGGGCCAAATCTTGTGGTCGATGCACCATTCCCAAAAGTCTAGAGTCAACGGCAGAAGAGGTTGAGAGTGTGTTCCTCCCTGCTTGTTGATATAGTGCATTGCAGTGGAGTTGTCCATTACCAGAAGCACCACATTCCCGGAAAGATGAGGAAGGAAAGCATGGCAGGCCTTGAAAATGGCAAGGAGCTTTAGGACATTGATGTAAAGAAGTTTCTCTTGAGAAGACCAAAGGTCGTGAATGGTCATATCCAGGCAAACCGCACCCCATCCTAGGTTGCTGGCATCCGTGTTGACTTGGATGGTTGGGATGGCAGACCAGAATGGATGGCCCACGAGCAGATTGGTGGAAGAATTCCACCAGGCCAGTGAATAAGGCAGGAGGGAGGGAACACGGAGTGGCTTGTCCGGAGGGTCCTTCATGGGATTGAACTGAGACAGGAACCAAGCCTGAAGATGTCGAAGCTTGAGCCTCGCTAGCGGCAGGACAGAAGTCATCGACAACATGAAGCCTAGAAGCTGCTGCACCGTTAACGCTGAAACCAAGGCATCCGGTTGAAAGCGGGGGAGGAGGGAGCGAATGGCTGAGACACGGTCTTGAGGAGGGAATGCTTTGGCATGGATAGAATCCAAAATTGCACCTATGTAAGGAACGACTTGACAGGGAGTGAGGATGGACTTCTCCCTGTTGATTTGAAGTCCCAGACTGGACAACGTTTTGAGGACAAAACGAATGTCTCTGGTGGCTCGATGTTGAGAGTCCGCCACGACTAGCCAGTCGTCTAAATAAGGGAAAACCACCACTTCTCGAGTGCGAAGGTAGGCCACCACCGGCACCATGCACTTGGTGAAAATTCTCGGAGCGGTGGCCAAACCAAATGGGAGGGCGGTGTATTGGTAAACTAGATTGCCTATGGCGAACATGAGAAACCGGAGATGCTGAGGATGGATGGTGATGTGGAAGTAAGCATCTTTGAGGTCCACCATGCCAAACCAATCCCCTCTTTGAAGAAATGGGATCACCTTCTCGAGGGTAACCATACGGAATTTGGAAACGTGCAGATGTTGGTTGAGAGCACGTAAGTCCATGATGGGGCAGAGCCCTCCATCTTACTTGGGCACGCTGAAGTATCTCGAGAAGAACCCTGTGTGGAAAAGTTGTGGATGGATGGGTTTGATGGCACCTTTGTCGAGAAGGGAGGCAAGTTCTTGAAGAAGGCAGGGACTTAGAGCAGTTTGTAAAACACGTCCCAGTTGTGGCAGTTCTGTAAAGTCTAAGTGGTAGCCACTGGCAACGATGGAGAGCACCAGTTTGTCCGATGTTATGGACTGCCAGCGAGGTAAGAAAGGAGCCAGATGGATTGGAGTAGGATGGTCAGAATTCCTCTTTAAGCTTGCGGTCCTGTGACTTGGGGAACCAAGGAGAGGAAGACTTGGGCTTTTTACCTTTCCCGGGGGCGAAGGCAGAGAAGCTGGAGGTACGGGAAGAACGGTCTCTGGATTGGTGCCGACCAAAGGAGGACTGGGATCCGAAGTGGTAAGAGTAACATCTGGATTGAAAACGAAAAGGACGTTGAGAACGCTGAGGTACCACATTTAACTTTTTTGCAGTGTTTTGCTTTTTGTGGGGATCCTCCATAACTGTATCCGTCGAGGGGTGAAACATGCTGTCGCCCTCAAATGGCAACCTCTTGATATAGGCTTTGTGGTCCTCAGAGAGACCAGTAGAGCGAAGCCAAGAATGGCGACGGAGGGTAACAGCAGCACCCAATACTTTAGAAGTGCAATCAAAAGCATGGCGTGAGGAGCACATTTGTTGAGCTGCCAGTGCCATAGCCTCATCAAAAAGCACAGTAGCATCAGATCTCTTGTCCTCAGGAAGCAGTTCAAGAAGAGGCTGTAAATGAGCCAACAGCTCACGCTGATACACGCCCATGGCGCCTTGATAGTTGGCAATCTTTAGAAGAAGAGAAGCAAAACTGTAGATGTTTCTTCCCAAATTATCAAGCTTACACCCTTCTCTGGAGGGGGGGATGGGGAGTTGCTTAGAACAAGATTGTGTTTGAGAGGAAACAACAACCACAGAGTTAGCCACAGGATGTTTGGAAAGGTAAGGAACCTTTTCATCATGCACTTGATAAAGGTTTTCAATCTTCCTAGAAACAGACAAGGAGGTGATATTCTTGAAGGACTCTTCAATCATAGCCACGAAGGAAGGAAAAACGGCCAGATGGATAGGAGAAGCATCATCCGAAGAGATTTTACCAAAAATGTGGTTGGTGAACTGAGGCTTTGGATGGTGGGTGGGCAAATCGATGGATCTCGTCATGCGGAGAAGGAAGTCCGAGTAGTTTCTTATAGCCTCAGAAGAAGAAGGAGGCAACTTCTCCTCCACATCAGAGTCAGGGGAGGTGGCATAATTTAAAGAGTCAGCATCATTGTCGTCGTCGGAAAGCGAGGAGGTATGAGACTGAAGCAGGTGAAGTGGTGGTTTGGGGACACTGAGGGGGTGGAAGGGAGTCAGACTGAAGAAACCATCGAGAGCCATCAAATTTAAGTGAAAACTTAGGCAACGGAGGCAATGTCATCGAAACTGAACGAGGAGAGTTCGGTGGCTGAGTCGGTACCATGGTAAGGGCCTCCTGATCCGTCGAAGGAGCTGTGGCAAGCTTACGCTTTTTCTTTTTAGGCGGCAAAGGGTGCAGTAGAGGTGCCAAGACCATCATCGGAATGCCGGTGGAAGAAGCAGGCTGAGAAGTCAAAGCCGAGGGTGGTTCAAAAGTAGCAGAAGGCAGAGACGGAGTGGAGAGTGGTAACGCAGGCAGTTGCGAATGAGGAGGCTGAGAAAGTTGAGGCTGACTGGCCGCCATTACTTGTTGGAAGAGAGCATGAGACCACGTGGGAAAAACCGAAGCCAGAGACGGAAAAGATGTAGCAGGAAGCATAGCCGAGGCAGGTAAGGCGTCGAAGTGGAAGGAGACTTGAAGTTGAGAAGTCGGAATGGAAGGGCCAACCGGCGTAAGGTTTGGCATGGAAAGGCCAGGAGGCATCGAAGCCGACAAGGTAGGTGTGCAAATCGGAGTCAAGCGGCTCTCAGTAAGGAGAGTTGGAGCAGACGCTCGAAGGTCGGTCAAAGCCGAAACTGAAGTCAGCACAGGCTGTTCAGTAGCAACATCCCGTTTTCAATGGGAATGAAGCGTGAGCTCCTTCAAAGCCAATTTTTCCAGTATTGGCTGAAGGATGAATTCAGCCGAATCGGACTGAACAGAAGTCCCCTCCGACATCGGGAAAGACCCAACAGAAGGCATCTGAGGGTGTCCCGATTGGGTGTCAGGCAACGGAGCAGAAGCCGATAACGGCGTGGAAACAGAAAGGGCCTGGTGGAGCAGCTTGGGCAGCGAAGGAGCAGATTGAAATTGTGTGGACATGAGAGAAATGTCCGGAGGGTGCTCGGCCTCAGAGTCAGAAGAGGAGTCTGAGGGAAAGAGCGGTTCATACCCAGGCCTCAGCCAAGGAAAAATCGACGGGCGCTCCGACTCAACGAGGATGACCTCCGAAGAAGTTGAAGACTGAGGTGGCATTGGCTTCGAAGTCGAAGAAGAATCATGTTTCGAAACTGCCGTTTTCGATTCCAGCTTGGATTTTCGGTGACGCTCCAGCACAGGAAGGTCTTTTTTAGAGTCCTTCTTAGAGAGAGAAGGAAGTCTCGATTGCTTCTTCGAAGTCGAAGTTTTGGCGGGAGAAGCAGCGGACGACTCACGAGATTCCATTGAAGCAGGGCGAAGAGCCTTCTTGAGCAAATAAGCGTTTAGACGAAAATGACGGTTTTTGAGCGTTTGCGACCCAAAGTTTTTACAAATGAGACAGGACTCAGGCTGATGGGATTCGCCCAAACAATAGAGGCAGTTAAGATGACCGTCTGTGTGAGGAATCTTCGTGTTACATCCAACACAGTGCTTGAAGGGGGGCCGTTGTGCCATAAACAACAGTCTGTAAAGCCAAAGCCGAAGGGAGATCCAAAAGAGTAGTCGAAAGTCCAAAAACCGAGTCAGGAACCGTAAAGAAATTTCTAGAAAGGCGAATGAGGAGACTAATGAAAATGTGACCTCTTAGCACGGCGGTAAGAGGGAACTGCGGTGTTTGGGCGGGAGCCCGCTCGCACATGCGCAGTGCGAGTGGGAAGAGACTAACGACCTTTCCTATTGCTAGGGAAGGCCGACCTCCGCGCAAGAGCGCTTGGGAAACCCATCTGTGTGACTTCACGAAGGCCACGATGGAGAATCTGCTGATACTCTCCTGACATCTACAACAGGTTCACTCCCCCCCCGACTGTCAAGTCGCTTCTAACTTACGGCAAACTATGAAGGAGCAATTAGTTCTGTTGCAAGCTGCCCAGAGTGGCCAGATGGCCAGTTGGGTGGGGTATCATCATCAAATTATCTCACAACAGACAAGATAACTATGCTGGATTTTGTATTACAAATCACTAGTCGAACGCTTCCCAAGCATTTAGGACTACATGATGTATCAGTGAATTATGTGAGCAGCTCCCAGTAAGGTGGCCTTCTACAGCTGAATAATGGTGACTTTGTCAACTCCAATTTATTCTAAATACTTGCTTATTTGTACAACAAAATATTCCGGAGATAGGGGAAATTTGCTTAACAGAATCGCCTTTGGGGCAAATCCATACAACATAAAAATGGGATTACTCCATTTTCAATGCATTCCTATGGGAAATTTGTATAAAGGAAAATTTGCCTAACACAATTTCATTTGGAACAAATTAATTCCTTTATACAAGGTACCACTGTATTTTAACCAGTGGCTTCCAATCTGTCATATCTCTACTCATCAGCACCCTCTGGCGGACCCTCCGTACTATAAAAGGCTCAGCTGTGTAAAAAGCCAGACTTAGCACAATTTAGCAATAGCAACAAAAAGATTTTCCCTGCTGTGTTTCTATTTTTGTAACTTAGCTTTAAACAGGCATATTCAGTTTAGCAGAAACCAACACCACTTTCCCCCTTTTAAGTAGTTATTTTTAATGTTTAATTCATTTTTGCTGAGTATAACCAAATGGTAAAAGGCAATTGAAAAATTCTGATTGCAGTGTATAAAACAACAAAGCACAGCCCTATCCTTTCTACCATATGTCTACTTTGCTCCTAATGTGATAAAATGAACATGAACCATTACATTGAATTTCAAAGGCTTTCTCTTTTGTGGGAGTCAAATTACATACTACTTTTTTATACTAGTGTATTTGGCTTCTTTTCCATAACTGATTTTTCAGTCAAATGTAATGGAATGAGACGTGCTCTCAGCGGAATGAAGCCTGCCCTTATGGGCTGGATGTGGATGAGGGCTCATTATTCCAATTTGCCTCTTGCAAACCCCCTTCTTGTGTTCTCTAATAGGATTTAGCCCCTTTTACACATTTACCTAGCTGCATGTGAAGCTACAGTATGTGGTGTCAAGTTGCATCCAACTTATGACATTCCCAAAAGGGTTTTTAACCTATGTCAAGTATTGAAGGAGTGGCTTTAGTTTCCATGGCTAAGTAGGGATTTGAACCCAGGTCTCCAAGCCCTTAGTTGTTCACTCCATCCACCCAGGGGTCTGCAACCCGCGGCTCCGGAGCCGCATGCGGCTCTTTGGAACCTTTGCCGCGGCTCCGGGAGGTGACTGTGACAGGTTCGCCGCTCTGCTCCACACTGCCCGCCCAGTGACAGGCAATAGCGATGCGGCTCCCAGTTTTTTTTTCTGTCGGAAACGGGTCCAAGTGGCTCTTTATGTCTTAAAGGTTGCAGACCCCTGCACTACACCAACACAGTTTCCATTATGAGCTCCCCCAAATGTTGCCTGGCAGGGGTTCCTTAACAGATCCTTACAAATATGTCATGTTCCATTTAAGAAAGCCTTCTGCAGGTGTGCCATGATCACATTTACACCCAGAGTATGAAGATGGGCTTCTGGGTCTTTTTGTATTGCCCCTAAAGCACCAATTACATTGTGGACAGTTTTCTTCTGCCATCATCACTCTGTCTCAATAAGTCATGGTATTTGGCTGCCTTTTCAAAACCCTCCTCTTAGATGCTAGCATCCCCAGGTGCTGCCACATCTCTTATCCAGACCTGCTTATTTTTAACAATTCCCAAATCAAGATCATTCTGAGCCAGATCTTGATAATTCTGAATCCAAAAGTGCCTCATATTTTGCCTTCTCAGTTTTCAACTACTTTTTTCTTCAGAATCCCACAGCTATGAATAAGGTGATTATCTTTCTTTTACTTCTTCACACAACCAACGTACCTGTATACTGCTATCATGATTTCTCAATTTGGGATTTAATTGCATTTGTGTGGAGTACTTTGATACATGTTTCTTTGTTATTATAGTTATTCACTATTTCTTCACATGGCTAGTGGCATGGGGACAGACAAAAAGTCAAAGTCTAAACAGTACGCATCAAGTCCTTGGCAGGGCAAGACGACATGCTTGTAAAATCATTGGTTCTTGAATTTCAAATAAACAGTTATTGGTAGCTATTTTAAACTGATCACCAAAGATACTGGGGTGACTCCAGTTGCTGAAACAAATGTTGGGAGATGACGACCAGATTTTCCTTTCCATATTCTTTTGGTTCCTTCCCTTAATGTACGATTTCTGTACTTTGTAGTTTTGAAGTGTCATGTTGATGGAACTGCGACTTCTACAAGGTATGTTTTTGTTTACTGCTTACCCAGAAATACAGAAGCCAACTTGCTAAAATTAACTGTTTGATCTAATGAAATTCACTGGTCAGATCATCCTGATATTATGTACAGTATTATTGATTTCTATGTGCTTGCCCCAAGCATGACTGTGTCAGTTACATCCAACATGTACACAAATAGCAGCATCATAAAAAATAATAAATTATGCACACTGTCTTTCAAACTGTACAGGACTCCAAACTTCTTTCTGTGTAAAATTTTATTTCTGACTTTACTATATTGACAATTTTATGCACAAATATTTTAGAGTAAAAATAGAAAATAATTGTTTCATGTAACATTACCAAAAAATTCAACACAAAAAGAAATACATAATTATCAGAGTATGTGACCTTAAAGAGTAAAAATGTATGCAAAAAACCCTTCCATTTACAAAAATTTGGGAATAAACCATTTATATTTTTCTTCCAGCGGCCACAATGCCATTTAACATACAATAATCTATACCCTCTCACTGAAGACATCAAATTAGCCACAGATTGTCCCCCACAAAAATCTGATAAGTATTTAATCTAGACCAAGTGATGGTTAGAGCCACCCCATTGAAATCAATGGAACTTTAAATTAGTAAAAGGAACTTTGTTTCATTTCTTTCAGCGGGTTTAACTCTAAGCATGACAAAGTCTGGATCTAATCCAATGTTTAAAAAACACATTGCTTCTTTATAAATGGGTAAAATATTACAAGTGCAGCAAATTTACGAAGGAAATATAATGAAAGTTTAAAGTTCAGAAAACAAATCCCATGTATATAAAAGAATGGCCACATGCCATATTCCCTATTATGGCTTATTCTATTATGTGCATAGCTGAATATATCTAAGAAAGCATTAATGCATGTAACTTGTGATCACCCTAGGAAATATTAGATGTCTGGTATACCTCAAAATACATCTTGCAAACATATGCACTAGTAAGATGTGTTACGTTATGTTTTCTTTAGTGCTGACACCCTGAAGCATTTCTTTTCAGATACAATCAGATCCCTTTGCAGTTCAGCTGAATGGTTTCTACTATGAATATGCATAGAATTCACATTTTTAACATATAATTCAAATGGGAACTTCTGTTACCATAATATTTTTCAAACTTTGGAGAGAAAAATATTCCCATCCAGTTAGAAGAATGGAACAGTAGCACAAAACTGCAGTTCTTTGTTGAGTTGACAATTGGCTACTGGATTGTCACCCAAATGTTAATGCTTTCTTTGCCTAAAATACTATTTTACTGCCACAATATGTTCCTCTAATTTCTATGAATAGCCTGAAAAATAAATGTATAGCCAGACAAAATCAGTGGTTCTATTACTGCAAATACAGTTCTAGCTCCATGGGCTAAGCCACAAATTATGCTTACTCATTAGTATAAGCTTGATTCTCAACTATGAATGACTTGCTCATAAAGATGAATATGCTTTTTTTTTTAAAAAATGTGCAGTTTTACAGATTATTAAGTGAAACCACAACTTGTAATAGATTTGTTCTTTTAATTATAAAAAGCCTGTATTCAGAACATATCACACAAATGGTAGATGAAGAAGAGACAAATATATACCATGAATCTGCTTTCCCGGTTTTATAAAGTATCCAAAAGATTATTATGGAGAATATGCGGGGGATGGGGTGAGGCTAACAATGCACTACTACCAGTATCTCTGCATTTCATCTGGATAATACTTAAAAATATTAACTTGCTGAACTACATTTTGTTTAGTTTGAATAATACACACCTTTTAATTTCCAAAGCACCAAAAATAACACCTTGGAAACCAACCAACTTAAAATAAACCCTGCATTTTTATTTTAATATGGCAATCTATATAACATAAGGAAGTCAGATTTCATTTCTGATGAATATAGCTGCATTTTTATCTCGGTTCTGAATAGGAAGGGGCCTCTCTCTGTGATTAACATAAGTCTTCAGTTCAAAGTCGACTACAGTGCAAGTACAAGCAGAATCAACTGATATACTCTGCAGTGTAGAATAAAAGAAAGCAAACCCTATTCTTTGGATGAGAGACAGAATTTCAAGTGTTTAATCTCCTAAAGAGGAAGAATGTGGAAACTTTTGTGCCACACATTAAGCTCAGTAATGTCTCTCAAGATAATTAAGCATCTTCCCTCAAATATGCATATTATCTACATATTGTATCAAAATACTCATAATTGGGTTTTGACCTCAATGGCCTTAAACTTGGATCTCTTTCTTCATTAATTATCTTCAGTTCTGCCTATATTACACTTCTTTTACTAATAAACAGAGATATCATATTACAAGCATGGTACTTTTCAGTGTGTTTCTTACTTTACATGCTTACCTAATAATGAGCATGTTAATAGCTCCTCTGTTTCTGGCAATATATTACATCCCCTCTGGTAGCTTAACGACAGAAGTGCACAGAACTAAATTCAAAATATTAACATTTTATGTTCTGTCAATGCCTCGGTTTCTTATAATGGTGGTGGTGGGGGAATCATCAGTTGGTCTTCACAAAGAATATCAACAGATTTTGCATTTTCTTACCAATTCCAGACTGGTTACAATAGATGTGTTCATGTTGGAGAAGAATCTGTACAGTCCCTTCAACACTCTAAACAAGAAATATATATCTTTAAGTGAAAAAGATCCAAATTTATGGGAGTCTTAGTTCTCTGTAGAAAAACCATGCATATTGAACTGTCGAGGAATAGAAGTGCCCATGTTAAGACCAGAAACTGCTCAGTATACAATAAAGGCCTCATGCTTCCAAGCTCTTCGGTCCTGGTACTTAGTTATCTTTTTCTGTTTGTAGAGATGCTGTAGCCAATGCAACTGCTGTGACAGGTTGTGCAATGCCATGGAGTTGCATCTTTGCCAGTTTCTTTTGTTCACACTCTGTGACCAACCGGTTCAGCTCTGCAGCACTGTATCCAATGAGAGTCTTCAAGTCACAGACAAATTTGTAGACAAACCTCTTGCCTTGAACTTTGCAGATCATATCTCCATCATAGTAATACCTTCATTGAGAAAGAAAATGTTCTTGAAAAGTAACTGAACGTGACAAAAGCTGAGTGAAAAGAATGCGAAGTTATGGATACACTGAATGGTGGAGACAATTCATTGCATCTGAAACTTGAGCTTTATTCAAATCCCTGCTTCAGCAAACCAATGCCTCGCTACAGGGTGAATCAACATACACTGAAGTGCATAAGGAATACTAGAATTCCCCAGGGCCCCAGTCAATAACAATGGAAGACAATTGTTAAAGGTAAATAAAGTATCTCACAATACCAACAACCAGAAGTAATACTGTTTTAGGTCATTTTGTATGTCATTATTTGACAGATTTTCTCTGCAATTCATATTTTGACAGAATATTTGTCCAACGTGATTTCAAAATATATGCTTCTGTGTCTACCCCAACCCCCCTTTCCTAAAACACCTGTCTTTAATTTTAATCGCTTTGCCTCAACTAGGAATATGTCTGGTCATGAGGAAGGGGGGGGGGGAGTTAGCAGCACACTTAAGCCAAATTAAGCCTTATTTTTCATTCCTGTAGGAAAGTAGTATGTCCAGATTGAGCTCCATATACATCAAAGCTAGACTCGGTTTTGCTGCTGCATTCTAACACAGATACCCTGAACATTTCTTCGCTTTTGTGGAGGCTATGAGTTTTGATTGCAGGCATGTAAAAAAAAAGCATATGCTATCAAGGTAGATTTTTAAAACCATTTCCCTAAAAACCTGGGGTTAAATTTTGGAGTTAGTGATACAAATAGGCCATGCAGCATTCAGAAAACACTTGTCACAGAGAAAAGATTCCATGCTTGCAACAACACAGAATGGCTGCGGCTTTACTCCTGCTGCCAGATCTCACCTCAAGCAACAGGCTGCATGAGCCTCATGGTGCAGTGGTTAAAAGCCTGTCCTGCAGGCAAAATTGTGCTCACGACCTGGGGTTCAATCCCAGTAGCAGGCTCATAGTTGACTCAGCCATCCATCCTTCCGAGGTCGGTAAAATGAGTACCCAGCTTGCTGGGGGGGGGCAATGTGTAGCCTGCATACTGTAATTAAAACTGTAAAACCAACCAGAGACTACTTGAAGTGGTATGGGGCGGTATATAAGCAGACCACTTTGCTTTGTTTAAGAGATACAAAGGAATAAATAATGGTTTATGCAGAGCTTCATCAGTCAAAAACTTTTATATACTAGTCAGTTATTCAAGAATCGTCAAGTTACTTAAGAAATGTAGCAACCTTGAATGGAATACATTATGAGAAGAAACTACAGTGATGCGTTGAATTACAAAATTAATCCATTCCCATGGATTTTTCGTAATTCAAAATTTTCCTCGTTCAAAACACGGCTTCTCATAGGAATGCACTGAAAACAGATTACAATAGGCTTTCCTGTGGGAAGCCTGCCCCAACTCAGGAAGGCAGGCGGCTTTCCAGCTGCTGGATCTCGCTTCATGCAATGGGCTGCAGCGAGATCCGGCAGCTGGAGTAAAGCCTCTGCCCCCCCCCACATCCTGAGTTGTAAAAACCAGCTGGGTGTGTGTGGAGGTGATGGGGGAGTCTTCACTCCAGCCACCAGATCTCGCTTCAGGCAATGGGCTGCAGCGAGATCCGGAGACTGGAGTAAAGCCGCCCTTCCATCACAGCCCAAGCTGTCAAAACCAGGTGGGTGGTGGAGGCGAAGGGGGACGGCAGCTTTACACCTGCTGCCGGATCTCACTTCAAGCAACAGACTGCAGTGAGATCTGGTGGATGGAATAAAGCCGTCACCCCCTCACTTCCGCCCCCCAGCTGGTTTTGACAGCTCGGGCTCTGTGTGTGGGGGCAGCAGCAACTTTACTCTGGCCACCGGATCTTGCTGCAGCCCATTGTTCAGAGCCAGGTGACAGTCAGGTGCACAGTCACCTGACCCTTGCTGCTGTGGCACAAAATTGAAAAACCTACTCCGCTCTCCCATTCTTAGCCAGGCAAGTGTCGGGGAGGGGGGGGGGTGAACCTGCCTGACCCTTGCCTGGCTGAGAAAGAGTTGTCAAAATCATGTGTATGGCAGTGGGGAGGGGGGAAATACTATACTCCTGCCCTCTGGTCCGGGTTCAGCCAAATGGTTGCAGTGAGACGTAGCGGCAGGAGTAAAACGGCTGGCCGCCACTCACCACCACCACATAACTGATTTTGACAGCTTGTGGAGGGGGTTTCCTTGCAACTCAGCAAAGCAGGGGAAGCTCTTCCTCTGCTTTGCTGGGTCAGGACAGGCTTTCCCTATGAATGCCTTGAAAAACAATTGAATTTTTTTATTAAACAACAATCTGCCTTTTTTTTGTAATTTAAATTACCCTATAACATTGGATTTCCTTTTGTAATTCAAGTTTTTGTTGTTGTTCAAGGCATTCGTAATTAAAGGCATCACTTTATTTTGAGGTACATGCCTGGGGCAAGTAATGGAAGAGCCAACATTTAAATGTCATCATGAAGGTCTGTGGGTAAATGGTTACTGCCACAGAAGAATGTTGGCCTGGATGAGTTCTAATCTGAGTCAGTATAAGTAGTTCTCATACTATCACCTGACAGCAGCCATTTCAAATGCAGAGGGAGTTGGGAAGCAGGTCCTTTTCATCAATTTGACTGAAAGACCTGCTCCATCAGTTTTACCCACCATCTTCAGCTACTGAAGCAGATGACATGGCTTCTACCTTCAGCTAGGTGACAGCAATTCCATCAGGCTACAATGGGGGAGCTGGAAAGAAAGCTTCCATTGGCAGTTTTCATCCCAGAGGGCTATTATAAAAACAACTGGAATAATGGAAGCTAACTTTGCTACTTCCGTGTCTATTCCATCCCTTTCTTATTTTTATTGGTCATATATAAACTACTCAAGAAGCCTTCTCAACCCAACAAGAGGATACAAATGCTGTAAGAAGTGTTTTGTTTAGTTTTTCACTTACCGTAAAGCACGGCTGAGTTTCTCATAGTTCATAGTTGGCTTATTTTTACGCTGTCCCCATTTTTGTGCAACTAATTCTGGTTGATTTAGTTTGAACTCTCCTTCATCACCAACCCATGAAATGCAATCACGAGCATCTTTATCAGTAAGAAGCTCAAGCAAGAATTGCCATAATTGGATCTGACCATTATTTCCTATTGAGAAGTGATGAAAATACAAACATACATCAATATTTTTGATTTAATGACAATGCTATATTGTGTAAATCAACAAAATAAAAATGCTGCAAGGAAAAAAGTTATAAACAGTTGTATTAGACTATTACAATAAATAACTACAAATAAACATAGCTGCTTATTAAGACTAACTAAAATGTCAGAACAAGTGAGCAAGCTTACTTGTCAAATACGAAAAATGTTCAACATGAAGCTAAAATGGCCCAATTAATGTTTTTAGAATTAACCTGGAAGTTCAATTTGCTAAAATCGATAACACATATCTCTAATAAATATCACTTGTGCATGAAGATCTACACTGTACTCATTTTTAAGTTATCTTAAACAAATTGCTTGTGCTTGTTTATAAGCAAGTGGCCTGTTCAGACACATTAAAGATGGTGGGCTAAATTCAATTTTAATTCAAACTAGAATGAACTGATTGAAATGAATGAAATCTTTAAGTGAACACTTACAGAAGATTCACTGATCAATTCTATCTGGAATTAAAATCAGATTTAGCTCTTACCTTTTAGTGATACAAATGCATCAAGAATTTTTAAGTTGTACAGAATGAAGAAAATTTACTTAGAAACCTTACAGAACTGAATAAAATAAAGAATTATGACTGCAAAGACCAATTGGGCAGTTTCCAGTCTGCTGCCTGTCACAGGCCCATTACCTAGGCACATCCAAAAATGCAACTCACAGCTCTACAATTGCTGTTTACAATTGCAGTTTTAAAATAAATGAGAAACTTACTCTATAAGGTGTTTCTGAAAGAATTTAGCCAGTATCCTATTGTAGAGACACAGAAAGGAAGAGGCATCATGCAAGTGTTGCCTCATTATACCAGGCTTCCTAATATAGTCTGTTCTCTAACAAGTTGTAAGATTTGTCACATTTCTGGTCATGCATCAGAAATCTGGTGGCACTTGGTACTGCCATTCCATTCCAAATTTAGGCAGAAAGATTGTGGCCACTTTATCTCAACCTCGAGACTTTTTCAAGAACAGTCCCCAAGACAAATAATAATTATAATAATTTCACACAGCTGGACACATTACAAATTAAACACAACAGGAATACCAGTAATACTAAAACATTTATTTCAGTGTGAAGTTTCAAGGATCATAATCTGAAGAATAGATAAAATATGAATATTCGTCAAAACACTAACATACATTCTGACAGTAAACAAAAAACAAACAAACAAACTAGTAGGAAATAAATGGAAATGGAGGAAATAATGGTTGCATAAACCAGAGGAAGAAAAGCTAACAAAAGTCAAAGCATACCAGCTGTGTTTTCTGTACAAAATAATACTGTTACATCCAACTGCTTTTCTGAAGAGTCAGCAAGAAATATTCAAATATATAAACAATGTTCATTTGAAGTAAACTATAAATATGTGATGTAATAACTCATTTGCACTAAAGTAAAAATACAGTATTCCAAAACATTTGGTAACTTCTCCAGTACAATCCCCAAGTAATTGGAAATTCTACTTCCTCCACAGGCAATTTTATTAATGCTTTCTCTTTTCCCCAGCGAAGTCAAATATTAATTACATTAAATTTGCCTTTTGCTTCATCTTGTGAGACTCACAAATTTCACAACTAGACCTAAGGCTTGCAGTGTTCAGTGCAAACTATTTTTTAAATACCTGTTCTATTTCCGGGTGAACTTCTATCTTCTCCTGAAATCCTTGGTGCTCTCTGCACTTTTGCTGGTTTTGTGCTACTGTTTATTACTTTAATAGTAGTTGGAGTAGCAGGTTGTACAGAAGCTGGAATAATCTGCACAGCTACAGAAAATAAAACATTACATAATAAAATTGTAGAAGAAGCCCACACTTATACAACAAAACTGTAATATAAAAAACCCTCTTACCATTATGTCCCAAACATCTGATGTAGAATACAACACTATTCTGCTTGAAATCTGAAAAATGACTTAGACTGGTGGAGTGACACTATTTCTTAAGTCTTAGCAGGTCTAATCTATATTACACAGATGAACTTCCCCACAGTAAGGGTTTGGACATGTCGTAATATATCCATTATGACTGAACCAATATGCTGTATTACAAACATTTACTTCTGTGTATATCAAGTCTCTGCTGTTTAGATTTTAAAAGCAATATGACCACTCAGAACTCACATTTCCATTTCGAGGGTTAGAAGAGCTAGTAACCCATGAAGTTCTATATTATTTTTGCATTTTTTTTAGAACAAAAGCTTTGTAGTGTTGTGATAAACAGAAACTCTGTATTAAATATGAAATATTTCCCATTTTGTTCTAACTATGCTCAATCATGTACAAATATTTTCTTAGTTTCCATAGTTTATTCTCTTTCTCCTAGATACAAAATAGAACCCACGGGCAAAGAAGTTACAATACCTGATCACTGGAAATCCTGGACATTATCTTTCTCCTTGCCAGACTTAACTACACTATAGTTCAATCACTTTCAAATATCTCTTAGCAATTGTAAAATCACAACATCACTTTAATAAATGCAGAGTTTAGAGTTACATTCAGTACTAAATGGGAGAAAAATATTCCCATTCAAACACACTTCATTCTATCTCCAAGTCCATAAACTCTCTAATAGCATCTCTGTAGCAAATAATTTAAAATTATTTAACAATTCTGAACCTTAACACAAAACAATGAGTTGGATAGGTACAGCTTTTAAAAATATTAAATACATCTTTTTTTCAAAATTTGAAGATTTGAAAAACAAAATGAAATGTAGTGGTACCTTGTATAAAAGAATTAATTTGTTCCAAATGAGATTCTGTTAAGCAAATTTTCCTTTATACAAATTTCCCACAGGAATGCATTGAAAACAGAGTAATCCCTTATCACAACCATTTCATGTTGTACAGATTCACCCCATAGACAATTCTGTTAAGCAAATTTATTCTTTCTCCAGAATTTTTATGTTGTACAGAGTTTACATTATACAAACTCTTTGTTATACAAGGGTCCACTATAATTAAAACAAGAGATTTTGGGATGAGATAAGATGTACAAAATCAGATACGTTTCTTAGAAGCATCACTAAAAGTGCAGACATCATGTGTTTCACAAATGTAGCCACGCCTTTATCTTTGTACTGAAAACATATTTCAAATATGTTTCTTCAGAAATATATGGCACAACTTACGTTGATCAATAGTAACTGTTGCTATTTCTCCAGAGTGTTCCTGGCTTGCCAATACATCTGCAATATACAAGGAAAATATCATAATTTTTCAAAATTGACAGAAAGAAAGAAAGAAAGAAAGAAAGAAAGAAAGAAAGAAAGAAAGAAAGAAAGAAAGAAAGAAAGAAAGAAAGAAAGAAAGAAAGAAAACTGTATTTCTTATATATCATCCCATACTGCTTAAAGCACTCTCTGGACAATTTACAAGTTAATTACATAGGCTACATATTGTCGTTGTCCGCCCCCCCCCCAACCCCAGCAAGCTGGGTACTCATTTTACTCGCTTTGGAAGAATGGAAGCCCAATTCAACCTTGAGCCAGCTACCATGGACTAAATCCCGGGTTGTGAGCACAGCTTCAGCTGCAGTACAGCAGTTTAACCAGTGTGCCACAAGGCTCTCCTAAGAAGCAACTGATAATTTCATGAGGAATATTGTATTGTTGTTAGAAGTACATAGGTACAAATACATACAGAGATGAAATAAAGATGAAGAATAATGAATGTGTTTATTAGCAATATTTGTCATGTTTTTCATTTGATAATTCCATTTTTAAAATGATTGATTATCAGCAATGTTATTTCTTATCTTGATTTTTTAAAAATTAAGCCACAAGTATTTTGTTAAAATCACTGATATTCCAGCAGCAGTCTTTGACAAATTCAAATTTTGCTCTGAATGAGGACCTTCTTTTCAGAGTATGCTATTGTTATTCACATTATGCTAAGGGTAAGAATGGCTACAGATCCCTCATCATTTGGCATTAAATATGCAACAAATGACTGCAAAGTACCAGTGGTATTTTTATTCACACTGATCACCCAGGTATAGTGCTTAGCAATTATGACTAGTATAATATAAATCCTTCTTTTGTTTAAAAGGTAACTACATATTAACAAAACTCACATTTTCGAAGAAGTTCAAGGTGGCTCCAAAGGATTTCTCCCCGGGGGACCCTTTGGAAGAAGTCTTCTTGGCCGAGGCTGCACAATTCTCTCCCAGGAATGCTAAGAGTATTGAGGTCTATATCCGTCATGCTGAACTCCTTCATCACCCATACTACCCAGTGAAGCACCTGGTCAGTTGACCACTGTACAGGGTCTAGAAAAGATCAGAAATCTCCTTGGTATTTTTTTATTTGTTTAAACTTTCCAACTATATTAATCATATTCAACATAGAGACAAAGTATTTCTCCAAGTTAACAAGAGTCATCATAAAAAAATTTAAAGAAGAAAATTCTATGTAACTGAAGAATTCAAAATTTATATAAACAGAAAAAAACTCCCATGTATTATCTATCAAAAGCAAGTGTTTTCACTTGCTTATATTTTCAAATATGTACTTAAACTATAAATTGAATAATCATTTTTAGAAATAGCTTTATCAAGATAACCATTAGGAGAAATTCAACAGTAGCTATTTACTAGTGGAACTGATTCCCTGTTCTACCTACAGTCCCCAACATTTTTTTAAATATTTATATTTTTATTTAAAATATTTGGGCACTCAGTCTATAAAAAGTTTTCCATCACTTCTCTAGGACCCAGGGGAGCATAGTGTTTAGTTTCATTATGAAACTACGTCAAAGAATTCGTTAGTAATGAAACAAAAGTACGTAAGAAACAAAACAAAACACTCTTTTTCCATTTCTTGCCCATCTCTATATTTTACCGGCAGGGCTTAGATCATTGCCATTTTGGTAATTTATCTAGAATCTGAAAATATTGCATGGATTATGCAGAATATACTAATGCATGAAAACATGCTGTGCTAGTCTAGTTCAGACTTTACAAATATAGTTGTGCTGAAGACAAATAACTTCAGGCTCCATAACCTCATGCTACCTTCTCTTGCTACAAAGGATTAATGGAAACTATAAACATATAAAGAAACCAGAATTCACTCTAAGTAGAACTATAGAGAAACCTTTTCTGTCTAGTCACATTTAGTCAGGAGACTAGAAGTCACATTTTGATTCTCTTTTCTGAAATGACTGAATAGAACAAGCCCAATGTATCAAATTAGAATGTATGGAAAACTGTAGCCTGTTCAAACCCTTGGCAAAAGCTTTAAACTTGATCCAGTCTTTTTCATGCTACCAAAGACCATGTTTTCAGCAGATGCTGCAACTGAACTTGTGATCTCTCCCTGCAGTTAATAATCCAGCTTCATGGAAAAATTGATACATTCATGGGATATCAGGCATATTGCTTTTACTGTATTATGAAAACTGGAGATATTCCAATACACCAAGGGAGAATGGACAAGTACACAAGATAACTACAGTATGTCACAAGAGTACACCTGCTCATATTTTGTAAACATTTTAGCATAACATTTCATGTGATAAGACTGAAGCAATGATACTTGTTTACATTGTAAAGCAGTGAGTATACAGCTTGTGTAACAGTATAAATGTGCTGTCCCCTCAAAATAACACAACACACAGCCATTGATGTCTAAAGCACTGGCAACAAAAGTGAGGACACCCCTAAGTGATAATGTCAAAATTGGGCACAATGTGTCAATATTTTGTGTAGCCTCCTTTATTTTCCAGCACTGCCTTAACCTTCTTGGCCATTGAGTTCACCAGAACTTCACAGGTTTCCACTGGAGTCCTCTTCCACTCATCCATGATGACATCACAGACCTGGTGGATGTTAGAGACCTTGCCCCACAAATGCTCAATAGGGTTTAGGTCTGGAGATATGCTTGGCCAGTCCATGCCCTTTACCCTCAGCTTCTTTAGCAAGGCAGTAGCCATATTGGAGGTGTACTTGGGGTTGTCATGCTGGAATGCTGCCCTGCAACCCAGTCTCTGAAGGGAGGGGAGCATGCTCTGCTTCAGTATGTCACAGTACATGTTGGCTGGCAGCACTCATGCAGCCCAAGACTATGACACTCCCACTATCATGCTTGGCTGTAGGCACAACATACCTGTCTTTTCACCTGGTTGCTGCCACACATGCTTGACACCATCTGAACCAAATAAATTACCTTGATCTCATTGGACCACAGGACATGGTTCCAGAAATCCGTGCCCTTCATCTGCTTGTCTGCAGCAAACCATATGTGGGCGGGCCTTCTTGTGCATCATCTTTAGAAGAGGCTTCCTTCTGGGACGACAGCCGTGCAGACCAATTTGATGCAATGTGTGGTGTATGGTCTAAGCACTGACAGGCTGACCCCGACTCCACCCCTCCCTTCAACCTCTGCAGCAATGCTGGCAGCACTCATACACCTATTTCCCAAAGCCAACCTTTGGTTATGACGCTGAGCACAAGCATTCAACTTCTTTGGTCGACCATGATGAAGCTTGTTCTCAGTGGAACCTGTTCTGTTAAATCACTCTATGGTCTAGGCCACAGTTCTGCAGCTCAGTTTCAGGGTCTTGGCAATCTACTTATAGCAGTGATTCTCAACCTGTGGGTCCCCTGATGTTCCTGGTCTGTAACTCCTAGAAGTCCTCATCACTAGCTGAGCTGGCCAGGATTTCTGGTAGTTGAAGTCCAGGAACATCTGGGGACCCACAGGTTGAGAACCACTGGCTTATAGCATAGGTAGGCCATCTTTATGTAGAGCAAGAATTCTATTTTTTTCAGATCCTCAGATAGTTCATTACCATGAGGTGCCATGTAGAACTTCAAGTGACTAGTATGAGTGAGAGAGATGAAATCAAATGTGAGAGTGAGTGATAACACCTGCTCCCTCTTCACAACTGAGACCTTGTGACACTAACAGGTCTCATGACATTAGGGAGGGAAAACGGCTACTTGGACCCAATTTGGATATTGTCACTTAGGGGTATACTCACTCTTGTTGCCAGCGGTTTAGACATTAATGGCTGTGTTGCATTATTTTGAGGGGACAGCACATTTATACTGTTATACAAGCTGTATACTCACTGCTTTACACTGTAGCCAAGTGTCATTTCTTCAGTGTTGTCACATGAAAATAAATATTAAAATAGTTACAAAATGTGAGGGGGTGTACTCATTTCTGTGGTATACTGTAAGTCAGCTAAAATGGCAACATTTTCAGACATTTTTATTAAACAGCTTTGCTTTTTGTATTGATTCTTCACATTCTACTGAGTACATCTAGAAGTGTCCCCTTCCTTCAGAAAACCTTCAGTTGCTAAACCTTCAATGAGCAACAAGCTGAACGTGAAATTCCAGCCCACCCTACAAAAACCATAAATAATTATTCAATTCCCATTTCTTCTGAAATTCATCAAAATATTTGAAAAGCTGCTTATCTACAGAAATCTGACAGTTTGAAAATAATATTACACTTGTTTTTACCTCACATTGAATGCCTGCCATAAGTTTGAGGAAAAAAAATGCAAATCTAGAAGTCCCTATACAGCTTTTGACAAATGAATGGTAGGAAAGACAATGATTAGAGAAATGTGTGTGTGCCAGTTTATACTATTTCTTACCGTAAGGTATTCCTAAGCGTTCTTGTTCTTTACGGTAGCCTTCTAGTGCTGCAGCCCACCGAGTTACTTGTTCAGATGTTTCATCAGATATGGTGGTTATATGTTTTGTTCCATCCAGTGTTATCACTTGAGTTTCTTCAACAAGATGAGCTTCAGTTTCAGTATGGTGAGCATCTGGGTCAATCACTACCTCAACAGTTTCTACTGGCTTTACAATTTCAAGGATGTTTAATTTTGGTTCTATTCCTGCACACAGAAAGGACAGGGAATAAGCAAGCTACTCACAGAAAGTTACTATTTAGACAAAATTAAAAAAAACTGCTTAATCCTTCCATCCCAGTTAAATATAATGGAAACAAGGATTAGATATAGAATTTGTTTTCATACCATTCTAATGAAAAATTCATTATATAATCTCAGAAAAATTGCTGCCTTTCTATTATACTCTACAACTAATAATAAAATTTGTTTTTCTAAGCAGCATTACACTAACCCTTTAATTTCAGAGTCCTCTTAAACATTCCTTTGTCTCTTAAACTAATATCACTGTGTACTAAGAAACTGTTTAAAATACTTGTAAAATCATTTTACTTGTTTTAAACTACAGTACTTCATAATTCCTACACATAATAACTGAGCTCTTTTTTTCTATAATATTTAACCTTCAAGCACTGGTTTTCATTTTAGAATTAAAATCACTACCATTAAATCACTAAGCTATCACAAGTCTGGTTTACTTCTACTGAACTGAATTAGTTAAGCTAACAAATGGCTCAACAAATTGGGTTGTCCTATCCGTCTTCAACAATCTCTGCAAACAGGACAGAGGAATTAACCTAGTATTTTTCTTGTACCATATAGCTTGTTGGGATTTATACCACTTCAAGAACAGTAGGGAAGAAGATTTCTGATTTACAAGTTTTTTTCCTTTGCGCTCCAATGTATAAAAAGAATCAGTCCCACAATAAAGCATAATAGTTCCATTAGATCCTAAATACTCTTCCAGCTTACTAATTTAATTCTGATACTAGCATACATTATGATGGGCCAGGAAATAACACTAGGATGGACATATGAAAACAAATACAGAGGGTCGATAATACCCATGTCTATAAAGGGAATTTCAGCAGCTGTATCTTGATATGCAAGAAAAAGGAAATATCCTGAAACTCACTCATCAGGCTGCTCTGAAACCATCAATTTTCCAACTCTGTCTCTCCCCCAACCCCAATTCAGACCACAGTAATAAGTGTGGATACACACTCAGTCTGTGTATGGACATACACCATGGAAGGATCCTGCATTTTTGAATGTCCATCTATGTCAGTGGTGGCGAACCTTCAGCACTCCAGATGTTTTGGACCACAACTCCCACGGTCCTTTGTGATTGGCAACAAAGGCTTGGAATTCTGGGAGTTGTTGTCCAAAACACCTGGAGTGGCAAAGGTTCGGCATCACTGATCTATGCTATTATAAATGTAACTTTACCTGCAGCTGTTTGAATGACAATTCAATGTTTACATATCCCCACTGGAAAAGTACTGTATAACAAGGAATTAACTACATTACATCTATGACAAAGGCTACCTGTACTGTCCTCAAAGAGAAGTACTGTATACTTTTAACATGTGTTTGCAGACTTAGAGTAAATGCCATTTATTTAAAGAATTAGTTCATTACCTTGCCTTGATATTACTTGGACACTAAGTTGCACTGTTCCATCTGTTTTGACCCCTTGATCAAAGAGACTACGATCTGGATCCAGCTTGATAATAAAACACAATTCAAGAAAATGGAACATTTCGTTACCATAAATTATTGACATTAGAAAAACTTTTAAAAATTAACGAGGATTATTTTTCAAAACAGATTTTAATTCTAAATTTTGGAAACAAATGTCTTCAAAATAAATTCCAAATGAACAAATCATGTTGGATAATAAATATTTATATTCTGTTGCATTTTGTGATTAATGATCTAATTATATGTACCTTGCAGCAACAGATCATCCAACAACCATTAACACAAACATCTTGACATGGTAAACTTGCATCAGATTCTAATTAAGATACCCAGAGTACATTAGTCTATGTACTGGAATATGCATTGGAAATAATTGGCACCTTTACCACAAAGTATGTCTGAACTTCCAAGCAATTTTGTGATACAGTACAAAACATGATCAAAACATTTCACTAAATCTGTTGATTCCCCCTTTCTGCTTTCTTTTTACAAATTAATTAGACTGATAACCACATGCTTGAGGGTAGTCATGACCTATGTAATTTTATCTGGATTTTAAAGCATTTCTGACAGAAGTGCAATCTTTTTTTAAAAGAAGTGATGCTTCCTTAAGAATACATAACTTTCCTCTCCAAATAGCTGTACTGTGAGATGGTACAATTTATTTGCAATTTTTATTTCTTCTTCCATGTGCCACCTGAAGTTGTCCAGCTTGCTGTAAAAATACCTGCTTACTTGAACTCATGGTTTTCATCAAAACAGCTTATCACAGTGCACAATTTGAATACATTTATTCTGACTGTCCTAAGTTATTCAAAACGTAAGAGAAAGAAAATGACCCTTCCTATATAAAAAGACATTGTATATGTGCTGCAAAGAAAAAGCATATAGTACGGCTTAAAAGTATATTGAGATAAGAATGTAGTTCATAAACCTACATCAAATGCACTTGACCAATACTGCTTTGCTAAACATAGCAATGTTCTATGGAATCTACACAATAGCAGTAGTGACTAATACAATCAAGAATAAAATTGTTTATAAAAAGACCAACAAAAGATAAAATAAATCTTACACATTAAAAACAATTCTTAATGTGAATATTTAAAACTAGAATACTTTTGTTCTACCTGTATATCTTGAAGACAGATTTCATGTGCTTCCAAAGAACACTGAAGTCTTGGCTCAAGCAATTTCTTCAGATTTCCAACAGGTTCATTGATATCAATAGCCTGACTCACAAATTCAGCAGTGGTGTATGTTTGCTCAACAATGCTGAAAGAAATTAATTAAAATGAAATTTCCACTGTCTGTACCAAAATAGTATATTATTATTAAACATGTTTAAGGTAGGATCAGTACAATAGACCCAAATCTGATTCTAATACTTTTAAAAACATTTTCTAGACTCATATCTAGGCAAAGCCTTCTAGGAGAACTGAAATTAATTTCTTCATGTGAGTAGCAGCCAAAAATCCAACTCCTGGAACCCTCTCATAGCCCACCTAGAAGAAAGTCAGTAAAAACTATTATTTTCTTCTTCATTTAATCTAAACTTCTATATACCTTTCCTCAGTGCACTCTTGTTTCTCCGTCCCATCAATTTCAATTTCAATTAGCTCTTCTGCTTCTCTTTTAGTCATGGCTGAAATATTTTAACAGGTAACCTGAGAAATAAAATATAATGACATAATTCATCACATGCAAATAGATTCACCAAAACAAAACTGTTACTAATTCATCTACACTTTAAACAAATTATTTTAGTATAAAAATTGTTTCCACAAATAATACAAGAGGTATTTAAACACTACTTATAAATTAAACAAACAAAAAGCACATAGGACAAGGCAGGGGTTGTATAAAAACATGACTAAACATTCAGTAAATTATTCATTTAGCAGATTTTGCAAGGGATCTATGTAAGTGTTTGGAAAAGCTGGCATATGAGCAGTGTTATTAGTACTAACACAGTGGATAAGGAGGCAGCGGACTGTAAGTCATAAAAATGAGAAGATTCTCTTGTCTAAGGACAACACATCTGTTTGGTTAGTTTATTCATCAATGTTATTTGCCAAAAAAAAAGTACAGTACAGTATACGTTTACAACCATAAATTAGACAAAGCCTCTAAATAAAAAGCAATTGCATTCTAGCTGACTGATGATGACCATAACGGTTTAGCAACAAACACAAGTTTTTGATAAGAAACATAGATAACAAACTTTGTAATGGGCACAATGTACTTTTCTGATTTCTCATTTCACCAGTTTCTCTGAAAATCATTTGCCATAAGGTACATATTGTACTTCATGATCACCACATGTGAAAATCTGAACCAGTTTCCCATACGGTCTCCAGCATTTAAGGACTAAGGAAATGACTTGATTTCAACATACTAGGGTAACATAACATCTGTAGAGCCGTTTGCAATTGTGGTTCCTAACTTTGGAGGACATTGATTTAAGATGGTATGTGCCCCATTGGGAATGTGTTGCCAAGAATTGTGATAAAAGGTCATCATGTCAACTCACTATTTAGGGAGTAGTAGTATGTGGTGTTGAATCTTGGAGGATTGGTTCCTGAACTGCCACTCCCTCAATTCCATCCCTTTCCATTTGTGATTTTATTTTCAATGCAAGACTGAAGGTAGCTACTGATTATCTACTCAATTATGTAATCGTCTCTGGGAATAATTTTGTCAAAGAAGTGATATTAGATTGTAAAGAGTTAAGTAAAAGTTACTTCATTATACCAAACTAACTATGGCTTAAGCCTTAAGGCAACCATGGCAGTGTGTCTAATAAAAAAAAAACTGTCAAGATTATGCTGAACTTTGGATCAGAGAACACAGCCTAATTGGTGTGCAAAACTACTTCATGTCTAAAGGAAATAATGAATAGTTGTTTCCAGAAATATTCTTTGGCAATTACGAAGAATATGTGACTAGTGTATATCCCACCTTTAAGACCATACAGCTACTGAACTGTGAACTCACCATTTTAAAAGGACATGTCATTTTTGCACACACCTACTTGGAAGTGTCACAAGAGAAACTTATTTTCAAATACTCATACTGTATTTAGAAGTAGTACACTTGTAAACCCACAAAACGTAAAACGCCTAAAAACAACAATGCTGTACACTTTCTATTCCAGCATCTTACCAGGCCATAAACTAAAACAAACTATATTTTGCTCACTCTGAAGACAAAATCCATACTCTATGCCAGCCGGATGGAGGGGCAACTGCTTCCTTTACATATATTCTAATGTGGTGTGCACTTACTAGACTGTATGTCTTAAGTCTCCCCCCCCCGCGCCCTTATCTTGCACAAAGGGATAGCGAGACACTCGCACATACGTGGAGAGCATGTATTAAGGTGTCTGTGATCAACCTCTCCCCTCAAAAAAAAAAATATAAAGAACCTCGCCCCCCCTTTTTTTTTGACAGACGTTACTACTACGAACGGAGCAGATGAAAGAATACTCCCGCAGGTCAATTAAGACGAAGGACTGAAACGTCCCGAACTGCCGAGCACTTACTTCCAAGGCAGCCCAGAGTTAACGGGAGAGACGGGGCGAAGGAAGGAAGGGGGGGAGACCGAAGGGAGCTCCGCATCCCCGGCGGCCCCTTTTTCTCCCCGCGAAGAGGAGCGCGCCTCTGTGGTGTGGGGGCTCCAGAGGGGGAAATCCTCCCTTTCCGACGGGTCTGAGGGAAGGAGCCGGGCGGGAGGCGGACGACAAAGCCTCCGTCTCCTTCCCGCCTCACAGGTTTGAGGCGCCGCCACAGGCGGGAGGCCCCGCGCGCGGGCGAGCGAGAAGGGAGCCATTTCCTTTCCGCCAACCGCCTCCCCCACCACCACCCTCCGCCCTTCAGCTCTGGCCTTCCTCTCCTCCCGCCCGCAGCGGCGCCTCCTTGTTGTTTGAACTCGGAACGGAAATGAGACTGGCGCCGCGCGGGGCAGAAACGGAAACAAAACACAAGAAGCGAGGAGGCCACGAGACCCCCCCTCCCCCCCTCCCCGGATACAGCGCGAGGTGCTTCCCTTTCCCTTCCCTCCCCTCCCCTCCCTTCGCTCTTCCCCTCGCAGCCGCGCGCCCCGCAGCTCCCGCCTCAAGGCTCACCCTCCGCCGCCGCCGCCGCCGCCACCCTCCGCCGCCTCCCGTCACAGAGACCAGGCAGCTCCAGCGGGCGAGCGGAGCAGCGCCCGCCGCTTTCTCGTGGGCTCGAGGGCCGTGGCGGCCGGATCCAGCCGCCGAAAGACCTCAGGGGGTTCCTTCCAGGGAAGGGGGGAAAGTCAAGACCCGAACGCGCTCCGAGTCGGGCGGCGAGGCCTGCGCGCGGGGCCCTGGCGGGGGAAAAGCGCACACACGGTTAGGCCCCCCCTCCCGCGCAGGGTCAAAAACTACAACTCCCGGCATCCCTGGCGAGTCTACCGCCCCCTCCCGGGCCCAGCGCTTCAGTGCCACACTTTTGCTTTCCACCCGCCTCATTGAAACCGGAAGTGAATCTCACCGTTTCCTGTTGCGGGGAAGGCCCTTTTCCAACGGACTTCGGGTTGCCTTTTGCTGGATCTCGAGGGAAGGAAAGGCTGCGTGAGGTGACAGCCCCCCCCCTCCCCTCCCCTCCCGCCGCTCGTGGTTGCCGCGCGGTGAGTCAGCCAGCCAGCCGGCGGAGAGGGCGCTTGCCTCGAGAGCGGCGGTTTAAAAAAACAAAAGCTCCCGAAAAGCATTGCGCCCTGGGGAGGCGGGGCTGCTCTCGGACCGTCGCCTGGAGCAAGGTGACCGGCCCGGGGTGGGTGGGTGGTGGTGGTGGTGGTGGTGGGAGCTTTGCCGAGTGGGGGAACCAAGGGCGGAGGGTCAAAAGAGCGTCGCGCGGGGGTCTAGAACGGGCGGGGGGGGCTTGGGCTCGGTGTTGGCTCGCTTCGGGACGCCTTTCATTGGAAACCGCCTCCCCCACGACCTTTGAACGACCCGTGAGGGGAAACGCGGGGTAATAAACATCGGAGGGGGGGGTTGACTTGGGGCTGGTCCAGGTCGACCTTCACCGGTTGAGCGCTAGAGACCCGAAGTGCCGTGGTTTCCTCTGTGCAGGGCCTGGTCGGGACCCTCCGAAAGGCCCCTCCAGGCCAGCCAGCAAAGGGAGGGACTTTTCAAGCAGGAGCAGGTGGCCAAGGAGTTTTGCTCTTTGGAGGGGAGGAAGCGGGTGGAGAAAAGGCTGTCCGTGCTTCTCGCGCCCCCCCACGTCAAAATTCTTGAGAACAGAGCGTTGGCCCCTGTTGCCCGTTTCACGACTGCGGATCCCCATGTACTCGCCTTCCAGGCCTTCTGGGTAGCCCACTGTGAAAGAGGTCAGAGCAAGCCCGCGGACGTGGCTTCTGGACTTCTCTCCTGCCTCCACCCTCTACAGAGGATAAATGGATTGGGAAGCGAGACAAGGAAACAGCAGCATGTTGTGACTAACAGGGGGTGGCCGTGGATCCCAGCAGATGCCCAATAATGTCAGGTTCAAGCACCCTCCCCAAGGAACAACTTGATCCAAGATCCCTGTGATGTACCTTAAGTTATCATCATTCCCTATTTGCTGCTTTTCTCCAGGCCCAGTTTCCCACGTATAACTGATTTCAAAGAACCGAGTTTTATTCTGATACTGTACATGAAATTAAGACAGTTGTTCAGTGTAATATGTTGCCAATCAGTTATAAACGTGCAGCACACTTCAAAATGCTATATAATTTGCATATTATTTTCCTGAGTTCAGCAGAGTTTGGGATTGTATGCAGTGTATGTATTTAAAATGGTTCTTGTTCTACTGCTTGCACCCCATTGACTATGTGGGACCCAAAGTCTCAAAGGTCTTGAGACTTTCCTGAGTTTAGGGGATCTGGCAATGTTGCTACAGACCTATCTGCTGTTAGGAAACCTTTCAGGCTTTGAGACCAATTTGCATGTGAAAGACCTGGCAGTGGCTGTTGAGATTTATCCTTGGGGAATGAGTTGTGTCCTCTTTGTTCCTGTTGTTAATAGTAAAAATGCTTAAGACACTTTATTTAATCCTGGCCAAATGGTCTATATGCAAATGAAAGTTTGGGAATTGCCAGTTGAAAATATTTTATCCTGCTTTTTAGGCAACAAGTCCTACAGCTTCAATTCATGAAGCTGTTTACAAAAGCAGAAAGGAAAGTGTGCTGCTTATATACAACCCCAAAGTTCTTAAAGCACTCTCTGGGTGGTTTACAATTCAAATAAGCAGCAAAAAGGAAAGTGCTGCTTATGTACCTGGAGATGTAAAATTTCTGGAAATTTTGAAGCTCGGAAAAAATCCTGTTTTTTCCATATTTTTTCTGGAAAAAACAAAAGTTTTGAAAAAAATTGAAAACATCCTACATAAGAACATAACAGCCTGGCTGGAACAGGCCACAGCCCAACCAGTCCAGCGTTCTGTCTCACACAGTGGCTCACCATTTGCTTCAGGATATTCCCAAGCAGATGTCTTCACCTGCTTATGATTCCCCGCAAATGGCATTGAGAGATATCCTGCCTATCAGTACAACCCAGAGGATGTCCTTAGCATTCATAATGATAGCCATTGATACCCTTATTCTCCATGAAATTGTCTAATCCTTTCTTAAAGCTGTCAAGGCTGACAGCTGTCACCACTTCTTCTGGCAGGGAGTTCCACAGACCAGTGATCCTCTGGTTGCAAAAGTACTTTATCTTATTTGTTTGATTTGTAGCATCCAGAAGTTTCATGGAGTGCTCCCTAGTTCTAGTGTTGTGTGATAGGGAAAACAGTTTTTCCTTATCTATTTTGTCCACACCGTATATGATTTTATAAACTTCAATCAGGTCGCCTCTTAGGCACCTCTTCATTCAAGAGTGAAGAGTTCCCCTGTTGCAGCCTCAGATGGTAAGGAAGGTATTCCAGTCCCCTAATCATTGTGGTTGCCCTCTTTTTCCATTTTCATAATATCCTTCTGGAGATGTGGTGACCAGAACTGTACACAGTACTCCAGATGGGGCCTCACCATAGATTTATAAAGAGGCAAAATGACACTTGCTGACTTATTTTCAATATCCTTCCTAATGATCCCTAGTATTGTTTGCTTTTTTTCATTAACACTCCTCCCTTTCTTTACAGCTTGAAAGCCATTCTGTTACTCTTGGAACATAAAATATGACTAGTGACAATTTGATTTGGCATAAAATTATCAAAACTAGTATATTAAAATATAGTGTATCCAAATAATTATTACAAACAGAATTTACTTTTTAAATAATATTTATTTGTAATTTTAAGTAACAAATGGAGTAACAATCTCCTGAACTGTTTATTAGTTTATTTGAGAAAAAAACTTTACAAAACAATGTGTAAAATCCAGAATTAACTATTCATATTTCCTCTCCACAGTGTTAAATAAAAAAATAAAATAAAAACTTCATTCTCATAAAAAGAATTGAATAGGGAGGAAATGTATAGAAGGGAGTGGGACTTAGTTTCAATGAATGGGCATGAAATTTAATCAGAATCATTTTTGTTGCTTTGTATTTTCTTCAAGTACTTTGAAGCGGACAGAACCCACCCACATGCAAAAAAAAAAAAGTGAAACTTTTTTTTCTTTTTCTTGTGACAATAGCAACATTTCCTAAAGGAAGAAATGCATCTTGTTCTTGCATTGGAGAGTTCAGTTTGTAACCTAGGTTTTGTCTTGTCCTCATTGCACAGAAATTTGAATAATTTGATACTATGCATATTTTTAGAAATGATTTAGAAATATTAGAACACACTATCTTAAAATATTAAAATTAAAACATTCCATAATCATTTTTTCTTTTTTCAATGTTTCCAATTTTTCAGAAAAAAAAAAAACGAAAAGGCTTCATGGGGGAAAAAAAGGGAAATGGTTTTATCCCCTGATTTTTTTGTTTTTTTCCCAGGCCTTCACATCTCTATATACCACCCCAAAGTTCTTAAAGCACACTCTGGGTGGTTTACAGTTCAAATAAGCAGGCTACCCTCCGTCCCCAAGCTGGATACTCATTTTATCAACCCCAGAATGAAGTCCACTACCTGGGATTGAACTCCAGGTCATGAGCACAGTTTTGGCTGCAAGGAAGAATGTTGTGGAGGAGGAAAGAAAAAGGTGCTAATAATTCTTCTAGCTGTGGTAATAATCAAGTGGAATGGAAACATTTCAGATAGCGTAGAACAGGCCTGCCCAAAGTCCGGCCCGGGGGCCAAATCTGGCCGGTCAGGCCCTTCTGAGTGGCCTGCGGCTGGCTGGCCTGCCCCTCCCTCCCCCTCCTTCACCCCATGTTTTTTTAAAGAAGGTGGGTGGGGCTTGCAGTGGGATGGCAGGGTTGGGTAGCAACCGGCCCCTGACACATTCTCAGCCACCAAATCTGGCTCTCCTTACAAAAAGTTTGGGCACCCCTGGCCTAGAATGACAAAGCAAGGGGTAGATGGCTTCTTTTCAAGACTGATAGAATCACTAGGCTGTCTTCTTTTTGCTGTAGCTTCTTGGAATTAATGCAACTCATTATAAAACCATCCGTTATGAAAAAAGAATTATTTATGTAGATTTTTTTGTTTATAGCAAATTGCATAACCATGGCTTGGGAATATCTGCATAAAAAGCCTCATTTTTAGAGACTAATCTGAATTCAAAGTAAGAGAGAAGTGGAAACAAGGCATTCACAGGTGGTTTCAGATTATTAGAGGTTTAAAAGAGTATGTGCCACTTAGTTGCAATGTAACTAGTGCATGCTTTGCCATTCTAGCTGAACTGTCTACAAATTCATCATGATTCTCCAGCATCTCTTCAGATTTTCTTCACTTTTCCATTCCACGTTCTCCATTCATCTGCGAAGAAACATTGGCTTTTCTGCCATTGTGTTTAACAAGGCAAAAGAACTTGATCCTGTGCAGAAGCTCTTCTTGGACAAGATCAGAGAATATAATACCAAAAGCCAGTAAGTAAATGAAAATTCAGTCATGAATGTCAAATTTAGTGGTATCAGCCCTTCAGGTCTTCTGCTGAAGCCATAGTAGTGTTTGATTCCTAGTAGTATTAAGACTTATTTGGGATTTCTCTGTAAATAGCTGCATTTTTCATGCCTGTTGTTTCTGTGTAATAAAAAAATCATCACATTGTGTTTCATATGGCAAGAGGGAGTAAATTGAGCCCTGTGGAACCACCTTCCTGACAGGGGTTGCTCTACCCTGTTGGTCCTTCTGGACTTGTCAGCAGCCTTTGCGACCACGGTATCCTGCTTGCAGAGTCGGAGGCCTGCCAGTCCTTCTTGGAAGGCATTAAAAACTGGTTTTTCCCCAAACATCTAGGCGGCCGTTGGGTGACTAGTAATTTAATCTTTTTTCTCTTTACCCACCATCTGTTAAGGGCCAACAGACTCAAATTATTTTTTATTGTGTTCTGTTTGATTATTCCTGTTTTAAATTGTTTACCTAGATGGGGACTTCAGGTTGTTGTTGTTTCTCGAGACCAGACTATTTATGGGGTTGCCCTTGACTCTTGCAGTAAACCGGCAGCCAGGCTGGTGGTGGAGTTCGACCACATCACCGGGAAGATCAGATTCAAGGTCTTGGTTTTAATTTATAAAATATAAGCTAAATAAATAAATAAATAAATAAATAAATAAATAAATAAATAAATAAAACACCATCTGTTAATTGTTATTTTTTTATTGTGTTCTGTTTGATTATTCCTGTTTTTAAATTGTTTATTTGTTGTTTGTTTCTGTTTATATTCCTTTTGTAAACCGCTCGGAGTTCCCCCGGGAAGACTGGCGGTATATAAGCTAAATAAATAAATAAATAAATAAATAAATAAATAAATAAATAAACCTTAAGCAATTTCTGTAGTTCAGAATTCAGTGTTCAGCAATAACCAACTTTGTTGCCAATTGTCTGTTGGGACATACTGTGAAACAAAAAAAAATCTCAATAGTCAGTGACAATAATACATTATGTGATGCAGTGCATCAAGTCCATAAGCAAAAAGGTAAAGCAATTTTAAAAATTGCTGTCCATATTTAATTGTTGTAGGATGTTTGCCAAGCCTTCTACCAATGGGTCACTTACCCTATGATCAGAGACGTAGGTATGGGATCAGTAATATATCTGCTTAGCTTGTTAAGGAATCATTTTCTCAATTCTCACACACTAATACTTCTAAGCACATGGGCAAAACAGCCTTTATGTTTCCATTGTTGAAGGACTTTTCTGTTCTTCACTTATAAGCTATGATAAGGTCAAATGGCTGTTCTCAAAATGAAAACATCTGATCTGCTTTGCTCTGTAATTGTTAGGTTGAATTATGGTTAGTATTATTCTTTAGATGTCCCCAAACCCACAAAAACTGCTAAAATCATGTTTGGAGGGAAGATCTTTCATATAACTATTAAGTGGAGTAGATGAAAACCATATAATGTTAAAACCGTATAACTCTGTATAATGAGAATAAGCAAAGTGTGGTTGATGGCCAACATGTGGCCCCTCATTCTTTTTGGGACCCTTGTTGCCCTCAAATACCCCAGATGAAGAATTAGGGCAAATGCGGAATAATCTTCTGCTTCTGTAATTTTCCAGGAGCAGAGTGTTTGTCATTAATATTTACTAGGACTTTTCAAAAGCTCTGTCCTCATAACTCTAGAATTAGAAAACAGGAAAATATAAACCCTCCTCAACATTTTGATATAGCCTATGGTAGGACTTGAGAAGAAGTTGTTTAAACCTCTGGAGCTGCCCACTGGGAAAACAAATAACAATTGAATCTAGCATTAACTGTACGCTTTTAATGTATAAAATCATTAGGTAGTTGAAATCAAAGTTTTTGAGTCTTGATTATATGTTTCTAAAGGATTACTGTACTAACAATCTTCAAATAAATATTGGTTTTTTTCATTCCAGGCATAATATTACTTGGCCATGGTGACACACATATCCTAGTTACATCTAGGCTGGATTGCTATAATGCACAAAAGACTGCTTTTGGAAAGTGTACAGAAACTTCAAAGGGTCCATAACCTGCAGCCAGATTGTTAACTGAGGCTGGCTTCAGGGAACATAACTTTCCTCTTGTATTAGCTCCACTGTCTGCTCATTTGTTTCTGAGCACCATTCAAGGAGTCTGCCTGGACATTAAGATAATCAGGGGAGGCTTTTCTCTCAGTCCCACAACCTCACAGGTGTGTTTGGTGGATGCATCGGAGAGGGCCTTCTCTGTTTCTGTTCCTTGATTTTGTAACTCCTTCCCCTAGGAAGATAGGCTAGCCCCATCTTTGCTATCATTCTGCAGGGAGGCAAAGACTTTTTCTTCAGGAAGGCTTTTCCTTAATGGCTGCTGGTTTGAGAGGGGTTTTAAATGATTTATTGTACTCTGCTTAAAATATGTTTTAATATTGATTTTAGTTCTGTTTTAATATAATGCTTGTTCAATTATTTTCTAATATTTGTATATAATGTTTTAGCTTTTAAATACTGTTTTATGATGTAAGCTGCCTTGGGTCTTTTTGTAGACAATGGCGGGAGAAAAATATTTTAAATAAATAAAATATTACCTAGGACATAAATTCTTGCCTTTGTAGAAAAGCTGGTGGTCCTGTTGATGCTGGCCCTGAATATGAGAAGTATATGAATGAACAAATTACCAGACTTCAACGGGTATATGGTGGTGGAGACATGAACAAATTTCCAGATTTCAAATTTGAAGGTGAATTTTGGGACATTACTTAATCACTAGTTTTGTTATGGATAATGGTTATATAGTAATTTGATTGATGTGACATTTATGGATTGCTTGGAGGCATTTACCTAGGTGTCATCAGATGTAACTCCAACACATTTCAGTGGGGTTCATGTAACAAATTAAGAATATTGCCTTATAGCAGTTTGTAATACAGTACATTTGTAGCAATTTCAGTATTTGCATGACAAAGACAACCCAATGTTAAGCCTGGTGTAACATAGCGCATATATGTATGCATGCATACACATTTTATATACACACATATATTTCTGCATTAATCTGGATATACCTGGCAAATTTATTTGCTGTTTTTAAGTATGACAGCAACTTGCATCTGAAGCTACCCCAAAAGCCTTGTTTTTGCACAGCTCCCATTGCACCAAAGTTTAGTCATCTGCAGCATACACCAAAAAGGATGAGTGTTTGCTGGCACAAAAATGTAAATGTCATTGTAAGCTAACCACAATGAATAAAGTAGGACATTATTGTCAACTGTGGGAGGATATTTTATAGGTACAAATCTGAGAATGTAACTGGAAATAAACCCCTATTAACTGGGAATTACATTATGATCAAGTATTGTTAGAAACAGGTTGTAAAACTGTATAGAAGACACTGTTTCAAATAAATTCAGCCTTCTTTTTTCTTTCCTGACAGAACCCAAATTTGAAGATGAACAGAAGTGAAGTCATAATGTGTACAAAAAGCAGTGTCAGGTTGGCTTTGTTGAATAGGCCTGTTGTTGTAACTTAAATAAACAGACCAGTGTTCAAATTACGCATTGGAGTTCTGAGTTCTGGAGCACAAGCAGAATCATCCCTTTATCACATATATGTTTCTACAAGGAGAAGTTTATTGAACAGTTCATTATAAAATAAACCCCAAAATGCATCTGTTTCTTGTTTTGTTTTGTTTGCTTGTTTTGACAGGTGGTGGTGGTGGTTCGTAAGTGTTAATGTTCTGCTTTTCACCCCATGCAGCCCAGTAGGGACCTTTCCCCCAACATTATAAATGATTTAATGAAAAACTTGACCTATCAAAATACTAGTTATATCCACTCCTCACTTAATAACTTACTTGCTTAATGACCAATCAGACTTTCTGCCCCCAAAAAACCTGCTGTTCCAATTCACATGTCCTTGGCCAAAGCACCCAACCTGCTTCTGCTTGTCTGCGCCTAACTTGTTATCAGCTCAGAGGGGAAGAAGCAGGGCTGCAGCATTTCCCTCCTCCTCCTCCTCCTCCTCCTCCTCCTCCTCCTCCTCCTCCTCCTCCTCCTCCTCCTCCATGGCTTCCAAGGGATAGGTGTTTCTGTCAGCACCACAGTGTCTGCCAGGGAGGAGAATGACCTAACTGGAGTGGCGCATCAGCCATTTCCATCTCTGATTTTCACTCCTTTTTGTTCTGATTTTTCCATGGCCTCCCAGAGAGCCTCCCCACTTCGGCCTGCCTGCAAGGAAGGCAGCCTCACACAACACAAGGCAACCACCTTAAGCTTCTCACTTAACAACCAATGACCTAGTCACAGGAACAGAACTATGCCATTTAGTGAGGAGTGCCTGTAGAAGCAACACTTTTTAAAAATTAATTGCACAACTAATTGAAATTATGTGGTTATTTCAGTGATCTGTTGTTTGGCAACTTTTTAGTGTATACTTCTCCCTTCAATTGCAGTTTGATCAGCAGAGTTTTGGTTATTAGGTTAATCAATTGATTGTTCAATAGGAGTAAGGTCATTGAGTCAGTGGGAGGTTGATGGAGGTTGGGTGAGATCACAGCAGTATGCTTCTGAGGGAAGGCATGTTTCAGTTATGCTTTGTAATTACCGGGGGGGGGGGAGAGACATAAGAGTTATATATAATTTTGATAGTAGTACCCCAATTTACGAGATTAATCCATTCCGAGCCAACGGTCGTAAGTCGGTTATCTCGTACGTCGGGGAGCGGTTTCCCATAGGAATGCATTGAAATTCAATTTATCCATTCCAGGGGAACAGATTTCAATGCATTTCTATGGCAAACTGCTTTAAACATAGCGTGCGCAGCTTCAGGGGGGGTCGGGAGAAGCTGCATGCAGGATTCCTCCCCAGCCAGCACCAATCAGCTGATTGGCACTGGCTGGGGGAGGAATCCTGCGGCAGCTCCCCCAGTGGAGAAGCTGTGCGCAGGATTTGAAATGGCTTCCAGTCACAGAGGCAGCATTTGCCTCAGTGACTGGAAGGCAATTCAAATCCTGACCCCCACTGCTACTGCTTGCAAGATGGGAACCCCAATCTTGCTCATAAGCAGCCAGTGGGGGGAGTGCTGAAGAGCGCTAGTAAGTCAGGATTTTCGTATGTCGGGAGCCTCGTAAGTCGGGGTACCACTGTATATGGGGATCTGACACTCCTAAGCCCAGCATTGTTGAAGGAAAAGTATATACTGTTTGTTAATTGAGGATCTTATTGAAGTCTGTAGTATGCTCTTCTCCACAAATCCATGTATAGATATAGTAGGCAATATTACTTCAGCTTAGCCATGGGATGTTTTGCTTTAATTGATTACATACAGATCTGTAATTCTCCATTCTGGAAGTTCCAGGTGACAGACCCACACTCACAAGCCTAACTGGCGAGGTGGTTTAGAATAGGCTTGGCTCTGCCCTAGGTTCTTATTCAGGAATGGAGATGACCTAACTGCTAGGTGAACGCTTGGTTTCTGAACAGGAAGCTATGTTTCTGCTAAGCCACAAAGTCTTCCCAACAAGCACAGGAATTCAAAACTGAAGTACCAGTCAAGAGACAGAGACTATAGAATGGACTGTAAGAGGAGATGGAGCAGTGGACACCAAGGAACAAAATGTTAATCCTGAACTATTACAAGTGGTTGCTGAGAAGTTACCTTCAAAGTTACTAAATTCAGTTGTTTGATCTAGTTTCTCATTCTTCTGTATGAATCCAGGAAGGGAAGAGGGAGATCCTGTCCAGCCTGTTGGAATAGGAGAAGATCACACTAGAAAAAACTCTATAGGCCTGCATCATCGGAAATAGGCAATTGGAAATCCTCCAAATGTTGAATGGTGGCAGCTAGAAGGTGGGGTGGGATGGAGATAGATGATAGTAATGTTGCCAAACAGCTGCCTTTGACAGCATTGTAATTGCATAGATCACAAAGTAATTTATGTAGTTGAAATCCTGTTCCTTAATATAGTTGGTTTTGTGTAGAATAGGCCCATTGAGGGGATTTAGTGAGTCAGCTCCTCCATATGTTCCATTGATTCAGTGTTACAAATTACTTAATTAAGAAACAGAAAATTCAGCCACAATGTCATATTTGAAACTCACTCACCAGTATTGGGTGTTGCAAAGGATTTTTTGTGGACCAAACTGTTTTTTAAATGAACAGTGGCAAAAACACATTACATTTCACCAGACATACTTGCATATTTGATGACTGATAAATGATTGGAAGATGTCAAGGCACTTAAACAAATAGTCATTTTCTGATCCAATATGTGAACAGAAAATCTGGAATGTCCCAGAAAAATCACAAACAAATCTACAGCACAATTTCACTTTTCAAGTCAGCTTTCAAATATGTTTAAATTTTACATGTTGCTAGGACCAACCAATTTGGATATCCATTGTTATGCCTTATCTTTGACAGTCATGAATCAGGCGTTCCACAGGCATCCACCCACTAAGCCATCTCTGAGTTAAGTAGATAGCAGCCCATGCGATTCAACTGCTCACGAGAGATGGCTGATTGGAGTCCTCGCTTTCCTCACCAATTTGGTAAGTTTTGAGCACAGAACAGAAAAAAGCCCTCTCTGAAATAAAGCCAAATCCCAATCTAAGTGTGGGAATACAGTACATGGCATTGATGGAAACAGGTGGTCAGATTCTTCCTGGATATGCCCAAAGGTCTCTAATTCAATATCCTGTTTCCAAAATGGTCCACCAGAAACCTCTTACTAAAATGGGGGTTTCAAACCTTCCTTTCCATTTAAGCTATCTATGCTAGTGGATTACTTCATTTTATGGCAGCATGAGAGCTACTTCCATTTGATTATAATCTAATTTTATAATAGGTTTTAGAAAAACCTCTCCTACATCCACTTTCTCCATGTCATACTGTTATGATAGCTAGGTTATGCCTCCATTACTTTGCTTTTTTTGTCATCTGGAAAGTGCTCAAACACTGTTGCTGCCTTTTAGATAAAGAAGACGGTCCAGTGCACCTTGGTTGGCACCACAGCACTACCCCCCCAACACAATATCTAGAATAATAATAATACGGCAACAGTTCTGTTAGTTCATCAATTGTTCTCTTTGCTTGGTGCTCTTGTTGGGTACATTATACCACCAGACAAACACATTTGTGTGTTCTTCCTACCACCTTTTCATTAGAAATTGTCAAGCTATGTTGAAAGTTTTTGACAATTTTAGGTCAAACTGTAATAGCAGTGCCTTGTCTATCCTGTTGGCTTATTGTATGAATCATTCTTCATATTTACAGAAAAGAACTCAAGCATTCCTTTCATCATCCTCTGGGCATCAGATGGTCATTTGGTGATCCTCCAACAAAATGGTTCCTTTAAATAATAAAGGATTTGGTATGCTTGAAATCCTGAGGGAAGAATTAATAAAGCAAAATATTAACAGTGAATATTATCCAGACAGTTTCAATAAATACTCTTCACTATCAGTGAAAATTTAAAAAAAGTATTTGATAGTACATAAAAGGTATATATATTTGGATCATCATATATTTTCTTTCCATGAAAGCTAAGCATGGTTGGGCCTGGTTAGTACTTGGATGGGTTACCACCTGGGAATATTAGGGCCTGTAGGCTAGGCGACAGGCCCTGTGACCAGCTGACTAAACTCCACCCCCCCAAAAAAAAGTCACATCAAAACAATGGATCTGTCTAGCGGACCCCACCACCAAGTGGGACAAACACTAAAGAAAAAGAAGATTTTAAAAAAGACAGCTCTCCATTGGCCTGTATACTCAGATTCCTTCAGTGTCATTCCACACACCATTTTGCGGTTCATGTACTGCGGTCCCGGGACCAGAGTACATGCTGGGGCTCCAGCTGATTAGTGCTGGGGTATTTCCCCGCCCCAGCACCAATCACTTGGAGAACGTCACCGGCACTTCCCACAGCCCGTGCAAAGGTACCACTGCCCTTGCTGCAAGTCCCATTCCTCCCCCAGCCAGCGCCAATCAGTTGCTTGGCGCTGGCTTGGGGCCAGCGCTGCCCCACAATCTCCATTGAAATGTATTGGCTCAATGCATTCCAATGGGGGAAAAATTCTCCATTGAAATGCATTGAGCCAATGCATTCCAATGGGAAAAAAATTCTCCATTGAAATACATTGAGCCAATGCATTCCAATGGGGAAAAATGTCTCCATTCAAATGCATTGAGCCAATGTATTTCAATGGAGACGGCCCCGGACGCTGCTTCCCCCCCTCCCGAGAAAGACCCCCCAACGCCGCCGGCACGCCAGTCTCAAAAGTCTCGGGGTGGTGCAGGCGCCCGGAGGTCAGATCCCCCAACGCCGCCGGTGCAGGCCGGCCTGAGAAGTCTCGGGGCGGTGCGGGCGGGCGGTGGCAGGGGGATCTGATCGCCCACCGCCCCCCAGGCCCCACCCGACCCACATCCACATATCGCAGATTTTCAGTCATTGCGGGTCGGGTAGGTCCCTAACCCCCACGATAGGCGGGGGTTACTGTACTAAAGTATTTATGAAATGTAAGGAGGAGCACTGTGATATACTGTAGGATGGTGGTTACTGCTGTGTAACTCTGCAGTAATGAACTGGATGAGGATGAACAAAATGAAACTAAACCCAGACAAGACAGGTGCTCTTGGTCAGTCAAAAGGGAGAACAAGGGATAGGGATGCAACCTGTACTGGATGGGGTCACACTCCATTGCAAAAAGAGGTGTGCAGCTTGGGGTGCTCTTGGACAAATCTTTGAGCCTAGATGCCCAGGTCATGGCTGTGGCCAGGAGCGAATTAGCACAATTAAGGCTAGTACGCAAGTTATGCCAATTTCTTGAGAAACCAGCTCTGGGCACAGTGATACATGTCCGAGTGATGTCCCAGCTAGCCTACTGTAATGCACTCTATGTGGGACTACCGATGAAAAGTCTCAGGAAACTTCAGCGGGTCCAAACTGCAGCAGCCAAATTGTTGACTCGGGGGGGTACAGAGATCACATTACAGCCATATTAAAGCAGCTCCACTGTCTACCAATCAGCTATCGGCTACAATTCAAAGTGTTGACCTTAACTTACAAAGCACTGTATGACCTGGATCCTAGGTACCTGAAAGATCAAATTTCACCATATGAACTGACTCAGGTGTTAAAGTCATCAGGAGAGCTCTTTTCTCTCCATTCCACCACCCTTACAGGTACGTCACGTGGGAACCCATAAAAGGGCCTTCTCAGCTGCTGCGCCCAGACTCTGGAACTCCTTCCCACTACAGGCCAGGACTGCCCCATCTCTGATGTCTTTCCGGAAACAGGCAAAGACCTTCCTCTTTAGTCAACCTTTCCCTGGATGATGGACTACCTATTATGTGTATTTTATATGAATCTATATAATCACTTTCTGATTATAGCCACTTACAACCCTGTGTGATTGCACTGACACTATGTTTTCAATGATAATTTCCATCACTCATAACTTTTATATGGAATTTTACTCTCTTTTTAACTGCTCGCGTTCACTTGTACTTTAATGTTGTCTTTTAATGCTGTAAGATGTCCCTCAATTCCCTGTTCTCAATACTTGAACATGTCTTAATTGTACTGGACTGTGAATTATCCCTCATTAAAGGGATTAATGAGGCCCTCATTACTGTAAGATGTCTTGGGTCCTTTTCCAAGGAGAAAGGTTGGGTAAAAATACTCTAATATAAAAATAAATAAAAAAATACAATGGGATCTCTTAAAACAAATTTAATTTATCCTACGGGTCAATTTATTTTAATAAATTTTTGTCTTACAAAACGTGGTTTTCCATAGGAATGCATTGAAAATGGATTAATTTGTTCTGAACACTAGAATAAAGACAAAAATAACTCCCCCCCCCAGGAATTTTTGTCATGCAAAGCATGCCTATTCCTGGTATTTTTTTCTTCCTATGAGTTTTTGTCTTACGAGGCATTTGTCTTAAGAGGTACCATTATATTTCACTGTTCAGTGTGACCTGGGGTCAGCTTCAGTACCATTAATTAATCAATTCACTAGGCATTCAATTGTGATTACTCTTGCTCTTTGTATTGTGGTTGAACCCACCATTGTTTTTCCCCAACAAGCAAAGGATTCTGTCATATTCATTCTCATGCATGTTGCTATGCCCATATGAATCAGAGGATATGAATGAAAAATACTGTTTTGAGTAAGTAAACTAGGCAAGGCTGTGGATGTGGAATTGTCCCTGATTAATCTTTGACTGGGATGTCTCATGTTCAGTATGTTATGAAGCTGGTGGAATCTAGCATCTGCTGCATTTGTAATAATATGCAAAATCTAACACTGATATAACATAAATCACAAGATGCAGTTTATCCTTATTCTTCCACCATTAACTGAAATTTTATGTGGGGACTATTCAGGTTTCTGTATATAGAAGCCAAACTTAAAATGCAAAAGGTTCTAGTTCAACACTTCCTGACATTTATTTAAAAGGGTTGTTTTATGAGAAGATAAAACATTATAGGTTTTGGGGTGGCATTCAGAATTAATCCCTTCCTCCTTTCTCATTATAAATCTCAAGTCCAATAAGAAATGTCTTGTGACTTGGTTGGCAAGTTAATGCATATTTTAGGTGTTGTAGATATTTGCAGCTGTTGTTTGATACATATATGAAAGGTTTATGGTTTTTCACTTTCTCTCAAACCAAGGATAATAAGAAAATTGACCTTGCTACCTGGACACAAATATGGAATACTCACCTTTTCATGTGCTTTCGTTTTGTACTTAGATGTCTTCTTCCTGCTAGTGAAACAAAAATTTGGAAGTATACTGTTACATCTGGGTAGTTTTAAGCAAACAATCAAGAATTCTAGAAATATCTTACTAGTACTGAACTTTCCCTTCCTTCCAAATACTCCTATTTCAAATAAATTTTGTTTTGAAGTAAAAACATTGTTTCAGATGTGATTCAGTACTTGGTCAATATATACAAATGAAGTTGCCTTCATGAATAAAGTTAACCACCTCTTACATTTCTAAATGGGATACTTAAAATTAGCTGAAATTCTTTTTGGGTATCTATAAATGCAGTAATGTACAAGAATTTATTTATTTATTTATTTATTTATTTATTTATTTATTTATTTATTTATTTATAAGCTTATATCCCGCCCATCTTCCCTGGTGGGAACTCTGGGTGGCTAACAATGTAAAAACACATAAAATAAGTAAAAACACCACCAAGTAGTGGAGCGGCGGAGGGCAAGATGGCTGGAAAAAAAACCTAACTAATGCGGTCACCAAAGGCCTCTCTAGAATCCTGCATTAATTGAATTTTATTAAGATCTATATTGTGGTGATATTTATCTCCATATTAATTATGTGTAACTAAATGAGTTAATTTGGATATGTCTGTTGTGAAAGTTTCAAAGAATATACAACACTGCTTTGTCTGCCTTGTGATCAATTATATTTTAACAAGCAAAATCGTCCTCCTAAGTTTATACAGTATCTCTACTGCAGTGTTTTTCAACCTTTTTTGGGCAAAGGCACACTTGTTTCATGAAAAAAATCACGAGGCACACCACATTAGAAAATGTTAAAAAATTTAACTCTGTGCCTATATTGACTATATATAAAGTAATTCTCTTGAATGAATCAAATAAACACAAATAAAGTATTTTATAATTCTGAAAAGAAACAGAAATATGAAAAATTATAAAAACTTTATTTGCGCAACCTGGGCCTGTTTCTGAACACAAAGCTGATATTCTTCAGAACAACTCGCGGCACACTAGTGTGTGGTTGAAAAACAGTGCTCAAAGTATCTCCACCAAATCTGAAGAAGGAACCTTTTGTCTCACATTTTTAACAGTCTCCAAAGTATCTTAGAGGGGCTTCTAAATGTTTATTGTCAACAGTTTAGGAGAAATGACAATCTTATTTCGCCTGCGGTATCCACACTTAAAAATTACTGTCTAACAGGTGAAGTACTCAAGAGTTGTAAGGTTTATCCCCCAACTTGTTGTCTTCAAGTAGTAGAATGCAACCATACTATAATTATTTGCTCAATTCAGTAGCAGATAGAAAAAGTACTTACACTGAAGAATTTCTTCCTGCAAAGAGGGAAGAGAGAAGGGAAGAAACATTAAAACTGTTACCAAACTTCATGTTGCCTCTCTACAAGGTGCTCAGACTGTTAGAACAGTTGTTATCACCACACAGGTGAACTTTTATTGACTTCTGATCTGCCAGCTCCTAATAAGATTGAAATCGTTTTAAATGAGAAAAATCAATTCTATGCTGCAGCATCTGTTTTTAGAGTTATTTGCCTGCTTATTTGTTGTCTGGACATTAAGAAATGCATTATAAGCTTCCACTGAGGAAAAACAAAGCAAAACAAAGGGTTCTAGGAAAGACCTTTCGGGCCCCGTCAGTTTGATGCTGGTCTTAGTGGTTCAAACTCTTTAATGGGGAAGAATTTGGGAAATAGTTACATTTTACAGAAAAAAATGCCACATTTGAAGGACCTGCAGATGATACGGCTTTCCTCAGCATACTCATTGGAAGCATTGGAATCTATTTAAACCATGTGCATTTGCTGTAGCAAGCTGATGCACACTTTGTGTACTGTTAAAAAAAAAAGGTAAAGGTTCCCCACACATGCGTGCTAGTTGTGAACAACTCTAGGGGTGGTGCTCATTACCATTTTTAAAGCAAAGAGCCAGTGTTGTGCAAGTCCGTACCTATGTGGCCGGCATGGCTGAACACATATCTGCACCTGGAACACTGTTTACCTTCCCGCTTTTTACGGCAGTACCTATTTATCTACTTGCATTTACATGCTTTCGAACTGCTAGGTTGGCAGGAGCTGGGGTTAACAGTGGGAGCTCACTATTTAAACCATGTGCATTTACTGTAGCAAGCTAATGCATACTCTTTGTACTGTAATGTATGCTCTATACATTACTAAAAACACAGGAGAATAATTTTGATCTATTAGAAAAATTCCTAGTAGAGTAGCATTCTTTATTCAACCCAATAAAATACTGTACTAAGAATCATTAACAAACTTTCTAGAAATTCCTAAGTAATTATTATAGTCCAGAAACATTTGTATGTGATTAGATACAACCAAAACCAAAATTATGGTAACAAACTATGAGTTTATTCCTTATATTCAACAGGAATAAATTCTCTAAATGTTACTAGATGATCCCATGAAAAAGCTGGAGTAGCTATTTGCTAGATTGGTAGTATAAAATTCAAAGAAATATATAAATAAATGACTCTACCTTACACTTAATAATTCAGCGGGACTACATCTGGTTCCTTATTGCCTAGTATTCTTTGTGGGAATATGTACAGTACTTTAATCATGATCCAGCAGAGGGAGCAGGGGGATTAAATTGTACAAGGATTTCAGAGCAAAGGCACTATCTGACCACGGACTGGACAAAATCATTTTGTAAGATGTAACAAATACTGAACTTCAACTGTATATAAAGGATACACCCTTAGTTATACATTGCAGCTAGTATCAGAAGGGCATGTGGCAACACTTTAATTATGGAAGCATGAAGTTTTTACTTACTTGAAAAGTACCCCTTCTTTTGAGCATAATATACTCCAAGACCACAGGAAGCCATTATCAAAGCCACAATGACCACAGCAGCAATGATGCCACTTACATTAAGGTCATCTAAAATTCAAAACAAATCAGATATTGTATTGGAAGGACACAATGACTAGTGTAAATTATTTTGTATTTGAAAATGACGTATTTACTTTCAAACCAGTTAGATGAAATCTTCATACAGTGTTGCACATGGATTTGTTTTATAAGACTGCAGCAAAGATTACACTGTATGTTGAATTAATGATATAGTATAGAATAGGCCAACTAATGCTCACCAATGTTTTTGGTTACAGTTTCCAGACAGCACAGCCAGTGGTCAAAGACTGTAGGAGTTGCAATCCAACATACTTGGAGGGTGCCATCTTACTTAAACCAGTACTGTACTGATATTTGTTTTAAAAGTGGGTGGGTTTTTTCTGCTGTGGAATATTCAGACTATCTTCACCAGAGGCTTTCGAGGCAGAAGTTGATCAAATTCTTTCCAACTATCAACTGATCAATGATAATGACATCTTATAGATCATGTCACAGACACATTTGTGCACGCTGTCTATCTCTATACAAAGTTACTGATTTCTGCCCAATTGTCTGTTGCCACTGCAAACTAATCAAGCCTCAAAGTCCACCACCCAGAAGCACACAATATACCGACAATGGTATAACCACAACTAAAAGATATGAAGGCTTAATCTTACACACACTCACCTAGCCAGGTTGAATAAGGCTATAATAAAGTATGAATAGATATTTCTAGAGTACTATCCAACAAGGTTCAGAACTGTCACACTAAGCTGGTGAAAGGCATTACTGACTCTGGATGCCAATTTTGGATTCAACAGTAGAATTGTATCTAAAAGCACTTATGCAAACCCAGTACATGTAAGAGGAAATACATTCATACACAGAACAGGTTGAATGCCAGTGCCATAGTTCTGTATGTACTAATCAACACCATGTCTATCCTCTCTGGACTCAGGTTCCCTTTATTAGCCATTATCAAGCCTAGTACTTGTTTCAGAACATCCAGGGCTATACCTTGCTTAAACAGAAAGGGAGTTGGATGTAATTATGTTTGTGGTACGCAGTTCCAGAACTCTGAATGACCTCTGTGTTTTCCTGTTGACTTGAAACAGCAGGCTGTGTTGTGGAATATGAGGGCACATTCATGGCACTGAACTGCAGAAGGAAGAGTTTGCTGATACTAAAATCCAACAGCAGAGCCAGGTAAAACTTCCAGAATAGTTCACCTGCCATTAAGGACTAAAGGTACTTCTGCCCGATAATTTAGAAATAATACTGAAATAGGTGAGCATTATCCAGGACTTATTTGGAGCATAGCGTCATCTGTTAAAACACATTCTCACTGAATGATATTTAGGGAAACCACGCCAAAATCTTTTTCCAAGGAGATTCCATAACTGACTGTTTTTCAGTGACTAGCTGAAATACTGAATTCATGTAGTCTCTCCTATCTCAGAAAAGCATTTGGCACCAGCTGTAACTTCTTTGAGAGATATCTGAAGGTAGCTCTCTCACACTTCTAGGCAAGATACTCAGATATGGTATGTGGTAGTACTCTGATTCTAGATGTTCCTAGAAGACTGATCATGCCTACCTTCATAGAAGCACACATGATATAACCACTGGATAAAGAAATGTAGTTTCTACATATTAAAGTGGAGAAAGCTGATGGCTTGATATCCCTCTCATCCAATCAAAAATTAATTTGCTTAATATGAGCCCAGTGTTGTATTAGGGGCATCAGTTGTTCCATCAATATCATTTGTGGGGTCATTCTTAAGATATAAAATGTGAACTGATTGCTTTACTTATAGCACTGACTTTTGAAATATTACATCACTGAGTTTCATTCTGGAAGAAGACCTACATATTTATCTTCCTGAATTCCAGCTTATCTTCCTTCTTATTTCTTAGCTATGTTTTATAATGAAGTCATTTGTGTCTTATAATCAAGCTTATATGTGTCTGACATTTACCAACTTGCATTCTCTTCACAGGACATTTCTGAGGCTGTCCAATTTTGTTGTCAGCTTCGCAGTAATATTCTCCAGTGTCATTCTTTGAAACAGGATTGAATAGCTGGTAAAAAGAAGACACACTATCTATTAAAGAGTTTGTGAATGTGGAGTCAAAAGGAGTACATTTCCAAAATATCATCTTGTAAGTTTTTATTATTATTATGTTCAATTTAGAATGTATGATATTTCTGAAGAGTACAGTTCTCTTTAGCTGTGTGAAATCTGATCTCAAACATAATGAATAAGTTTTTGCCAAATAAACCCTGAGCAAAACACGCACGGAAGATTTTACGTTGACAAGAGGGAATGCTGTTGATGAGTCCAGCATTAAACAAATGTCACTTAGGGCTTTTAAAAAATCTTACTCATGTTATATACCTTTTTATATGCAAGAATTTTATAACTTACTTATTTTCTGCTTAGCAGTATATATTTATCTGTCAATATAACATTGATGCTACTGAAATGAATAAAGAAAATACCATTCCTAATACATTTTGAGAAATAGGTGATGTGTAAATACTATGTGCAAATAGCCAAAATATATGACATATATTCATTAAATATGGACAAGTAACTTTTCATTTCTCAATAATTTCTCCCAGAGCGGAATGAAAAATAGCTTTGCATCACTGCAGATGTCACTAGCTATTTTGGGTCTCTCAATTCTTAAGCACTTAAATTGAAGAGGAAGAAATGACAGTGATTTGTTTTGCAGAAATGCATAAACTTATCTCATATATAGATCTGGTGTTTGTATTTTTGTTTCTTTTAAATATCTGCTTTGCAAGTGAAAATAATGTGACAAAATATTTTTTCAGTAGTTATGATTATTATTTATTCTGAAGATGAAGATAAGAAGATGACAAATAAGACATACAGTGTGATTAAAATTAGAGTTTAATGTTTTTCAGATTAAACATTACAAACCAGATAATCCAAATTTTACTATAAAAATTAAGAATTTAATTACTGAGCCTGAGGACGGCTGTGTTTTTATTCATTTCAGATTCCAATTCACTCTTGACTAGTTATGGTCCAGTTCTCATTACACAGAAAATGGCATCTCAATTCTGACATTTCAAAATAGGCTAATATCATTTTCAACCTGAATTAGTGCATAAAACCTTGTCTAAACCAGGGTGGGGGAATCTTTCCCCCCCCCCAGGTGAAGGGCTGTGGGAGTTGTGATCCAAAATATCTGGAAGGCCAAAGGATCTAAACATTGCATTGCTGAATCCACAAAGCAGTGGAGGTCACGGCCAATTTGTAGGCCAGGCAATTCCAATGAATAAAGCACAACTGCATTTTAATTCTTGGGGTAAAACTCATATATCAGTATTGGGTTTTATATCAGCAAAATAAGAAGATATTCACCATGCAGAAGATTGCATTTCTTCTTTATTATAGTTCAGTATAGGTTATAGTGTAGTAAATGAAACTGGTTTGAATCTTCTCATTACTACTATAATGCAACTGCAGTCTTTTTCATAAAAAGGACCTAATGTGAACTATTACTGAACAGGTGTTAACTTACCAGAGTTCCAGATGTAGTATTCATAGTATAATGAATTCTGTCTTTTTTAACCTTCCACGGTGCTGGGTTCTCTAGCAGAAGAATGCCATTCCTATACCATCTGTACTTTGAAGCAGGAACACCTTCATTTTCTTTACACCGCAGTTCCACTGCTGTCCCACTCATAGCTGAGATGGGTACTTCACAAATTGGAGCAGCCGGCTGAACTAGAAAATGGCATCATCTATGTAAGGTGGATATTTATATGCCTAAGCCTTCTTGTATGTTCATATTTGTGCTTCAATAAAGTTATTTGGATCAATAACATCTTGTACCCAGAGTGCTCTAATCCTTGGTCTAGTTCCATCAAAGTTTTGGTGTAAGTGGCCAGTGGAAGTGAAATTAGTTATTACATACCCATTAAACAATGAAATTGCAAATTTTATATACTTCTTTGCTGGCTACAGTCAAATTACTCCTGCCATAGGAGTCTTCCTCTTTCATAGCTACAAATAAAGCACTGGCACTATAAGGTAAATTAAAATAGAAACACATTATAAAATAAAATGCAATATTAAATAATTTTTACATTTTTACATAAAATATTGTAATAGTATTGTTCCAGCTATAACCAGGAGGTAAATTAATTTTGTAAAGAAATGTAGCTGCAACTACTGCACATCTTTTTCAACTAAATTCATTTTAAACCTCAAATAATTGTGTTGAGATTCCTACCAAACACTATGAGAGAGATTTCAATTTCTCCTGCTTCTTGTCCATGTTCTGAAGGTGCACTTATTTCACACCGATATCTTCCGGAATCCTTTCTCGTCACATTGTGGATCTGGATGCTTGAATGCAGAATTTCAGCTCGACCTTTAAAACTGCCTGTTAAATAAATAAATAGACCCTGAGGGAAATATATAGAAAGGGAACTCTTTGTAGACAGATTCTGGCTTGTATTCCAAATGTATAAATAAAGCAAAGAGTTCTGTTTATATATAAAATCAGATAATAGTGGCACACCTTTCCAGCATATAGTACTGGTCTGCTCTTCCTATTTCAAGTACACAAAATTAAATGAGAGTTATTTTCTTTTGAATATCCTTCCAGTCAGTCAGCTCAGTCTTCCAAACCTGGTGCCCTTAAATGTGTTGGATTACAAGTCCTATAATTACTGTAATTCCTAAAACAGAAAAAAATCCTTTGCTTTTTCATTACAAATGTTGCTGTACTACCATCAGCCAAAGGAAGGAAATGCAAACCAGATGTTAGCGCACACACACACACACACACACACACACACACACACACACACACACACACACACACACACACACACACACACACACACACACACACACACACACACACCATCCTTGCTCAAAACATGAGTCTATTAACACCTTAATGCCTTAATTTTCACCCCAGTTAAACATTATCATACAATCCTATTAGTTACCCCACTTTCTATATTAGAGATGGGCACGAATAAAAAAATTGCATTTCATTTGTTGTTTGGAGGGTCCGTTTCGGTTTGTTTCCGTTTTTCGTGAATTTTTGAAAAAAAATTCATTTTCGTTTTCATTCGTTTGTTACCGTTTTGTTACTATTTATTTCATTTTTGTGATTTTTTAAAGGATTTTAAGCAATTCACTCTTATTGCAGTAATGGAAACGAAACGCACAACAAAATTTCCGGTGTTTCAGTTCGTTTTGTTACATTTCAGAGACAAAATTCGTTTGTCGTTTCGTTACATAACGAAATGAAAAAACAAAAACGGAAACAAAAAATTGTTCGTTTCGTGCCCATCTCTATTCTATATTATTAGAGATGTAGAAAAAAAGATGAATTGAACAAACACAGGATTTGATTGTGCCAACATCCACAGACAACAGGTTTTTCAGAGCAGGCTTGTCTACAGTCACATCATCTTTATTTCTCCAACCCAGTTGTACCATACTTGAGGAAAAGAAAACTTGTTGTGTTTAATGGACTTAGTTCTGGTCTGCATAGACTTTTCATTACAGAACTAAAAAAGGAGTTTCCCTCTTGTATTTCCCTGGGCTGCAATTCAGGTACAAGAAGAGCACATAAGTGTACCCATGTCTTGAGGTAGGATGCTGAGGTGGTGGTGGTTGGTGGTCTGGATTTCCATGATTTTTTTTTAAAGTATAACTTTAACAGCAACTTTCACTGAAAGTTGGGGGATTTTTTTTCTCAGCTTATTGAAAAACAGGAACAAAGAGACACCACTTATATTAAAAGGAAGTCTGTCTGTAATGCTAATAAAGAAGTACTCCTTGAACTTGCTGAAAGAGACAGAACAAATTTTCCCCGGCCAGTTTTACCCAGAGTCCTGAAGAAAGTATGAAGATAGCGCGTTGTAAGTCTATGGAACTCCCTGCCACAGCGCGTTGTAAGTCTATGGAACTCCCTGCCACAGGATGTGGTGATGGCATCTGGCCTGGATGCCTTCAAAAGGGGATTGGACAGATTCCTAGAGGAAAAGTCCATCACGGGTTACAAACCATGATGGAGATGTGTAATCTCTAGGCTTTAAACCAGGGTACTTCAAGGGCCAGATGCAGGGGAGTGGTATCAGGAGACAGATATCTAGTCTCATGCGCTCCCAAACGCATCTGGTGGGGCCGCTGTGAGATACAGGAAGCTGGACTAGATGGGCCTTTGGCCTGATCCAGCATGGCTCTTCTTATGTTCTTATGTTCTTATTTGAAACTTTTTTTTGTTTAAGACAGTTAGAAAAAATAATAGGAAGTGCAGAGGAAAAGTGGTTTGAAAATGAAACAACTTTTTAAAATTCACCTAGAACTTATTTTACAAACTACAGTATTGTTTTTCAAAATAGCTTGTTTTCCAGCAGCATCTATAAGCAAGGTCAGTGAATTATAAACAATCTTGGCAACTGAATGAATGTCTTGGTTAGAATGTATAAACCTAGTGACAATATTACTGTAAATAACAGGAGAATTAATTAAAGGAATAGTTGAGTGTTTCACCTTGTAGCACCATTTTTTGGAAAATGTAAACCCATGAAGCATACATATTTATATAGATTTTAGGTTTTCACATTATTATTATAGGAGGAATATTAATCCAGAATTTTGTAGCGTAGCAAGAATAGTCACAACATTAATGTTCATCAACTTCTTTTTTCCTAGCCGAGAAGTCTATGAGATTTAATGTTACATTAACACATATATCAATTTCCTAATACTGTAAAGCCTGGTTTGAAGAGATTAGTTATAGCTGGTGAAGAATGAATGAAGTATAAATATAACTGAGAACAGATAGCAAAGAAAGAAAGAAATTCAGTGGAAATGATACCAGACAAATATTGTTGGGGGGGATAACAAAGCAGCCCATGACATAGAAATGTATTTTCCTGAACCACTTTTAATTGGTATGGCAGGGTGAGCAATTTAGAAAATATTATTTTTCTGTGTGTATTCTTAACATGCTTGTGTTTTGCTTTTTGTCATTTCATTCTCTAGGACTCCCTATGGGGCAGGGGGTTCATGTGTTAGCTGGGTTAACCTGAGTTGACATTTACACTTCCCTCTTAAATTGGCAGATTGTGAATATTAAAAGGTGGTACTGATAAATATGTATCCCATGGGGTACTGGTGTGCTCCTGAAGGTACTTTCACCTGGAAAACACACTACAACACTAAGCAATCCTTTTTGGGACAAGGTGTTTAGAAAACCACACTTTTCACATCATAATTGTTACTCTGTTGCTTAGGTAAAAGGTTAAAAAGGAGATGTTAGGCTTTCAGAAAGTGTCAGGATAGGGAGGTACTACTGTACTTCAGTATCCGTCAATAGTATCCATGAGAAAAAAAGCAACAAAGAAAAAAAGCTTACTGTATATACTCAAGTATAAGCCTAGTTTTTCAGCCCTAATTTTGGGCTGAAAAAAGGGGTCCTCGGCTTATATTCGGGTCAATACTTTTAGCCACTGAGGCAAGTTTGGGTCAGTGGCTAAAAGTCATTTTAAACATTGTGCACCACTTCTCCTGACACCCTCATGTTTAAAATGACTTTTAACCACCAACTCAAGCACTTGCCTCGGTGGCTAAAAGTCATTTTAAACATCACACACACACCCAGCTCACAAAGGAGGAGTTGCCAAGCCCTGCTGCATTTCCCACCCTAGGCTTATACTTGAGTCAATAAATTTTCCCAGTTTTTTGGGTTTAAATTAGGGGCCCCGGCTTATACTCGGGTCGACTTATACTCGAGTATATACGATATATCCATTCAATTCTAGGGAAGAGATATCATGAAAACCTGGCATCACTTATAACCATTTGGTTGTTAAAGCAACCCTATAAGGAGCAGAAACTGTTATTAATGGGTAAAGACTCAATCCAGGATACCCTCTTAAATCACTAAATATGCTATTGTTTAGAACAGTTGTGATCACTGATTATGATCTTGAGCCGGCTCAGGTGTTAAGATCACCAGGAAAAGCTTTTCTCTTGGCCCCACCACTTTCATAGGTGTGTTTGATGAGGATACAGGAGATGGCCTTCTCTGTTGCTGCTCCCAGATTTTGGAACTCCATCCCACAGGAGGCCAGAGTGGCCTCATCTTTGCTGTGCTTCTACAAGCAGTCAAAGATCTTCCTCTTCAGACAAGCTTCTCCTTGGTGGCTGGCTACCCGAGTGTAACGTTCAGATGGATTGTTACTGATTACTGCTCTGTCTGAGTCTTTAATATTACAGTACTTGTTTTTATTGTCTCTCCCTGTGGTGTTCCTTTCTAATATTATTGTTTCAGCTTCAATATTGTCATTGAATGGCATTAGCTGCTTCTTTTTACTCATTCTTCTTAGACTTAAATATTGTATTTTAATGTAAGACACCTTGGATCCTTTTAAAGAAGAAAGGTGGGGTAAAATATTTTAAATAAATAAATAAAACTATCATATTATAACCTGCACTCCTAGGAGGAAAGTTTGGATATTGTAGCAATACATGTATCAGTCCATCTTTAACATATATATTATGTGTTTTCTCTTTCTTCCTTTGCTTGGAACAATTCACATAGAAAAAAACAGATAATCAGCACCATATACTGTATACACAAGCAGAGATACAGAACCATCTTACCTACAAATGAGCCTTGAAAGTAGACAAATGAAACATCGGAACCCATGACTTTTTTCCATTCTATTCTTGCATTTTCTTGCTTCTTTGCATTGTGTTTGCAATTTAAATATGCCCCTGAAAAAAAGCTAATTGTTGTTGTTTCATTGTATCAGATTAGGATCATACAATAAAACTGATAACTTTCAGATATGACTTCAGCAGAATTATTCAGATACCTGAATACAAAATACATTGAGCCCATGCATCCTCTCTTTTCAGGTCTTTATTTAAAGGGCTGGAAGAGGACAGTCCTCTTTTACAAGGTATCCTCTTGTTTGAAGGTAAAGAACTATAAAGAGGAACATCAAAGATACTGAAAGTTCCCATCTTTAATTAGCACGCGGCAAACACAAATGTTACCTGGACATTAAAATTATGTTTCAGTTATAAAAATAATATCTAGTTTTACCAGCATTAACATATGCAATTTTATGTAAATTGTTTCCCTCTTTTATTTTTATTTTTTTGATGTGCAAGTGGTCACCCTTTACCATACCAGAAGTTTACAAGCACTCAGAATCTCAATAATGCTCATTTAAGATTCTTGGGCCCAGACCTTCCTAATTATTGCCTCCATTTGCTTTAGCTGCTCGGATCTTTCAGATAACATAGGAAGTAGAAAAGGTTTACTTCAGAGGTGGAGGACATGTGGCCCTCTAACCGTTTTAGACTTCAACTCCCTATAGCTTTATTAGCATGGCCAACGGCAATAAGAATATGTGAGTTGGAGGTCCAAAACATCTGATGGATGAAAGATTTCCCATCTTATTTTACACAAGTCCAGAGTGAGATAGAAAATGTAAAAGGAGAACCATCCTGGAGTTCACCATGTTGTAAAAAAGTGACCCCAAGCAGCTAGAAAGAATGACCACCAAGAATACTAAACAAATAATAGCCATTAAACCTTTATAGAGCTTCAACTCACACACCAACTTCTGTTATCAGGTTTACTATCAGATCTTCATGAAGGAAGGTATACAAAAGTGGAACTGTATTCTTAAGTGGGGAAACTGAAGCAGGCAAACTTACAGGTACACTGTCACAATCTAGCATTATAGCAAATATTCCACTTCCTCACCACAGACATTCCCCCTTATTATTTGCACACACTCCTTGCACGGTCTTGTTTCTTCTTTCACATTCACAGTTTTTCATGCTGCAAATGTTCAAAGAAATAGCCATGACTGAGCTACTCTTTTCATTGCTGTACAATTTTCTTTGCTGGAAAAACTTTTAAATGTCCATATATATTCATACAGTAACTGTACTGTACTGTATTTTAGAAACTCCCAATCAATGGCAACGGAAAGCAACTTCAGTTTGCTATGGATACACAATGGGCGTTTTCCTTTAAGAACCCTTATTGTTTATTAAAGACACTCCTTTAGAAATCTGTGTAATATGTGATGTGGTCCTGCTCTAAAGAAACACAAATAACAGGCTTGCACAGTTAGTAGTGGAAATGGTTTGTTTTGAAAGCTCTTTTCCTTTCACTCTGAGGAAGGAACTGACAGTAGCTTTTCCTGAAATTTATATGGAAATTATGACTATGATTAAATGCTTTTAAGAATCAAAGTCACCATTGTGCTTTATTATTTCAGTATATTTCCAGGCAGATGCCTGCAGCTTTCTAAGACTAACACTGTAAGATCTATTTTTAGAACAGTGATGGAAGCTTAATTAAAGAACAGCAAATCTATCCTTTAATCTGTTACTGAATAACAAAGAATCCCTCTCACTCTTGACTCTTCCTTTCAAATTTAAAGGAACATACTGTATTATTATACTAGGCTTCTCACTGCTGGGTTTTAGAGACAAACACAGGCACACAGAGACATTGCAACATTTTAAATGTGTTTAGCAAATGACAAAATCAACGCGAAGCTGCCAGAGTAAGGGAGTGCAAGAGCCAGCATATACGAACAAACCCCTATGTGCAATAGGATTGACACATATGCATGTGCTATGTATATAAGCCTCATTGTCTCTACTTAGTGGAGAATGAATGACAGAAGACAAAAGACAAGGGCAGAGTACTGTACTAGGTTTTAAGCAATATTTATGAATATTTCATTTGCAGGTTACAGCTAAGGATCCTAGGTGGAGCATAAGGCACTGGGTCCACGGATAAGTCAATCAACCCAATGAATCACAACCCCCAGCCCACTTGCTAAGGAAGCCCCATGGATATCAGATATACCGTTAAGACAAATGTATATAAGTGCTCTGTTAATCAGTGTTCAATGGCCCTTTGTGAGTAAGACACCCACCATTCTTTATTTCTCTATGCTATGTACTGATTATGTATGCCATGTATGATGAAATTATGCTATGCTATTGATTTGTCTCCAAGTAACTTATTTGTGTATATATGTAATATAAGTGTGCTCCTGCTTGATTCTTGGGGAGGACTGCAGTAAAAAAAAGATGTGTCTTTCCTGTTAGAATAACTACAACTGATATTTAACACATAGCCAGAGTTGTACAATGAAATCTTAATGTTTTACCTTTGTAGCTTTAATTATGTGTTTCTCTTATTAAAATCAGTAGGAAGCAGAAACTGCAGATACTTTTGACTTTTGACATTGTCACACTTTTGTCCAAAAGCATTTTTAAAATTTTCTGTGCATGATTATGCAGATATATTCAACTCATACATATACTATACCTTCAAATTCTCTTGCTGTCACATGTGCATTGTCTGTTTCTACTGTAATTCCATATGCTTTATAATCTGAAAAGAAAAATATATTACCCATTAAATTAGAATAACCTATTCATTCATCTAAAACTTTGCTTGCTATCCATCAGGCTACTTAATCTCCCTTGTAGCTGAGACAATTTAAGCAGCACAACTATATACTGGACAACTCAGCCTTTACATGTACACCTTTCTTCATGTATGTTTGCTACTGGATTTCTCATAATCACACACACACACACACACACACACACACACACACACACACACACACACACACACACACACACCAAGCAGATTGAAAAATACACCGTTGGCTCTGGATTATTTATTTATTTATTTATTTATTTATTTATTTATTTATTTATTAGTCTTATACCCCGCCCATCTTCCCAATAGGAACTCTGGGCGGCTTACAATAAAATGGTAATACAAAAAAACGTAACAAGCAAAACAAAACACAAGGGAAAGGAGCAAGATGGCCCCCCCCAAAAAAAAACCTAACTAGAAAGGTTGCCAAACGCCTCCTTGAAGAGGTGAGTCTTCAGGGCTTTTTAAAAGGCGGGCAGTGACTCAATCAGGCACAGCTCACAGGGAAGATGGTTCCAGAGCACGGGCCCCACCACAGAGAAGGCGCGGTCACGCGTATGCGATTTCCGCACCTCTCTGGGTGTGGCCACCCTTAGTGAGCACGCCTGCGCCGATCTCGTGGGTCTGGTCCCAGCTGACCTTTGAGAGATACGCTCCGCCAGTTACTCTGGTCCCAAAAAGGAGTTCTCCTTTAAGTACTTAGATTTTAAAACATCTCACTTTTTAAAAAGTAAACATACTATATGCAAAGGACAATTCACATCTCTACTAATTTATAAAGGAAGCCACAAAAAGATCTTGCTTCCAAATGAGCTGATAGGGCAGTGATGGTGAACCTTTTAGAGACCGAGTGCCGAAACTGTGATTCAAAACCCACTAATTTTTTGCAAAGTGCCAATATGGCAATTGAACCTGAATACAGGTGGCTGTGAAGGGGTGATGTTGGGTGCCCACAGAAAGGGCTCTGAGTGCCACCTTTGGCACCCATGCCATAGGTTCGGCAACACTGTGATAGGGTGAGGAGACAGAGGCACGTTTTGGAATGAATAAAAAACTTTCAGAGCTCTGCAAATTTTTGCAAGTCAAGGGAGTTGAATACACAAAGAACACAATAGCTTAAATATACACACATTTATCTGTTTTATTTGCTATGGTATTGTGTAAACCGCCCTGAGTCCCCTTTGGGGAAATAGGTGCGGTATATAAGTTTGAAAATAAATAAATAAAATAAATCAGCTATTTGTCTGTTGCTGGATCCATACACCTTACGTATTTACCTGTGATAATGACTCTTCAAGAACATAGCTAAATTGGGGATAAAAATAATTATAAAAATAATAAAAATAATTATGAACATTATATTATCTGGGTGAAGAGGCATATCATCCATCCATTTGTGTCATGTCTAATGTCTAAACAGGCTGAGCTTGCTGTCAAGATATGCTTGTATAAGAGCATCAAACATTTTTTCTCCTGTTGGAAGCAATTCAGCCATGCTTTAAGATTATTTTGTTCATGACACTGAGGCAAACAAAAAAGTGAGAATCACATAGCAGATGAGAACAGCTACCAGAATTGGGATTAACTTGTTTTCAGCGAAAGTTTCCAGACCTATAACATCTTATCTCAGGAACTAATGCACTAGAAAAGAGTCATCAGCGGTACAGTAGTTGTTTTTGTTATGAGCTGTTAAGTAGGAACCAGCTTGGACTTTCAATATAAGTGGACTTTCAATGTAAGTGAGATATTTAGGGAAAGGTTTTACCAGTTCCACACTCCCAGTGAGCTTCCACTCCTGAACAGGGATTCAAACCCAGGCCTCCTGCATCTTGGTCCATCACTATCCACTACACAACACTGGGTATGTTAAAGCTGCAGGGGCAGCATGTGAGAAATTCAGATTGAAAATGCTGATGAGGTCATTGATAGGACCTGAGCACATAATTAATCTTGGTCTATCCTACTTTTCAAGGTTGTTATGAAACTGTGTTTTCAACCATAATATGGGACTAAGACTCCTTAACTCACTGTGGTAGAAGACATTTACCATGGATTGGATATGAGACGTGTGACTCGACTACAATGTAAAGAGAAGATGAAAGATTGTCTAGACAGTTAAAGTCTTAAGAATCTTCATATTTTGAGGGACTGGATTTCCATATCCTTCTGCAAATATAATGTTCCTATAATAATTCCAACCCAAGCCATTTGAATATTGGGATTGCACATGAACATTAATTTGGTTACCTAGATTGCTCAGTGAGTTAGGTATATGGCTGCACAGCCAGAGATTAGGAGTTTGATTCCTTCTGAGAGTACAACCCTGAAGAGCCAGCTTGTCTGACTTTGGGCAAACTGTACAGCCCCAGGATGATCCCAAAGGGAATGGTAAACCACTTCTGAGTGCTCTACACCTAAAAAAAACCATGAAAAGGAATGCTAGCAGTCAGAATCAACACAATGGCACACAATTATCAGTATGAATTCAGCCACTCTCTTTAATAGCCAATAAGCATGCAGCCAAAATGAGGCCACTGAAGATATAAAGACACTTTCAGTGGAAACTGTTTTTTTTCCTGCTCTTGGAACATTTAAATATAGCAGCTTCCTGTTTGCATGAATGAGACCTTCCAGGAAGCCTGTATTGACATTTCAATGATAAATTACACATGTAATGGCCAGATTCCCCAGTATCATATAATATAATAGCTGATGGAATTATGGATGAAGAATAGGAAGACGCCACATCCATCGACTCAGGTCGGAGAGCTTTTTTTTCAAGAAGAAATGTGTTCAACCTAAACTGATAGTTTTCAATCAAATATGACAAGAATCAGGCTGGTGGGACTCAACCAGACAGTATACACACTTTTGGTGTCCGCCAGAGTGCGGGATCTTCCCGTTGCAGGAAGCACAACGTTTGAAGGGTGGCAGAAATGCCATAAAACAGGAATAGAAGATCGAACGTTGAAGAAATAGAAGGAGACAAATGAATCGCGACCTCTTAGCACTGCGGTAAGAGGAAACTGAGGTGTTTAGGTGGGAACCCTCTCGCACATGCTCAGTGCGAAGTGGACTGAAACTAACAAACATTCCTATTACTAGGGAAGTCCGACCTTCACAAAGGGGCGCTTGGGAAACCCATCTGTGTGGCTTCACAAAGGCCACAAAGAAGAACAGGCTTTCATTCTCTCTGAGCATCAGTAGAATAATTCCCCTTCATAAAAATACAAAAATGAATGCATCATGTGGTCGCTTATATAGGTACACATGCTTTCCAACTCTCTTGTTTCTCTCTATGGTGTGTAACTGAGATGTGGAATTTCAGGCTCAAGCGGCTAAAACAAAGCTGTGAAAATGCATGATGAATGGCTGGGAGAATTAATGCATTTTTACAATCAGATATTTAAGATGAGAACACTGCTTTCTGGATACAGGATTAATGTAGCATCTAGTTATAGCCTGCGAACTGGTGAGGTATCCCTACAACTGGGGTGGGGGTGGGGGTGGCTGAGAAAGTAATCCCTCTCAACAAGAAGCAACTCAATGTCCACTCAGTGGCCACCGAAGGTTGAATGCCTGCTGGTGGGTGGCAGAGGACAGAGCATTGGAAAACAGAGGGAAGAGAACAGAGCATCAGATGGTGCAGCTGACTAACTTGAACTCTGCTCTGAACCACTTCACACTGGGATTTTGGTCTAAGGTCTTGTGGCACAGTGGTTAAATGCCTGTCCTGCAGGTAAAACTGTGCTCACGACCTGGGGTTCAATCCCAGGTAGCAGGCTCAAGGTTCACTCAGCCTTCCATCCTTCCGAAGCCGGTAAAATGAGTACCCAGCTTGCTGGGGGGGGGGCTGCATACCGAAATGAAACTGTAAACTGCCCAGAGACTACTTAAAGTAGTATGGGGCTGTATATAAGCAGAACACTTTGCTTTGCTTTGCTTTTATTCCTTTACTAAATAAGGACAGAATCATCAGCAATTGTATTTTATAAAGTTACAAGCATACAATCCATTTCTAACTTTCTGTAACTTTCTTTCTACCCAGCATACTTAATATTAGACATACAGAACAATCTTCTTAAACCCAGTGGACAGAATCCTGTTTGTTCCTTCAGTTCCCACAGCGGTCTATTGCCTGAAAAGCTAGACAGCTTCCAAGTTTGCATAGTGAGGAGGAATCCAGCAATATCTCCTTGCACAAGCTTGGAATTGGTCCAACTGCTCATGTAACGGATCATTGCGTGAATGGAAGAAAACATTTTGCCCAACAGGTTTTAGAAGTCCGCAGTAATGATTCAAAGATCCACTGTCCACTAAAAACCAACTATTCATGACTTAACTGGTAACATTGATCTAAGTACAAGCTTAGAGTAATTAGTTGAGATCAAACTAAATGTTCACATACATGGTTTTTGTTTTTAAACAAAGCCTATTTAAGAATTAATACTTCATTCATTTTTTCTGGTTCCTCCACTCCTTCCTGGATTATTCTGTCCATATTTAATGTAGTTAATAAAATTGTTTTTCCCCTTTAATTGCAGCTTATTCAGTTTGTTACTGAACATGAGACAGAAGGCAGATGAATTGCTTTTACCTGCCAATACTAGTATATGGCACTCAAGTATTGTCCTGCTGTTCTTTTCATTGCTTGCCAGTATTGTCCTCCCCCCCACCCCCTTAAATAGTTTGCCGCTACCATTTTTTGTAGGGAGGGAGAGGCAAAGAGATATAGGCACTCCCTTTTCCAGTGTCTTGAATTATTCTGGAAACATCATTGGGAACTATGGAAGTGTTCCAGAAATCTGAAGAGAGCCATTTATCTAAGATGACAAAAACAGGAAGATGCATTACACACATCTGCAAGACTGGAAAATTAAAAAACCTGAAACAAAAGGAATAAATTCTGAACAGATATTATACAAGTTAAAGACGCTCCATCCCTAACCTCCCCCACAGCTCATTCTACTCAGCAAGTCTTCTGAAGTCTCTGAGCATTTTATAAGGCCTAGATGTGCTGCCATGTGGGCAATAAGGACAACATGCATCCAGCACCAGATCTTTGAAATGTTCTTTTTTTGGACTATGGTTCACAAAATCTCCTTCCACTAAGCATATTTATCATGTGAGTTGGGAGACGATGAGACTGCGATTCAAACAAAACAAAACAAAATCCAAAAAGCAAAAAAAAAAAAAAAAAAAAAAACCTTTTAAAGCTCTGAGCGCTGTGCCCAAGATACATGTTCATGCATTGTTTTTCTAAAGCTTACTGGAGCAAAAATATCACCACTCTGTTTTCAAAAGTCGTCTTGAGAATTTTGCTGCCAGTCCTGTTCCCTTGGTAATGAATAGGGAAATGGGGGTTGGGATATCTTTAATGACTTAGCCTCTCATGAACAATAGACTCCTACCACTATTGTAAACACTGTATTTATTTCCATAGCAATCAAGTTGGTGGAAAGTTTGTGAACACATAAAACTTGAAAATGCAAATTCCCTCTTTTTAATGTCTATTAGTCTAAGGTGCTGAAATTCTACTTTCCCCAGAATAAAAATAAAGATCCAGGAAATAAGCCTCTCACAACAGTTCAACAGCATATTAAGAAATGCTATTGATGTTTACAGATATATATTTGTTAAATGTATATCTATAGACTATGGGTTGGATGCAGAATTTTTATTTATTTTGCCATTTTTATAGTACACCAGAGTGCACCATTCTCTGGATAGTTTACATCAGTTACAGTATTTGTCCGTGTATAAGACTATATTTTTGTCTAAAACTGTTATATTAAAAATTGAGGGTTTCCTTATACACAGAAGACGAGGAGAACACTGCATGATTGCAAAACTGTAATTCTGGTTTGGAAAAGTAGGGGTTGTCTTATACATGGAACGTCTTATAGATGGAAAAATTGTCAAGATATGTAAAAGTTGATAAAATATATGTTATGTATATTTAACAGATAGTGGAAAGAGAATTGTAAAATGGAGGCAGTTAGATTCTGCAGACTCATGATGTTAATTCACAAGTGTAAGAGATAAGTAATCACAGGCATGTTATGTGATGAAGCACAGGTGAAAGAATTTATAGCATCATGATTGTATCAGATTGCATCAGATTGTAATTAGTGATGACTCATATCTGATGGATACTGAACTGTATAAAAAGCACTAGCTTTCCATTTGTTAGGTGGGTCTGTTATGGTGAGAACAGAACCCCACACTCTGTTTGTCCGTTGTAAATATTGCTTGGTTGTTATGCTGTATATATTTTTGATGTATATATGAATATATGAGTTTTTACTCTACCCATTGTCATTGTCTCTTCATAACCTAACTCTGCAATACTTTATATCAATACTGACATTTTATCTGCACGCTACTGCTGCACTGCTCTGTGTCAAGCACAAGTAAATATTATATTTGTTGCTTAATTGTTGATATGGTGATTGAGTTGATTAATACACAATTCAATACTCTCAATTCATATCATTAAATAATTATTCTCCTCCCAGAAGCAAACCTGAATTAAAAAAAGTAAACAAACAACTTAAAATCTCAGGTCAACATTAATAAAAATATTTAAAGGTTCAGTTTTCATCTATCATTCATCAATCTGGGGGCACCTGGAGGGGGAGGAAGCCATGCACCCTCCCACCAGCAGTCCTTCTCCCCCCCCCCAGGCTTGATGATCCTTAGTGGGGGGGGGGAGGGGAGAGAAGCAGGCAATGTTTTTTTCAAAGCAGCACCTCTTTAGGGAAAGAGAACCCCAAACCTTCCTTCTAATCCTCGCAGCTGGGAGCTGCAGAGCTGCTTCAGAATCCTGCCCCCCCCCAGCCTTCACATCCCTGCCCGCCTTCTGCTTCATTGCTTGCCTGTCTGGGACACGCCACACCTGTGCATTGGGCTCCCGAGGAATGCTTGTACAGGAAGCATGCCCAGAGCTTTCCCCACTCCCTGAGCAGCCTCTCTGGCATCTCGCTCCAGCAAGGCATAATGCCACATTAACATGAAATGGCTTGCTAATTAGGAAATTGATGGGGGGCAGGGTCGGGGGGGGGCAGGGGGCCACACTTTGTGTTCACTGCCTGTCAGGAGAGCTGAACAAAGGAGCTGCTTGCTCCAGATCCTTCTCCGGGTAAGGCAAAGTTTTTGAGGCTGGTGTGTGTGTGTGTGTGACGACTGCACCCCCTTGGAAGGAAGGCAGAGGCCAGGTAAGACTGGGCTCGGCTGCTGGGGCTCTTCAAAGGAAATCCATGGTATCCCTTCCCCTGCAGAGGTTAGACCCAGCTATTTCATCCCCCCACACACACACCTGTAAGCACTCCACGTCCTTGCTGGGGGTGCTGAGTGTGCCTGGGCATCAGAGGCAGACACACACTGTTTGTTCTGTTGTAGCACAGGGGGTGGAGAGAGGAGGGGTGCATCTGGCAGCTGCAGGGACCTTGTGGGGGGGATGTGCAATGGAAGAAGGCAACAGGCTGGCAGAGGTGTGGGAAAGGCGGCAGTTAATGCCGTCAGCCTGCAGTGTCCTGGAATGAGGGAGCACCATCCTCTCCCCTGGCATGAAGCTTGAGTCCTGGACGGCCCTCCTTCTCCCCTCTCCTCCTCCTGACATTTCTGAGAACTCTGCCCTGCGAGTCCAAAGGTCTCTTCCCTTCCTGGTTTGGTTAAAAGGCGGATCTTTGAAACCAATAATAAATCCTCTTGGATCCATGTGATTTTAGCATGAGATCCTTCCCAAATCACCATCAAATCATACATCTCAATGACCAAACACTGCACATTTATAATCATGGGTCTCCCATCGCATGGCTATGCAGTGGTGCAAAAACATTGGTCCAAGGCATGGATCCTCCAGGATCTAACTGGTTTTTATCCAGGATCACCTTCAAATCACTCTCCCAACCTATTATCCATCTCTGCACACAGATTGCACACCAAAAATCAAGGGTCCATCAGCGCATGGCCTATCGCTGGGGTTAGGGACCCACCCCACCTGTAATACATGAAAATCTGCAATATGCGGAAGCGGGTTGGGTGGGGGTGGGGGTGATTAGAGGAGTGGGGGCAGCGGGGAGCTATCGGATCACTCCCAGCCCCCCTCCCGCGCAGCTCCGAAGCCTCCTGGAAGGGGCAGGGGTGGCGGGGAGCGATCAGATTGCTCCCCACCGCCCACCGCGCAGCTCCGAGGCCTCCCGGAGGGACCTGGGGGGCGGCGGGGAGCGATCGGATCGCTCCCTGCCGCCTCCCAGGTACTGCGATCCCGCGATATAGTGGGACTGCAGTAACTGAACCGTGAAATGGCGGGGGGTGACTGTATCCATCTCTGCACACATATTGCATTTCAAAAATCAGGGGTCCATCAGTGCAGGGCTCCACAGTGGTGTAATAACATGGATTAATTGCACAGACCCAGTTGATTTCCTATGATTTTTACATTGGAATATACTAAAACCACAGTCATATCATAGGCCCCATCTTTGCACACAGATTTCACACCAGAAATCATGGGTCCGTCAGTGTGTGGTTCCGCAGTGGTGTGAAAGCATGGATCCAAGGCATGGATCCTCAAGGATCTAACTAATTTTTATCCAGGATCGCCCCCAAACCACTCTCCCACTGTTGGCCCCATCTCTGCCCACAGACTGCACACCAAAAATCAAGGGTCCGTCATACCCTCAGGTGCAATGGAGAATAAATCAATGCCCTCTTCCCTGTGGCAACCCTTCAGATATTGGAGGACTGCTATAATGTTTCCTCTCTGTCTTCTTTTCATCAGGCTAAATATGCCTACTTCTTTTAGTCATTCTTCATACGATTTAGCCTCCAGTCCCCTTATTATCTTTGTTGTTGTTGCTCTTCTCTGTACTTCTTCTTGGACCTCTGTGTCTTGCTTGTATTGTGGTGACCAGAACTGGACATGGTATTCCAAATGTGGCCTCACGTGGGCAGTATAGAGAGGTACTATCACTTCCCATGGTTTTGATGCTATCCCCCTCTTGATGCAGCCTAGGACCATGCTCACTGTTTTGGCAGTTGCAGAACATTGCTGCCTTAGGGGGTGGTCCACCAGGATACCCAAATCCCTCTCACCGGTACTACTGTTGACCCAGGTATCACCTATTCTGTACCTGTGCATCTGGATCCCCCTGCCTAAGTGCTGGGTCTTACTTTTCTCACCGTTAAACTGCATCTTGTTGGACAGGGCCCAGTGTACAAGACCGTCAAGATTCTTCTGAATGTTGAGTCTATCTTCCAAAGTATTGGTTTCCCTCCTCCCCAGCTTTGTGTCATCTGCCAATTTTATAAAGTCTCCTTTAATCCCCTTGTCAGGGTAATTTATGGAGATGATGAAGAGCACTGGGCCCAAGACAGAACTTTGAGGGACCCCACTGCTCACTTCCCTCCATGTACATGTGATTCCACTGAGGACTACACATTGGGTGTGATTGGTCAGCCATCTGCAAATCCATCTGGTAGTTGCACTGTCTATCCCACTTGTGGTCTATCTTATTAAACGTGGAGCCTTGTACTGATGGACCCATGATTCCTGGTATGCAATCTGTGGGCTGAGATGGGGGCCTATGATGTGAGAGTTGTTTTAGTATGCTCCAATGTAAAAACCATATGAAATAAGGTGGATCTGTGCCTTGGATCCATGCTTTTGCACCACTGTAGAGCCATGTGCTGATGGATATATTATTATTATTTTGGTGTGCAATCTGTGTGCAGAGATGGGCCCTGTGATGGGATACTGGTTTGGGGGTGATCCTGGATAAAATCAGATCCATGAGGATCTGTGCCTTGGATCCATGTTTTGGTGCCCCTGTGCAGTTATGCACTGATGGACCACTGATTTTTTGTGTGCAATCTGTGGACAGAGATGGGGACTATGATGTAACAGTGGTTTTAGTATAATCCAGTGTAAAAATCATATAAAATCAGGTTGATCTGTGCCTTGGATCCAAGTTTTGGTGCCCCTGCACAGCCATATACTGAAGGACACGTGATTATTTATGTGTAGCATTTGGACGTTAATGAGATGTATAATTTAATGGTGATTTGGGAAGGATCCCATACAAACATCATATGAAATCCAGAGGATCCATAAAAATCCACCTTTTACTTTGGTGCTGGGGCTGCGCACATGCCCTGGACGTTGCTGGACTTGCCATCGTAGGAGTGCCAGACTGACGCTGAAGGCTTGCATCTCCTCAAGACCCTTCTGGGCAGTCTGGACTGGTGGGTGGGTCCCTTTTCCCCAGGAAAGGAGGGTGCATGTAGCCCTTCTGAAAGTTTTCTTCGGCTGATGTGGGGACAGTGGAGGTGAGACTGCAGGCCAGAAGCACCTGCCTCTGCATCCAGCAGAAGTGCATTTGGTTTCCTTCCTGTCTTCATCCAGATCCTGCTTACTGGACAGGCTGGATAGGACTGGAAAAGGGCTATCTCGAGGAAGCAGAGAAGCCCTCACCTTCTCTTCCTAAGAGCCGCGTGGCAAGGAAGAGCACAGATACAGGGCAGGGTGCATCCTTTTCAGAAGGTCCAGGGGGGACGACCAAAACTGACTTTGCCCCTGGGCACTGAAAACCCTAGCTACACCTCTGGAAGTTTGTTCCAAAGAGATATACACATCACTGGGAAAAGCATGCATTTTATGCTCTTTCGGCCTTCACGATGGCATGACTATTTTTAAGACCATGGACTGCAAAGAGCAGGTGAGGCAGAATGTGGAAGAAAAAGGAAGCACTGTCAAGGATTGTGCCACAAGGTGCCCATGACATGTCATGTTGTCACTCTACTCCCCACTTTGCTTCAAATAGCATTATGGACTGAGATGCACCCATCAAAATAGCATAATGGATCCAAGTGTATGCCTCGCCAGGTGTCTCCTCTGTCCCTCTTAGTTGTTCTTGGTTTGTTTTTTATTTTGTTTTGTTTCATTGTTGTTTTGTATTGATGCTGTGCAAGAGTTGCATGCATACCACATTTGCATTGTACCAATGACTATGGAAATATCTTAAAATGGATGAAGAGGAATACCCAAAGATACCTAATACTAAAAAATAGTTTCCTGCATATTCTCAAAGGCTTTCACAGCCGGGATCTGATGGCTGTTGTGGGTTTTTCGGGCCAAACAGCCCGAAAAACCTACAAAAGCCAATTTCTTTTCTCTTCCATCATTACTCACCTGAGATTTGCCCCCTGCCTAAGGATGTGCCAAAGCAAAGCAATTCTGGTAATCCTCTCAATTTTACATGTACTGTATAAGGCAGTGTTGGTGAACCTATGGCATGGGTGCCAAAGGTGGCACTTGGAGCCCTTTCTGTGGGCACCCAACATCGCCCCTTCACAGTTCCCTGTATTCAGAATAAATGGCTGTATTGGCCCTTTGCGAAACATTAGTGGGTTTTGAATCATAGTTTGGGCACTCAGTCTCTGAAAGGTTCGCCATCACTGGTATAAGGTGTTTTGCAAACAGTTTCACAAGTAGCTAGATTAAGTATTGCATAACTCATTACAAATTTATTAGGCCAGGTATTGCTTGTGTTAATTCTATTATTGCATTCACAACCACTAATATATCAATGGCACCTTTCTTGTGTTCTTTTTACTGTTGTTGTACACTGGATGCATCGCTCTCAGGAAGCACTAGTCCCAAGGAATACTCTATGCAGACATATTTCTTATCTACTCTAAATCCTGGAGTCTTTTTGAGGGATGGAAAGAACTTCAAATGTAAAGAAATCCAAATACAGGAGACAGTGTATTTCTTCCCTCCCTACCAAGACTTAAACAAGTTGAAATAGTTGCCCATGGAGGTATTTGGCTACAGAATTGAACTCAGAGAGTGATGATTAATGGCTCCTTCTCTCAGTGGGAGGAAGTAACAAGTGGGCTACGCAAAGGCTCAGTCATGGATCTGGTGCTCTTCAACATTGTTATTAACAGCTTAGACAAGGGAGCACAGAGAATGCTTGCCTTTGCCAAATCCATGAATGACACAAAATTGGGTCAAATAGCTAATACTCTGGAAGACAGAAACAAAATTCAAAATGATCTTGAAACGCTGGAGCACTGGGCTGAAACCAACAGAATGAATAAGTGCAAATAACTGTATTGCATCTTAGAAGAAAAAAACCAAATGCACAGTTAACAAGATGGGAAACACCTGGCTCAGCAATACTACAAGTGAGAAAGATCTTGGAATTGTTGTAGCTCATAAACTTAATATGAGCCAACAGTGTGATGTGGTCACAAAAAAGGACAAATGCTACATTAGGCTGCATTGACAGAAATATAATTTCCAAATCCCATGAGGTGCTCTTCCCCCCTCTATTCAGCACTGGTTAGGCCTCACCTTGAGAAATGTGTCTCGTTCTGGACAATGCACTTCAAGAAAGATGCTGACAAATTGGAACAAATTCAGAGGGGGATGACAAGGATCTTCATGGGACTGGAATCCAAGCCATATGAGGAAAGACTGAAAGAACTGGGCATGTTTAGCCTAGAGAAAATAAGACTGAGGAGGTGATATGAAAGCACTTTTCAAATATTTGAAGGGCTTGTCATACAGAGGAGGGGCAGCATCTGTTCTCAATCATCCCGGAGTGTAGGATGTGCAACTATGGGCTTAAATTAAGAGAACCCAGAATTTGGCTGAATATCAGGAAAACCTCCTAACTGTTAGAGCAGTACAGCAATGGAACCAATTACCTCAAGAGGTGGTGAGTGCTCCAACACTGGAGGCATTTAAGAGAAATTTGGACAACAGCCTGGCAGATAATCTTTGATTTGTATTCCTGCATGAAGTGGGGGATTGGACTTAATGGCCTTATAGGCTCCTTCTAACTTCACTATTCTATGATTTGATGATTCTGTTTAGCACCTGCTTTTCCATTCTGAATATAGCCAATCTTCTCTGGTTTTAGAACCTAAGTAGACTTAGCTCTGTTAAGTACGATGATGGAAAATGATAAGGACTCTCCTACTTGTCTCTACTTGCAGTTGACAATACTGGGATAGACAGAAAAAGAGTCTGGCTCCATACAGAGCAGTTAAATTCATGCCGTGATGTCATTAGGAATTTTCATCTCATCACATCTGGTAGATGTGTGTGTCTGCATTCTGATCAAAATGGCTACCAGAGCAATGAGTGAAAGCTCCTCTTCTTTCTATACTGGGATCCCCAACCAGTTCTGTTTCTCCTCCCTCCACTGCCCAGCTGTCAATTTGTTTTTCAAAAATCAGCTATTCAGTGCCATGCTACGTGATAAATGTCTTGACTAATTTGGCTCCAAGAGACTCTGGGAGCTTTGTTTCCTAAGATTATTTTACCAGAGAGGAGGGAAAGGAAACGCAGACTCTTGCATTTTCTTCTTCTAAAGCACATGTTCCATTGTATATTTATGGCTTCTCTTTCCAAAGCACAACAGAGTTCTCAACTGTTCTTGGCAAATGGAATTAAGCCTTGACATTTTACATAAAGTGAGGATTATCTTACAGGCATGAAGTCATCTGTTTATGAAGATAAAACTAAATTTTGTAGTAAACTAACTCTGGTAAACTTTGATGCATGTCTACTTCCCTTTCAAGTCATTTAAAAACAAACAGACACGAAAAGTGAATCAACACTTGGCAGATACAGATTAAACAAAACAATAGTGATGCAAAGAGAAAACTCACTGCACATTGTTTTCCTATATATCAAATTCATAGGTTAGCAGTACTCTTTTAAGTGGGATTAACTGCTATTTTTCACTCCACTTCTTTTGAACAAAAAGGAGAGACACAGCTGAAGGTGAATCTCTATGGGAGCCTTAATTACTATTCAGCCCTTCACTTCAGCCCCTACAAAGGCAACAAAGTGGAAAAGCCATTCATGAATATTCCACTCTGACCAAAGATGTTCCAAACCACACACACGCACATGTGCACGCACACACACACACACACACACACACAAACAAGCATTTTTCTCAGCAGCCATTTAGATTTAAGAAAGTACCAGCAAACCATGACATTGTGTCTGCTGTTCAACAAAATTAAACACAACTAAACTTGTGGAGAACTTTAAGTAATCATCTTTCATCTCTAGGGACATTAGTTAACACTGGAGCTTCCCATGATTCTAAACAAAGCAGGTAAGAGTTACAGTACCGTAAATGTTACCAAGAAAGCATTAGAAGTACAGGTTTATCCTTTATGCAGTCCTTTTGGAATACTGCATTTTGAAATGTGGCCCTGACAAATGGTCCAGAGTTAATGTCCAGGACAAGAAAAGGCATTTAACTGTCTCACCAGCGGACCATGCTATGAATCACTAGCCTAGCAATTCTTTAAAGATGTGACATAAGCAGCGAGTGCCTATTGAACGTATAAGTTGTCATGTCACTTTCCATTTATCATTATCATAACAGAAATATCTAGATACACAAGAAATTCTAGGAGCGGCTTATGATCGCCAGCTTGCCACTGGCAAGTGAGTTTACATGCGTGAGCAGGGATTTGAACCTAAGTTTCCTGAGCCCTAGTCTAACAACATACTCACTATACCACATTGGCTCTCTATTTATTAAATATAGAGACTGCCACAATGAACGCATTACAGAAAACAATGGAAAAGTCAACGGGATGCAAGCACTACACAATTTTCTTAAATATCAGTATGTTACAAAAACATCTCTAACCTCCACTATACATTGATGTGAATTACAACAGGATTAGTCCAACTTTAACCCTCAAAATTTTACTTTTCCCCCTGTATCCTATCCAGTAAGAACTGACATCATGCAGAGGATCTATCCTTCTGATGTTTCTTCAAAGACTGCCTGTGTCTTGAACAGAAGGAGCTATATCTAGCCCAATAACTCGTGCAGAGATCCAGCAAGATACCAATACTAACGGAGATGCCGGTACCTAGAAGGCAACACTACAAGACTATATCTTTATTCTAACAAAAGTTTACCCGAATTCACACCTGGCAAATTAGCTTGCTTCTGTTTTGCTATTGGTCAGCTGGATGATAGCAGGCTTTGCTTCTATGGCAGATGTCCCAGGCACTTGCAAGATCTGCATTACCTAAAGGGATAACTTTGTGAGAGGAATAAATAATATTTTGCCTTTACATGTGATTTGGCCCTGGAAAAATGTATATGGGATTAAATTTCCAGTCACTCCAAATATGGGAATTTAATTAATTTCTCATAGCACAGAATTGTGTCTCTAATTAAACAAATCCAGTATGAAAAATAAGTGCTATCAACTTCTACCACCTCTTTATGCTTACACAAAGAGTATTAAGAAGGGAAACATATTTCAGAGTACTTTAATACAAGGCTTAACTTGTGTGTGTTTTAAAGTCGTTCTTGTGTGCGTGTGTGTTGTGTCGTTACAATAGTGACCGACTCTTCGTGACTCCATATCCATACTGGAGTGGTTTGCCAGTTCCTACTCCAGGCGCCTACAGCACCTGGTATTCCTTGGAGGTCTCCCATCCAAGTACTAACCAGGGCCGACCCTGCTTAGCTTCCAAAATCAGGCAAGATCAGATGTGCTTAGGGCATCTAGGCTAGCACAGATGTAATTGACCAAAATCCTACTGGTTCAAAACCAGACTATACAGTCAAATGGGAGCAACTGCTAGTGCCTGAACATATCTACCCCACGAATAAAGATTGGGTGATCTTGGGCTGGTGATGATTCCTCACGATCCTTTATCTGGTAGGATTGTTGAACGGTAAAAAGTGGGCAGGGAAACTACAAACATCATCACGACCCATTTGGAGGAAAGGTGGGAAATAAAACAGTGTAAGAGCTGTTTGAGATGATTATGCAAACTGAGAAAATCCATTTAGAGTGTAATTTTCTAAGAGATGAAAAACAAACATGTTAAATCTTTCAAATGGTGATAGAATTTGAAGTCATGAAGGCATTAAGTTTGGGGGGGGGAAACCTGCATCTGTCATAAATTAAAATTTAGCAAGCTTTCTTATCAGATGTCTGACATATTTCATCACACATTGTTTTCATAGCTGTGTGTTTCAGCTTCACCTATCTGTGCTCTCCACATTGCATGAGTGTGGCATTTTAATCTAGTTTATTTATATTTTCCTAACTTCTTATCTCCACTGAAGTTAAATATATCTAATAGAACAGAGCTAATAACCTTTCATTGTTCTCTTGAAGAACAATGTGTGTGTGTGTGTGTGTGTGTGTGTGTGTGTTGTTCAATACGTATGATATGGTTTCATAAACATGTTACTTAACAAGTGCAGCCCTTTATATGCACTAGACCCCCCCATTTTCATCAGTTCAAGCCAAAAGCAAGTGAGAGATAATGAGAGCTCATGTTCCACAACATAGGAGAACAACAGTCACTCATCTCTGCTTTAAATCTAGTCTAGGTGTGAATAAAGTTGTAACAACTCAGACAGCTAAGACGCAACATGACTAAATGTGCTTCCAAACCAAACAAAATTCTCTCCATACAGAAAACTACGTAGATGGCACAGAACAGGGTGCTAGCCTAACCTTTCTCCCCAGGATGCTAACTTTCACGTTGAATGGTTTCAGGCATGTGGAACATCATAATATAGGAGACTGCAGAGGATGAAAAGCATGGGGGGACATAGGAGATTGGGGGGGGGCAGTTCTCTGACCTGCAGCTGGAAACAAAGAATCAGACAGGCAGTGCTGAGACTGGGATGATGCAGGTCCAACTCTCCTAGTGGTCAGCTATTTTGTGGTTTCCAGTGCAGATTTGACCAGCTGTACTGCAAATCTGATGGCAGGAGGTGCAAAATCCACAGCAGGGTGAAATTTCCTTATTTTCATAGCACACTAAACCATGGAGGGTATATAGACCATTATATGCTCAGAAGAAGCAGCAAATGGGGGGGGAATCACACTGAGCAGAGTTGAAAATAAGTGAGTAAGTTAGAAACCTCAGCTCCTCTTGGTTGTCACTGACCCATTTGACAGCTCTGCATCTCAGTGACATCTCCTTATCCAGCATTCCTTCAGAAACTGCTGTGGTTCACCATCTCATATATTTGGACTTGTCGTCTAATAAAATCTGCAATTTGCCAGCAGAACTCCGAAACATGATGTCACTCAGGGAACTCCATTTAAATAGCAATCTGTTGCGTGTTCTATCATTTGAGCAGGGAAAATTGTTTCAATTACAGACATTGAGCCTGAAAGGAAACTTACTTACAGAAGATATTCTGAATCTCTATTAGGAACCAAATGGAACAAGAAAGCTACCAAATTATTTGCTTGATAACCTGGCAGGTACTGCAAAAAGAATTTCAACAGAAAAGCCACCTCTGTGATCTTGGATTATGTTGCAAGAAGCAGATTGAACAAGAACAGCTGTCTGCTGTCAGGTGTCATAACATCCTCTGTGATAAATATGCTACTTGGCAACTATATTGTTCATTGAGGGCACTGAACTAGGAATACCAGAAAAAAAGCTATTAAGCAGGAAATCATAAATTGCAATGCTGGCACTATAAGTCTTTAGGTTGAAACTGAGCAATACTCCCATTTTTTCCTAGCAGAATTGAAAGAGTGTGGGCCATTTAGTCCAAAATCAAGAGCTAGTACAATGTATAAGCAAGAAAGAAACCATGCTGATGGCTGTGTAGTATTTTTCAAGACAGAAAAGTTCAGCTTGGTTCAAAAGCATACTGTTGAATTTAATGAATGTACTATGGCAAACTGAAAAGAATCTGAAGCAATGTTGAACAGAGTGAAGACAAAAGATAACACTGAAGTTGCTGTGTTGCTCAAGTTATGAAATAAATTAATAGAAATATCATCCAGCAAGGCACACCTTGGAATGGACAAACAGTTCTGGTAGTAAATGCACGCACACACTAGGACTCAGAGTATTCAGAAGTGAAGATGGTTCACTTCTAGCATATGTCTAACAGAAATGAAGATGTTCCTTTCTGAAGAATATAAGTGACAAAACATCTCAGAATCTTAAGCTCAGTGCTCCAGCAGAACCCATAGCTCTGTGTAGATCTGAATTTTCTGCCAGGATCTGGTCTAGTTGATATTTGAGCATTGGTGAAATAGAAACAAACCATAAAAATTCAAGCAACTGAGATAAAATAAAAGACTTCCTAACTTGAGTTGTAACAAGAAAAATGGAACCACTAATGGGATACTCACAGTTTCAAATTGAAGAATGCCTAGGAGAATGGCATAATGGCTTATACAAATTGTACATTTGATTTAACTATATCCTACTCTAAACCTCAGCTGAATATTCTTGGCATCCTAGGAACTTTGGAGCCTTGCTGGCTAGCAGAGAACAATATATGCAGTTGACCCCTCCTTCTCATCCCTTCTGACACTGTGTCACTTTTTGCACAACTGGAGCTGGGGCTTCCTTTCCTGTCACCGGTAAATGGAATCATTTTGCCTAGCAAGAGGTAGTCATCTACAAATTTCAATATAATTTTGCAAAACTGTGAAATCTGAAGGAGTGAGGTATGGCCAACAAGGATTTTTCCAAACTATCTTCATTTAAAAACTAATCATGTTATGCCTCAATATATGTAACAGTCAGCCTTTAATGTTGAAGAACTCTTCTTCATCAGAAGTTCTAAATAGGAGGCTGCATGGCCATCTGCTAGAGATACTCAGCTCTAGCAATGGATTTCCTGCCTCATTAAGCAGCTAGATTAGATTGCCTCTCATATCATTTTCAACTCTATGATTGTATTATTATCAGATCACATGTGATATCAAAAATTATAGAAATACAGTCTTAAAAGCCTATTCTATGTTTGGACTCAAGAAACAAAAACAATGCTGAGGGGTTCTGCTGTGTGCCAGGGCCCCTCTGGCTTAAATCACCACCATCCTCACTAACATCTCATTTACTGTACAGTGCTCTCTCTCTCTCTCTCTCTCTCTCTCTCTCTCTCTCTCTCTCTCTCTCTCTCTCTCTCTCTCTCTCTGTGTGTGTGTGTGTGTGTGTGTGTGTGTGTGTGTGTGTGTGAATGAAGGTTTTAATTTTCCAGAAGTGGCAATTCTCAGTTTTAAAGCAAGAAACTTTTCAGGAAAGACTCTGGATCTCACAAAAGTAAGCAGAGTCCACATTTGTATTTATGACAACACACTGCCCAGTCCCACTTCATACTAGGGATATGGGATGCACTGTCCTTCAGATGCACCTAGACTAGAACTCTTCACCAATCCAAGTCAGCACAGCCCAAAGTGAAGGCTGAAGGGATTTGCAGTCTAAAAACAGCCTACATGTTTTCTCATGTATAATTTCCTCCACCTTCTGTCAACAGTGGGGCATAGCTGTAAAGGGGAACTCTTTACACACATAAAGGCCCTAGATAATACAAAACCAGAAATGATTAGGTTTCTACATTTCAAAGAGAATTTGCAGGCAGCCTCCACTCAATTGACATGGCCATCGAATATAGCTTTTTTTTGTATATTGTGCCTACCAGAAAAATAAGAGGAAAATAAGAATACAGTACTGTATATGACTTTCAACTGAATATGGAACAACTGACTGGTTTAGAATTGGGAAAGGAGTACGACAAGGCTGTATACTGTCACCTTGCCTATTTAACTTATATGCAGAGTACATCATGAGAAAGGCCGGTCTGGATGAATCACAAGCCGGAATTAAGATTGCCGGACGAAATATCAACAACCTCAGATACGCAGATGATACTACTCTAATAGCAGAGAGTGAGGAAGAATTAAAGAACCTCTTAATGAGGGTGAAAGAGGAGAGTGGAAAAAATGGGCTGAAGCTCAACATCAAAAAAACTAAGATCATGGCCACTGGTCCCATCACCTCCTGGCAAATAGAAGGGGAAGAAATGGAGGCAATGACAGAGTTTATTTTCTTTCCTTGATCACTTCAGATGGCGACTGCAGCAATGAAATAAAAAGACGCCTGCTTCAGCAATGGCAAACCTAGATAGCATACTAAAGAGCAAGACATCAGTTTGCCAACTAAGGTCAGGATAAAGCTAGGTTTTCCAGTAGTGATGTATGGAAGTGAGAGCTGGACTATAAAGAAGGCTGATCGCCGCAGAATTGATGCTTTTGAGCTGTGGTGCTGGAGGAGAGTCTTGAGAGTCCCCTGGACTGCAAAGAGATCAAACCTATCCATTCTGAAAGAAATCAACCCCGAATGTTCACTGGAAGGACAGATTTTGAAGCTGAGGCTCCAGTACTTTGGCCACCTCATGAGAAGAGAGGACTCCCTGGAAAAGTCCCTGATGCTGGGAAAAATCGAAGGCAAAAGGAAAAGAGGAGGACAGAGAATGAGATGGTTGGACAGCGTCATCGATGCAACCAAAATGAATTTGACAAAACTCCGGGAGGCAGTGCTCTGGTCCATGGGGTCACGAAGAGTCGGACACGACTGTACGACTGAACAACAACATGACTTTCAACATTCAGCAATCATATACAGTATCTTCTGGTTATGACCTCCAATTAACTACTAGAACAACAGTGAAAAGAACTAAAATAGACAAGCCAACAGGTAATATTCAGCACATATACAGTTGGTGCCACTTGCACTCTCCAGGAACTGTGGGAGCACTTATGACGTGCAACAGGTAATGCCTACAGAGATTTCTTAATGTACAGCAATTCACATCTAAAATTTATGCTGTTAGTGTAATTGCACAAGAGGTTTCCTGCTTGTATGGTGAATTAAGTGGCACACCACTGCTCTTCAGTTATTTGTCCACAGCTGAGCTGCAGTACTTAGAATCCCTTGCCACTGGTCATGTTCACACAGACTTCTAGGAGTTGAACTCCATACAGCTTGGGGCAGAAACAGGGGTTTCTTCTATTTGTGCAAGACCAATCATGCAGGCTAGAGATTCCTGGAACTGTAACCCAAAAATGCAACTTTCCCAAGCTTTGAAAGAAAACCTGTGGGGTAGTAAGCCTCTGACAAAAGATAAAAGAGGACAGCTCTGCCAACACCACTTTGGAATCCGTAGGAAACTGTTAAGATAAAAACACAACCCAGTCACTATTGCATAAGGGGAAAAATGAAATACATCCATCCACACAAGGCAGTGAAAAAGAAAAAAGAGAGGGGGTAGAAGCTCAAAATGATAAAAAGGAAGCAAGCACTGGATTTGTTTGGATGGCTCATTCTATGAAAAGATCATAAAGGAAACAGTTTGCAGAAAATCTAAAAAGGAATAAGGTGATTTGGTGATGCAAGCAGAAATAGACAAAACATCAAATGAGAAAAATAAGACAGTGAGTCTCACTGCTGGATCCATTCCTGAGCTTCAGAAAATGTTATTCCAGCTGATCTAGCCATCTGGGGATATCATGATAAATTGAAAAGATCTAGCTTTCCCAACTTTTGCCAAGGACCAGCACCCAAATCTGAAAGTTTCTCATATAATTTCTCCAAATAATAATTCCCTGAAAGGGAGGAAGGGTGGATTGCTTGTCATTGCACAACTGGTATATTCTGCTTTCCAGGCTGTTTCTCAAATCAAGGGTGATATTCAACTTATTCTCCTTTGTACTTCAACTCCCAGAATCTTATACCACTAGCCATGTTGGCTGGGGCTTCTGGGAGCTGAACTCAAAATATCTGAAGGGTAAAAATTTAAGAACCAAAACTGCATTACATTGATGAAGCCTCTCCTTAAATTAGCAATCCCCCTTGCACCAAAGAAACTATTCTAAACACTGCCTTTATTTTACTTTTGGCTTTCTAGCTTTCTAGCACATGTCTAACAAATGCCTCTCTTACCATGAATTTTCTGAGATAAAACTCTGCCAATCCACTCTTGTAACAAAAAAGACCCTATGTTTCCAGGGCTTGCAGATGAGAATTCTCACCTGTGGTCTCACATTTATCTGAGAGCAAAAATCACAGAGAAACAAAACAAAACAAAACAAAACAAAACAAAAGATACAAAACATGTGGTACCTTAAAGACTTTCATATTTTAATGTTACGTTTCATGGACACGTCCACTTCTTCACTCCTGCTATATGTCTCAAGAAGTGGACATGTCCACAAAATGTTACATTAAAATATGAATGTTAGTGCCACATGTTTTGTTTCATTTATCTGAGCGCAGATCTAATTAAACCCAGATACTTACTTCCAAGCAAAGGAAGTCCTATACATGGGACTAAGTACTGTAGTACTGCTAAATTCGATGGGACTTATTGTTGGGAAAGCAATCATAGGATTAGGCTACATTATCTGGGACTGGGAATATTAAGGTTCAAATCCCCACTCAGAAATAAAATTAAGTGTCTGACCCTGGGCTGGCGATCATCACCACCACCACCACCACCACCACCACCACCATCATTGGACTTCAGAGCTGGAGGGACCCTATGGATCATTAGTCAGAGCTACCTCACTAGGAGCTTGTTTGTGTATCTGTGCCCATCCAATCGAAACCATCTTATAGCAATACTAATAAGGTTTTCCAAATCATAGAATCACAGAGTTGGAAGAGACCTCAAGGGCCATCTAGTTCAACCCCCTGCCATGCAGGAACCCCCATCTCAGTGCTCCTGACATATGGCCATTCAGCCTCTGCTTAAAAATCTCCAAAGAAGGAGACTCCACCACCCTCCATGGCAGCATATTCCATTGCCGAACAGTTGTAACTGTCATGAAGTTCTTCCTAATGTTTAAATTGAATCCTGTAGTTTGAGACCATTGCCCTGCATCCTAGGCTCTAAAGCCATGAAAAACAATCCAGTCCTTTCTTCAATGTAATATCCTTTTAAATATTTAAATACAGCTATCATATCCCCTCTCAGCCTTCTTTTTGTAAGGCTAAACATTCCCAGCTCCCTAACATGACATATTTAAGAAGTGGATTTACTAGTGCTTCCCTTGCAACCCCCAGATTTTCCATGGATAATTGGGGATGCAAATTCACATCTCCTGAGTCCTTCAAATTGATAAAAAAGGAGCAATATACAGTAGTATATGCAGTTCAATGCAGTGAGGAGTGTTAAGACCTCTGCATTGGAGAAACTAAACAGTCATTAAACAGAAGGATGGCCCAACATAGGAGGGGTAACAGCTCAGGACCAGAATCAGCACTACACCTCAATTTGAAGGACAAAGGCCACTCTTTCAAAGATGAGGATGTACACATATTAGACAAAGAAGAGAGGTGGTTTGAGAGAGGAGTAAGAGAAGCCATTCATGTGAGCATTGAAAACCCATCCCTCAACAGAGGTGGTGGGCTCCGCATAGTCTCTCTGCTACTTATCAGCCTGTGCTTTCCAAAGTACCCAGACAAATCAAAAAGCCTTCACCACCAAGGCCATAGCTAAGACCCACCCTTGATGGGTTTCAGCACCTTAGGCCATTGTTCACCTTAAGGCTATGGATACTATTGTCTCCCTAACGAGCCTATTCAGGCCATTGTTCATCTAATGAGCTTAATTCAGACCAGGGTGACAAGAGGTCAAAGCTGACTATAAGATGGAGTACTTGCAATAACTGTATTCAGACTGATGAAGCTGTTTGGATGAACAGCGAAACATTTCTATCTCTCAAAAAAGAACTCCAGTAGCCATGACAACTTCCAGACCTAGTTAGGGGAGCATTGATGCACCATGCCTTTTAGGGAAAAAAACCTAAACAAAAATAAACTTTCACCTAGAAGGAAGAAGAAACAGTAGAGGGGCTTTTCTTTTTGCTTTCTTTCCTTTCCCTTTAAAGGAATGTGGGCCAAATAGAGGTGCAGTTCGGTTTCCTGATCTGAAACCAGTTGTAAGGATAACACCAAACAGTACACAGCATGTCACAGCAACCTAAAGCAATGCTAATAATAATAACTGCATGGCTCAAATCAATTCTGACTTATTTATGGCAACCCTTTCCGGGGTTTTGAGATAACAAATACTCAAAAGTGATTTACCATTCCTTTCATCCGAGGGCATCATGGGACTGCTTACGTTGCCCAAGCCCACACAGGCTGGTTCAGCTCACAGGAGACACAGTGGGGAACTAAAATCCCAGCTTCCCACTCCGTAGCCAGATCCTCAAACCACTGAACGATCCAGCCAGCTTAAGCAACCCTATTTAGCCCAATTCAGCTTCCTCCAATTTGTCCATCTAGCTAAGCCACTAGTTCTGTCACTCTACCCACTACAACACACTGGGTAGTTATTTCGAGGGTGAGGTGTGCGTGTGTTGTGTCATTACAGTTGTGACCGACTCATTGTGACTCCATGTCCATGGAGTTTTCTTGGCAGAAATACTGGAGTGGTTTGCCAGTTCCTTCTCCAGCCGCCTACAGCGCCTGGTATTCCCTGGTAGTCTCCCATCCACGTACTAACCAGGGCCGACCCTGCTTAGCTTCCACAATCAGGAAAGATCGGATGTGCTTAAAAGAGACACCTATGCCATCATGAGCGCATCAAAAGAAAGGCAGGATATAAAGATGGCTAGTATTTAAGAAACAAAACAAGAGGCTTGCAAATAACTAAGTCTTACAAATAGCAATGCTTTCTGTATGGTGACCAGGGACAAGAGGGCTCCTGAATCTTTGCGTTGTAGAATAGTGTTTTGCAAGTATAGTTTGCTATGGAATTGACACCTCATGAGAATCTCCTTTGCAACTCTTAAACTTAACACCTTTCTCCTCTATTCAATCTGGCCATCCTTGTTTTCTAACTTGAATTATATACCATAGATAACAAAATAAATGAATAAATAATTTTTCTGTTTTCTTTTATTAGATCATCAAACATTTACAAAAAAAAGGTAAACTTAAAAGCTCCCTTTCTTTGCAACTTTAGTGATCTTACAACGGTATTCCCAGTGCAGAACTCAGCTTCTATATTATAAATAACACTCATTAGAAAAAAGAATTCTTCAGGTGCTAATTGTGTGTGGCTGCTAAAGGAGATATTTTTCTCTCTTTCCCTAATTTGCAAATAAGCTTGCTCTGAGCTGTGATTATGCCCAACGACCAAACCCGTTTGCAACCTTGATTTCTCATACACAAACGACTGCTTAGAGGTCTGTCTCCTGACAGCTTTAATGACAGGTTATCTGTCATGTAAAACAAACTGGCACTCAGAATTATATCCTGCTAAATTTAGTGGCGTTGATTCTCAAACAAACAAACAAACAAACAAACAAAAACCAGTAAATGTCCCAAAACGCTTTCAGTTCCAAAACCTCGGGATGCCGAAAGTTTGCCTGCCACATGCAGGAAAACAGGGCATCTTGTGAGCTGAACATCCTTATTTTTATGATTTTATTTTTGGTTTTGGTCGTTGACCGTAAATAAAATTTCATTCATTCATTCGCTGAAGTCAAACATAACTTATTTTGAATGTCCTATCCTGAATTGCCGTCGACCACCCTTCCAGCCCGCGAATGTCTGCTATTCAGAAGGGAGCCCCCTTGAATTCCACAGGTCTCACTGGTAGGGTTGGCAAGATGAGGAGGTGGTCAGCTTCCCGATGGGGTGTCTTGGAAGGAGAAAGATGGGATGTCTTGTTGGAAGGAGCAAGATTCTCGCCTCGGACAACTGAGCGCCGCTCCTCTCGGCGGCACCGCTTCCCCGCCGAACCCCAGGCGGCTCGTCTCAGCCTCTCTCTCTCCCCCGACCCCCAGCCCCACCCCCGACCCCGGCCTGCCCCGCGAGTGCCCCTCCGCCGGGCTCCCCTTAATTGAATCAAAGCGAGCGGCCCGTGGGTGGCCAGGCGTCTAGACGCCAGCCAGCCGCCGGGGAAGAGACCTCCGTCCGCTGCTCGGCGGCCGTCCTGCCTGCCTGCCGGCCGGCCCTCGCGGGGTGGGGGGGAATGGACCGCGAGCCTGGAGGGGAGCCAAGCCAAAGCCCCGCGAGTGGGAGGCGAGCGCCCGCTCTCTGCTCTCTCGCCCGGGCGAAAACGGAGAGCCCCCCCACTCGCAACGCCAAACCCAGCCCGGCCCGAGCCAGCCTTTGGCGCGGCTCTCTGGAGGCAGCCCAGATGCTCCGCGCTGAAGGGGGACCGGGGGCGGCGGCGGCGGCGGCGGCGAGGAGTTTGGCCGGCGCGGGGCGAGGGCTTGGCGGGGTTTCTCCCGAGGCGCCTTCCCTGCTCCGTCCGTCCGTCCGTCCCGGCGGACAGAAGGGGGTCGGGAGAGGGGGGCTGAGGCGCCTTTTCTCTTCGCCCTCCCTTCCCTTCCCGCCTCCTCCTCCTCCTCAGAGCGCAAAGAGTCCCGCCAACCTCTCCACCACCACCCCCAGAGTCCCCCAAAATAAGCGAGGAGGCGAACGGCCGAGTCGACTTACAGCCCAGGGACCCCAAGTGGGAGACGAGAAGCCCGAGGAAGAGGAGGCGGAGGCGGCAGGGGCTCGCCATCTTCGTAGCAGCAACAGCTGTTTGTTCAACGCCGTCTCTCTCTCCCCCCCCCCCAAAAAAAAGCCGGGCGCGAAGAGTCGCCGGTGGCGTCCTTCCAGCTGGAGGGAGAAAGGCCGGAGGGAGGTGTTTGTGACGGGGGGGCAATCTCCGCAGCTGGAAAGACTGAGGAGAGAAGCTGGCGGCGCGGGGGGGCGCGCAATTCTCCGGCAGCTCCTCCCTTTCACTTTGCTTGTGCACCTCGCGGGAGGCGGGAAGGGTGGGGTGGGGTGGGGGGACCGCAGGAGCGCCCCTTTCTCTCCGCTCCGAGTCCAGGGGCAGAGGTTTCCGTTGGGTCTTTTTTGTCAGCCAGAGAGCCAGCACGCCGGGAGTGAATAAGCAGGCGACGGTGGGGCTGCGCGTCGGGAATTCAAAAAAGGACCGTGTTGGGGCCGCTGTGCTTCCCAACCACCCCCCACCACCCCCGGCCTTTTGTGTAGCGGCGAATGTTTCCTTTGAGGCGTCTGTCAGTTCCCGAAAAAAACAAACGGGGCGGCCTCAAGCGGGAGCAAGAGCGGCTCTTTCCCTTTTTGGGGGCGTGAAATTAGCGTCACCCGCTGGCCTACAAACGATGATGGACGGCACTCCTCTTCCCTCCCGGCGCTGGGGCTGGGAATCAATAGCCAGTTGGCTACTTGGTTTCCCTGACAGTGTGTGTCCTGTCGTTACAGTCGTTACGGACTCTTCGTGACTCCATGTCCATGGAGTTTTCTTGGCAGGAGTACTGGAGTGGTTTTGCCAGTTCCTACTCCAGGCACCTACAGCGCCTGGTATTCCCTGGTGGTCGCCCATCCAAGTACTAACCAGGGCCGACGGTGGGAGATCCGATGTGCTTAGGGCATCTAGGCAGCTTTCCCTGTCAGTAGAAGCTCTATTAGTTTAAAAGGGAGAGCGCACACAGATTGTGCAAAAACATTTCCCTTGTGCAAGCCAGCTAGCTCTGGGAAGAAGGTGAGGCAGGACGAAGCAGAAGGCAAGGCCTGTGCTTACTTCACTGGCAGGACGTTTTCTCTCATCAAAAGCTCAATAGGAGAGGGGCCAAGGCTGCTCCCCATCTGGTTTTATGTTAGGTAAGCCTGGTGGAGACGTGTCAATCACATCTGATATCGCCTAATTTTGGAAGCTAAGCAGGGTCATCCCTGTTTAGTACTTGGATGGGAAACCACCAGGGAATACCAGGTGCTGTAGGCACCTGGTGTGTGTGTGTGTGTGTGTGTGTGTGTGTGTGGTGTGTGTGTGTGTGTGTGTGTGTGTGTGTGTGTGTGTTGTGTCGTTACAGTCGTGACCGACTCTTCGTGACCCCATGTCCATGAAGTTTTCTTGGCAGGAATACTGGAGTGGCTTGCCAGTTCTTACTCCAGGCACCTACAGCGCCTGGTATTCCCTGGAGGTCTCCCATCCAAGTACTAACCAGGGCCGACCCTGCTTAGCTTCCAAAATCAGGCAAGATCGGATGTGCTTAGGGCATCTAGGCACCTGGAGAAGGAACTGGCAAACCACTCCAGTATTCCTGCCAATAAAACTCCATGGACATGGGGTCACGAAGAGTCGGTGATGACTGTAAAACCCACACACACACACGCACAAATTCACAGATTCCCTGTGATTTTCACTTGGAGTTGGAGCCCCCTTTTCATTTCCTATGTAAAGCTTGCCATTCTTTTTCCTGTTGGCAAGGAGGGCACACTATTGTCCAGCAATATTAAGTCATTTCCTGGCATTTGATTCATGAATACAGAAGCAAAATACCGCACCTTCATAAACCAGAGGGTTTCTTTCTTTTTTTCTTTCTTTTTTGAAGAATGGAACTTCCTGGCTTTCTAAAACTGAAGTTTAAGAAATAGTGAAGCAAAAGTATAGCTGCAACACATACCATGGAGAAATGTACACACCCTTTTACATCTCAGGTACACTAATGTTGCTACGCTTACTCTGCAGAATGCAGATGAGAAAGCTATGTTCCAATTTCTAAACTGTTTCTTTGGGTAGACATACTGAGAAGCAAAAGCTATACCAGACCAAAAGATCTACACACAAGTTGATTGCATGTTTTCCAAAGATGTTCCCATAGCTTTTGAAACAACCAAAAAGGGAAGGCTTGGACTTAGCAAAGATTGTCATTTGAAACCAAGATTAAAATCATCCGTACGATGTGAAAGACGGTGAAGAGAGACGTCTGCCTCCATAGTCATAGAATAGTGAAGCTGGAAGGGGATTATAAGGCCATCAAGTCCAACCCCTGCTCCATGCCAGAATACAAATCAAGTACATGTGTTAGGTAGGCATCAAGGAAAGTTTTTCACTTCAATCTGTTTAAATTTTCTTCTCTCTGTGATTAGAGATGGGAATGAACTTTTAAAAGAATACTATTCAGTGAACATTGCTGATTTATTAAATATGAATCCCTTGATATTTGTTGGGTCCATGGGCTGCAATGCTGTAGCTGTGGTGATTGAACCTTCAGCAGCAGTAAGGGCAGTCACAGTAGCAGACAGGAGAGTAGGAATAGGGCAGGAGTGTTAGTGGCTTGATGGTTGTTTTTTAAACTGACTGATTTGTGGTTTGTTGGTTGGCTGGCGTAAAATCCGTGGTTCGTTACTGTTGATGAACTACCACTATGTCAGATTGCAGTAATTAATTTTCATCTATCTATCTATCTATCTATCTATCTATCTATCTATCTATCTATCTATCTATCTATCTATCTATCTATCTATCTATCTATCTATCTCTAACATTACTATAGTAGCAATAAGTAGCCATGAGTGCAGGCAGATACAGGAAAAGCATCAAATGTAACAATTTAAAAACCCAAGTAGCCCCCCTCAACTAATATACAATATAGATTAAAAACAGTTAAAAGATCACAACAGCCAGCAGGATAATATGTAATCTGCAACAATTTGGCTGATGGTGAACCAATTTCCTTTAGCCTTCCTCAGTGGATGCCATGTAGTATGCTGCTTGCAGTAGGTGGTGCAAGGCATATTTTATAAAGTTTTTCAAAGTTATTCTAAAGCAAATCTTAGAGTGTTTACTCTTAATTATACATTCACAGTAATTGTTCTTTTTGAGCACTTAGTGTGCTGTTACCTTCATGGTATATTAATGTCTCCCATAGTAGTTAAATTAAATTATAAATGTGCATTTATCACAATCTTTAGAACTTCCATTTTTTCTGCACCACCCACAGCTCTTTATTGCATATGTTTGAAAGCATGGTAGAAAAACCTTACATTTGTGATTGGGGGTGGGGAGTTGAACAAAAGACTCAACCACTTTTCCTTCCACAAAGACCACACAAGTTCCACCCCGTTGTCCCCCTTTTTAAAATTATGATTTAACATGGGAATGAGAGGGAGATTGAATGAAAGAGTCTTTAGACAGTAAGACATCATGAGAAACTGCACTAAAGTGTGAGAGGTTAAGCTGAAGCTTCTAGTGTGGTAATGAAGATGTCAAAAAGAATGTGTACTTAAAGCTGATGACATCCAACAGGTATATGAGGCTGCACTTTGGGCAGGAGGTACTGATATTATTTGCATGCAAGAGGACAGATGTACAATTTTTGGAAATTTTGAAGCCTTGGGGAAGGAATGGGAAAACCACCCAAGGCTTCCCTCATTTTTTCTCAAAGTTTCTGGAAAATTTTCATCTCTATAAGAAAATAATATTGTTAGTAAAAAAAACATTGCTGATTGTGTCTTGAGCATCCTGGCTCCTTACCATAGTTAGTGACGTAAATTATCTTGTCTTCTAAATCCTCTCTGTATTGCTGCTTAGGAGGAGAGGCCACGGCAAGCAGAATCTGTTGCTTTATTCTCTTGCTCATATACTACTTGGGTTGTATATGCTTGGAAAAACAAATTAACAGAGTTCTAAGGAAGAAGTCCAGAAGGATGGCAGTAGGCTTCTGCAGAAGTATGAGTCTTAGCAGATACCCAGCAACACTGAATCTTGGCATGCTGCTGCCAAGATCAAAAGATCTCATATAAATATCTCAGAACATGTATGCATCTGGAGAGAACATTTGTTAATGTGTCAAACAAGTATGGAGAATGAATGAACTAATTTATATGTTGGAAAATCTTGTCACTTGCCTAGCCACCAGTTTCAGGAGTGATTTTAATTATGCTGGACTAGACCTGCCTGTTACATATCTTTAGATGGAAAACAAAATAAACCTCTGTGCCATAATTTTTGCCTGAAGATTGCTTTAAAAATGCAGAAGAAGGTAAGGGTTCTCCACTTAAAATTTCCCATAAAAAGGCACTATTCTATTTACTGAAAAGCTATCCCAGAGTTGCTTTGTGCATGATAGTAATAATTCTGTGCCTTCAAAGACTGCATAGCCACAGGGAAATCTCCATAACTACCTGAGTATCTACTTGTTTCTATGGTGACTTGTATGAGTCTCCTGTGTCAGACTATGCTAGAGAAATCGGTTAACTTCACCATCCTAGTGGTGTCCCAACTTCGGCCCTCCAGATGTTTTTGGACCACAACTCCCACAGTCCTTTGTCATTGGCAGTCTAGGCTTGGAGTTCTGGGAGTTTTGGTCCAAACATCTGGAGAGCTGAAGTTGGGACACCCCTATTATGGTGAAGCAGAGTTACCTGCCTCCTAGTGGTGTGTGTAAGAAGCAATTCTGAAAACTGCTACATATATGACTTTAGAGTCTAGTTACACTACACTGATAATACTCCTGTTTTTCTTTATCTTTCCCTAAGGAACCACAGCTCTCAAGAGGATACCAAAAAGTACTCCCATTGTGTTTGTTATGTGTACTACTGGGCTACTCCCCAGAGTTATATTCAGAGGTAAAGGTAAAGGTTCCTCCCGCACATGCATGCTAGTAGTGTCCAACCCTAGGGACGGTACTCATCTCCGTATTCAAACCAAAGAGCCAGTGTTGTGCAAGTCCATGGCCATGTGGCCAGCATGGCTGCAAGGAAACACTGTTTTACCTTCTTGCTTTTTTACGGCGGTACCTATCTATCTACTTGCATTTACATGCTTTCAAACTGCTAGGTTGGCAGGAGCTGGGGTCATAGAATCATAGAGTTGGAAGAGGCCTCAAGGGCCATCCAGTCCAACCCACGGCCATGCAGGAACTCCCGCTGTGTGGCATGCAGGATTCGAACTGCCGAGCTGCCGACTTTGCAGCCAACAGCTTTCGGAAGCCTTAGTCCACTGAGCCACCACACCCCTTATATTCAGAGAAGCCGTAGCAAAATGGAGCAAAGGGTCTGTTCTGTGAGGTAGCATATATGCAACACCGCATACTATACTTGTGTAAGAAGCAGCACAAAATGTACCAAATAACATTTGGGAATATGACAGGAGATAAGAGAAAAAGTGGCAGTCTGGATACAACATGGGGGAAATATTGCCTTATTTCTCAAAATTATGACTACCACTCATTATTTGCTGAGGACAGTTTCTTTAAGTTACACCTGACTGTCTTTACTACTGATGTTACTAATGAGGTTAAGGAATGGCAGACAACAAGTGTGTTCTTGTTCAGCTCCAGTGGGCAATACCGCTGCAGGTTTGTCTTTCCCATATAACAGCTCATTTTCTTATTGGGTGGGCACTTCACCACACTTTTTCAGCTCTCCTTTTAGACTCTAGCCCACCCATATTTATTAAATGTACATGTCTCTGGGAAATTCCTTAGATTAAAACTCAACACATTGAGATACTGAGCTGAATCGGAAGTTGTGTCTTATTTGCAGATATTGATGTACTCTATTACTGAAATGGGAAAATGTGTGCTTTTAAAACTACAACTCTCAGACTTGTACAGCCAGTATGACAACTGCCATGTCACCAATGGGATTCTGGGAGTTTTAATTTTTAAAAATGATATTTCTATCTCTGTTCTATCACCTCCTTTCCCCAAACAAATGTGTGTGAAAAACACTGGTAAGTTCATTGGCAGTGTGCAAAACAATACCCTTAAGGCTTGGAAATGATGGAGGATCCTACTAGATGTCTGAAGAGGGCCATAGATCTCCATCTGCTCATCTCCAACAGAAAACTGGGCAGCATAAAAACACTTACTTTAAAATATCCATTACCATCATGTTGTGGGGGATCAAACTTGAGTAGAAAATCATATTTCCATTATTCCACAGGGGATTCTATGTTCAGCTGCTACTATATGCTTAATATTATCTATACCCTTGGAATCTTGACAGGGGCATGAAACAAAAACAAAAAAGAAGGATCCACAAAAGGTTAAATTAAATAAATAAATATTATTACACAATTATATAAAGATGGTTAAGTCCCGATTGTATCTCTTAAAATAACATTAATTCATACCATCAGCATTTTATCTACCCTTAAGTTTATGAGACTTTATGCACTAAATCTATTTACCTCCTAGTCATGTAGATTAAAACAAAGCAAAGTGTTCTGCCTATATACTGCCCCATAGTGCTTAAGCACTCTCTGGGCGGTTTACAATTAAATACATTATTTGGTAGCAGAATATTGGATTTCATTCCAAAGACATGAAGGAAAGAAGTAACATAGTTGACATTACCTCATTCTCCTCCTTCTGGAAATTTCTATTTGAGCATTACGAAACTCCTGTCATTCAGATGTTTGGAGACTGTATTCCCATATGCATGTAAATGTTGTTGTCTAGGTTTAGGGTAGTGATGGCGAACCTTTTATAGACTGAGTGCCCAAACTGCGATTCAAAACCCACTAATTTTTTGCAAAGTGCCATTACAGCCATTTATCTTGAATACAGGTGGCTGTGGAGTGGCGATGTCGGGTGCCCACAGAAAGGGCTCCAAGTGCCACCTTTGGCATCCGTGCCATAGGTTCGCCAACACTGGTTTAGGGGAATGCCCCTCCAGAGAATCCTTGAAGGGTTTCATGCCCTGTTGCCTATTCCAGTTTACACTTAACTTTTTAGATACTCTCTTGTGGACGCCTCCATCAAAAGAGTTTAAGCAGATGAATATAAAAGAGGCGTCTTGCTAATATATGATGCTCTGTTTATAGAATACTCTAAGGAGGCTTACTTGGCTTTGATATTGTTTTCTATCACCCCTTAGCATTTTAGGTTTTCAGAATTTACAGTGTTTTTCTAAGTATAAGACTATATTTTTGTCTAAAACTGTTAGACCAAAAATTGAGGGTCATCTTATACACAGAAGTAAGCTGAGGATAGAACCATGTGGTTGTGAAACTGTAATTTTGGGGTTGGAAAGGTGGGATCATCTTATACATGGAGGCATCTTATAGCTGGAAAAATACTATATGTTTGCTCATATTCACCTTCCTTTTAAATTTTATTTGTACTGTTGCTTCTTTAGTGTTTTTGTAAACCACCTAGAGAAGTTTTGACTATTTAGTATTTTGAAAATGTAGGCTTAAACTCAGTTGCTAGTCCCAATAGGATTTTTTTTAATTTAATTTGGAAATCGTCACAATACAAGAAATGAACAATAAGTAACAATATAGAGAATATAGAAAAGATCTAACGAAGATCCGACAAAGAAATCTGCAAAAGAAAACACTTAACCCGAAACCTATAAGAGAGGAAAGCACAGAAAAGTACAAAAAGAAACAAAGTCACCCACCCACATATGTGCATTGATACCTCCAGATAAATTCAATAAAGTATCATATATTCTGACATGCTGTTTGTATCAAACTTCTCCCAACAGACTCTGTTTTTCCACTAAATTATTTAAATATTCTTGAATTTTTTTCCATCCTGATTCCAGATTAACATCAAATTTCTTACACCATCTCCTGCTTCTGTCCCCTAAGTCATAATATCTTTTTAATCTAACTCTCCAGTCATTAATGTCCGGTATTTTACAATCTTTCCACGTATTGGCTATCTCCACTCTCGCTGCCACTGTAGCATGTAACATGAATTTCCTGTCTATGGTTTTTATCTCATCCCCCATAATACTTAATAGGAAGCATTCTGGTTCTTTCTTAAATTGATATTTTAAAATTGTCTTTAATTCCGAATAAATATTCTCCCAAAATATTTTAATCAAGCTATAGGACCACCACATATGTATAAATGTTCCTGTATCTTTCTTACACCTCCAACATATGCTACTTTGATTTTTGTATATTTTTGCCAGTTTCTGGGGGGTAAGATACCATTTGTATAACATTTTATAAACATTTTCCTTAATATCCATATTTGATGTTAGTTTCAAATCAGTTTTCCATAATCTTTCCCATTTATTTAAATTAATATTTCTTCCAAGTACTTGAGCCCACTTTACCATAGTTTCTTTTATCTCTTCCTCCTTAGTATCCCACTCCAGCAAAAGATTATAAAAATTTTTAATATATTTTTCTTTTCTCTGCAGTATCCCTTCAAATTTAGTGATTTGTTTTTCGAATCCAACTTTTAAGTCTTCTTGAAATTTATGATTAATTTGATAGTACTCCAACCAGGTGTTTAAATGTCTCTTTATCTTTTCATAGTTTTTGAGCTTTAATTCCCCCTTTTTTTCCCTCAAGGAGCTGTTTGTAGGTGGGCCATCCTATCTCCATATTAATTTTTCTTAAAGTAAGGTATTCCAAAGGTGAGCACCACCACGGAGTTTTTGGTTCTAGAATGCCTTTGTATTTATACCATAGTTTTAATAAAGAACGGTGAATTAGATGCTTGTTAAATTCCTTGTTGTACTTCATTTTTTCGCAAAGCATATAATAGTGCCAACCAGAATGTAACCCATATCCTTCCAAATCTAACACTTCTGTATCCTCCAACTTTACCCACTCTCTCAACCACCAGAGGGCCGCTGCATTGTGATATAGTTCCATATCTGGAAGTCCCATACCTCCTCTATCCTTGTGGTCAATTAGTATTTTATACTTTATCCTTGGTCTTTTCCCCCTCCACACAAACTTGAAATTTCCTTCCTCCAGTCGTTAAAGCAACTGGCACCCCTAAAATGGGTAAATTTTGAAACAGAAAAATTAATTTGGGAAGAACCGTCATTTTTATTATAGATATCCTCCCCAATAGGGAGAAATTCATCTTCCCCCAAAAGTCCAGGTTTTTTTTAATCTCTTTCCACACTTGTTGATAGTTTTCTTGGACTAGATTTATATTTTTATCCGCGATAATAACTCCTAGGTATTTCATTTTTTTAACAATTTTAATTCCCGTCTTTTCTTCCAGCTCTGCTCTATCCATAATTTCCATATTCTTAACTATTAAGTTTGACTTTTGGTAGTTGATCTTTAATCCCGCGATTCTCCCAAATTGTCTAATTTCTTCTAACACTTTGGGTACACTTACTTGTGGGTCTTCCAGTGTAAAAATTATATCATCAGCTTAAGCCCTCAGTTTATACTGATGTTTACCAATCGTTATCCCTTTAATTTCATGGTTTATTCTTATTCTTTGCAGGAGTGGTTCCAGAGTCAAAATAAAAAGTATGGGGATAAAGGGCACCCCTGGCGTGTGCCTCTCCCTATCTCTATTGGTTCAGTGACTCTTCCATTAATTATAATGTTTGCCTTTTGCACCGAGTATATTGCTGTGATCGCATTCTGAAATTTGGGGCCCAAATTCATAATATAAGAACTGTAGTTTAAATATTTCTTGCTTTAGTTATAAAGGGTATTTACTAAACATATTTGATTGAGCAGATCAATTGAACAGTCTCTCCTTCTAGATTCTCCCTTTTTTTGTCTCAAGAGTCTAGACTCAACCATTTTAGATTTAACATTTATAATAATAAAATTTTGTTCTGAATGTCACAAATTAAAATAATTTTGTTTAATGTGAATGGATTAAATAATAAAAAGAAGAGAAATAGAGTAACACACAACCTAAGGAGACAACAATGGGACGTAATTTGTTTGCAGGAAACCCACATAAATCAAAAACATGTAAGAGTTCTTAAGAATCCGAAGTTAGGGGAGGAGTTTATATCAGCTGATCAAAAAAAGAAAAGAGGGATAGTGATCTATGTTAAAGCGAAGTGGGAACCCCAATTTCTATGGTCAGACGAGAAGGGAAGATTGATTATGATTAAAATTATTAATGAAGGAGAAGAAATTATCTTAGTGGGAGTGTACGCTCCTAATGGAGCCAAAGCATTATTTTTCAGAGATTTAGAAAAAATATTGTTAGAATTTAATAATTTGAAGGTAATTATGATGGGGGATTTTAACGGAGTGATGGAGCCGGAAATAGATAGATTTTCAGATATGCAATCTCAAGGTAGGAAAACCTTGCCAAGAAGTTTTGTAGATCTATATGAAAATCTGAATCTGGTGGACATATGGAGATTTAAAAACCCAGTTAGAAAAGAATTTACGTTTTACTCACAATCAAAGAGAACAGCATCGAGAATAGACCAGATCTGGATCTCTAAGCAGTTAACAATAAGAGCGGGAAAAACCGAGATTAGACCAAAAATCTTCTCTGATCATAACCCGGTTACTTTATCTATATTCCCCGAAGAGTTAAATAGGAAAAAAAGATGGGTGTTAAATACATCTCTCCTGAAAAATGAAAAAAATATTGAGGAAGCAAGAAAGATATGGACTCAATATCAGAAAGATAATGCCAATAAAGGTTGTGATGAAAACATAGTATGGGACGCGGGAAAGTGTGTGATGAGGGGTTTTTTTATTTGTAAGAATGCCAGGGATAAGAAACAAAAAGAGAAAAAGAAAAAAGATTTGGAAACGGAAATTAAAAGGAAGGAAAAGGAAGTATGGACAAAAAAAGGAAAGAGAGATAAGATATTAAAGGAATTAAAAATACTAAGGAATGAATATGAATTTATAGTAGATAAAGAAATGGAACGAGAAAATATCTTCTGGAAATATAAAATTTTTAATGAAGCCAATAAACCTGGCAAATTCCTGTCGTGGCAGCTGAAAGAGAGAAAACTAGAGAAGATAATAAATAAATTGAAGGTAGGAGAGAATATTGTTATTAATCAAAAGGAAATCAGCAAGGAAATCGGTACTTTCTATCAAAACTGTATACAGAAGATCAAGAAAAATTTGAAAATTTAGGAATATATGAAAACCTTTTGAAAAAAGTAAAGATAAAGCAGGAATTGATCAGGAAATTAAATGAACCAACTAATGTAGCAGAAATTAAATATGTGGTTTCAGATATGAAGACGGGTAAGGCCCCAGGCCCCGACGGCCTCCCGATTGAACTTTATAAGGTAATGGATGACACATTCTTTATTAATTTAAAAGAAATTATAAACAATATTTTAGAAACAGGTAAAATCCCGAGTTCATGGCAAGAGGCACACATAGTATTAATCCCCAAACAAAAGAAAGGAATTCCAACTTCGGCTGATTTCCGACCAATTTCTTTACTAAATACAGATTACAAAATTTTCTCCAATATACTGGCAAAAAGGATGAAATTAATATTAGAAGAAATTATACACAAAAACCAATCAGGCTTTTTAAAGGGCAGGCAGATAAAAGACAATATAAGGAATATCATAGACATTATGGAATGCTTAGAATTTAATAGGGGTAAGACGGCAGCGTTGTTAGCAGTGGACGCCGAAAAGGCATTCGATCGGGTCTCATGGAAATTTTTTTTCCCAATAGGATTTACATAGGTGTTCACTTACTATTCGGTAATTGATTCAGTGGGTCTCCTTGAGGCAGGAGTAGCAATTGGATTTAACCAGAACACGTTAAATTAACTAGGTATGAGAGGACAGAAATAATTAAAAAGGAGTTGTATTCAAGTCTGGCTACTGTGACATCCTTACTAGAAATGAGAGACAGAATTTACTTTCAAAATTTCAGTACTATAAAGAATCCACAATCTCTGGCTAATGTCAAAATGTTTCTTAGTCTATTTTACTGAAAACCACAGGTCTCTTCACCATACTCATCTACATCTGTTTTATATATCTTCATCCTTTTAGAAACTGATTTATATAACATGATGAATCAGAAGAAGAACCTGACATGGAGTTTAGATATGCAATATCTTAGATTATACAAAACTGTTATATTTTGTGTAAACTGCTAACTTTTTTCCTTTCTTAAGTTAACCAGAACAAAACAACAACAAAATACAAGTATCTGGGCAGACAAATGGATGGTTACCTAGCTGCAGATGTTTACTGTTCACTGCTGTTGGCATAGAGATACACTATGCTGACTGTAAACATGATTTTAATGTCATGCATGATGTCACAAACAGGATATGCTTGAAATTTTCGCTGAGTGAGAATGAAACTTTGGTTGCAATGAAAGTAGCTTATGCACACATATGTTCCCAAGTATTTTTCTCTAACAAAATTGCATCCACAATCTCTCTTAAAATACTAATTACATGCTAGCTATAACAGCAAAATTACGACATATTAGAGATGGGCACGATCTGCCGAACCGGTACTGGTTTGGTTTTGGACCAAACAGATGTTTGGTGCTACTGAACCTCACCTTCTTTGGCAGGCACTCATTCGGAGGCAGAACCTGGAAGGGGCACGAGAGGGAAGCACTGAAAAATAGAGATGGGCACAAAGACGAAATGCTGTTTCATTGTTTCTTCGTAACAGAACGACAAAACCGTGTTTCATTTTTCACGGACAAGCAATTAGCGCCAAAGCTTGGCTTCTGAATCTTGATTCAATCAATTAGAAAGATTTTTTTCCTAGGTGCACCCCCTTTGGTGCTTAATAACTCAGCCCCTGAGCCCCAAAATTTGGGGAGCTTAATAACTCAGCCCCTGAGCCCCAAATTTTGGGGACTTACAGGGAAGAGCTTGAGGAAACTCCCCTGCCATTTCCTCTAGGATGAATAATTTCATTTCTAGAGGGAAAGGTGTTTAATTTCGTTTTTTGACAAAACGTGTAATATCGTTCCATTCCATAACAAAGTCATTTGTTACATAACGAAATGACAAAACAGTGTTTCTTTTTTCATTTTGTGCCCATCTCTAATCTCCATATAACATTTATAAGTACAGTAACATCCATAGTCCTACAAAATATTTTAAAAAATGAGTTTGTACCCACTGTGATGTAGTGGATAAAGTGATGGACTGGAACTCAGGAGTCCTTGGTTTGAATTTCTGCTCAGATATGGAAACCTACTGGGGATCTGGAACCAGTAAAACCACTCTCTAAATGTTTTATTTACTTTGAAAGCCCTACTAGGATTGTTATAAGTTGGTTGCAACTTGATGTCACTTAGAATCATAGAATAATTGAGTTGGAATATAAGACCATTAAGTCCAACCTCCTGCTTAATACAGGAATACAAATCAAAGCAGATCTGTCAGTTAGTTGTCCAGTTTTCTTCTGAATGACTTTATCATTGGAGTGGTCATCATCTACTGTGTTCACTGGCTCCAATCGCATACTGGTCTAACAGTTAAGACGTTTTTGATAGCTGTTGTGAGTTTTTCAGTGTGTTTGGCTGTGTTCTGGAAGTTTTTCTTCCTAACATTTCACCAGACTCTGTGGCTAGCATCTTCAGAGGGCAAGGAGCTCAGGGAACTAGGAGTTCTCTCTGTGCTCTGGGGTATAGCACAGAGAAAACTCCTAGTTCCCTGAGCTCCTTGCCCTCTGAAGATGCTAGCCACAGAGTCTGGTGAAACGTCGGGAAGAAAAACTTCCAGAACCTGGCCAAACAGCCCGAAAAACACACAACAGCTATCAGATCCCAGGTGTGAAAGCCTTTGAGAATACAAGACTTTTTCCTGATATTCAGCTTAATCCTTTAGATTAAGCCCCTTAAATCCTGCACTCTGAGATGATCAAGAATAGTACCTGCCCCTCCACTGTATGATAGCCTTTCAAGTATTTGAAAAATGATATCAAATCTTTCCTCAGTCATTTTTCTCCAGGTTAAGCATGTCTGCCCAGTTCTTTCAGTCTTTCCTCACAGAGTTTGGTTTCCAGCCCCCCCGATCATTCTTGTCGTCCTTCCCTGAACTTCCTCCAATTTGTTGGCTCCCCCCCCTTAAAGTGCAGTTCCAGAAGTGGACACAATACTCTAGATGAGGCCTAACCAGTTCTGAATAGAGAGAGATTAGTATCTCACAAAACAAGGGTTTATATTGCTTACACTAAGGCTCGAGTACTGACACTCTATAAGAACAAGGGGAATTAAAGGAAAGGGGAGAAATAAAATAAAATATCTACCTTCATACTCCTGCTGTGCTAGTTACATCTAAAGGGATTCAGCCAGAGCACTCTCTTAATATTGTACAGTTTATGGTTGTAAACCAGAAAGCAATTTCTGAATAGTGAGAAAAAGGAAAAGGCATTCTTCATGACCCCCTTCTCTTTCTTAAACATTCCCATACAGTGCAGGCTTAGTATGTTAATATGTTACTTTTAATCCACTTTTAATGTGTTGTTTTTGTCGTCGTCATCATCGTCATCATCATCATCATCATCAAATTATCACACAGCAGACAAAATAACTATGCTGGATTTTGTATTACAAATCACTAGTCGAACGCTTCCGAAGCATTTAGGACTACAGGATGTATCAGCGAATTATGCGAGCAGATCCCAGTAAGGTGGCTTTCTGCAGCTGACTGATGGTGACTCTTTCAACTCCAATTTCTTCTAAATTCTTGCTTAGCTCTTTAGGCACTGCACCCAGCTTGCCAATTACCACTGGGACCACCTGTACCGGTTTATGCCAGAGTCTCTGAAGTTCAGTTTTCAGATCCTGATATTGGTTAATTTTTCAAGTTGTTTCTCTGTACTCTACTATCTTCTGGTATTGATGATGATGATGATGATGATGATGATGATGATGATGATGATGATGTAAGGAACTTAATATTTTTAATCTACTTTTTATAGCATGAAAGATAAATGTCGCTCTCCAGCTCTTAGATTACTACACCCATCTCCTCTTCCCACTGATTATGCTAGCTTGGCCCAACAGTAGTAGCGGTCTGATTACCTCTGGAGCATAACATACCCCCCACCTCGTATTAGAGGCTTAATAGACCACTATTCTTCCGCACTCATTTTCTTTCTTTTAAAAAATAATCGTTGGGGAACAATTGCAATATCAGTGATATACTGTGAAGATGCAAAGGGATTTCAAAGGGATTAGCTTCTCTGTAAAGTAGTTAAGATTGCATTCTACTTGTAATACAACTGAATGCTGTTGTTATGCACAGGTAGCTTCTGATTTACAGTAAACCTATGAATCAGTGAGCACACTGAATAGTTCATTCAGTTAGGTGAAGCCAGAGGCTGGAAGGTCTAATGTGATGTCTCCTGGGAGAACAACCAGCCTGTGTAGCTTTGGGCGTGCAGCACAGTACCAAGGTGCCTCACAGAAAAAGGGAATGGTGAACTGCCTCCGGGTATTCTGTACTCTTGATTTTAACAAGCAAATAACCCGCTATAATGTTGGCCAATGTTGTTCATTATTGTACCTGCTAAACCTCTGCCTGTCGTGTTGCAGCTCTTCTAGGACTCTCGTCCGTGCGGGCTAAAATTATGTATCGCCAACATCAGGAGGATGCCAAAGGCGCTCGACAGAGAAATGGGCAAAGCATCTTGGCTCGGGGTCCTGGGCAGGAGTTGAATCACCCTCTCCTCCACACTGGGGGAATCGTGATGTTTTCCCTCGTCCATCTTACGTGTATTCATCCCGGAACAGGAAGATTAAACTCGGCCACAGTTGACGTCCCCTCCCTCGGCAGTTTTGGGCGAAGACGCGAAACCAAACGATCCGGCGGGGAGGCGGAACTCTTAGCGTCGCCACCACTGTTTCCGGAGTGCGGCGAACGCGGGAGCACCGCGCGCTCCGGACCTCTGGAAGGGAGGCCACGGGGTTGGAGAGAGAGAGAAAGCGGCGTGACCGGCGATGGCTGCAGGCTGGGTCGCCCGTGGTCTGTGGAGAGGATGGAGCAGGAGTGAGTGCACGAGGGACCGGGGGTGTCTGGACGGGGCTAGGCCTTTGGAGGGTGCGGAGGCTTGGCTCACGAAGATCTTGCTAGTACGGGACCGTCACGGGCCCTGTTCTTTCCTGCACACTTTCGTTTCAGGGCTCAGTTTCTCAGCTGAGAATATTTTAAGTTTTCCGTGTACGCCGCAAAAAAAAAAAAAAAAAAAAGGTCTCCCTGGAAGGATAATCCCCGACATGTTGCTTCTTGGCTGCTAGTTTGTATTACGGTTGAAGGTCAAGTCATTTGCGCATGTCTCCAAAAGTTCTTAGGACAGGTTTTAAAGGCGATAAGCCGGAGTTTGCTATTAGATTTGGTGTCTCCGATCTCGCGCCCTACTTGTACACTTTGGTATGCTACTGCCCCTCCAGAGGTTTTTTTGATTTGGAAATTATAGCCGGTTATTTCGAGCCCTTTCCCCCCCGAAATATTGACTATGAATGTTTAGCATTATTTTGCTAAATGTCAATAGCAAAGATCACAACATTGGAGAGTCTGACCTCCAGTGCACAGCACACCAATCAACGGCTATTCTTTCAGTATTGCCTTTTAAATACTTTAAATACTCAGGATTACTCACTATACTGACATTGAACTCATGATCGTGTCCTCTTTAAACATATTTTCCTTGCATTTCTTTCCTCATCAACAACAAACATTCAGATTTCACACGTTTTGGAAGCCTTCTGGAGAAATTGATATGTCCCCCTTTAGTTTTATTCAAATCAGTGGAGCTTGCTCCCAATTAAATGTGATCAGGAATGAGGGTTTTGTCTATTAAGAAGAAGCAATACACTGTTTAATGAGACTTCCTTTATTTCCAGGGTGTGTTTCAACAGCTCCTGCTTCTGGACTCTCAACAGCTGAGATTGCTCAGATGCGCAATGAGCTATTCACAAAAGAAAAAGAGAGACAATTGTCTCTTTATCCACGAATTGAGAAGATTGAAGTAAAATACGTTGGCGTATCTCACCCAGGCGCGTTGTTTATAATGAACAAAGGGCTTTCCACTCCATACAGTTGTGCTATGCGTAAGTGAATGGAATAGAGGGCTGTGGTTGTGTCACTCTTAAGTCTGAATAACAAATCAGAGCCAGGCTTTGTTTGCAGATCCACAATGCATAATGTTTTGGTGTGAAAACTTATTTCATGGTTATGTAAGACTTACTGTTCCTGGGTGCTTATGGTACAATGAGTTCCACTCCCAGCTAATCCTGTGTCCCTTAAAATATCACAGTCCATAGATAAATCCCTATCCAATTGATATTTTGTCTCTTACTATGTGAAAATAACAGTTTTGAACCTCTGGGGTGGAGAATGTGTGAACCTCCTGATATGGTGGACTTAATGATATGGGTTGCAACTTCAAGGATTGGGCCTTATACCCTTGTTGTATCTCTTACTTCACTAGTTCTGACTCTTCTTAGCCATCCTCATAAGTATGATCTGTCAAACATTCATGACGTACTAAAAAGGAAAAAGTGAACATCTCTGGAAAATGAATCTGTACATGAATTCTAGACAAGTAGGTGGACTTAGCCCCACCTGCATTCTTTCTTAGCGCAAAGATTTAGGGTTCTGTTTGTGTTTAATTCAGGTAGGAGCACCTGGCCACAGGCATGGGAGTTTCAGGTGTCATATACTGTGACCCCATAGACCAGTGTTGGCGAACCTAAGGCACGGGTGCCAAAGGTGGCACTTGGAACCCTTTCTGTGGACACCCAACATTGCCCCTTCACAGCCACCTGTATTTAGGTTAAATTGCAGTATTGGCACTTTGCGAAAAATTAGTGGGTTTTGAATCGCATTTTGGGCACTCAGTCTCTAAAAGGTTCGCCATCACTGCCATAGACTTTACCAGGTTAGCCAGAATTCTGAATGCTGCACAAGAAATTGGAAGTCAGCACAGGAATCCTCCATGTGGGCCTCAGGAATGGCCACCATTTATGTCTGAAGAAAGGGGCCAGGAGTGGCTAAATTCTGTGCTTGGAGCAGTATGGGTCTCATAGTTTTTGAGACTTACCTGGTGGGGGAGAGACTGTTAATAAGAATCTTAGAACAGCAGAAAAGGAAGGGACCCTTGGGATCACCTGAGTCCAGCTCTTGTCAGAGAGGTATATTGTGACATTGAACTCCCAACTTTGGCTCTGTAAGCAAATGTTAAACCCACTAAATTATCCAGAAGTTCCAAATGTGCCTCCAGTTTGTCCCCAGCTCATAGCAACTCTGTGACTCAATGATCTCTAAAATGTCCTGTCATCAACAGCCCCGCTCAGCAATTGGAAACTCAATCCTGAGACTGTCCATCTTGTATTTGGCCTTCCACCTTCCCTAGCATTATTTTATTTTCTAGAGAACCCTGCCTTCTCGTAATGTGTCCAAAAGAGGACAATCTCAGTTTCAACATTTCTGCTTGCAGGCATAATTTGATCTAGGACCCACTTGTTCTTGGTCCTGGCAGCCCAAGGTACAAAGCTTGCCTTTCAAGCAAATCAATATTTTTCTTGTTGGCTTTCTTTATTGTCTCAGTTTCACATCCATAAATCATGGTCAGAAATACAAGAGGGTGGATGATCTTGGGCTGTGTCCCCAGTGACACATCCTTTTCTAATTCCTTCATTGAGGCCCTTATGAGTCTAAGTGTTCTGATATCTTGGTTGCAATCTCCCTTTCAATTAATGATTGAACCAAGTCATACAGCATTTCTAACTATTTTAATTTCTTCATTGTCAGCGCTAAAGTTGTGTAGTTCTCCTATAGTCATTAAATTGGTCTTCATGTTCAACTGCTTCAGCACTTTCTTCTTTAACATTCACTAAATTTCAGTCCAAGTCATTGCTGCTTTCTGTGAAAAAACATGGTGTTATCTGCATGTTTTAAAATGGCATTCTGTGTGATGTTTTCTTGATGCAGACGGAACAAATAAGGGGATAAAAAGTACTTTGACACCTTTGCCTACCGGTAACCCATGCTTTCCCTCTATATTTTGTCCTAACAGAGGCGTCTTGCCCACAATATAGGTTAAGTACCGACACACACTCATCTTATTCTTATTGTTCTTTGCTAGATTTAAGTGAATGGCATTGTAAGAGATCTGTGCTTGCCCTAGTGGATGGACAACTCTGGGATATGTACAAGCCTCTGACCCACTCATGCGAGATTCAGTTCCTTACTTTTAAAGATGAAGATCCAAAGGAAGTGAATAAAGTATGTTTGTGCTGCTTTTCTTTAAAATAGTTGTTTCCATTTTTGTTTGTCTCTATAGAAATGCTGAGCCGTAAAGACTGTGATTAAACATTGTTGACTTCAAGCACAGAGATAGTATTAAAAATAATGGAGCGAATTGTATGTTGTTTTTCTGTCATGTTTTCTCAAGTACATATATTCCCGATTTTTCTATTACTATAATTTAATCACACATTCCTGTACTACAGTTAAGGTTTGCTTTGCCACATAGTATATAAATATTACAGATGGGCAGGAAGTGCTTTGTTGCCCTTCGTGCTGAATCGTACTCATGACACCACGTGAGCCGTGCTTAACCTTCCCTCTCTCTCACTGCTTCTCCCACTCTCCTGTTCACCAGCAGCACCATGCCAGGGTCCTCCTATATCTGCAGAACACCAGTTGAGTCAGGAGCTGGAGCTGCCCTTCCCCACTTCTGAAGGCCACCAGCAAGTCCAAAGAGGAGGCAGGATGGGGAGGAGTCTTGCACAGGCAGTGACTGGCCAGCTGCCTGCAGAGGTGGGGCAGGGCTACCCCGGTTCCTGGAACACAGCAACTGTACAAGGACCTTGACATGGCACTGCTGCCAGTAAGTGGGCTGGATACAAAGCATTTTGTGCCCATCTCTAATAAATAGTTTTCTTTTTCATCTATGAGCCATTGAGAAACAAAACAGTTAGAGCAGGTTATTTCTAGCAGGCTGTTACACCCATAGCTCTGTTCTAGAGAGTGTCATATTTTATAGCATTTATCACTAGTCAGATAAAATGCATGAAAGCCCTTTTAAACAACGAGCTGTACATGTTCCTTTCTCGACCCAAGTGTCTCCTTATGAAAATTATGGGGTTTCATTTGAAAGATAAAAAGGAAGTCAATAACAAGCTTTATTCTTGATATTTTGATTCTTAAATTCTGTTTTCAGTTGAATTGTCTTGTCATAATTTGATTTCAGAATAATAACTGTTTAACATTCTTTGTTACAGGCTTATTGGCGATCTTGTGCTATGATGCTGGGTTGTGTATTAGAAGGGGCATTTAAAGATGAATATTTAGTCACTCTTGTTAAAGCTCCAGAGGTCCCAGGTACATTATTTTTCTTTAATGATGCCTGTTTCTCAGAATAACTTGAATATTTCAGAGTAGGCAGATATTTTCTTGTTCAGAAATATAGATAGTAATGGTGATGATATATTGTAAGTTTGTATGTTAATGAGTATTACATTGTTTTACAATACATAATTCTGCAATTTAACTTCAGACTGAATGAAGAAATACTGTTTCTTACCTGTTCTAGGTCAATTGTCAGTCTTCATTATCAAGCAGAACCAAGATCTAAAATTTTGGATGAAATCTCTCCGCATTTATTCACCTTGAATTTGCTATCAGATTATATCAAGTAGTGATTAGAGATGGGCACAAAACATTACATAGCACTTTGTGCCAAATCAATTGCAGGGCACCCCAAGGGCTGTACTTACTCTCCTCCCATGCTGGAGGCCCACTTGGTTTTGACAGCACACTGCTGGAGTCCTCTTTCACCAGCGGACCATCATTCAGGGAAGGCGCTTGGGCTACTCTTGCCTCCAAAGACAGTAGGCCAGTCCAGCAAGGAGGTGGGAGGGAGAGAATCCACATGCAGTGGCCAGCTGCCTGAGGAGATGGGAAAGGGCAAAGAGGACACTGGCAGTGCACAAAAGAAGGCGAGTGGGCCTCCTGTGTAAGGGGGAGGGGGAGGTTAAGCATGCAGCCATGGTGCTGGGCAGTTGATTCATTATGAAGTATTTTGTAGTGGTTCATGCCCATCTCTGCTAGTGATAATCACACATGTCTCTTTATTTCCAGCTGGGGTTAACTATTTGTAAAAATAATATTAAGTTTTTCCAAAGACATTCTCGGATAGCCTGTCTTCGAACTGCCCACACTCAGATGATGTGTGTGATGAGTTTCAGCCCATGAAGCTCAGACTTTTTCTATTCAGAAGAAATATATACCTATATTTATTTGCCATTTTTTTCTTTGTGGTGTAGGAAACATGTCTACAAAGGGTCTCAAAGTGGCTTTAAAATTAAACAAAATCTCCTACTACAAAATACTATAAACAAACCAAAGATAAAACATGGGGAGTGCAAAATAAAATGCCTGCATAAAACAACATATGCATCCTGTGTTCCTGCATGCTGAAATTTACTTCTGAAGAGGCATTAATATGCTTGTTCTTTAATAATCTTAAAGGGCCTGAACAAATAAAACATTTTCACCAGTGGTGGTGGTAGTCATCATCGTCATCGTCACTGCTGCAGTAGCAGCATTCATAATTTTGTCATGTACTAGTAGTATTCATGTTTTGTCATCCTTTTCTAAATAGTAAATGCATAGACATGGTTTCACGTTCCCTTCTGGGGGTGCCCTGGGACTGTGCAGCTTGCCCGAGCTGGCTCTGCTCACAAGCTGACTGTGCTCACAGTGGGAAATTAAGGGCCTTTTCACACGACCCCTAAGATCCGCTGGCCACTTAAATTCGGACCAGAGATCTTAGGGGTTCGTCGCTCTTCCTGTGTCCCCACCCCTCCGCACTTCCTGGCTGCTGGCCGCGTGAGGGGAGGGAGAAAAAGAGAAAGAAAAGCATGCCACTCACCTCCATTCTGCCTTTCGCTCCTGCTGGCAACATTCCAGTCTCTGTAAAAGTAGCTCTTAAAGGGGCGGGAGCCAAAAAACAACAAACAGAAGCAAGGAGAGCCACGCACTCACTATCGTTACACCGGATCAAATAATTTTCACCTCCAAAGAGCAGGTACTTGAAAGATATGCTGGGACGCGCTAAAGTGGGCGTGGTCGCACTTAATTTCCTGTTAACTCCGGAGCTGGTGGGGAAACATTTTTAAGCTCCGGAGCTGGGAGCCATTTGCCCCGGAGTTTAGGGGTCGTGTATAAACGCTCTAAATTCCCAACCTCTGGTTCCACAGCCAGATCCTAAACACTGAGCTATCCAGCCGTTGCTGAAAGGAAAATAAAGGTGGCCCAGACTTCATGGGAGGATGCATTTGGAACATGGGTTTCAGCAAGTGATAATATCCTTTCTCTCCTCTCCTAACTTAAGAATGTTATGGAACTCAGAGCAGGACATCTAAAGCTGATAGTATTCTTTCCCCCCCTCAATTCTATTCTTTTCTCAAATATATTAGCTTCTGTTACAAGGAAAGATGCTTCAACTGTCAGAGATGCTTGCTTTTTGTTGCTTGTTAATGCAACTTTTCCACCTCGGTGAAATCTTTTTCGATATAAGCAATGCTATCACTTTGTTTAATGCTATTTTAATACCACAGGAATACATTTCGTGTTGATTTCCAAGAGGATCAACAGCTGTGCTTTTAAAAAAAATTATTCCACTTAAAATAGTTTGTTTTTGACTTGCTTTATTCAGTGCTGTCTGGAGCTTTCTGTTATGACGTCATCTTGGATAACAGGCTTGAAGACTGGAAGCCGACTGAGGTAAGTGTAATGTTGATTCATGGACTAATTTCCCTCGTTTCTTTTCTCTGGGAAGAACCAGTAGCTAAATGCGACTCAGAGGAATTCACTTACTAAATAAAGAGATCTATTTAGCTTTGTGCTGCTATACTGCATTTCCTAGAATAAAGATGGGGAATGTGTGGTCCTGCAGATGTTGTTGGATTGCATTGCCCTTCAGCCTAGCCAGTGATCCAGAGGTTATGAGAACCTCAGTGCAGATTCAGACTGCTTGTTTTTTCATGATTTACTATAAATGAGATGAATTGTATAATTTTTCCAGTCTGCTAAATTATAAAGTAATGTAATATAAATATAATATAAATAATATAAGTAATATAAGTAATATAATATAAATATAATATAAATATATAAAGCTAGGGAAAAATAGAGAAAAATATTTACAGTGACCCCTTGTATAACAAACAGTTTGTATAACATAAAATCTGTACAACATAAAAAATTCTGGAGATAGGGAAAATTTGCTTAACATAATAGCCTATGCAGAAAATCTGTACAACATAAAAATGGGATTACCCCATTTTCAATGCATTCCTATGGGAATTTGTATAAAGGAAAATTTGCTTAACATAATTTCATTTGGAACAAATTAATTCCTTTAAACAAGGTACCACTGTATTCTTTTCCTTTCAGTTGGAACCAGACTTAGTAACAATGGTGTAGCTTTGCTGAATCATGACATGCGTGGGTTTAGACAAAATACAGTGGACCCTTGTATAACAAACAATTTGTATAACATAAAATCTGTACATCATAAAGAATTCCAGAGATAGGGGAAATTGGCTTAACATAATTGCCTATGGGGCAAATCCGTACAACATAAAATGGGATTACTCCGTTTTCAATGCATTCCTATGGGAAATTTGTACAAAGGAAATTTTGCTTAACATAATTTCATTTGGAACGAATTAATTCCTTTATACAAGGTACCACTGTATGATGAAGTCTAATCAGTTGTCTACACTTCATAATTCAAAATGAAGCAGAGACAAAGCTGTCCTAATTAAATTACTTTTGGACCCTGGCTGGAGGATGATGCTGATTCTTGGCAGATTTATGAATTTAAGACATGTGATGCATTAGAACCCTGTATTCCTTGTTTATCTTCTTGATCTGTGCATGATACATCTTTTCTTTTCCAAGGAAAGCTTCCGCACTTTTACAAAAGATGTTTACAAACTAATTGACAAAGACCTGCCCTTCGAACCACTGGAAGTTGAACCAAAAGTGGCACGTGAAATATTTCAGCATAACAAGTCAGTACTAACACATTAATGTTGTCAGGTGTAAAAGGTTGCTTAAAAACAACTACACAGTTCACAGCACAAAATAAATTGAACAGCCAGAATAAGATTGATTAATTATTCTGACCCAAGTTTAGTGATGTGGACTGTAGTGCCAACTTGCCACTAGGTAAAAAGTTATCACTTGTATCTTATAGCAGGCCAAATCACAAAACTGGTACATGACAAAGGGTACAAGGTGGCAGCTCTATGACAATTCATTAGTAACAATCAGCTGCAATTTATACCATTGCAGCTGTGCTGACAAAACTAACCAGCACAATTCTGCTAAATGTTTCCTTTGGGGTTTTTTTTTCATTAGTTTTAAAAAAACATGTAAGAGTGAATGTAGTAAAACTACATTATGAAGTTATATTTTCATTTGGATTAGTTGCATTTATGGGATGCTGATCTAGAAGCTTTTCTTAGTTTTGCCAGTAGATGGCACTGAAGTGTCTTACAGAGGATTGAGGAACAACATCAGGCGCAGAACTCATTAAAACAAGTAGCTTCTGGTGTACAGTAAGATATATTACAGAGATTAGCAGTGAGAATAAACATATGCATTGTTTGGGATTATCACTTTGTTTTAGCTTGAAATAATAGTAATCTCTCTGGCTGTATTGGGATTACTTTTTTTCTGCTGGCCAGTCTATTGCTTATTGATTTGAGGGGTAAAAATGGGAGCCATGCTCCAAAAGACCGCAATCCAAATGCTACTAAGTCCTGGCAAGAGGAATATCAGTTGCTTAAAGAGAAGCTCATATGGAAGAAGTGGAGAATCACTGTAATTGCGGTTTTTGGAGCCTGGCTCCCCAAATCCTTTGCCGCTGATTGGTTGAAAACCTGTTGGTTTTTCATGCATGCAGAAGGCAAATGGCTTCAGCTACTTCTAGCTGGCATGTAGAAACTGAAGTCTAAGACAAAGGTTCCCCACTACTGTCACAAGGAAGAGAGGACAAAGAAAACATTCTGCTCACATTTGTAAAGTAAAAGGGGGGTGTATGGTAATGAATATACAAAAGAGAGTAGAATATCAAATATGTGCTTTCTACCTAAATTTGTCTTATGTTGTATACCTTGTGATTATTAGCAGTAAGTTTATTTTCCTGTTTCCAAGGTACAAGCTAGAGGAAATTGAACAAAAAGCTTCACAAAATTCAGAAGGAAAAATCAAATTGCAGAGGTGAGTAAAACCCATGTGCCTCTTGTTTTAAAAGCTAACATTTTTTCTCCTTTTGAGCTGCTCTCATCAAGTAATAAAATAGTTGTCGGAACTTAAGATGCAAGTACGCAGTATTTAGCCTTATTGTGTTTGAGCAGCAAATGGGCAAGGACCCACTTTTACAAGTGTCACATAAAGAATTTCCTCCTCCTTGCTTTTAAAAATATATTAAGTGTTATGGTATATACCAGTGATGGCTAACCTTTTAGAGACTGAGTGCCCAAACTGTGATTAAAAACCCACTAATTTTTCGCAAAGTGCCAATACAGCAATTTAACCTGAATACAGGTAGCTGTGAAAGGGCAATGTCAGGTGCTCACAGAAAGGGCTCTGAGTGCCACCATTGGCACCCATGCCATAGGTTTGCCAACACTGGTATATACCAATGGTGCATTAATAGTTGTTGAAAGAGTTCATATCAGTGGTAGTTTCGGAGAGGGTAGCCATGTTAGTCTTTTCAAGAATCCCAAGCAAAAATCAAAAATAAAACAAAAGACACAAAACATGGGGCACCTTAAAGACTAGCTTTTATATTTTAATGTAACGTTTAGTAGACATTTCCCCTTCAGACATATAGCTGCTATATGTCTGAAGAAGTGGAAAGTTAGTACTTAAAGTGACACATCTTTTGTGTCTTTTTGTCTTTTGTGTCTTTTCTTTTGTTTTATTTTTCTTTGATTTTTGCATGGAATTCATATCAGTGGTGCATCTGATACTCAACTCCTGTACTGGAACTCATGAGATTTAATATAGGCATCTAAACTTCTGATACTTGTTCCAAGCTTGTGCTGTGACTTAAAATGGAGTCACATGCACCATTTCAAATGCAGTCTTACTAATTTTTTCCTTTGTTTTGTTTTACTTTGAATCAGATGTGGTCACTTTGTAGACATTGCTGAAGGCCCTCATATTCCCAGAACTAGCTATTGCCAACAATATGAGGTGACAGCGGGTTATAATCTTGAAAGCAGCCAATCTGAATTAATACGAAGATTCCAGGGTCTATCTGTTCCAGTTGCCTTAAAGGTTAGTAATCAATTTACTTAGCGATACAGTGGCCCCTCTGCTCACGAGTTTAATCTGTTCCAAATGCATGCTCTTGAGTCGAACAACTCTTAAGTAGAGCAGCCCAATCTAAAAAATAAAAATAAATAAATAAATAAATCGAAAAAAAAAAAAAATGTAAGTAGAGCAGTCCACATCTAAAAATTTTAAGGCAGCAGTTAAAACGCCAACAGTTGTTCACTCTTAAGTCAAATTGCTCTTAAGTCAAGCTGCTCATAAGTAGAGGTATCACTGTACTTCCGATTAGTATTAAGAATGAAGGATGGTTGTTTTGTATACTTTATATACATGTATCTCCTCCCACACTATGACTACACTTCATAGTTTAGGGAGCAACTGTGACTGTTGTTTAATATTTTGTAAGTTCCATCACACTTTAGAGGAGTGGCATAGGATCACACGATTTGTGGTCCTTAGAAGATGGAAAGAAAAATGAGGATCTGGGCAAAACTCAGAACTCTGCTACCTTTCCGGTCAGTTTTGCTTAAAAATGTTTTCACTCTATGTTGAGATCTAAGGTCATACAGAAATATATGCTTGTCAGTGTCCTCTGTTTGCTGTGAAATGGGTTTGCTGAGTATTTTTTAGTTTTAATAGGCTAACCTACACTTTATTCCAGTGTAAGTTAGATTTTTAAAGTCTTTAAAACAAAGAGATCTGCATAAACTTGGGTTAGGTTTGCACATCTTTCCTTGCATGTGTTGGTGAATCAGTATACTTTTCCATTCAACAGTGCTGAGGTTACAGGCACTTGACCCACATATAGTTCAAAAGCCAAGTATAACTCTTATGTCCCCAGAATCATAACTGCAAAGCATAAACAGTTGATTAACATATACAGAGAGAAGAATTCCCTCTATTGGGTTTCTATTCCATTGGGGTTCTCTTCCATAGCATAGACCAGTGATGGCGAACCTATGGCACGGGTGCCAAAGGTGGCACTCGGAGCCCTTTCTGTGGGCACCCGACATCGCCCCTTCATAGCCACCTGTATACAGGTTAAATTACTGTATTGGCACTTTGCAAACAAATTAGTGGGTTTTGAATTGCATTCGGGCACTCTGTCTCTAAAAGGTTCACCATCACTGCCATAGACAATCCTTTCCATGCAGTAGCATGTGCAATGAGCCTCAAAGCTCCTTATGACTCCTTGATCTAGGGGTTGAATTTGAAGTGTTCTGTTTGTATGTGCGAGGTGGGGGTTAGACCACTTTGATGCCGTAGGTGCTGAACTAATGTCCCTGGTTCTGGGTGGCCACAGACAAGGTATTAATTGAATATCTGCTTATTATTGGAGTACAATATTTATTAATTGAAAAAAATCAAGTTATAATCAAAACTGCTGCTCAGACCTGTGCAGTTCAAGGGAAAGGTGTATACTTATGCTGAATTTACTCTAATGGTATAGTCAAATGCCTTGAATTACTAATTTATGAATTATAGTGTTTTTTTTAAAAAAAACATAATTTAACACTATAATATTTGGAAATTACATAGTTGCAACAGTAGCTGCTGCAGAGCTTTCTGCTGTTGTGTGAGGAAGTAACCTATCATCTGCTGAAGTGAATTGGAAAATTTGTTAAACTTGTGTGTGTGTGTGTGTGTGTGTGTGTGTGTGTGTGTGTGTGTGAGAGAGAGAGAGAGAGAGAGAGAGAGAAGCAATCTATATCTCCACATATTAGAAAAATTCTATTAGAATCATTTGCATGGAGTTAAACATGATTTTGAGCATGATTTTGAGCATTTGTTTTGAAACTAAATGATGGAAGGTCTCATAAAAAATAGTTCACATAACTGTCCATCAGATTCTTAGAATATAAGACACCATGTCAAAATGGCCATTTCGTTGTTTTTAACTCAATGCATGTTTTCATTTTCCAGCTTCATCATTCTATTTGGCACAGATTGCGAGAAAGAGCTCAGAAACCAGTAAGTCTGAACTTCAGAGAACAAACCTTAAATCTATAAAACTTTTTAATGTGCGTATAATAAAAGCTATCTTAAGTAGTAGAGGTCGTACGCCCTGAAGCGTAGGGTTGAATGTGAATTAGATGCAAGTCATCTATTCTGGAAAGCTGAACTTTTGATCCATTCATGTGACATGTGAATGTAACAAGTGAATGTTTGTGGAATGTGCTGGGGTTGCTAAGGCATGACATAACATGGTTCCATGGCCATTTTACTATCTTCTGGTCTTTTAGATCCAGAGGTCTAAATTTAAAATGGTGGTACTTATTAGGATATTTATTCCTATTATCACATTTAAGATATTTTTGATGACAACATATGGGTCCCTTCGGGGAGAAAGGTGGGATAAAAATAAAGTTTTTTAATATTATTTATTATTATCTTCATCTAGCACAGTACATGTCTGTTATTGCCATAGCAGAGCTAGCTAAGCTCCTACTATACTCTGGAGCTAAATTGGTAGTGATTTCGGGTATGTTGTTATTTGATAAATTGTGTTGACCAAGGCTCTGTCTTTAGCTAAACCAGCAAACAAAAGATCCCAACTAACAATGAAAACCATGCCCCAGTGGCCCCACTCAGGCCACTAACGGGTGGTTAATACAAGCCTTTGCCTTCTGGATATAAACAAATTATGGCTAGGAACTCTATGCACCCAACATACAGTGCTCTTGTCCTATGGCTCATATTGGGTGCGTGTATAATGGATGCTAGCTTTACATCCCACAAGGTTAGCTAACCTCACTGTAAATTGCCGTAACTGACCCTGAAGCAACCCAAAGGTGACAAGGCTTCTTACCTGAAAAGCTTTGCATTACTATCATTCCAACCTAAGCTTCTTATGTCTTTTTACCTTCCTGCTAAAGACAGCTGGCTTTGTTTTGAGTTTCCCCATTCCACTCCACCATTCTTCCACAATTAGTTGTGATTGTGGTCATCTGTCTAAGACAGCCATGTCCAAACTTTGGCCCGCCTGATGTTTTGGACCACAACTCCCAGAATTCTAAGCTTAGATTGCCAATGGCAAAGGACTGTGGGAGTTGTGGTCCAAAACATCTGGATGGCCAAAGTTTGGACATGCCTGGTCTAAGACTTATACTTTCACTAGCTATCTCTGAGCTGTGCACTGTCCTGTTGGCATCTTGATGGTTGTGCCCCCTTTGGCTGGTCCCAGAGTCGCTCAGCTGCATCCATGTATGAATAACTGCCACCTTTCCTGATGTAATAAATGGGAGCAGCAGCTCTAATACTTTTTTCTTCCTGAGTTTATGTATTGTAAGGACCAACATGGTAATCTGCATAAATGGAAGCACTTTGAATCTTCTGCTGTTTGCCTGCAGCCAGATTATAAGAAGTGGCTCTTAAATGTAGAAATAGGAAAGAGAAAGGGAGAATGAGGATAGACAATATAAGTAAACATTTTGGCACATACAGTAACATAGAAGGCTTAGAAGCAACTAATTTGTGACTGACGGTTGCACAGCGTGTGTAAATTCTGGGATTGAATTGTGAAGGCGAGGGAATGGGCAATGTAATATGATGAAGTGTTATCATGTAATTTGAATTATTGTCATGATGTATTAAATTTCACTTCTTAATGCTTTTATTTTCTTCTGCATGCATAAAATGTATACATACATATTTTTTTGTTTAGCATTGGCTGAATAATATTAGGCAATCAGTCAAGAGTTCTCATCTGTGCAACTTGTTAAAGTCTCTGAAGCTACTTTATTTTCCAGCCCCAATATGAATATGAAACCTTTACTATAATCTTATAGTGTTGAGGTTATTAACAGGTTATGAACTTTTTTCTTTTTTCTTCTTTTGAAGAAAAAGGGTTGATACCATATAGTGGAGCAAATGAGAATTTTTCCTGGGGTTGTAAAAATCCTGCTGGGTCAAATAATTCATGTTAAGAAAAGAATAGCTGGTAAAATGCATATTGCTGCGTACAAATCTAAAGACGCTTCTTCATCTAATTGAAGGGATGAGAGTGACGTAGAACATTAAGGCAGGTAAGAGTCTTCTCTTTAGGTAAAATATGTGCCATGTCTTACAGATCACAGTGAAAGAAGCAGAGCATAAAGATGAGAAGCGACAAGAGGAAGACAGCAAAGGCACCTCAAACGCTGAATCAGCCTAAGCCATCTAACCTGCTTATATGGGGGAAAGCTTCAAATTGAAGAATTTTTTGAAAACATCACATTTTTATTCAAATCAGTTCCCCAGATAAAGATTTTGACCAAAGGATTTTAGCAGACAGAGAAGTACTAGTTGGTCCTTGCTTCCATCTTTGTACAACCAGAAAATAGATGTAAACATGAAGACTCTGCAAAGGGTTGTATGCTATAAGTGGAAAAGCTCACTGGAGTGGAAATAAATGCACGTCTCAATGGAATTCTTTTGAACAGGACACCTGCAGAAAAATTTGGAAGGGATGGATTTTTAATCTGTGATCTCACCACACTACTACCTTCTCTCACGCACACCATGTGTTCATAGTAGGAATTCTTAATACAATTTACAGTCGCTGCGTATGAGCAGCCTTGTTTTTGTTATAATCAGTTCTAAGGAATGAAAAACACTGAAGTAGCTAGGAAGGAGGGCTGCAGAGGTCACATTAAATTAGGCCAGCTCTGATCTGAATGTTGTAATTTTATAACCTAAGGCTGTATGTAAGGAATGGCAGGCAGTCATCCAGATCCCTTCTTTTGGGTGGGTGGGTAAGTGCTTTGACTTATTCAGAGTGTTACTGATGGATTTGTTTCTTCTGTACAAAGTTAAAAGAATAAACCAAGTATGTAAATTAGATATGTAAATTAAGAGTAAAATGGTCAATTGGGATGTGATAGTGGATCACAAAGTTGTGTTTTGAGAAAGGAACATTTTCAGGCTAACTGCCATATACTGCAGCTGCAGAGATAAAATGCATTCATAGCAAGAGTGCACAAGGTGCACAATCTTTGGACATAAAGCCCTGGCCATGGGTTGCGTGTATCCATAATTTCCCTCTGAGTGACATAGCCACCTTGCTACCATTGTATCTCCCAGTGTCAACATAGTTGTTGGTTTGTTTGTTTTCAATACTGCTAATCGCAGTGCAGGAACACTGATGCTAATTGAGATCACCGGCAGGAGGAGGCTTGATTATCTCCCACTCTCAGTGGACCCAAGAATAAATACAGTAGTAGATGGGCAAGGTGACAGAAGGCTAGTTATATCCCTGCTTTATCCTTGTTCATTGTCTTGCTTTCACCAAAGCTGTGAGTGGCCTAAATACCATGAATGTATTACTGAAAATTCTAAGTCATCCTCAGAATATATATCAGTATACACATGTACTTTGTATAAAGGAATTAATTCGTTCCAAATGAAATTATGTTAAGCAAACTTTCCTTTATACAAATTTCCCATAGGATTGCATTGAAAACAGAGTAATCCCTAATCGTGACCATTTTATGTTGTATGGATTCGCCCCATAGGCGATTCTGTTAAGCAAATTTCCTCTGTGTCTGGAATTTTTTATGTTGTACAGATTTTATGTTATACAGACTGTTTGGTATATGAGGGTCCACTGTATATGTTAGTTTGCTTGCTTCACAGTTGCTACAAAAGAAATGATTATACAGTATCTAAGAGCTGATTCTGTGCCAAGGACCTCCACAAAGCTGGCTGGTCAATGCTGGTCAATTCAACAAATTGTTGTATTTATTCATTTCTATATTAATTATGATTTAGAAGTGTGTGCTTTATATAGCACTTGTTCAGAGTATATTTTTAGTTGCTTTCATCTGTTTGTGTCCTGGATTGAGAGATAAACTTTCCAGAAACTTGGGGTTGGGTTGGGAGAAAAGGTCGTGCCCCCCCCCCCCCAAAATATTTTTCTGTTTTACCATATTTCTTTCTCTATGGCTTCAAAATTTCTGGAAATCATACATATCTACCCTTGGGCAACCTACCACCATCAGATGGATATTAGAATATATGTGCACTCACAATCTTGGTTCGGTCACTAGATGGGTTTAATCTCCATTTCCGTGTGGACGTCTCCAGTCCTTTGCCCAAGTAAGAAGCAGGCCTCAGTTTAGTACTTATACAATACATAAGCAGCGCTGGGTTGGCCACCTGAGTTGTCAGCTTCAGACCTTGATATCTCTAGAAATGAGTTTCTTGCCAGTGGGACACAGGTAGGTAGTGTTCTCAGTAATATAAATTGTTTTAAAACAGTCTGCATTTAACTTCCACCTCCATCATACTGTATATTTGCAACCCCATCCCACTGTTATATTGATATTGGTTAATTTCTAGTATATGAGCCCTCATTCCATTCTTTTATTATAAACTTGTTCCTGTTTCATAAAAGATGAATGACTTGCAGCATTATGGATTAGACCTCTACCTGCGCAGCCAATGTTTGGGCATTGTTTCCTACTGTACCTCCTTGACGGGAGCTGGATTCAACAGTCATAAGAAGAGCCATGCTGGATCAGGCCAAAGGCCCATCTAGTCCAGCTTCCTGTATCTCACAGTGCCCCCACCAGATGCGTCTGAGAGTGCGCGAGACTAGATACCTGTCTCTTCATACCACTCCCCTGCATCTGGTCCTTGAAGTACCCTGGTTTTAAGCCTGGAGATTACACATCTCCATCATGGTTTGTAACCTGTGATGGACTTTTCCTCCAGGAATCTGTCCATAGGGTCCCTTCCAGCTCTGCAAGCTCTATTCTTGTTACTATTTGTAAGTAAATATTTGCCATTTTTTAACCTACTGTACTTCCTTAGTACTGAATTTTATTTCTGGTGGATCATTGAAGTAGAATACCCCATACTGAATGCTCCGATCCCTTCCTGTTGAGATTGTTCAATACAAAACATAAACACTGTTTTCTATGAACAGACAAATTTGTCTGTGTATATGGGGCAGTGTTTGTATTAGCAGCTTTTGAAGTTCTCATTGACCTTGGAGACTCACTAACCCTATTCAGGCAGTAAGCACAAACCTGCAAAGGGCTGTAATGGTGCTGATTAGGCCCTGCCCCATCCCCCACCTCGAACACTCAGAAATACATCAGACCTTTTCATGTTCACTACAAAGATCTGCAGAGGTGCTTATGGGTATGTTCTTCTGAAAGTGCTTATAATGCTTTCTTGATCAGGATCTCTGGCAAGAAGACTCTGATCATGGAAATGCCATAAGCACACTGAGCTGAATTTGCTTGTGTGTATTGTTGCAGAATTTTGCTGTGAATCCATGAAGGTCTGCCTTCAGGAGGGGCGGACTTTATTAAGCAAAGCTGACAAACATGCTCAGATTCCCTCACCATGTCATACCTATTTTCAGGTTTAATACTTGAACAGAATACTATAGTGGACCTTTGTTGATGTTGAGACTTACACCATGGGATTTGTCTAGAAGTGAAAAGTTTCTAGAAACATTGAAACAGTGGAGGGGGGGGAAATGGTTTTGAGTTGGACATTAGATCACAGAAATGGAAATATTGAAAAACAATATGCTTTATTTAAGAACTACCTTTTCCAACTTTAAAAACAATAAATGAAACTTTCTGTGAAGCTTCAGCACCCAAAGTCCATACTGATAACATCTACTAAAGTAAAAAAAAAACAAACCCTGAAAATATCAGAAAAAGTATCTGAAAGAACTATAGCTGTCATTTGACCTTCATGGGCTTCAGAGAGTGAAATGGTTGCATAGGTTGAACAATCTTTTCATTTCTTTCACATAGGTGGCCACATTCTAAGAGTTGCATTTACAAATGTTATGGCATAAATCTCAGTGGCAAATGGACTCCGGTGAAGAAGTCACTAAGAATTTGCTGTCTTGAGTCAGCACTCAGCAGTAAATCCTATGCTAATGTGAAGTTGCAGCAAGCACTTCACTGCCAAGATTTATGCCACACAGGTTGACTTGGGGAATTATTTATGTGATTGCTTGAAACTCATTTTCATGCAAATGGTTCAAATAGGAGAATGAGAAACAAGAGGAGCCCGAAGCTTTGGTTTTGCAAAGAGCCAGTGATTGGCAAACTTTATTCTGGACCAAATGCCTGTATTCTGCAATATTTAAAATTAGTTTTACAATATCAAGTCCTAAAACTATTCATTATTTAGCAATACAGACACAAAGCTATTAGTTCCTAGTCCCATACTTATGGATATATCTCTATGTAGAGATCTTTCTTTTAATCACATGCTCTTTTAGTTTCCCCTTTAAATACATGTCAAACATAGTGGTTGTAACAGTATTGTGCCTTTGGTGAGATTTTGGTTTTAGCTTTGGCATGCCTTATTGCCTGAGGACACCAGTTTGAAAAACAAACATGGGTTGGAAGTCTAGTTGCTTTGCCTCCAGTGTGTTTTCTGAGTTTAACATCACATTCAAATTTATCTTTCTTACACTAGAATGTGTTTCCAGAATATTCTAAGACAAGAGATGCAGCGTTGATGGTCCTTAAAATGCACTCAAATTCATTGATCAGATGTTTGATGTTACTTGTAAAGACAACCCACACCTAGTTAGATCAATAGATCAATGGAAAAGGTGTGTCATTCATGGTTGTCAATGGTTTTGATCAAGATTTATTGATAAACTAGCTAATTTTAGGAGAGGAAAGAAGAATGCGCTGAAGCAAAGAGACATGTACATGAAGCAGTTCTTCCTGTGAGAGCAAATTTCCCAGCCTCATAGTGGCACATTTTGTACTCTTTGCTTTCCTCTCACCAGTGGTAGCAGGTGTTTTCCATGTCAGTTCTAGGAATAAGCACCACACACTGCTAATGCTAACATGTAGGAGTCCATGTGAGATAAAACCCCTATCACGATTAGCATTAACAACATGTGACCTTCACATCAAATCCTCAGTTGAATGTCAGGCTGATATATAAAAGCACTGGAATGTTCTTGATTTACCTACAGTAAAAAGAGAGAGAAGAAATAAACTGGAAGCTTTAGAAGGACAATGTGTTATAGTACAATAAAATTCTCATGAAGAAGAATACAGAGTGATAGTCTCTTAACACGTTCCCCACATGCATAATGAGCAGGGAATGATTTCTCCGTGTTCCATCAGAATCTTCTGCACAAGCTTGAAGGACCAACAATTTCAGTAAGAAATAGATTTTGCTCAAGTTGCCTTTTATAGTTGTGTAAATAAAAATAGTCACATCAATTTTATAGTTTTACTTCTAGGGAAGCAATTCTGCAGTCAGTGGGTTTATTTCTGGGTAGACGTGTAGAATTAAACGGGATATGAAAAGGAGTCTGGGGATGGGGAGGAAAACTTTCAAAACTTATTTTTACTTAAAAGACTTGAAGGAAGTGTTAGAAATGCAACAGCAGTTGGCATGGTGCAGATTTAAAAGACCAAATAAATTTCCTTCCTTTCGTAACAGGAGTGTTTTCAGTAATTTTTGAGCAGTACTTATCCAGCCAGGGGGGGGGGGCGTCATTGCAGAGTTAGGCTAGGCTTATCATTAGTAACTGGCTTAAGATCTTGAAATGAGCACCATAATTTGCAGCTGTGTAAATCTAAGAAGCTGCATCTCCCATACTTAAATTCAAGTGATTTATTGCATCATATGTTCAAGAATTTACTGTACTTTAAAGAATGTTTCTCAGCTAGACTGAGAAATATTCTAGTGCAGTTTGGGTACTTGGTCTCTAAAATGTTCGCCATAGTCTAAGGCATTGATGGCAAACATTTTAGAGACTGAATGCCCAAGCAGTGATTCAAAACCCACTAATTTTTCACAAAGTGCCAATACAGCAATTTAACCTGAATACAGGTGGCTGTAAAGGAGCAATGTTGGGTGCCCACAGAAAGGGCTCCGAGTGCCACCTTTGGCACCCGTGCCATAGGTTTGCCAACACTGGTCTAAGGAATATTGATATTTCTCACTCCCAATGCAACATTCTCGCCCTTGAGATACTGTTTTTAATGTTTCAAGCCAAGTCTTTGTATTTTGTTGTACTCCCCCCCAATGTGGCTTTCTGGTTTGTAGCCTGTATCTGTACTATGCTAAATTGCAATGCATATTCTTCACATATTTGGCTTGAAGTGAAACAGCTTGTTTTCAATCATTTCTCTGTTTAGGGAAGTGAATGAGACTGCATATATTTTCACAGCAATTGTAATTCAAAGCTGAAGAGCATGAGGAAGTGAATGTCATCTTAAGATGTGGTAAGTTAATTTAAGTGATAAATGAAAAGTGCCTCTTCCTTTCTATTCTAAAATAAACCAAACAATTGTAGTCACAAGTGAACACACACAAAGGCCCGGAAGACACAGTTGGTAAGTGTGAATAGCAGAGGCTTTTCTAAAATAAATATTTTCGGTATGACAGGTACTTAAATGAAGTGTAGAATAGTTATTAAGTCGGAGCTGGGAGTCAGAGTTTACTCCCCATTGATACCAGAACAAGAATATTCTTCTTCTTCTTCTTCTTCTTCTTCTTCTTCTTCTTCTTCTTCTTCTTCTTCTTCTTCTTCTTCTTCTTCTTCTTCTTCATCATCATCATCATCATCTCAAGTACAACTGAAAATATATTTTCCTCACTCCTTTTTGGGGGGCAAATTACTTTTTTTGGAATGTAATTCCCAGAATCAATGAAGTTAGCTTTAAAATAATTTGCAAGTTTTGTTGTTGCACCTCATCCATTAGGTCTCAATTACAAAATGCTTTAATCCTTACAAATTGTAATAGGTGTGCCACCAACTATGTGGGAGAGGGAAGTGGTACAACAGCTCTGCGCTTTCCAATATTGCTGTACTGCCTTTTGGAGGAGTAGCAAATTACGGACAGAATCCTATTGTTTGCAGAAGGTCTGTGCAGTTAATTGTAGAATTTGCAGCTAACTCATGAGATGCCAAGGCACATCACACTTCCCCAGGTAGATGCTTTACTGGGTATTTAACCAAGACATGTTATGGCACCTTGTCAATTAGTCACAGCAAACTACACAAACATTATGCAAATACCAATAGGATTGGTGGTTTATCATAGATATGTGCTACTGTTACCACCACCAGTTTATCCTAGTTTTTCAGTTTATGCTGAGGATACACATAAACTCACTTTGAAAAGCATGCCTTAGATCCAGTTGCCATCCCAGCCAGAACAGACTCATTGAGTAGTACATCGAGACTTAGAGATAACCCATTGATTCCATAAGATTACTTGAGCTGGGGCTAAGTGATGACATTAGATTGGCAACATTTGATTAATATTTGATTTGATACATAAAAATGGCATCTCTAAACAATAAATTGTTCAGTGGTATTGCCATAATGTCGAGATATATTTACCACAATTTTCACCTTAACATTTAAAAAAAGAAATGATGCATTATTTTCCTGCTGATGCAGCCTGAATTAGTACTATTCAGGAAATGCTTACCACTTAGCTGGTGCATCTACTATTGATAACTGAATTTTAATTATTATTTTGAATACATGGACTATCTAACTAAGTCTATGTTTTTGAAAAGATTCCAAACTTCCTTTTAAAATTGTAAAATATTTGTGAAGTTACTTGTTTCCTCAACTTTGTAAGTAATATTTTCATAAATTCATGAATATCTAGATTGGAAGTTCAAAAAGTATTCTTTAGTGAATGTTAAGGATTGATTGAATAAAACACCTTTATCTCAAGAAAGTAATCATCAAGTCCTATTAAAATTAAGAGATAAAATTTGCAATTAACTCAGAGCCCCTTAATTTTTCTAGTTTCAAGTGCAGCCTTCTTTTGGATGAAGGGATTTGGATTCCTGGTCCTAAAAGGAAGAAAACCAAAGCAAAATTTTCCCACAAAATGTAGAAAGTCTTTTAGGTGTGATGGCACTGACACCTGCATTTATAGCTGTCAGTTAACAATCAATAGTGAAGTTGTCATTTTTACATTAACACAATCATCTTGGTTTTAAATACTCCTTGTGTCATATTGATGCATCCATAACATCATGGTTATAAATGAGAACCAGTTCTTTTGTCCATTTGCTGAATATCACAACTACTTCAGGGCTATTGTTACCTTACTGGCTGGCTGACTAGATGTCTTCATATGTTTGTCTGCAGAGAAAGTGGAAATGTTTTAACACTGGGATCTTTCTTGCTTTCAGTCCCTTTGCCTACTCTATATTTCACTGTGTATTACATTTTCACCTTCTTTTAAGATAACAAAAGAGTACTCCTACCTGTTGTTGGAGTCTGTTTCCGCACAGACGTAAGAGTGGCCGCAGACTTCCTTTAGTTCTACCTTCATGCAAACCAAAAGGCACTCAGGATGTAAGCCCCCCCAATCCAAAGCGAGCAAAAGAGAACGAAAGCTCACCAATGCAAGAAAGTACATATATTAACAGATACCTATAAGTCACTAAGATCTGTCCATGTCCCTGGTTCTGTTCCCTGCTGTGCTGTAACAGAAGTTAGGCAAAGAAAGTCAAGCCCATACCATCCTGGGACCTTTTATAAGCCTTGAAGGTGACTCATCTTGCTTGCAGTAAATCCCCTGCCCTCTTTTCCTCCTTCTTTCTTTCTCTCTCTCTATCTTCTCAGAAGAAAAAGGATAAGAGAAAATTCCCAGGTAGTGTTAAAATGCACTGTACTTTCTGCAAAAAACTTGCAGCTTAAATATCTGTCTTTAGTAATAATGGAGAGAAATGACTAATTATGGCCATGTGATAAGGTAGAAAGAGATGAGCTGAAGAAATGTGTTGAAAGGAAAGTTAGAGAGGTATGTTCATTTCAACGTATTTATTCTGAATTAAAGATGAATCAGACTTTCTGCTGGGCTTGGTACAGCTCTCTAGTTCTAGAACTTTTATTAGTTACAGGAAAAGGGTTTACTAGTCCAAACCTTTTCAAGCATTTGTCACATGTGACATATGAAAGTAACATATAAAACAAATATACATGGCATATATTTCATACACCTATCAGTAGAATATATGTTTTATATCCTTTACGTGTCTTTGTCTATAAATACACATAAGACATGTAGGGCATATAGAGGTGATACGTATGAAAGATATAAGACATAAGGCAAATAAATAAGATAAATTTAAGACATAAATCAGACATATTTAAGACATATAAACGTATCTTATATATCTCATTCATATATTTGTATGTTTCACTTACATTTTAAGTAGGGAAAGGTGGCAATCTTTGGTAGCAGTAATGGTGATCAACAAACTCCACCTTACAAGCTCATCTGAACCTCAATATCCTATCTAGTCTATTCAGTTGTCAAGGAATCATCTTTTTGTTTCTTCCCAAAAGTTTTTGTAGTCCACCCTTGCTTCCTAAAGTGGTAACTCATCTGCTCCAGAAGGTTATATTTAAGTTTCCCACCCCTACCCTCCAAATACACATAGTGATATTTTTTCTACTTCTTTTTCTATCATAAATATATATCAGCAAAAAAACATAAATCAGAGAGTGAGAGAGGCTGTTAAGATGCCTTATTTCAGAATCATTTGTTTTATGTGTGTTACAGTATGTGTATTATGTATATGTTCTATATAAAGAAAATCAAGATATATAAAACATAGATGAGATCTAACATATACATATATTAATTGTTACAAAGGCTGCTGATGACACAGGAACAAAAGAACAAAAAAGTGGCAATCTTAGGTAGTAGCAGTAATGATACTTTTAAACATACCTCATAATCTCCTCTGAAGCTCAGTTCCCTCCTAGTTAATTCCATCACCAAGTAGTCACCTTTTTTCCCTCCCAGGTTTTTTAAAACCACCTGCTCATCCCAAAGCACCATATTTTTAAGTTGATGTAATCCATTTTTCAGTCATCAACAGGTAACTGTTACTGTTCTTGTATTCAGTCACTTTTCTACTTCAGTCTCTGCCATACACATATAAAACGATGTATAAGATATAGAAGTGAGATGGCTATCTCTTGTTTATATGCCATTTGTATCTTGTTTGTATGTTTTCTATTTATGTTTCTTTATAGAAAGAAAACATAAATAAGACATATAGTATAAGATCTATACTGTATATAAGATATATAGGTATGATATATAAGAAAGGAATGGAGGAGATGCTTTTAAAAAAATGTGCCATCAAATCATGGTGTCTGTAGTAGGTTGTCCAAGGTATGTGAAATATTGAAGGAGGGGTTTAACTGTATCAGCTCTCCTTGAGTTTCCTTGGCCCTGCAGAGATTGGTCTGAGGTCTCCTGAATACTAGTCAAAACTATTCACGACACTATACTGTCTCAAAATGGTGTAATTGCTTTATAATATTTATTGTAATATTATTTATGTGTCTTACAGAGTTCATTTACATGCCCTATGCCAGGGCTATGTGTACCTGAATTGAGAAATTCAGAAACAAAATAGCCCAGTTAATATACTACCTGACTGACATCTCTCATTTCATACTGCCGATTAAATGAAGAAATGGGGGAGAAGGCTTTATTTTCAAAATATTGTTGGTTGTTGCATCACTAGGATTGAAGTGTGCATATGTGTGCTCAAGAATGCCTGCGTTCTTGAATGGATTTGAGTTGTTTTCTTCTTGGTGTGGTGGTGCCACTGCCAAAATTCATAATAGATGTCTGCTTTTGCTCTTATGCTTTCTGGGTCAGAGGTGGTTATTTTGTTAGTGCCCTGTAATTCGGCTCTTAAGCCACAGCTACACACACACACACACACACACACACACACACACACACACACACACACAGAGAGAGAGAGAGAGAGAGAGAGAGAGAGAGAGAGAGAGAGAGAGAGAGAGAGGGAGAAGGGAGGGAGGGAGATCCTGAAACACCTACCTTTCAGTAAGGACCCAGAGAAGAAGGTTGGAGTTTCTCTAAAAAAACCCACAGAATATGCTGGACATAGTTCTGTGTCTCCTTATTTGAGTATAGACCGGTTGGAGAAGGGTGGTGCACAACTCTAACATGTATATTTTATTTCCAAATAAAAGATGCTTCTAATGCAGTTCTTTCCCTCTAAGTCCTCAGTCAGTTTGTATCTAGTCAAGGGCTAGGTTGTTCCCCACTTTCCCAGAAGTTGTATTTCCCAGAAGTTGTATTTCCCTGCCCACATAAAAATTATTTGTGCTAGAGTGGACTTTTGAACTTAATGTCACATTGTAGGCTGTTTTTCCCCATCCTTTCTTTTTATTCTCCCTCCTCCCTCCATTACCTATTGCATTATCCCTCTATAACTTCTTACCACTTATTTCTGTGTGATCTTGGGAAAGGGGGGGGGGAAGACACCTGTTGAGAAAGTTACCTCATGACATTTTCCTCTGGGGTTTAATTGAAGTGTGGGATGCTGGAGGGATGCTGGCTGCCATGGTGATAATAGTACAATTACACATATCTGTCAAACACCTTATAACCACAACATTCCTGAACCTCAACGGTGACAAATTTCTTCAAAAAGGTCTCCTCCTCTATTTTTTAAAAGACTTTTCCCCTATCAGATTTAGAATCTTCCAAATTCGCATTGGAGAAATTTTAGAGGTGTGCTAAAGTAAGACAGAGATATATATAATGATCATATGTATTAGTTTTGAGACAAATGTAAGTATCTATAAATTCTGTTGGGGAAAAAAATACTTGTCCAAATGGTTTGCACCCATGCATGGCAAAATGACTACCTACCAGAGAACAGTCCCCTCATGGATTACGGCCCAATCATAATGCCTGTTAAGGCTGCTATGAACAAGATCAAGACTGTCCCTTGAACATATGGAAAACTTACTGTATGCAGAGTACAATGACATGAACTCCAGATCAGAAATGTTCAGCAGGTATGTACCTTAAAATGGAGAAGTATGCAGCTAAACACGGAGAAAAAAAGGCAGCAGAGGTAATGCAGAATCCTTGAAGCACAGGCAAACTGAGTCTAGAGAAGAACATATTGGTGGTGCATCCCATGGAAGAACATGGAAGGCAAAGGATGAGTCAAAAGAGTCCAGTCTGGAACAAGATCCATTGTAATTTTATATGTTTGTATATAGCTTTTCTAAGTGCTTATTTTAAGTTGATTCTCATTCATCTGATTGATAGGATTTAGATGTCATTGCTGCAAGCCTTTTCTATTTCATCAAAGGGTGTTTATACATGACCCCTAAACTTCGGGGCAAATGGCTCCCAGCTCCGGAGCTTAAAAATGTTTCCCCACCAGCTCCGGAGTTTACAGGAAGTTAAGTGCGACCCCGCCCACCTAAGTGCGACCCAGCGCACTTTTCAGGTACCTGCTCTTGGGAGGTGAAAATTGCTTGATGCGGATGTGCCGGGCTCTCCTCGCTTCTTTTTGTTGTTGTTTTTTGCCTCCCGCCCCTTTAAGAGAAGGAATCAGGAAGTGACGGGGCTCAGAGCAGCTTCCACCGGCACCGGGAGGTAAGCCTTTATTCTTTTGTCCCCCTTTTTCCTCCCTCCCCTCACACAGCCAGCAGCCAGGAAGTGCGGAGGGGTGGGGACGGAGGAACAGCAACGAACCCCCAAGATATCTGGTCCGAATTTAAGGGGCCAGTGGATCTTAGGGGTTGTGTGAAAAGGCCCTAAGTCTTACCTCTTCTTGTTCTATGCTATATGGTATAACAAAGTGAGTTACCATATTGAACTCGACTTTTTTAATTTACTCTCTTCCAAATCATTATTTGCGTGATTGGCATGATTTATGTGCAGCATGTCTTACATAAGAGCATAAGAACAGCCTTGCTGGAACAGGCCACAGCCCATCCAGTCTAGCATTCTCTTTCACATAGTGGCTCACCATTTGCTTCAACGTATTCCCAAGCAGATGTCTTCACCTGCTTACGATTCCCTGCAAATGGCATTGAGATATATCCTTCCTATCTCTCCAACCATGAGTTTGTCCTTAGGCATCCATAATGACAGCCATTGATACCCTTGTTCTCCATGAACTTGTCTAATCCTTTCTTAAAGCTGTCAAGGCTAACAGCTGTCACCACGTCTTTGGCAGGGAGTTTTATAGGCCAGTGATCCTCTGGGTGAAAAAGTACTTTCTCTTATTTGTTTGACATCTTGCACCCAAAAGTTTCATGAAGTTCCCCCTAGTTCTAGCATTGTGCAGTAAGGAAAACAGGTTTTCCTTATCTACTTTGTCCACACCATGTATGAGTTTATAAACTTCAATCAGGTCACCTCTTAGGTGCCGTCGTTCAAGAGTGAAGAGGCCCAGCCTTTGCAGCCTCGGATGGTAAGGAAGGTGTTCCAGTCCCCTAATAATTCTGGTTGCCCTCCTCTGCAATTTTTCCATTTCCATAATATCCTTCTGGAGATGTGGTGACCAGAACTGTACACAATACTCCAGATGGGTCCTCCCCATAGATTTATAAAAAGGCAAAATGACAGTTGCTAACTTATTTTCTATACCCTTCCTAATGGTCTCTAACATTGAGTTTGCTTTTTTCACTGCTGTGGCACACAGGGTTGACATTTTCATTGAGCTGTCTACCAGGACACCAAGGTCCCTTTCTTGGTTTGTTGCAGAGAGTTCTGACCCAATCAGTTTATAAAGGGATGCCAGCATCCCACACTTCAATTAAACCCCAGAGGAAATGTCATGAGGTAACTTTCTCACCAGGTGCCCCCCCCCCCGCAGATAACACAGAATTGAGTGGTAAGGGAAGTTATAGAGGGATAATGTGATAGGTAATGGAGGGAGGAGGAAGAAAGAAAATAAAGGATGGGGGAAGAACAGCCTGCAATGTGACATTAAGCTCAAAAGTCCACTGCAGAAAAATGGAGGTACCTGCTTTTACAGGGAAATACAACTTCTGGAAAAGTGGGGGGGACAACCCAGTCCTTGACTGGACACAAACTGACTGAAGGTCTTAGAGGGAAATAACTGCATCATAAGCATCTTTTTCTGTGGAAATAAAATATACATGCTAGAGTTGTGCACCACCCTTCTCCAACTGGTCTATACTCAAATAGGGAGACACAGAATTATCTCCAACCTTCTTGTCTGGGTCCTCCTTACTGGAAAGCTAATGGACAAATCAGGGCCATTATCTTTACAGAAAACCAGCTCCTTATTTATTGATATGGACAGATTTTGCTCTCTGAAGTTCTGAATCTTCCTCAGACCATCTATAGGTATGCTAGCAATGAACACCTGCCCTCCCAAATGTATCATGATGGCACTAACTGTACAGCATACCATACAGGTCTATGTTACTGAGTTAGCTTTGGTTGAATCAGTGATTAATTATTTGTAGAACTGTAGCATGTTTTTTTTTAATTCTCTGTGTACAGAAACAGAAGTGGCAGAGAGGAAACTGCACTCAAATTTCCTGTAACACTCAAGAGTGGAGCTATATTTGGCACATTAGTACAAAGCAGCTATTAATGTTAAGGAAAGAAAGAGTTGCTTGGTTCTGAACACATTTCAAAGCAGACCACGTAGGTGGGGAGATTTTAGGAGATGTTCACAACTTAATCAAGAAATTTTGAACATGAGAATTTCTGTTCATTAGGTCAGTAAAGTACATGGGATTTTCTGTCATCCAGTTTATTGTAGATTCTCATTTCCCCAGAAAACTACTGGTATGTTATCTGTAAAACATTTTTTCTTTCTTGTTTTTAAAATTGCTTATTATAAAGATAAAAGATATCTTTATTTAATTGTCTAGGTCAATTATGTCACTTGCTTACTATCAAGATTTTAGATGCATTTTTTTGAAAATCCCTAAATAAAAATACAGTACATTTTAAGCAGTACTCATATTCTGTATTCAATGAATAGTTAAGTATTCTGCAGAAATAAAAGCATACACAAAGGGGTCACCTGAATGCCAATGGATTTTGGGACCTAAGTAACAAACTCCATGGGACATAATTAAAATACTTAAAATAATTATATTCACTGTGTGGTCCAAATCATCTTCTATAAGTTATGGTGGTATAAACAGAATAGTAACCATTTAATGAGCAGCAAATGTTTAATGAACATTTGCTGCTCATTAAAAAGTCCCTGTTTCAGTTCTGTGTTGCACACATCCACTGCCATTTGGAATGTAATGCTTGGGGTCCCTTTTCTGCTGGCAGTGAAAGGGCAATATTGTGTAGTAATGCTGGGCCATTTTCTGACATTTTGAATAGTATATAGAGAAGTATAATATTTCACCTTTATAAAACAGAGGGCTTTAAAAGTATTGAACAATCATATGACTATGGGCAGATGCCCAGCTTGGCTTCTCCACCAGTTCATATTGGTTTGGTTTGTGGGGAAAGCTGTGTTTCCTTCCTTCCTTCCTTCCTTCCTTCCTTCCTTCCTTCCTTCCTTCCTTCCTTCCTTCCTTCCTTCCTTCCTTCCTTCCTTCCTTCCTTGTAGCTCCATAATTTTTTAAAAATCAAAGCTAGATTCAGTTCATTTTATTCCATGAACAACACAGTGCTCGCTTATCAGTGCCTCAGTAGCAATTGAAGAGCGAAAGTTACTCTTGAGAAATATAAGCCTTTGTGCCAACTACTTTTCCATTGTAAGAAGGAAAAGTTTTAGGACTGTGTTATTTTTAACGCTATCTTGAGAAGGAGTATTATGACTGGTGACAGTTGTGTTTGGCCCTTAGCCCAGATAGTTTCAGTAGTATATCTAGCTGGAGATAGTATGAATATTTTTGTTTGCTTACTTGCTTGCTTGCTTGTTGCCTAGACAACATGCATAGCTTGCAGTTCTGTTCCTCGGAAACATTTGCTTTGATATGAATGTTGTACCATGTGATATATGTTCAATACTTAAAACAGGCACGCACAAAGCCTACTGATGGGTAGACACCCTCTGGGCTAGATTGAGGAAAGAGTTTGGCTTGCCAGCTACTGCCCTAAAATAATTAAGAAGAAGCTTTGTTATTTTGAAACTCAATTAAAAGACTGATGTGGGTCCAGCTATTTCACACCCCTTTCGTACATGTGGGAAATAGGTAATTCCTGTATTTTAGCATTTCTTCTTAACTGATGCAAAGGAAGCGGCTGTGACATCAACCATGAAAGTGTAGTTTCTCAGCCCATCTGGTTTGTCTTGGCACCCTGGGAAAGTTAAAGTTTCCACGAGCCATGTCACCTGACCTTGTGAAGACCTTGCCTGTATTGTTGAATTCCCAGACACTCAATCCCTGTGGATGAGGAGAAGAGGAAAAGCAAATAGCGGCAAGCTGGTCCCTTGGCTACACACATCATCATCTTCTGTGTCTTCCAATGTACAAACCACAATGGGCAATAGCCACTAGTAGATAAGAAAGGTTTTCCATGTAACAGCTGCTGGGGGACTCACAGCCAAGTGGGTAGAGATGGGACAAGTAGGTTGATAATTGGGAAGGGAGGAGTTATCTGGTTGAAAATGTACTCCAGTGCAGAGAAAATATTGAAGACTTACTGTTAAGTTCAGCTTACTCTGGAAGTGAGCATTCTGAGCTGCAACAATTCATAATTCACAAGACAGATTTGGTGACCTCACTTGTTACATCAGGAACCATGGGAATGTAGCTTCCAAAGAGGCAAGTTAAGAGTAATATCACATAGTATACAGTGTTTTCTTGTAAGCACATGTTTCCATTTGTAATTTTGAAATTATGTGGCTAACTGGCACACACACATTCTTCTTTTTACACAGTTTCTCAGGAAATCAAACACAACCACCCTGAAGTAAATTTCAGATGATCTATGGAGACCGGTGCAAAGTGAGTGAAATGAAACACCTCATGGAATATTGAAGAAATATCAATTGGCTAAAAATTTCCTGATTTAGATTCAGGTTCTAAATCAGTGGTTACCAACCTTGGGTAACCTATGTGGTCTTGGACTAAAACCTATGCCATTATCTGTGGTGACCAGGACTTCCAGGAGTTGAAGACCCTAGGCTGGGAACCGCTGTTCTAAATGAAAGTCCTTTCAAATTCATTAAGTAAGTGGGGTTTTCATCTTGTAAAGATTTTCTTTTGAAAAATATTTCTGTAAAGAATTCAAAAAGAACACTTGAGCAAGTGAAAGGAGTTAAAAGTTTGTTTTGATTTCCTAGTTTCCCCTGGGTGGGGGTATAGGGAAGAAATAATGGTTGTGACCAGGGATGGGCCCTGGCATTCATTTCACCAGAGTGCCTTCAACAAACCCCAACTGCACTATTTAAACGGATGAGACTTTACTCATGGCTGCTACCATAATGCCAGAAATAGGAACATCTGTTCAGTGATTTCATGTCTTTGGCTTTTGTGAAAGGCATTAATTCAGGGATACTTGAAATAGAAAGTTGGCAACTTCTGTTTCATTGGCTGCTAGAGATATATCCACTAAAATACATTTTAGCATTATAACACTTTCTGTTTTTGTCTGGATTTGTTTTTAATATTATTGTCTTGAGTCATAGTTTTGGGGAAAAGATGGGATATAAGTCAAATAAAATAAATCAATAATTCACACTACATTTGTCACTTTCCCCCATATTTCAGAAACATTAATATACATATCTTTTCTCACTTTTTCTTTTCTTCTGCAGAGTAGATCATGTTCTCTTCCTTAACTTCCTTAGCAAAATTCGTTAGGCCACTGAAGGTTAGAAAGCATTAACCTATTTCTTAGAATTCTTGATTCTTCCTCTTTTTCCTGGAAACCGCTGTTAAACTCATGTCAACAATGATTAATATAATGCAAGTTAAGAATATGCATATTCAGTTGGTCCCAAACTTACATAACTTATTTTTATGCCTCCTTTAATATTCTTGATGCTAGGTGCATTAATTTAACAGGTTCCAAGTGAGTCCCTCCCTGTCTTACATTTGGATTTATAATCCCTGATTTGCCTCTTCCATTTTTAATGTTCATCTGATTTTACATAATCTTACAACTCTGGGCAGATTTATACATGATATGACACCAAACCCAAGTTTTCCTTAAGCATAGTGGAAAATCTTATAGAAATATATTCATGCAATACATCATTTGCAAACTTACCTTTGATGTACCCTTACACTGCAATTTTAAAGCATATTTTATGGCAAAGAGATCTTGTCAGCTAGTAATATTTCAAATCAGCAAGTGCTTATTGATATATTGGCTATAACAGAAAATGGTCAATAAATTAACCATCATAAAGCTAGACACTCCAAATGTAATAATCTTCCAGTATCTGGGATCAATAATCAGTGATAAAGTTGACACATTTTCCAGGATTAGAAATAAAAGGTCTGTTCCCATTTAAACATACTTGTACAAATTCTATGTCAGATATGCCAGAAAACCATTTGAAAATGGTACATGTGTATGTAATATGCGCCTTGCACATTTGTAGAAATTGCAGTACATAGGTATATATGCTAAGGCAGTGATGACAAACCTTTTAGAGACTGAGTGCCCAAACTGCGATTCAAAACCCACTTTTTTTTTTTTTGCAAAGTGCCAATACAGCAATTTAACCTGCTTATAGGTGGCTATGAAGGGGCAATGTTGAGTGACCACAGCCAGATGGGCAGTATAAAAATCAAATAAATAAATAGGTCTCTGCTTCAAAAAGCTATGCAGGCATAACAAAGCACATCTTTTGTCAATCTGAGAATCTAAGACAGTGGTTGATCCAGTTCATTTTATCCTGCTTTCATGGTGTTAGGATGCAATGTCTCTCCTAGTAATGTATTAGATGATTCTACTTGATGGATACAAAGTTCTTAAAAAACAAAAATGAAGCTCAACGTATAGCATTCATGTTGTGGACAGAAATTACATTAAGCTCAATGAGAATTCTTTAAAATACTGCAGGTTGAAGGCTAAGGTTTGGTGGAGCACCACAAGGCTAGGAAAGGAATGTAGCTTGAGGTAAGTAATGATGCCAGGTCACAAATTCTGTTTCGTTGTAACATCCTTATCTACTCATATGTTTCCTCAGTTTCAGGCACAAATCCAGATGGGGAAGATCTTGCAGGTGGGTACCACCTTCTCCCAGTGTTGAGTTGCCTTGTAAATATCTGAGACTTGTGTGTGTGTGTGTGTGTGTGTGTGTGTGTGTGTGTGTGTGTGTGTGTGTGTGTGTGTGTGTGTGTGTGTGTGTGTGTTGTGTCATTACAGTCGTGACCGACCCTTTGTGACTCCACGTCCATGGAGTTTTCTTGGCAGGAATACTGGAGTGGTTTGCCAGTTCCTACACCAGGCGCCTACAGCGCCTGGTATTCCCTGGTGGTCTCCCATCCAAGTACTACCCAGGGCCGACCCTGCTTAGCTTCCAAAATCAGGCGAGATCGGATGTACTTAGGGCATCTAGGCAGCTTATCTGAGACTTACTCTATGGCTAAAAGAGTCTTCCTGTATTCATCTGATGCTTACTCAGTGTCTAGTAGAATGAACAAACAATGTCCCTTTCCCTAGTGTAGCACTTTCCACTATCCTTATTCTGGATGAGAACAAGAGTTTGGGCGTGTATGTGTCACAAGAATAAGACTGAATGATGTCAGAGTTTAACTTTTTTATTCTGCATTTGAAACTGCAACACGAATTAGAGAAGTCTACTAATTTAGTACCATGATGAGATTCCCATCAACAAATATGCTGCAAGGAATTTTACTTAGAAACTGGAGATGCTTGGAGAGGGCTGGTTTAAAACAGCCTAGATGTTTGGTTTGAAAGCAATGGATATGCACAACGATCAATTAGATTCTGCAACTGAGATTTTAATTCAAGTTCTAAGCACTCCACCCAGCCAATAAATTCTATAAATTCAATTTCCTAACTTCATAATCCATGATAACTTGATATTCAATTTCCGTATGCACAAGAAGGGTTGTTCTTTTAGGAACAACTCTTTCATCCTGTTATAATACATATAAATCTCAATAGCTTCCATAAAAATTTGAGAGCAAAATATGATATGGCCAGAGTAGACAAAAATCATTTTAAAAAGTCTGATTTACAAAATCAATTCAGATTATTTAAAATGGCTCAAATCCTATTTGTCATTTAATAAAACCCTACATGGTGATAGTTCTAATTTAAAATGTGTTAAAGCTAGCCGTAGTCCAGCAGTGACTTTGGTATACTAAAAGCTTTCTGTCTGGCCAGAGGTGACTCCAGGACAAAAGAGAGTCACAGGACATCTTAGAACCTCAAAGAGAGAAGACAAATCTTTCAATTCATTCCAATCAATTATTTCTTATTAAGTAGGTTAATACTGGTGTAACATTTTGTACTAAGAGTTTGCCCAGTATGTTGATATAGCCTTTTTGAAAATAAAATTGTAAATATGGCACAACAGTTATTAGATTGGGGTCTCAGATTTGTGAGGGTTCCTACCGATTATTTAGATTTATCTGTTTCTTCAAGCACTCTATGTAATATTCAGTCCAGAGGCATTGTACAATTTTAAGCCCCATTAAATTCTCCAGGAATGCTGGTAATAGTCTCATTGAGTGATATTTTCTCCCCATATGGTGGCAACCCTGCTACTGTCCCTCTCCATCTTGTGTAGATTGTCAGGCTATAGTATTCTTTCTGAATGGCAGCTAATACAGAATTAGTGGTTGGAGCCTGTCTGGGCAAGGAGAAGAAGCTTGGAGGTTCAAGGGCCATCATATAATTCCTCCCCACTGAAAAAGGAAACAATATAACAGCAGCAGGGAGTAAGAAAGTCTTTGCATGGCAATATTTCAGTGAAGTTCTTGTACCCGTGGGTAAGACGAGCATGCGTTCAAAATCAAATACTCTCCAACAAAGAATTGCAAGGCCTGGTTGCCCAAATGAAACACCACCACAAGCAATGTTCCTTCTCAGAAGGAGTTTGCTTTCAAGATGGCTAAAGAAACATGTCTGAACTGAGTTGTGTGAAATGTACATATGCATTCAACTTAGAGGAAGGAAGAATGCACTTTAGGAGGATGAATCTCAGTAGTAATTTAAACCATGATTTAAATCAAATTCATGCTACATAGAACTGTTCAATAGCTGGAGTAAAAGGAGTAAGTGTGTTAAGTTTCCAACATGCTTTAATTTGCTGTAACTCTGACAAATTTTGAAACTTGGCTTAATCATAGACGACATTGCCCAGATGACTCATTCCAAACGTTATCTATCTATCCATCTATCTATCTATCTATCTATCTATCTATCTATCTATCTATCTATCTATCTATCTATCTATCTAAGAGTATTTTACCCCACCTTTATACTTGGAAAATGCTGAACATCTTTTTATCAGCTTGAACACATTTCTGTGATATTAGTATAATGAATTTAGAATTTTGCACCCCCATTTGTACTAATCTTTAATTTAAAATAATTTAAATTAAGCTTTTGTGTCCTTTTTAATATTAAATTATTTTTGTTGTTAAAAGGAGGGGGGTTGATAATGGTGAAGAAGAAGTGGGAAGGAAGCATGAGATTGTTTAAAAAACCAATGAGGGAACATAATGCTGTGACAACATAGATATGGCACTCAGTGCTACTGACAGAGTGCTGATGCAAAGATTGAAATTATTACGTGTTGCTTTTACTAGCAATAGATATTTGAGGTTCAGAATCACTAAACTCTTCCTTGCTAGTCCTAAATGGGTATTACCTTATCTTTCAATATGTTCGTATAATCTGCCATGTCACTGCTTTCTGCCAATTGTGACCATAATAGTTCTTCTTAACAGAATTTAAATGTGAGTTTCGCAGTTTGCTCCCAGACACATTTGGTGGGGCTACTGTGAGATACAGGAAGTTGGACTAGATGGGCCTTTGGCCTGATCCAGCATGGCTCTTCTTATGTTCTTATTCAGTCTACACAACTGTAGCTCTGCTCCTCCATTAGGTGTTCAATGGCTGAAATGCAGTAGTAGATTACAACTAGTGTAAGGTCACTGAATCAATGAAACTTAGGGAAGATTCAATTCATCAGATCCCCATTAATTTTACTTTTGATTTACTACTGGTTTCAACCAGTGAATGTGTGAGAACAACCACAGGAATGCGTCTTTTGATATACAGTGATTGGGCCCTGGAATAACAAGGCTGTGGAATTGATATGTCTTAAATACTTGGTTAGATTTTCTTCCCTTAAAAAAGCATCAGGGTTTTTTGAAGATACTTTAGTCTAACTCAATGTTCCCCAGTCTTGGGTCTCCAGATGTTTTTGGACTACAACTCCCAGAAGCCTTCCCCATTAGCTATTTCTTGAAGTTGTAGTCCGAGAACATCTGGGGACCCAAGTTTGGGATCCACTGGTCTAATTAGATCAGTGCTTCTGAATTTGGGTCCCCAGATGTTCTTGGATAACAATTCCCAGAAATCCTGGATTTCTGGAAGTTGTAGTCCAAGAACATATGGGGACCCAAGTTTGGGATCCACTGGTCTAACTAGATCAGTGCTCCCCAACGTGGGTCCCCAGATGTTCTTGGATTACAATTCCCAGAAATCCTGGACAGCATAGCTAGTGGAAGGCTTCTGGAAGTTTTAGTCCAAGAACATCTGGGGACTCAAGGTTGAAAACCACTGAACTAGATAATGTGCTAGCACTGGAAGCTAAAATCTGCATGTCTTATTAGTGAATTATCTCTGTTGTGCATGGATGAATTTAACTGGGAAATCACCTACTGCCTTTCTGGATAGCAGAACAAGTAATAATACTAGGTATTGGTTACACCATGACTCACATATTTCACTTCTGTTGAACTTTAACAGAGCCACAGGACACAAGCAAAATGAAAGTGAAACTACTGGTTTTGGTATGCTGGACATTTAAACAACTTAACCCGTTACTGAGAAACCAGCTCAGAATCAAAATTTGCCTTCACATACATTTGCACATCTGTCTCCGGAGTGCACAGAAAACTGCATATGATGCCAAATGATACTACCGATAGTCATTGCATGAAACCAGGCAGACTGACATCCAGAATTTAATTACTGACATGTTAGGTAGCAGCATGTCTACTGCTATTTAAGGTTTCTTTTATGCTAAATAAGAAAATCCCCAAAGTTGACTGATAATCTAAGGCAATTTAAAAGTAGGAAATGAATTGTGTTGTCTGTAATTTCTGGCTTCAGGATGGTTGAATAACCTATTATTTAGTTGAATGCAGTCTGAAAAAATGCAGAAGGAAAACAATAAAAATAACAGTTTTTATTTCATTTTTGTTTTGCCTTGCTGAAGTCACATATGGTGGCGCTGGCATCATTGCAGAATTGAAGAATCTGAAAGGACAAAAAGAATCAAAATATAGATATGTCACTTTAAGTACAAAATACATTCAACCAGATAAAATTTTCTCTTAAAACAACCCTCATCAGCGTCTGCACAGCTTAAAATAAATTATTCTAGTTTGAAAGCTTTGCTAAGATTTCTGATGCCATTCTTCAAATACTGTAGTAAGATATGAAGTTGGTCATACTTAGAGTAAGTTAGCCTATTAAAGCCAATTGAATTTTGTTATGATTTGATCTGTTCTAAGAATGATTTATGGCTGGACCTACATTTATTTTTGAATACTTTTTCCTATTGATCTTTGATATTCATTTATTATTTATTTATTTATTATGGGATTTATATACCGCCTGTCTTCCTGGGGGGGAACTCCGGGCGGTTTACAACAAATTAAGGAAAACAAATTCATGGAATTTCACTAGCCAATCAAAATTTTATATAAAAGGTTTTAATCTTATATGTATTTAAATGCAAGGAAAGACTTGCAGACAAAAGTTTCCCGATTGCAGGCTACGTTTTGGATGTTATTAAAATAAATCACAGCCTTTCTGATGACCATTGAAATATCTGTGTTGACAGCATAACTCAGTGACATTTGATGGCTTAATCTCTGAAGTCATTAGGGTATGCCTCTCCTGGGCCTTATAGGAAGATCATAAAAGGAACTTTCCAGAAAATAATGCCTCAATGCAGAAGTTGGAGTGGTAACAGTGACATACAAGCACCATGTAGGAAGGGGTGGGTAATATGTGGTCAGAGACTTCTTCGAGTCCCACCAGCCATTGGGAATGGTAATCCAATAGCATGTAGAGAGCAACAGACTATGTCAAGCAGCAGCAGTGGCAGCATCATTGCCACCATCACCAGTAGCTTAATATCCCTAAGTTGAGTACTATTGTACAGAGGACTCAGCCAAAACGGTAAATCATTAGCTGTGGAGGTGGCTCCAAGACTGAACAGGCTTTTTATGTACTGTTACATGGGGGGGGGGGAGCAAAAGAGAAAAGTATTGTGGGGAGCAGCTTCGTCTACTGAACCCGATGGTTGGTCTCTTCTCTGTTATCCTTCTGCCAGCAAGAAAATATCTTTTATTCAGGAATGGTTACAGTGATTGGTTGCTGAGAAAGAGACACGTATCAGATGGGTGCTCTGCTTATGACCTGAAGTTCATGCCCAGGTAGCCAGCTTAAGACTCTTGTCTACTTCCACAATTGGTGCATTCACAACAAGGGTGGACGCATGCACTCCCTATTGACAGGTGAGTGGGCCAACCAGTTCTGAAGGAAGGGAACAGACCTCCCTGCCAATTCAGAAGCTGCATTTCATATTCATATACTCAGGGAAAAATATTAAGTGCCCATGTCCATTCTAAATATATTCCAAATCAAATTTGATAGTTCTAGATATCTGTCATAATAGTTCCTAACACTTGGAGCCCCATTTACTTCTGTAGATCAGAAAGCAAAAGACTAGGTTTCTGCTGGTTAGAGGAAAAAGTGAATGTGAAACCTATTTCGTAGACATCCTGCTCTGATTTCTTGAGAAATGAAATTTAAAGAGACTCAGGCACGTTGAGGACAGAGAACTCAGCATGTCCTGACTGGAGGTGCCATGTACTTCCTAAGGAAGGGGTGCTGAGATGAGAGTAAAGCAGGTAAATATGGGTGGTATATAAATGTATAAACGTATAAATAAATAAATAAATAAATAAATAAATAAATAAATAAATAAATAAATAAATAAAAACATCTGTCTGCATCAATGATATGTAGCAGTAGGCAAAGACACCAAAAATATTTTTTTTTCAAATTGGTTCTTTCCAATTGAAAGGTGGACAGCAGCCGTTTTCTCTGTGTCCTATTTGAGAACCCTAAACTTACATTTACATTCTCTACGTCTCATTGTTCATTAAATATAGGAATAAGATTTGTGATTAGTAGATGTATAGATTAAGAAATTATAAATGAACAGAGAAATATTTTATTAGGCTGATGATCTGTTATGGTATATCAAGAAACAGAGTAAAATTTGGCTATACTGTATATAGAAAGGTATTTTGAGTTAATATTACCTGTGGCATAGTGAGTAAACTATTAAACCGTGTTTGGAATATTTGAGAAGTTGTACTGCAGTCCATTTCCCATCTCTGACTAGAACTGGTGATGATTTTCTTTTCTTCTCCCCCCTCCAAGCAAAACATCCAGCTTCCCTTGCTTAAAATAATTCAGTTCTTCAAATAAACCTCAGTTTTATGAATGTGGTTTTATCCTCAATTTTATCCATGCTTCAAAACACCAGGAAATACCCATTATTGTGGCACAACATCTTGCCTACGCTGCCAGCAGGAAAAAGGATGGCAAACATTACATAGCAAAGGGCAGCCTGGATGTTGGCAACACCAATGACAGCAATCAAGATGGTCTACAAGATACCATCTTGTGCTCACTGCCATTCACAAAGTGACACCAAAGAATGGAAAAAATCCCAGAAGCTGATCCCTTTTTTCACCTGGTAACAACTTCTCACCCAAACACAAAGCAACTGTCCTGGCTGGTTTTTGAAGTGTGATGATAAAAATAGAGATCATGTGCTGGATACTTGTTAGAAGTTACTTCGGAGTTAATAGCTAATTTCACCAGATGGAGAAATGCATGTAAAAAGTTATAGTATGCACTCCACGAGACTAGCAAAGCACATTGCAATCCATTAGGATCTGCAACTCTGGTGGAATTCAATGGGAATGAGTATAGTTTCTCTGTGGGAAAACACTGCATCCCATAGTTCAGAGGCAAATTCAGTCTTACTGTTTTCAAAATGATCTTATTAACATTTTTTTTTCATTTGAGGCCATTTCCATTGGAATTTTCATTTTACTGACAACAGTGACTGCCAGCTTAGTGTGTGGATATCTAATTGTTTACTTAAGTGTCGCCAAACAATGAGAATAATATACATAGACAGCATGTAAAACGCACGGGTCTAAGAAGGAGCAGGATGACAACACAAGCAGCAGAAGACTTCATTACCCAAAGCAGGCAACACAGATAAGGAGATCATGGTAGTCCCTTTATAGATTCAAGCTAGCAAATGGTGCCTTGGCTGGGTAAGAGCATTATTAAATAATCTATGCCTGCAAAATGCAGCGACTACAAAGAATTATAGTACTTTTTACTTTTCAAACTAATGATGCATTTTAGAGATGTACTTGATACTTTTTGATTGTGCCCTTTTAAGGCTATAAGCTGCTGCATTTTTAGAAGGTAATTAAAATATTCTTCTTGCTCTTCAGGTATATTTCTACTGTAGATTTTATGGTCAATCATTTGGATACAAGACTGAAGTATATTGTCTTCAACTTTGATTCAATTTTCGTATATTTTAAAGCTTTTATATATATACAGTTTTTTTCTATAGTTGCAAGAATAATTTTGTAAGATGAAATAAATATACCTGTTACATTTTAAAAGTTAGATATTTTCAATTCTTTGTGAACTATTAATTTTTAGATTTTTATGCATAGAAACAATTAGATGAATCAAGTTTGTACATTAGGGTAATGTTGTGGATGTAGATGTCTAGAGAAGACTTATTTCTTCATAGGTGAAATAAGAGATTATTGTTTAAATGCTTTATCACTGAAAAGTGTTGAAGCATTTAAACAATGAAACTACTTGTACTGTACCTTGATACCTAGATGAACTTAGATAATATTAAAAGGGGTTATATGATCTCACATTTAAATTAATCCTCTAAAAATGTTAGCTGTGATGAACCGCCGTGGATTCAAATTGCCAAGGAGAATAATAAATGTTATACTACTGTGTGGGCTTTAGAATAATAAAATAGAACAATTGAGTTGGAAGCGCCCTATAAGGCCATTAACAGCTCGATCAATGCAAGAATCCAAATAAAAATAGATCTTACAGGTTGTTGCCCAATTTTCTCTTGAATGTCTCCAGTGTTGGAGTGCTTACCATCTCTTGAGGTAACTGGTTCTGATATTGTACTGCTCTAACAGTTAAGAAGTTTCTTCCCTCATATTCAGCCCAGATCTGACTTCCTGTAGCTTGAGCCTATTATTATATGTCTTGCAGTTTGAGATGATCAAGAATACATCCTGCCCTTCCTCGATGCCTTTCAAGTATTTGAAAAGTGCTGTCTCCCCTCAGGCTTCTTTTCTCAAGGATAAACATGACCAATTCTTTCTGTCTTCCCTCACCAGGCTTGGTTTCCACTCTCCTGATCATCCATGTTGTCCTCCTCTGAACTTGTTCCAGTTTGTTGGCATTGTCTTAAAGTGTGATGTCCAGCATCAGTACTGAATAGAGTGGGACTAGTGTCAAGAAAAAAAAATAGTTTGGGGTAGCTGGAAGAGTATAGTAACCCAAAGTGAATAACACCACTTTAGAGCTTGCAACCCACTTAGCAGAGTTTTGCTTGCTTTTACCAGCAAACAAGTGCAGCACAACAATGAAGCAAAAACATGTTGTGTACTAGAGAGAGACCTCTGACAAAATCCAGTGCTAGTCTTTTTGTATCAGGATCAGAAAACTTAAGACAGACAACTTAAGATGAAAAAATACATTGTATTTAAACATTTAATACAAAGAGTTTAACTTCAGCATAGTAACAGTCTCACACTATATACATAATAACACATAGTAACTGTTTACTCACAACACCTCAACCTGCATGACTGCTCTTGAGCAAGGAGCAGCAGCTAATGGTTTGACTGAGCTACTTTTATACTGATCCCAGCCACTTTAATTACATTTACATTCACCTGCCTGTGGCTCCTCTACCCACAGACCTTTCCAGAAACCTCAGCGGTAGGTGTTTCCCTGGCCTACATTCACTGAGCAACTGCAACTTATGTAATTTATCAAGTTTTAATTTACAGTTATGTTTCTAGTGACCTGAACCAAAAAATCAATATTGGGGACCCTGCTATCTGCTGGGAATTGGTTCCAGGACTTCCCGTGAATAATGAAAACCGTGAATAAGAGAGAATGCCACCCCCAACAATGTTGTATTGTGACAGTAGCTTGCTTACGGCTACTGTTTTACAACAGTAGCTTGCGCTACAGCTGCTGTTTGTAACAGTAGATTGCTTTGTGGCTGTTGAATTATTTCACCCCCTCTGCTGACTGTGGATAACTGAATCAGTAGATAATAAATCAGTGGATACAGTAGGCCTACTGTACTGCATGGGATTTGGAGACTATACTTCTGTTGTTGCATCCTAAAATAGCATTTGGCTGTTTTGCAGCCACATCTCACTGTTGAATCCTATTCAGCTTTTGATCTACAACAATTCCAAGATCCTCCTCACTCAATTTATTAGTAAGCCAGTATTCCCCATCTTGTAACTGTGCTTTCACGTATCTCTATTCAATTTCATTTGCTGTTTTCAGTGCAGTGTTCAAGCCTATCAATTTTGTTTTGTTCCTGTCTTCCAAGGTATTAGCTATCCATCCAATTTTGTATCATCCATAAATTTCATTCATAAGTATTCAATAAACTCCTTCATTAATAAAGGTAATTAATAAAAATGTTGAAGAGCACTAGGTCACAGATTGAGCCTTGTTGACCCTCACTTGTTATCTTCTTGCAATTTGAGGAGCCATTGAGAAGCAGGCACTATGATTTTGCAACTGTGTATCCACCTAGTTGTTCTATCCAGCTCACACCTAGTTAGCTTGCTAATCAGAATATCATATGATATTTTATCAGAGGCTTTGCTTAAACCAACATATGTTACCTCTATAGCATTCCCACTGCCTACCAGGGAGGAAACCCGATCAAAAAATGGAATAAGATTAATCTTGAAGGGCTTGTTTTTGCTTTATAATCTGCTCCTGGGATTGATGACAGGTTGACCAGTTTATAGTTTCCTTTGTTTGACTGCCACACATTTGAATTTGACAAAGACACCAAACTAAATGTAACTTTTACTGTATATTATATAAGTTGGCAAAGTGAAGTTTTGAAACATTTAAGAAAGAGAAGACATCTGTAAGAAACATGTCTTTCTGATGCTTTGATTTTTTTAAAAAAGTAAATTATGTGTATGATTAATCTTTGGGGGAAAAGTCATTTCAGAAATTATTCACACCAAAATTCCCTTTTATCTAGAACATTTAACTAAGTAAATTTTTTACTCACGAGAAATATTGTCTGCTTATTGCACACATTGGTATTGTGACTATGAATGCAAAAATGGACTCATGCCACAAAAATGTGTGGAAATTTTAGAAATGAAGATGGAAGCATTCTTTCCACATACCCCACCCCTCATTTCCTAGTCTAGTATATGATACACTAGACTACATATAAAGCATATGGTCTATAGTTCACCTTCGCCTAGAGTATTTTGTGAGGTTTAGGTCTGTTATTCTGATATTTCTTTCAATTCCAATAAATCCTGGATGGTTGAATTCTTTGTTTTCCTTGTTTTTATTGGTTTTTATGCTATCTTGAATGATACCTAATACTGCAAAATCAGAATAGGAAAGAAACAACAAGAATAAGAATTTAACCTAAATCCAGTTTATTAAAAGCAAAGATTGGCCAAATGCTTACTATTGCCTGACCATTCCTTCCCCACAGAAATAAGATGTGTTCTATTTACATGCCTGAATGCGAGTCTCATAGCATCCAGAAAGCTGCAACTCAGGTGGCTATCACAACAGATGCTCTGATCCGGCCCCATGCTGGGAAGGGCTACTTTGTCCACCCGACCAAGGGCAGGCAGGTTTGTCCAGTGGTCATCACATGTTCCAGAATGGACCAAGGGTCATATGGTTTGGTCATGGGCTGGAGGCATTTAAGGATTCCCTGCTAGGCAAACAGCCAACACCAATAGGATTCCAGCCTTGAAGTTTTTGTATGTGTGTCAAAATAATTGTCAGTCAAATGGGGCACCTCCCTTATTTTGCTTCCACTTCTCAACCTAAATGTTGCCTAAACCCCCATCCTTACTAGCTACTTTTTGTTTCATGGCTATGGGATGTCATGTGTGATTCATACTCACAAATTGTTGGGAGCTCCCTGCTGTGACTTAGATTAAAATTTTCAGTAGAATTTTTGACTAAATTCAGAAGGATATTACATGAAGGTATGAAGGTTAGTTCGTATTCAATTGAGTGCTAATTATATAGAAAAAAAGAACACTAAATCCATAGGAGGAGGAGAGTCCAAGAAAGGCTTAGGGTGTACCCAAGATAGAAGAAGTCTTGTTATATGAGCCACATCCTATGGATTTTTATTTGATGGCAACACAGAGATGGACTTCTTCTGAAAGAGTGTCACTGTTGGAACCGTGTCCTCTGCAGAATGACATTTTATGTTTGCAGTATTTCAGGCTTCAACCTGAGCATAATTTTCATACCCTGGTCATGAAGTGTTTGTCACTTTTTCATATATTGTCTTTCTGTTGGGTTATTATATTGTTCCATGGTGCTGTAAAGCACTTAGAGATTTTGTGCAATGACAGTGGCCGGAGAAACATTTATCATAAGAAAAAGGATGAGAAATCCAATAGTCTTCATTCATGGAAGAGATCTGGCGTGATGTAGTCATCAGAATATTGAAATGGGATTTGCTAGATCTAGGTTCTAGACCCTATCAAACCATGAAATTCACAGGGTGCATTTGGGCTGGTCACTCTTTCTGAGTCTGACCTGTTAGATCAAGCACAGTGAAACCTGAGGCTATTGAAGAAGAGGAAAGATAGAAATGTAATAAGCAAATGGGACACAGAAATTTGCTGTATACGGGATCGAGCCAGTGTTCTGTGTAGCCCAGTCTTATCAACTCTGACTGCCAGCAGTTCCCATGGTCTGAGGTGGAATTCTTCCCTTGCTTTGTATGAAAATCCTGATGTTTTCTTCCAGCCAACCACTGGGCTCCCATCCATGTGCTAGCCAGGGCAGAGACTGCTTTGCTTCTGAAATTGGGAGAGAATGATGTGTTCTGAGTGGCATGAGTTATATAATATATAAGAAATGTGGCTAAGGCATTTGAGATACCGTAACCCCCTGCCCTTTTGCAGTTCATATACTGTGGTCCCGGTATATTGCGGGACTGCAGTTTATGAAACAAAGCCCCCCTGGGGTAAGGTAGATGGGCCTGTTTCAGGCCTCCAGGACCTACCCCAGGCCCGGGGCTGCCCTGAACGGGCCTCTGACAGGCTTCTGGGGCCTGTCGGAAGCCCCAAAAGTGCTTTCCGGTGAACCAGAAGTGACTTCCAGATCACCGGAAAGCACTTATGAGGCCTCTGACAGGCCCCAAAAGCACATCAGAGGCCTGTTTGGGGAAATGCCAGGCCTCATGCTCCACCCAACCCAGCATCCGCATATCATGATTTTTCAATTACTGTGGGTCGGGTTGGGTCCCTAACCCCTGCAATAGGTGTGTGTGTGTGGGGGGGTTACTGTATACATCTCAGTTAAAAAATACAGAGCTTCTGCACTAAACATCTCAGTGTTGCACGTGGCATACCTACAATATATCACGGAAGTACATCCCCTCACATTTCATGAATATTTTAGTATACCTTTTCATGTGACAGCACTGAAGAAATGACTCTTTGCCACAATGTAAAGCAGTGAGTATACAGCTTGTATAACCATGTGTAAATGTGCTGTCCCCTAAAAAATAACGCAACACACAGCCATTAATGTCTAAACTGCTGGCAACAAAATGAGTACACCCCTAAGTGACAATGTCCAAATTGGGCCCAAGTAGCCATTTCTCCTCCCTGAGGCCAAACTCTTCAGGTGTGAAGGGGGAGCATGTGTTATTGCTCTCACTCTCACATATGGCTTTATCACTCTCTTTCATACTAGTCACTTGAAGTTCCACATGGCACCTCATGATAATGAACTCTCTGAGGATCTGGGGGGAAAATGTTGCTCTACATAAAGATGGCCTAGGGCCTGGCTATGAGCAGGTTGCCAAGACCCTGAAACTGAGCTGTAGCACTTTTGTGATATACAGTACTGCATGTGGGAACTGGAATGATTTTAAAAAAATCATCGGAAAACTCCCAGGTAGGTGGGTGGCTTTCTTACAATACCTGTTTGGTAAGGGTAAATTTACTATCCACTTAAAACCCACATGCCCTTAAGAGCTCAAATTGACGCATATGTACTCAGCAGTCATATAGGTTTTCTGATCTTACTCTTGGACAAGCACACATAGGTCTGTAGTAATTCCATTACTAGATTCATGTTCTCATTTTGAACAGAAATGTATCTTGAATGAAAGTATGTATTTGGTAAACCAACCCTGTTCTCTCTGTCAGAACCCATGGCGTGTAAAAGAACTTGTTATCAGACAGAATGAGTGTATATTGAAGATGTCATCTGTATGTGTGTTTGTGGGGGAATATCCTTCTATATTTTATAATAATGCATCATTGCACAGATAATATCTGTTTCAAAATGCAACAGGTCTCTCTGAGTTACTGGTAGAGTTGTCATTCTGCCAAGACTCACGTTTCTGTAACTTGATTGGCTGTTGCTTCATGTTTGTCCTGAGAAAAGAGTGCATGTTAAATGTAATCTTTTAGTTGGAGAAAGAAAAAAATGAGAAGATACTGTATAGGAATATAATTATAAAAATCACTAGATGGCAGTAGCACAACATGTGAGTTGCAAAATCCTTATTTATATTTGCAACTTGTCTTTCTCTTCTCTATGGTGTAGCTAGTAGTTTATTTTATAACAAACCAAAACTATTCAACAGCCACCAGTTTCTAATGTTTAGGTTGCCCACATGTAAATATTGTAAAATAAACACATATTTTACACATATATTTAGTTTAGTTTGAAAATGTCTATATATTTCACAAGTAAAGGAAAATATTATTCAATTCAGTAATACATACATAATGTAGTTGTTATTATGCCATTGTATTATGCTTGTCCTGTGTGCATGCTTTTATTGTTTTTATACACTTTTATTTTGGTTTTATGTGGAATGTATCTTGTATTTTATCTGGTCAGTGACTGAAATAAAGAGTAAAATAAAGAGTAGTTGTTATTGATTTATTATTTCATGGATTGGAGTTTGACAAGTACAGTGATTTAATAGGGCCACCAGAAAGAATAACACACTGATATTTTCACTAAAGGTGAAGATGTTATTGATACACATTTTAAAGTTATTAGGGGAGGAAACCAATACAGCATCTTCTACCTCCTCTCCTCTGAGAACCAGATAGGATTAAAGGTGCTGCAATAGATGAAGGTGAAATGATTGTGGGAACATGAGTTCCATAAATTTTTCATAGTCTAGTTTAAAAAAATGTGTTACTGTAATTACATGTAATACAACCATAATGTCATATTTTGTGGCATCTCTAGTGGAAAGAAAAATCTAGATAGATAACAGAAAAATGCTTAAATAATAAAGGACAGGTGAGATGGCAAAAGTAAAAGGTGACAGAAATAGGGTCTGAACTCTGCAGTTTTCCAGAGCCTGTCACTCAAAGACAAAAACAGTTATTACAATAGCCAGTGCAAAGAAGCAGAGGAGAACAACAAAGTGGGGTGTGTGAGAGGTTTATTTCAGATGATCCAGGGAAATACTGAGATCTATTTATCTTATAAACAGATAAAAGGATGACACTCCTTTGAAGGAGAATCTTATGTTATAGATTAGAACCCGCAGTTCTAGAAAGTAAAGTGAAAGTTGTTTTGAAAACACTGTGAAGAAACAAATCACCAGTGGTAGATGAATTGCCAATAGAACTTATTCAAGCCACAAAAACTGAATGTGTAAAAATCCTAACAAGAATATACCAACAAAACAATGGACCACAGAATGGTGATTTCACAATACACCCCAGTCTCCATCAAATGAGATGCCAAGGAGTGCAGTAACTATAGGATCATTTCTTGAATTTCTCATGCAAGCAAAGAAATGCTCAAGATAAGTTGTTACTTTATATGGTGCACCACCCATCCTGCAATGGCAAATGCCTCTGCTGACTTCTTCACTTGCAGCAGTTGACTGCTAAGAGTTATGTCATTTGTGTTACACCAGTATAAAAATGCAATATGAGTTGAACACATTAGATACATAGTAGGTTGAAGTGGAGCGTGTTGTCAAAAAGCCACTACACCCACCCTTTATGCTTGGTATGCACAAATAAATGACAGAGTTGAGCTTATGTGGAATGTGTGCCAAGGCTGTTCAGTGTATCAGCTTAAGTAAAGTATATTTTATCTTGAATTTGTACATTTTAAAACTATAGTTGTTGTAAGCAGAAACTAACTGAAAACGTGTAAATTGCTTTGTCTTCATTTTTAAGGCTATCTTGTAAAACTTGTTTGCAAGTGTATGTGCATTTTTGTTGTTGTTGTTGTTCTGGTCTAGGGCAAAAAAGAAAAACAATACCCCCTCCCCAAACCTGGAAATAAACCCAGGCAAAGAGAGTTTGTAATGGACCAAAATAAAATGTTTGCTTGAATTTAAGCCTAGGCATATGGAAGTGGGATATATGAAATGTGATGCTGGCAAGACTGTTTAGTTCAGAAGAACCACAGGGACACCTGTCCCCTAGGTAACATTCTCTTTATGTTGGCAGAAATTAGTAATGGGATGCCAGTTCTGGAAAATGTGATTGGCAAATAATTGGAACATCCTTGCCAGTGTTTAGCTCTTATTAAAGGAGTTGCTTAAGGCAATTGTATGGCTGTTGCTGAACATGGGATGGTTTCTTCAGTTTTCTAAAAAAGGATTGGAAGAATCAAATCCAAGTGCAATGAAGATAAAATGATTATAGAAAATATAATATAGATAATAAGATGGTGATTATGAGAAATAACTAACACGCAAGGCAGTCTAACCCATTTTGTACCCCATCTCTACAGTTGATTTCTTAAAACTTGAAAGAATTATTGTTTTGGGCTGTAGCACTCAGCCAGCATGCCCAATACTGGTCTACTTTTTAAAGAATTGTAAGAAAAGAAGATAGAGTAACAAAGCAAAAAGCAAAAACAAAGTGTTCTGCTTATACACCACCCCATAGTGCTTAAAGCACTCTGGGTGGTTTAAAATTTATTTATCCAGGCTATACATTGCCCCCATCATTTTACCAACCTCAGAAGGATGGAAGGCTGAGTCAACCATGACCTGGGTGCCTCAGATTGAACCCCAGGTTGTGAACACAGTTATAGCTGGAGTACAGCAGTTTAATAACCACTGCACCACTAGGTAACAAATTTACCTTTCTGGTGCATGATGCCTAGGAACTGGGGACTTGAATTGTCTGGGAGATACAGCTCAGGTGTCTATCTTTCACTATCAAAGCTAGCTACCTATTTGATCAAACAAAACAAACAGTGGCCCTCCTGATAAGACAGTTATTGGAAGTAATCTGGGTCTCCTCCGCCTTGAGTTCACAAGAGCAAACAGTCTGGAAGTTGAGTCATGGCAACTAGACTTCTTTTTCTTGAGAGACAGAAATGTTTCACTGCTCATCCAAACAGCTTCATTAGTCTGAATCAAGCTAGTGTGAGTCCTCCATCTTATAGTCTGCTTTGACCTCTTGTCACCCTGGTCTGAAATAGTCTCATAAGATGAAGAATTGCCTAAATAGGCTTGTTAGGTAGACAACAGTATCCATAGCCTTAAGGTGAACAATGACCTAAGGTGCTGCTGAAATCCATAAAGCATGGGTCATTAGCTATGGCTTTGGTGGTGAAGGTTTTTTTTTTAATTTGTCTGGGTATTGTTGAAAGCACAGCCTGATATGTAGCAGATAGACTGTACCTGAGGCCCCCACCTCTGTTGAGAGAGGGTTTTTTCAATGCTCACATGAATGGCTTTTCTGACCCCTCTCTCAATCCATCTATCTTCTCTGTCTAATATGTGTGCAACCTCATCTTTGAATGAGTGGCCTTTGTCCTTCAAGTGGAGGTGTAGTGCTGATTCTGGTCCTGATCTGTTACCCCTCCTATGTTGGGCCATTCTTCTGTTTAATGGCTGTTTAGTTTCTCCATTGTAGAGGTCTGCACACTCCTCACTGCATTGGACTGCATATACTATATTGCTCGTTTTTGTTTTGGTATCGGATCATTTGGGTGGACAAGTCTCTGCCTTAGTGTGTTTGTGGGTTTGAAATAAACAGGGATGCAGTATTTGCCAAAAATCCTTTTAAGCTTTTCAGAAACTCCAGCCATGTAAGGAATGAACAGGTTCTTCCGTTGGCTCTGGGTCTCAGGCTGATCCCTTGTTCTTCTGAGTCAGAACACTGCTTTGTTGAAGGCCCACTTTGGATATCCACAGGCTTTAAGTGCTGTCTCCAGGTGCCTGTCTTCCTTCTTCTTGGTTTCTGTGGAGGTGGGGATGCTCTCTGCTCTGTGGTTTAGGGTCCTGATGACTCCTAATTTGTGCTGTAATGGATGGTGGGAGTCAAACAGTAAGTACTGATTTGTGTAGGTGGGTTTCCTGTAACCTTCTACTCTTAGGCCACGGTCAGGTCTGATGATGATGATGATGACTGTACAATCCAGAAAAGCCAGCTTGTTATCTTGAGTGTCTTCCATAGTAAACTTAATATTAGGTTCCACCACATTGATTTGGTCTGTAAAGGCCTGTACTTCCCGAGTCTTGATTTTCACCCCGGTATCATCTACATACCTTAACCAGTGGGGTGGTGTTGTCCCTGGGAAGGTGTTGTGTGCCTTTTCTCCACTTCTTCTATGTATAGGTTTGCAACAATGGGTGACACTGGGGAACCCATGGCATAACCATGCTTCTGTTCGTAGAAGTGCCCCCTGTACATCAAATACGTGGTGTTCAGACACAGGTCCAGGAGCAGGCATATCTGGTATGTGTTGAGGCTGCTTCTGGAGGTGAGGATGCTGTCTTCTCTTAGTCTTCTCTTTACAGTTGATAGTGCATTGGTGTTAGGACACCTCCAGAAGTTGTTAGGGCATTCTCTTTATAGTTGTTAGGGCACCTTGCTCAGCCTGACTCTGATTTTGGTGCCAGACACAAGAAGCTCTCCTTGGTTTTGGAGGGGAAACTTGTCAGCAGATTTAAGGGGGCAGCAAATATAATAATAATAATATATACTTGTGCCTGACACAAAGCAGTGCAGCAGTAACGTAGATAAAATGTCAGTATTGATATAAAGGGTTTGCAGAGTTAGTCTATCAGAAAGACAATGACAATGAATAGAGTAAAAACTCATATATTCATATATACATCAAAATATACACAGCATAACAACCAAGCATTATATACAATATATCAAACAGACAAACAGAGTGTGGGGTGAACTGTTCTCACCATAACAGTCCCCAGTTACAAATGGTAAGCTAGTGCCTTTTATACTTATTCAGCACTCATAAGATCTGATGCAATCACTAATTAACAATCTGATGCAATCTGATCTATCCATTACAAACCATGATGTTACAGTCAGTTCCACCTGCACTTCACCACTTAACATGCCTGTGATTACTAGTCTCTAACACTTGTGGATTAACATCATGACACTGCAGAATCTAACTGCCTCCATTTTACAATTCACTTTACACATTCTGTTAAATATACATAACATATGTTTTGTCAACTTTTACATATGTTGACACCCCTCCTATATTTAACAGATTTCAACTCCTAGCCTTTTCTTAAAACATACATGTTTATCTTTACACAAAGGCTTTGTAAATATGTCAGCATAATTATCAACACTTGTACAATATTCCAATACAATCAAATGTTGTTCTATGCAGTCTTTCACATTCTGGTAACGGATCCCAATGTGCTTGCTTCTGGATCCGACCTTCTGATTCTGTGTTAATTGGATACACGAAAAAGAATCATTATATACTTTGACTGGTAGTTTTACATTCACATTCACATCCTTTAACAACTGTACTACCCAGGTCAACTCACAACACAAATCACTCACAGCCCCATACTCAGCTTCTGTAGAAGAACACGAAATGTACCTTTGTCTTCGGGCTTTCCAGACAATTAGTGAGTTACCTAAAAATATGGCATATCCAGACATTGACCTCCTTTCTGGACTTGAACCCCAGTCAGCATCTGCATAGCTAATTAAATCAAGATGATCACATATGGATATCTTCAACTTTTCATGCATTGTTCCTTTAAGATATTTCAAACCATACTTTATACCTTTTCAATGCTTCATCAACAAATACTATCAATATCAAATAACCTTCTGTTTACAAATCAACCTATTTCTCTTGCAAAATGTCCTTTGCTCTTTGGCGCCATCTACTGATGCATCCACTTGTCGTTCTTTCAGAGACATATGCTCTTTGTCCATGGTCCATCATCCACTGCTTCCTTTCTTCTCTAGGCATCAGCAGCACATCTTCAAAATTCTGTGGCTCATGGAATACATTATTCACAACAAACCTTTCAGGTGGCACTCCTTTGTTAGATCTTGTAGACTTTCTGATCAACACTGGCTCCTCATCTTCCACTTTTTCATCATGAAATGATGTAGACTCCCCTCCATCACTGATAATCTCATCTTTCACTTTTCCATCATGTGATGCCGTAGACTCCCCTCCATCACTGGCAACCTCTTCAACCTCAGTGTGGGGACAAATACTTGGCAAAAATACTTCATTATTAGCATGTAGAGCTTCCCAATTACTCTGTTCACAAAATTTTGCTGACCTGCTTATATAAACATTTCCATGACTGTCACAAAAACGCCAGGATTTTGCTGCAGGCTGAACACCAATAAACATAAGCTTTCTTGACTTTGGACTATTTTTGTGTCTATACCTCTCTGGAATCAATACTTCTGCTTCAGAGCCAAATAAATGGAGATATTTGATTGAAGCTTTTTTCCCATGCATTAGAGTATATGGAACTTCATTTACATCTGAACTCCACACTCTATTAGACACATAATTTGCATATTTCATTGCCTCAGCCCAGTAACCTTTGGGAAGTTTTGCATCTGCCAACATTGCATTCATGATATTCTGAAGAATCCCATTCTTCCTCTCAGATAATCCATGCTCAGCAGAAGCAGAAGGGTTTGTCAATCTATGTTTCACCCCTTTCTTTTCTAAATAATCAACAAACTGCTTTGCTAAAAATTCACCGCCTCTGTCACTTTGTACAGCTAAAATTTTCTGCCTGTACTGTCTTTCTGCCATCTGAAACCATTTCCTAAATACAGCACTCACTTCACTTTTGTGCTTTATCATGTAAACCCAAGAATAACGTGAATAATCATCTGTTATCACAAGACAAAACCTGGCACCACCAAATGAATTAGCCATGGGTCCAATCACATCAATATGTACCAGCTGTAGTGGTTGATGTGATTTTCTCAAACTCTTTTTTGATATGGGTGCAGACTTCACTTTTGTGCCTTTAAATACATGGCAATCTAAAAATTTTTTACAGTTTTGCACTGACCCATGTTCCACATGTTGCAAAGTTTTCCTAATGTTTTCAAAACTTAGGTGCCCTAATCTTCTATGCATCAAATGTATGCATTTGTCATGTAGAGGCTTATTTTCAACCATATTCAAAACTTTCTCAGAAGTGCTTATCATAAACAAATTGTTTTGGAGCCTCCCAGTTGCTATTGTTTTCCCATTCTTTACAATCTTGCAATTATTCTCATTAAACTGTACATGAAAACCTTGTTTAACAAGCATAGGCACACTCAATAAATTATTCTTTAAAGATGGTATATACAGGACCTTATCAAATACACATTTGAGAGGTTTGAAAAATATATTACCTTCACCACAGACTTTTGCCTGAGTCCCGTCTGCCAAGGTTACATTTCTACAATTAAACAAAGTTAGTTTCTCAAACAAACATTTCTTGTTTACACAATGAATACTGGCTCCTGAATCTACAATAAATAATTCCTGTCTTGAGCCCTTTTGTTCCTTATCATTAATTACAGACAGCTGTTGACCTTCACTCTTCCAGCTTGTGCCGGCAACTCTTTTTTGCTTTTGCCTTTGCCGCTTGTTTTCCTTATCACAGTAACAAAAAACATGTTGGTCACTCCCACAATTATAGCATCTTCTAATTACTTGTATTGTTTCTCCAGACACTTGAGCAGGCTTATTATTTACTTTAGAATCATTCCTCCTTGATTCTTCCTGCTGGAGTCTTGACTGTATATATGAAATAGACAATTCATCACTCTTCATAGCTTCTAATCCCATTACTAAATTGTCATATGACTCATCCATGCTTGACAATATAACTAGACATTTATACTCCTCTTCATGATTTATGCCCACTTCAGACAATTGCTGAAATATACTATTTACTTTCCTTATATAATCAGAAATAGTTTCACCTGGGCTCTGCCTTAACCTGAACAGTTTTTTCATTAAAGATACTTTACTCCCAGCTGTGTCTCTTATGTGAGCTGCTCTGAGAAATGACCAAGCCTCATGAGATGTTTTTGCTTCCTTCACATAAACGAACTGTGTTTCTTCCAAGGATAACATTATAATTGCCAAGGCTTTTTCATCCTTCTTCAAATCTTCCTCATCAGCTTCCTCATCAAGCTGTTTATCTACATACTGATATAGCTCATGGAAGATCAAGAAATGCTTCATTTGCAGACACCAATTAAGGTAATTACTGTCAGAGAGCTTTACAAGAGGCTTTGAATTTAAATTTATACTTGCCATTCTCACTGATATGTGCCGGCTCCTTATCTGCCGTTATCTGCAACACTTTTTTCAGCTTTTTCTCGGCAAATATTTCCACAGCCTCCACAGCTTCCAGTTTAAATCACACTCTGTTTTGCTTGGCTTTTCCTTATCAGCTGCTTTTCTCCTCCGCTCTCATTCCAAGCCTCTGAGAAAAATCCTTTGCAGCTCTGCTTTGTCTCCGTTCCAACTTCAACCTGTTTCCTCTGCAAAAACACAACTTTACACAACACACACTTTATCTATACAGGTACAACAAAACCCATCAGGCTGCTGACCCAGCTGGGCCCATAACCCTGTCAGCAGATTTAAGGGGGCAGCAAATATAATAATAATAATATATACTTGTGCCTGACACAAAGCAGTGCAGCAGTAACGTAGATAAAATGTCAGTATTGATATAAAGGGTTTGCAGAGTTAGTCTATCAGAAAGACAATGACAATGAATAGAGTAAAAACTCATATATTCATATATACATCAAAATATACACAGCATAACAACCAAGCATTATATACAATATATCAAACAGACAAACAGAGTGTGGGGTGAACTGTTCTCACCATAACAGTCCCCAGTTACAAATGGTAAGCTAGTGCCTTTTATACTTATTCAGCACTCATAAGATCTGATGCAATCACTAATTAACAATCTGATGCAATCTGATCTATCCATTACAAACCATGATGTTACAATCAGTTCCACCTGCACTTCACCACTTAACATGCCTGTGATTACTAGTCTCTAACACTTGTGGATTAACATCATGACACTGCAGAATCTAACTGCCTCCATTTTACAATTCACTTTACACATTCTGTTAAATATACATAACATATGTTTTGTCAACTCCAGTCACATGCAAAAACACAGACGGGGAGGATGGGCTGGAAGGTTTAGGTATCTGGCTGTGGAGCTTCAGAATTCACTCCCCTTTGTGTTTCCTGTGAGTACCACCCGCCTGTGCAAGCCCAGAAGAAGAGAATGGTAAACCACTTCTGAATAATCTCTGTCTTCAAAACCCTGAAAAAGGTTGAACCATGAACAAAGCAAAGTGTGCTACTTATGTAACCACCCCACAATGCTTAAAGCTCTCTCTAGGTAATTATGCAGGCTACATATTGCCTGCAAACCCCCCCGGTGAACTAGGTGCTCAATTTACCAACCTTAGAAAGATGGAAAGTTGACCAATTAAACCATGGTGCCATGGCACATCATCATCATCATCATCATCATCATCATCATCATCATCATCATCATCATCATCATCATCATCATTGACTATCTCTCCCACCTAGTGCTTTGTAGTATGTGACATTACCTTGTCCACCATATACATCCTTTTCTGCCCACTTGCAAGATTGTAGTGGTGGAGACATTTATCTACCATCCTATTATCTGTATTCTATTTCCTACAATTACTGGATATCAGTCAGATGTTATCTTCACAGTTATAATTGTTTGCTACCATTAAAAAAAGGTGATACAAAAATTGCTGGATGAAAGCCCGACTGACTGTAGAATTTAATTTTAGATATTCATTGCCGAAGAGGGCAACACAGGCAAATGCATATCACATCCCATTAAGTTGTGAATTGAGTTTATCTGTTTATTGAAAGGGGGGAAAGCCTATCAATATTCTCTATTAGTTGATGCATTGAAGTTCCCACAGCTTTTTGAGCCCCATTTTTATTGCCAATGAACCACCTTTGTGAAGAATGGTAATGAGGCTGGGAAATAAATTTCAGGGAGAGCACTAAAGCTTAGTTCTCTGCAATCATCTGTAAATACTTGTGGGCCTTCCTATAAGCCAGGAATGGGAAATGTGTGCTGCTGATCTTCAACTCATGTTATAGGTCCTAGGTGGCTCTGCTGGATAGGATAGATGTGAGTTGTAGTCCAACAACATCTGGTGGGCCATACATTCTGTCCCAACTAATGTCCTACTGCTGCTGATAATAACTTTGATGCCATTTGATTGTCTTGCTAATCAAAAAATGGTGTGGCACTCGTCTCAAGATCCTTCTTCAAACCCACTCAGTCTTAAACACAATAGGCTATCCTATAGCAAGCAGGGTCAGAACCTTTGTCCGGCCATCTCAGGCAGACATATAAAGTATCACAAACTCAACAGTCACTCCTGTGAATTTTGGCAAGTTCCTGCTGTGAGAAGCAGAATGAGTTCTCAGACATTATGACACAATGTTGATGAAGGTTTTGGTTTACAAAAGCCTCCTTGACTTGGGACCTGATTATCTGGTGGAGCATATTTCCCTCATATCAGTAAACGCCCATCACACAAGAGCTTACCAGGCGCTCCTGCTTCCAGTAGCCACTCCTAGAGAACCCCGGAGAGCTTCTACCCAGAACTGAGCTTTTTCAGTGGCTGCCCATTTGCTTTGGAACTCATTTCCCAGCAAGCTCTACCTGACACAATCTGTGCCCACTTTTAGGAAAGCCTTGAAGACCTGGCTTTTCCAAGAAGTCTTTGGGTGACTTTTGTTTTTGTTTTTGTACTGTTTTGCCTGGATGACAGTATTATCTGTTTATTTTATTGGGTTTTTGCTATGTATTGTTTTATTGTTTGTATTTTATTTTTATTATACTCTTTGTTTATCCTACTTTGCCTGTGTTCACCGCCATGAGTTGTTTCATACAAGCTGGAGGTATATAAATTTCAAATACAGTAAAAAGTAAAGTAAAGGAAACCTTCAATCAACTTCAATTTAATAAATAAATAAATATATTCCTGAAGGCTTTCATGGCTGGAATCTGATAGTTCTTGTGAGTTTTTTGGGCAATTTGGCCGTGTTCCAGTAGTTTTTCTTCCTGATGTTTCATCAGACTCTGTGGCTGGCATCTTCAGAGGGCAAGGAGTTCAGGGAACTAGGAGTTCTCTCAAGTGAATAAATAAATACATCATGCATCCCAAACAGAAGGAGTGAGCTACTGGTGTGAAACATAAAACCCCTCTTTAAAATTAGAGACCTCTGCCAGCCCTAAAGAGTACAGTGGATCCTCATATAACAAACAGTTTGTATAACAAAAAATCTGTACAACATAAAAAAAATCTGAAGATAGGGGAAATTTGCTTAACAGAATTGCCTATGGGGCGAATCCGTACAATATAAAAATGGTTGTGATTAGGGATTACTCTGTTTTCAATGCCTTCCTATGGAAAATTTGTATAAAGGAAAATTTGCTTAACATAATTTCATATGGAACAAATTAATTCCTTTATACAAGGTACCACTGTATATGGCTTCAAGGTCAGGATATAGGAAGGTTGATAAAATTCTGCTTGGTAGGAGATGGCAAGAATATACAGAAGAATTATATCAGAAAGATCTGGATGTCCCTGATAACCAAGATAGCGTAGTTGCTGACCTGGAGCCAGACATCCTGGAAAGTGAAGTCAAGTGGGCCTTAGAAAGCATTGCAAACAACAAGGCCAGTGGAGGTGACGGCATTCCAATTGAACTCTTTAAAATCTTAAAAGAGGATGCTGTAAAGGTGCTGCATACGATATGGCAGCAAATTTGGCCAGAGGACTGGAAAAGATCGGTCTACATCCCAATCCCAAAGAAAGGAAACGCCAAAGAATGCTCCAACTATCGCACAATTGCACTCATTTCACATGCTAGCAAGGTTATGCTCAATATTCTACAAGGCAGGCTTCGGCAGTATGTGGAAAGAGAACTTCCAGAAGTACAAGCTGGATTTTGAAGGGGCAGAGGAACTAGAGATCAAATCGCTAACATGCGCTGGATTATGGAGAAAGCCAGAGAGTTTCAGAAAAACATCTACTTCTGCTTCATTGACTATGCCAAAGCCTTTGACTGTGTAGACCAAAACAAACTATGTCAAGTCCTTAAGGGAATGGGAGTGCCTGACCACCTTATCTGTCTCCTAAGAAATCTATATGTGGGACAAGCAGCAACCGTCAGAACTGGATATGGAACAACTGACTGGTTTAGAATTGGGAAAGGAGTACAAGGCTGTATACTGTCACCTTGCCTATTTAAATTATATGACATGTACATCATGAGAAAAGCAGGTCTGGATGAATCACAAACCGGAATTAAGATTGCCGGAAGAAATATCAACAACCTCAGATAAGCAGATGATACTACTCTAATAGCAGAGAGTGAGGAGGAATTAAAGAACCTCTTAATGAGGGTGAAAGAGGAGAGTGGAAAAATGGGCTGAAGCTCAACATCAAAAAAACTAAGATCATGGCCACTGGTCCCATCACCTTCTGGCAAATAGAAGGGGAAGAAATGGAGGAAATGACAGAGTTTATTTTCTTGGGCTCCTTGATCACTGCAGATGGCAACCGCAGCAACGAAATAAAAAGACGCCTGCTTCTTGGGAGGAAAGCAATGGCAAACCTAGATAGCATCCTAAAGAGCAGAGACATCACTTTGCCAACTGAGGTCAGGATAGTCAAAGCTATGGTTTTTCCAGTAGTGATGTATGGAAGTGAGAGCTGGACTATAAAGAAGGCTGATCGCCACAGAATTGATGCTTTTGAGCTGTGGTGCTGGAGGAGAGTCTTGAGAGTCCCCTGGACTGCAAGGAGATCAAAGGACAGATTTTGAAGCTGAGGCTCCAGTACTTTGGCCACCTCATGAGAAGAGAGGACTCCTTAGAAAAGTCCCTGATGCTGGGAAAAATCGAAGGCAAAGGGAAAAGAGGACGACAGAGAATGAGATGGTTGGACGGTGTCATCAATGCAACCAAAATGAATTTGACAAAACTCCGGGAGGCAGTGGAGGATAGGAAGGCCTGGCGAGCTCTGGTCCATGGGGTCACAAAGAGTCAGACACGACTGAACGACTGAACAACAACAAGGCTGTTAAGGCAGCTGCAGAATTAAATCACAAAATAAGTACTGAATGGTGCAAAGAAAAAAGAAAAAAACTTGTCAAACCTTGTCAAGTCTGAGGTTAGCAAGAAAAGTCTACAAACCTTCAGATGCATGCTGTACTGACAAATGCCATACATAGGCAAGAAAAATCACCCAATCACTCTTAACAGGTTCAGTTCGACTGAACCAGATCAGTGAACAATGAGATTTCCATACTGTACGGTGCCTACCTTCTATTAGGTTATAAATTCTTTACACAGTCATATCAATATTCATCCTCTTGAGTGCAATGTAGAAGTCATCACAATTATGAAAAGAGCTTGCTACTAATGGCTTTGGTACTATGTGATGAAAGTGATCAATATTAACAATTTAAATGAAAAATGATAAGTGGAAAGCGAAGTCACTTAGGTGGCATGTGGAAAACCAAACAGCTCACTGTTTTGCTTTTATTCTTACTCATAGGGAGCAAAGAGGGGATATTAGTGAGGGTTGGCCTACACTTACTTGTTGTTTTACATGCTCATTTCTGGACTCTTGCAGAGTTCAGGTGAGTTAATTGCTATTGAGTGTCAGCTATCCTTATGTGGATGAAATCTGGATAGTGCTTTAAAGAACATTATCCACAGATATTCTTAATAAGGGAGCTTAAAAATATCTGGATTGATTTTATGAGGGTGGAAGAAGAGGAGGGGAGGCAACAGAACAGATCAAGGTGCGTAAACATTCCCTCTAAAATAAGATGCTGAAGCTGTGGGTTAGGAAAATGGGTTAAAACATAATGATAGTGGTGGAAAGAGATTAACTCTGTTTAGAAGCGTTCGTGTATACACTTAAATGACATTTTTAGGCTAAAAATAGAAAAGTAGAGGAAAAGTGGTGCCAAATAGTATGATTTTAAGAAATTACAAGGCGTATAAAGCAAAATCTGTAATTCATTTTTATATTTCTTGACCGAAAAACAATAAAATATGCTGTCATGTTTTCTTCATTTTTCAAAGCCAGTGTTTGTATTTCCAGCGGAATCAAGTGGTAGACCTTCTTCTGGAATGGACAGCTTAGGGGCATCAGACAAGGAATCATATAGTTGGGGGGGGGGATTCCCTGTGCACAGAATGTTGCCTCCAGAATGAGGTGGCTGTGCCACTGAAATGGAGGGGCAGAGGAAGTTGTTTTCCCCCATTCTGGGAGAGGAGGTGATATGGCAGCCAGTGACATGTTGCCATGCCATCTCTATTAGGGGCAGGGGAAAAGAGGGTCCAGAGTCCAGTCTCTCCACAAAGCAGGCCTCTTTGCCTCAGTATTGCTTGGCCCACTTGCCAGCAGGTAGCTAGAGAGGCTACCTGGACACTGGGGGACTTGGTAGGAATTTTGGGGCTGGGTTTCTTGATTTGCATATTACACAAATTTTGCTCAGGGCTTGTATACATTAAAATAATATTTTAAAAATCAGTATAGGCGTAAAATAAATTGTAAGATATTTATAGTACAGTCAGCCCCTGCCATTTTGCAGTCCAGGTACTGCGGTCCCACTATATCCGGGAGGCCTTGGAGCCATGTGGGTGGTGGTGGTGGGGAGCGATCAAATCGCTCCCCGCCACCCCCCCCAGACCCGTCCGGGAGGCCTTGGAGCTGCGCGGGAGTGCGGCAGGAAGAGATCAAATCACTCCCCGCTGCTCTCTCACCCCCTACAGGAGGCCTCAGAGCCACATGGGTGGTGGTGGCGGGGAGCGATCAAATCGCTCCCCGCCACCCCCACCTCCTCCAGGAGGCCTCGGAGTGACACGGGGGTGGCGGAGGGGAGCGATCGCATTGATCCCCACCACCACCACCCCTCTGATCGCCCCCTGCCCCCACCCGACCCAGTTCCACATATCGCGGATTTTCATGTATCGTGGGTCGGGTGGGTCCCTAACCCCACCGATAGGCGGGGGTTTCTGTATTTATAAATAAATACTATAAACAGTATGTGGCTTGTATGATGAGTTGGCTTTTGTTTTGTTTAGCCAATTATTTGCAACACAGTTCTGGCAGTTCTGGTATGTTTTACTACCCTTTGAAAACTCCTGATTGTGGCAGGAAGGACTGCATTTCAAATGCTACAAAATGAGCCCAATGGGAAACTCATTTTCATTTGCAGGACAAAGGGTGATGAGGTTGTAAAAATTAAAAAGATTGTCTCTAGCAAGCCGCAGTGCTAATTTAACTAAAACATTTTCCCCAAACAACCAATGGATTCATCTTGCAAGCATCTATATTTGAATAAAGTGTCTTACCTTGCTCTTTGGATTTTTGTGGGAGAGTTAATAGATATCTTCATTGTACAGTGATTTTGCACTAATTGAAAACAGTGCCTTGAAGTGCTGATGCAGCAGATGTATCCTGCTATCAACAATTACATAGATTTGCAAACAAATCATAAAAGATTGTAGAGAAAGAAAGGAAAGCCTGGTGGGTAGGGAGGGAGAAAGAAGTAATTGAAATGGCAAAAATTAGCTACCCTGAAGTGGCACTTTCAATCAAATGCTGACTGTTATAAACAGGGCTTTTCTTCAGGGCTCCTTGCAATTTACAGTCTGTGCTGCATGTCTTGTACACAAATGGTGGCCATTTATTTATTTAGCATTTAAGTGGTTTGATCCTATTAAGAGTTACAGAAATTTCTTGCATTTGTTCTAATGAACTATGCGAAGAGGAGGCCTCACCAGGTGCAGCTGGAGACCTGCAAACTGTACCAGCCCTGGCCTCAAAGGCTAAACTTCCTTTGCAAGAGAAATGCAACCTTATTTTTCAATTCCACTGGGGGGGGGAGGAAAAACAAAAACAAACAAAACAAGTTGGCCAAGTCAGACACTTAACTATTTCAAAGATTCACGAGTGCTGAAGGCAATGTTTGAGGCTATGGTTGTACCTTGGTGGAGCTATACACATCATCCTTGCATCAGTGTGGAATATAGACACACTTCCACTCCAGACCAGTCTGCTCAGTGTGATGCCTTCCAGGCAGTGATAGTTTCTGACTGGGAAAAGGGGCACCCTTCCTGTAATCCCCATCCACAAGATACTGAGGCTGTCAGATATTTTGAACTGCAGTCCCCATCATCCCCGACCAGCTGTCTTGCCAATGTGAATTTTACTACACGATAGCTGTGTAGCAACAGATTGGGGAAAGCTGCCTTCAGTTGATCAGCACACAGTGCCACTGATGGCCAATATTCATTCATTCATTCATTCATTCATTCATTCATTCATTCATTCATTCATTCAGAATTTATATACCACCTTGCTTCCCCAAAGGAAACCCAACATTCCTGTTGGGCTTTCTCTATAAAAATCCTCCACAAACAGTCAGCATATTCATCATGCAGCCATTTCTATCTAAATAAAACCATTATTCTGACTGAAAAACATTCCTTTTTTTAAGATAAGGCAATTACACAAGTTTTGTATAGGCACTTCATATGTTTTCTATAGGCATAGTTTTAATGTAGGTTCTCTGTGTGTAAGATGAAATGGCTAGCTGTTTATTTGATTATTCCCTTGTGTTTGTTATAGATGGGGACGAAATGAACATTTTTTTCATTTCCGTTATTCATTATTCGTTTTGTTATGTAACGAAACGACAAACGAAAATTGTGATGACAATGGAACGAAACGAACAGAATCACGAAAATTGTGTTCATTACATTTCGTTTTCATTAATGGCGATGTGCAATGAAATGAGCTGTTTAAAATGTTAAAAAACGCCCTGGACATCCATAAAAATGCAGCGATAATTATTTATACTGTCTGATAATACCTACCGGGGGGGGGCTTAAAATGTGCATTGATGTCTTTTCTCAGATCGCTGTATTTTTTTCCTTTAAGGAGAATTAGGGGACATCGACCCAAAATGGCTCCCAGATGCCTCATATTGATTTCTTGGGTATTAAAACGCCCTGGACATCCATAAAAATGCAGCGATAATGCAATAATTATTTGAAATTATTACCTACCAGGGGGTTGGGGGCCTTAAAACATTTGTTTTTGTCTTCTCCCATCACAATGTAGTTTTCTTTTCCCTTTAAGGATGACAAAATGGATGTTGCCACTCCAGCCACAACATGGAGGCAAGCCATGTGATGGGATCATGTAAATTCTTGGACAACTTCAACCAACAGCATGCCCAGGTTGCAGACTGGGCAGGTCTGGCAGCCAGAGAGGGCATAAAAAGCTCTGGCAGCCCCCATCCTCCTTGCAGTCCCCGGTGGGAGTTAGGGTGGGATTGGTGTCTCTGCGACTCTAGCTTCAGTCCTGCAGCCTCCCTGTGTGTGTGTGTGTGTACCTCTCAGTCAGTACCCTCCCTTGCCCCGCAGTGCAGTCACTCTGCGGCTCCCTTGCACCCTGGGCAACGCCCACCACTGCCTTTGCAGCCTCCATGCGTACCTAGTCTAGACTCTATATTGTGTCCCTGCCAGCATCATTTTTTTAGTGTTTTCCCTCTGGTCTGGGGCGTTGGGGGACGCCCCCGCACGGAAATGCTTTTAAAATTGCGCAAAAAGCGGGTAGAAATGAAAAACGAAAAAATGAAAAACAAAAATGAAATTTTTCCAAAAATTCATGAAAAACAGAAACAAAACAAAACGGACCTCTCAACGACAAACGAAAAACCAAAACACCATTTTTTTATTCGTGCCCATCTCTAGTGTTTGTTTCCAGCAATGACTTCTGTGATGATGATGGTGACTTCTGTGATGATGATGATGATGATGATGATGATGATGATGATGATGATGATGATGATGATGATGATGATGATGATTGATGACTTTTCTTCCTCTCCTCCAAGATGCACCTTGTAATCTGATGTTGGCTGAAAGGCCATCTTGTCTCACAAAGACACTAATGGATAACATATGAGGAATAGATCTGTTCTAGCGCAGATTGTGTTCAGACATCCAAAATGTTTCTTGAGTGTTCCCCATCAATCTCAGTTTTTTAGGAGGTGTGGGGGTTTCAGATGATGTATGGTGGAACTTGCATCCCCCCCCACAGCAAATCTGAGAAGTTGGGAACCTACCTCTATTTTCCTCCTGCATTATATTCCACATTATCATTCAGCTTCAATATGTGATTCCGTTGTCTCAGAATATATATGTTGTTGATCCCACCTTCACCCCCTGGTGGAGTCCAGTGGTATCACTTTGGCTGTGAATCTTTAGTTTAGTTTTTTAATGATCTTTTGCTGCTGAATAAAGTTATCTCTGCATCATTTTGAAGCATTTTCATGTACATTCTGGTACATTCTGCTTAACAATATGCATATGAATTCTTGACACTGAATATCAATCACATGATGGAATCACACAACAGACCACAGCAGGACAAATTTGAATTAGAAGAAAGATATTTTGCCTGTGTGAACACAGCAGCCTCGATTCACCTGGCTCATCATCACAGTAACCACCCCCCTCACCATATAAGAAATTTGGTCAAGTACTGGGACTGAGTATTTGTATCTGATGCTAGACCAGAAACAAATATGTAATAGAGATTGTGTTTTCTATAATGTACTCCATTGCTCATGAATCTCTACATGGCTGACATTGTTGGTGGCAAAGTGACTGAAAATCTCTGGGTAGACATCTTAGGTATCCTGGAAATTTTAACAGCCATGGTAGATATTATTTTATGGTTGACATAAATAGATTTCAGTATCTAATGTTTTTGGGAGGGTTCACCCTCAGCCTCCTGTTCTCAAGAGACGGTAGGGCTGAAATACTGAAACTGGCGTGAAATTGATTCCTCTTTGTAGGAGTGGTGGACTGATGAAGATGGTGCCGGCCATGACACTTGTGAAATCATTGGCCTATATTAATCTGCCTATGACCAAAGACCATCAGATCTTCTCCAAGTCTCTTTGACAGACATATTGTGAGAAACAGGAGGTCTTCTCTGCTATGGTCAATTCCTCAGTAGTTTCCAGTTAAATGGAGTTGTAATTGATGCCAACACTGCAATAGTTTCAGTGCTTGCTCAAATTTTACTATTTGGATGTTCTGTTTTAAATTTTAATTGGCACCTGAGTTTTGCTATTGTATGGCTGCTTTCCCTGCTTAATTATTACTGCACTGTTTATATTGCATGTAGACATGGGCACGACTCGGCGAAATCCTCGTTTCCGTTTCTGTTCCTCGTTTCCGTTACGTAACGAAACAAAGAACGACAATTACTCCGCCAGAACTCGAACTCGAACCGACTAAAGAAAAATTGGGTCTGATTTGTTGTGGTCGTTCCTGGTGGCATCGCAGCAATCGCGTGATGCCAAGCAGCACAGGAAAAAAGTTTTAAAAAATAAAAAAGCCCCGATTCCCGGCCAAAGAAGCAGGTGAAAATATGCCTGCCTGAGGGCACCTACCAGAGGGGTGGTTTCTGGGGGGGGGTCCCCGGCCTCCCCCCTCCTCTCCTGGGCTGCACATCCTCATCATCTCACCAACTCGCCAAGCGGCGTGGCACAGAAAAAAAGTTTTAAAAATAAAAAAACCCCGATTCCCGGCCAAAAAAGCAGGTGAAAATATGCCTGCCTGAGTGAGGGCACCTACCAGAGGGGTGGTTTCTGGGGGTCCCCGGCCTCCCCCCTCCTCTCCTGGGCTGCGCATCCATTCCTCGTCGTCTTGCCAACTCGCCATGCCATGCCGTGCGGGCGGGGGATCCAAAATGGGGCGACTGCAAGCAATATTTATTTATTTTGAAATTGTGGTGGTCCAAAAAGACACCAAAGCACCACAGAAACATGCGAAAATAGCTATTTTAAAACTGCCTGAATTTTTACAGTAGCAGCAGTGGGTTTTTCTTGCAACAAAACGTCTCCATTGATTTTATTTTATTTTATTTTTATTTTATTTTTTTACACCTGCGCAATGATGGGCTGGCCATGGGAGTGGACCATGCAAATTTTTGGAGCCATTCCACCAATTGCATGGCCACTTGACCAGGTTTTGACCGAGACTTCTGGGATGTGCCTGTGGGGCATAAAAAGCCCACTAACCATAGCCCGAACCCTAACCTGAACCCTAAACCTAACCCATACGCCAGTATACTGTCCTTCTTAGTGGGTCAGAGAGGCACCCAGAGGTGCACCCCACAAACTCACCCTAACCTTATCCGTAACAACCCTAAGCCTAGCCCTTGCGCTAACCCCCCCTAACCCTAAGCCAAATCTGTACTCGCATTGCACACACGCAAGTACAGTTCCCTTCTTGGTGAACCACAGAGCGCCGAGACTGAGGAGGAGCCTTCCCCCAGTGTGTGCACTGTGACACTGCAGTTAGCAGTAGGCCTGTGGTCAACAGAGAGAGGCACCCAAAAAAAGAGATGCCTCGAGTCTCAACTTGGTATGCATATCCGATTGGCTATGCATGCCATTTTGTAGCGGGCCAGAGGAGGCACCCACCCCAGAGAGGTGCCTCCAGGAGCCCGCTTTCCCTTCATAGCGGGCCAGAGGAGGCACCCACCCCAGAGAGGTGCCTCCAGGAGCCCGCTCCCCCCCAAACCAGTACTAACGACAGACGAAAAACTGACAAACGAAACGACAAATTTTTGGAAAATTTCACGAAAAACGGAAACGAGCCGAAACGGGCCGGCTCCGACACACGACAACTCGAAAACGTCATTTTCCCTGGTCGTGCCCATCTCTAATTGCATGGCTTTACAAGAAGAAGGCGTGACTAGTGGACAATGTTTGAAAATCCTGGGAAGGTCACTACGAGCTGGAATCAACTTGATGGCATAGAATTATATTAAATATGCTGAATAACAGCAACATTAAATCCAAAAGAACAAAGGGTGGCTTTAAAATATATTTACTTCAAAAATATATTGCTCCTTAATTTGCAAAATATTTTTAGATAACCATTAAAATGGATAAAGTGACAGCCAAAATACCGGAGCCTGAATTGTCAGTTCAGGCTCTCATGTTTTGAATTTTGTCCATTGCCTTGTATCCTTGTCTGGGTTTCGGGGCTTGAAAACCACTGCAGAAAGAGTTCTTTTCATGATATGATATGAGAAGCTCTGGCCCATTTGAGAAGATAATTATTCAATTTGCCAGTAGAGGAGGTGTTGGCCGGGAAAGAAGCCATATGGTAGACCCATCCCATATAGGGATTTGCCATAGTCACAATAAAACACGCACATACTGCAGTTCCTTTTAGGATTATTAATGTAGTAATGGATAGTCCTTAGAGGGCATCTGAATTACAATAAAGTCACTACCAGTTACAGGATTGTGCTTTCTCACAGCATTACTGTATCTAAATATAGGGTGAGTAACACAGAGGGCGCCAACCTGGCCACCCCTGGGGCCAGGATGGCGCTCCTTTGTATTTTTTAATTTAATTTAATTTAATTTAATTTAATTTAATTTAATTTCTGCCAACCACATGGCCTGCACTACAGCTGTAGCACGGGCTGGTCAGCTTTTTCCCCCTGGTCACCCCTCCATGCAGCCAGGAAGACTGGACCTCCAGGAAGGACCAGCACCAGGTAGGAGACATCTCCGGCACTGCCATTAACAAACTGAACCAAACCGAACCAAACCATTTTTTCCAGTTCATTTCGGTTCATTCTAAATCCACTCTGAGGTTCGTTATTTGTTTCAATATGTAACGAAACGAATAATGATAACAAAATGAACTAAAAGTTCATTTCGTGCCCATCTCTAATGTCATCTTTTCAAATATTTGAACTCTAACATGTATGTTACTGAGTCTTGAACCCTTTTCTCCCTGACAAAATAAGCAATCATACATACTCTCCATAGAATTTATTTAAATGTATCTGGCTTCCCCCTGCTATTTTCCCACAGTGGTGAACAGTACAAGTAAAACCTGTATAAAGACACCATATAGAGAATTTCTGCATGTAGCTTATTCCACAATTGGAAGCAACATGAACTGAAAACAACAGAAAAGCTTGAAAGTAATTATTTCTAGTTATATCATGTTTTTAATAACAAACATCTAACAATATTACAGTATGGTTACAATTTAGGATAATTGCAACTTTTAGTTACTGTTATAGTTACAGAACTGCAGCTTCATTAAATGATAGAGAAGAAATATATTGTTCAATACTTTGTTCGTTCTGTATCTTTTGTTTCTGCCTCATTGCTGAGGCAGGCAAGGCTTAGGGAAGAATGGTCTCTGGAACACAAAACAACAGCACATGTGGTTGTTTTTTAAACTGCTACTTTAGTTACTGTTGAGAAACAGGGTTGTTTTGCCCCCCAAACCCCGAAATAAGGAGGCGAGACAACTTCCGGTTTGGTACAAATGGGCCACAACTTTATTAACAACTCTAAAACTTCTTAACTGATAAAGTCAGGATCACTGAAGGGGACCTGACGCCGTAGTGCAAGCTGGTAACAGGGTGGAACAATTCCACAGCCAATAAGCTCTGTATTCACATTTGGCAAACGAGTTAAATCGGGAGCTCAGCACAGCCCTCGGGATGCCTCCCGTCATCTATAGCTAAATTTGTCCGCTGACATAACCAATGTGGATAGACTGTTAACGAGGGCTGTGAAGCGCCGTAATGGCGTCAAATTAGCTCACAACTTGAATACGGTTACCAGCAGCACTACCCGCCAAGTTAGTGGCCAATGAGAAAGGAACCCACCCCCGCGGTAAAGAGAATGGGATGGGCGAAAACACATGGCTACTCACAGCCAATCAGAGTAACCACCAAAAATTCCCATCCGGCCCCAAAAGGCGACCAGTTATACTCATTCTCAAACCATAGGGGGGGAGGGGGGGCCAAAATTCTTGCCGCCAACAACATGGTGGCAAGGGACGGGAGCCCTCTTATAGGCTCCCGTCCCCGGGCACAATAACCCGGATGGGCGCGAAAGTAGCTCGCCCAGACCGGGGTTGGGGAGGCAAACGCGCCCCTCCCCCAACAAGTGGGGATCGGAGCTACCCTTGCCCCCCAAACCCCGAAATAAGGAGGCGAGACAACTTCCGGTTTGGTACAAATGGGCCACAACTTTATTAACAACTCTAAAACTTCTTAACTGATAAAGTCAGGATCACTGAAGGGGACCTGACGCCGTAGTGCAAGCTGGTAACAGGGTGGAACAATTCCACAGCCAATAAGCTCTGTATTCACATTTGGCAAACGAGTTAAATCGGGAGCTCAGCACAGCCCTCGGGATGCCTCCCGTCATCTATAGCTAAATTTGTCCGCTGACATAACCAATGTGGATAGACTGTTAACGAGGGCTGTGAAGCGCCGTAATGGCGTCAAATTAGCTCACAACTTGAATACGGTTACCAGCAGCACTACCCGCCATCAGAAGAGACTAGGGCTCTTACCCCAACATGCCGAGCAGCTCGGCCCTCAGGCCCCCTTGCAGGTCAGACAGAAAAACCTCCAGGCCCGGGGTAGCTAGGTAAACACCATCCTGTCCGATAAAATGGGGGGTACGTTCCGACCTATCAGGGTGGAAAATAACAGATCCGGCACCATGCCGAAGAAAACAGGCAACCTCGCAACTGACCCTACGAAGGTCGTTATTAATCAAAAATGGGGTCATGGGCTGACCGCCACGCCAGGCGTGGGATCAACGCGGACCACAAGATGCGAGTGCCGGGGAAATAAAACAAAAATGCACTCAAGTCCCCAAGGATCTTGAGGAGCAAAACAGCGCCAGGCGCTCGATCCAAGTCGTTGCCACCTAAGTGCAGCAACAGAACATCTGGCGGGTAATGCAGGGAAAGACGGCATGCCCAGCTGAAGACTCCGCCCATCTCATGCCCCTGTAGCCCGACCAGTCGATGGTGGCACACGCGCCCAGGCCCAAATCTCGGCCCCACTGGGAAGATGCAGCATACTCGGCTGCCCAGAAGACAAGGCTATGGCCGCAGATGACCACCCTGGCTCTTGACTTCATAACAGGTCCTGTAACGATAGAAAGATTAAAACGTTCGGCCCAAACAGTCGATGGTGGCACACGCGCCCAGGCCCACATCTCAGCCCCACTGGGAAGATGCAGCATACACGGCTGCCCAGAAGACAAGGCTATGGCCGAAGCTAACCACCCTGGCTCTTGTCTTCATAACAGGTCCTGAAACGATAAAAAGGTTAAAACGTTCGGTCAACAGTTAACATTTCGGCAATGGCCGCACCTAAACATGAAACTTCTGGTACCTCCAACGTCCAATACGCTGAATGTCCTCCACACCATAGCCCAGGGCTGCTGCCGTGGAGGCTGCCCCGATTCTGCAGGAATGGGAGCCCACATGCCATTCCACAATACCGGCCCAATCGAGGGCCGCGACAGTAACGGTCCCCAACCGGAACCCTAAAGAGGGGTCCCATCCTAGTGAGAAAACAAATACCCAGGAGCATTACCCCGCAGGGCAAGACAAGCGCTCAGAGTGCGAAAGGGGCATATCACTGTGAACTGGCAAGGCCCATCAATAGCTGCTGACCCCTGGCCCCCTAATCAGTTTCGGACCACCGGACACACAACAAAATGCCCTTTGGCAATAAACTGGGGTCTGACAGGAGAAGGGCCATGAACGATACGTCACACCTGGAAGATGCCAGCAACTCGCTGATGCAGAGGGCGACACAGAAAGCAACCAGGGCAGCAGCCCGAAAAAGAGCCGCCTCGAAGGAGCCCCCACAAACTGCCGGCCACTGCTCGGTAGGCTGATCCAAAATCTCAGGAGTAAACGGGACCCTCGAATCCATGGTTCCCCCCCGCTCCTTAGGCCAGCCATCCAGCCATCCTCGGAAGGAGAAAATCGTCAGATGGGTGCTCAAAGCACTGACCTTGGCATAACGTTCAAGCGCAGACAATCTGCCCTGAGTAGTCCGAGGGGCCAAGCCCTTAAAATGCAGGTGGACTGCAAATTAGGTCAGCTGGTCTGAAGTGGCTGGCCACAAAGAAGTAAACCCCTCCTGGGCACAAAATTGGGCATATTCAGTGCAGGCGGCCGCATAGGCCCGCCGCGCCCTGAGGGTGAGTGCAAGTGATAGAGCTCGGTGGGCTACAACCCGCCAAGAGACCATACCTCGTCGGGGAGGATCACACGATCGGGAGATGCAGAGGGGCCAACAGCCACAAGCGCTCCATCCGTTGCCATGAGAGGGCAACGGCCAACTCATTCCCGACCCCCGGCACATGGCAAGCCTGGAAGACTATTAAAGTCTAAACATTTAAGGGGTCAGAGCACGTACCAATCTACATGACGCGAAGTGAATGGGAAGAGAAGGTGTTAATCACGCAGACGACCACCTGATTGTCATGCCAGAAACGGACGGCCGTGTTCGCCCACGCCTCAGCCTATAGCCAGACTGCGCCCGCAATGGGCAACAATTCCAAAAAGATAAGATCACTGGAATGCCGGCTGCCACCCAATGGGCCGGCCGTAGGCCTGCACACCACCGGTTCTGATAAGAGATGCCATAGCCGCAAGACCCAGACGCATCCGACTGAACCTGCAGCTCCGCCCATAGAAGTAGCTCAGCTCACCAAAAAAGAAACCCAATAGACATGAGACAAGAGCCTCAGCCAAACGCTGAGATCTTCCCGCATTTCGGCAGAAATCCTCCTACAATGGAGGCTTAAGCAGCCCCGCCGTGGCTTCACAGAGCCGCCGGAGAAATGAATGCCCTGCCAGGTGCAATTACCCTACAGGCAAAATTAAGATGGCCAATGACCACCTGAAGCTCTCAAAGGGAAGCCTTGCACTACCCATCAGACCAAGCCAGAAGACTCGAAGCTCCCTGAGTTTGGCCTCCGGCAATCTGCTGGACTGCTGGACAGTATCCAATTCAATGCCCAAATATATAAGTCAGGAGGAAGGGTTTCTCCCGGGCCAAAGGAACACCCAACTTGGATGCCAGGCGGTCAAACTCCGCCATAGGAAAGGAACAATGGCCCGAGCCAGCCGGACTGCAAAACAGGAAGTCAACTAAGTAGTGAACTACCAATTGGCTGCCTGTTCTATCCACCATGGCCCACTCCAAAAAGGAACTAAAGGACTCAAAGGCTTCACACGAAATGGAGCAGCCGAAAGGAAGTGCCCGGTCAACATAAAGCTGACCCTAAAAGGAAGACCCCAACAATTGAAAATCTCCCAGAAAAACAGGTAACAACCTAAACTCGGGTTTAATATCACTCTTACCAATCGCTGCACCAGGACCGCAGGTCCTAGTCATAGCAATGGCAGCATCAAAGGACGTGGACCTGACCATACACCTCTCATGAGAGAACATATAATTGACTGACGATCCCCTCGGGAAGGACAGAAGGTAGATAAGCCTGTATGCGCCCGGGGTCTTCTGCGGCACAATACAGAAGGCCACTGGCACAGTGGTCAGCTGAGATGGGGCAGGCTTGGGATATAAACCTCATCCAAAGTGGGCCGTGCGGCTCATCCCAACGCATACTGAGAGATAGGGCAGAACGCCAGCGGAAATGAACCGCCACCACGCCGATCCCGCAAACCCCAGATGGGCCCGATGTATGGTGTCCAAATACTCAACCATGGCCAAAGCCCGCTCAGGGTGAGCCTTAATAATAATAGCTGCATTGATGAAGAATGCTGAAAGCAGTTAGACCAACATCTTTCAGGCTTGTGTTTGCGAAGTGTCCCCCGATCTTTGACATCAAACCTCTTGAAGGACTCCCGGTCAGTATGTCTGTTAATAAATCAAATACGGCCACATAGCTGCCACCGATAATTTTATCAATGGCAGCCTAGGACAGAAGGTCCCCAAGAGGCATGCACTCATCACATACAGGCAACTCCAAAGAGGATACAGCTGGGGTGCTGGCCAGGTGGCCAGCCTGCCCCACGACCTCTTGAGTGATGGGCTGTCCAGGGAACAACAAACCGGTTACTGAGGGGGAGCAATCCCAGGAGAAGCGGCCGGAGTATTAAGAAATATGGGCCCAGAGGAGGCCACGATGGCTGGCTGCCCTGCAAGGGGCGCCTGGCCATGGGGGCGGCCCCCACAGCCACGCCCGCGGGGGAGCTAGTGTGGAGTGGATCAACAACTCACCCAAATCCTGCGCCCCAGCAAACATAGCCGTACCTGCTGGGTCAGCGCGGCCAGCGAAGGAAAGCGCTCCCTGGGTACCACGCAGAGCGTCAACAACCGCAGAGCCCGGAGTGGTCGCCTAAACAGGACCCACCAACTGATGTTGGTGGGCCACAGGGCACTCCCTGGCGGGTAAGGGTCACCAGCTCACCTGTAGTATTGGGTACAATTCTAGTCCCCGCATCTCAAGAAAGACACAGTAGGACTGGAAAAGGTGCAGAAGAGAGCAACCAAAATGACCACTGGGCTGGGGACCTCCCCCATGAAGAAGACCAAAACCCTTGGACCTCCCTAGACTGAAAGAAAGGCGCCTGAGTGGGGACATGAGTGAGACCCACAAAACAACGTAGGGCATGCACAAAGAGGACAGAGGGAAGCTCCTCTCTCTCTCCCAAAAAACCAGAACCAGGGGACACACCCAAATGGAGGGCCGGGACAGTAAGAACTGACCAGAATATATATATATGTATATATATTTACCCAGCGCATTGTAAGTCCATGGAACTCCCCGCCACAGGATGCGGAGATGGCATCCGGCCCGGACACCTTCAAAGGGGGGCCGAACAGGCCCCTGGAGGAAAAATCCACCACAGGACCAAAACCACAATGGAGATGCGCAATCTCCAGGCTCCAAACCAGGGCACTGCAAGGCCAGACGCACAAGCAGCCAGACCAGATGGGCCCCAGGCCTGATCCAGCATGGCTCGTCTTATGTTCCTAATTTTTTTTTTGACATTTGAACATATTTATCAGGGGACGGAGCCCCATAGGCAGGGCAGGCTTCAAGCCACAGAGCACCAATGAGGCCAGGAAGCAAACAGCCCGGCGGGCAGAACGAATGGCGTCTGCTCACGCACAAAATGGCTGCCGTGGACGCCCATACGACTGCCGCGAGCGGCCGCCAGGGTTCAGCAGGCGTGCCGAGAAGGTAAAGGCCATAGTTGGTCGGAGCGCCTGCCACCGCTGGCGGCGGAGCACCCGGCAACCACCCACCGGAACCCACCTCCTCCCAGGACTGTAACCTACACCCTATCTAGAACCTCACCCCCCCACAAACTAACCCACCCCCTAACCCACCCACCCCCACCACAGTCCCAAGAGAAAACCGGCAGCCCGGCCGAAGCCTGGGCCGTGACGGTGGCGCGTCCCCGCGCTGTTGCTGCGGCCGCTGCTGCTGCTCACGCTGCCGGAGCCCTTATCAAGGCTCCGATCAGACAGCCCAGCTGTAAAGCGGGCTGTCAAAAGAGAGGCAGGCCAGCGCAGGAGTGCAAACGCCGGCTGCCTGAGCCTTATCAGGGCTCCGATCGCTGCGAGGACTGAAGGACAGACCGGCGCAGCGCAGAGAGGCCGGGCGCCTCAGCCGCCGCACGCGGGGGACTCGCCACCGCAGCCGCCGGCCTCGCGAGACCGACCCAATCCTCGGCTGCGCGGACGGAGCCGTGAGCCCTCCCCAGGAGTAAGGTAAGCCCGTAAAATCGGGGAGGGAACCGGCTGAAGCTGAATGTCGCGCGTCCGCGCAGCCAAAATTCTTGCCGCCAACAACATGGTGGCAAGGGACGGGAGCCCTCTTATAGGCTCCCGTCCCCGGGCACAATAACCCGGATGGGCGCGAAAGTAGCTCGCCCAGACCGGGGTTGGGGAGGCAAACGCGCCCCTCCCCCAACAAGTGGGGATCGGAGCTACCCTTTTTACAATTGTAACTGGAAGACGAACTATGTTATTGCAGGACATAGAGAAGTCATGTCTCCTCTGAATCTCAAAAACTGTCTAGGGCTATATTGGAGAAGGAAACCATTCTAATTGCCAGTCCCAACCATTTTCAGGTTTTAAAAGTCAACCTTTTTCTCTCTCTCTGACATTGTACTTTTTACTCCTAGTTCCTGCATCTTCTTTCACAGGCCTATTTCAACTATCTTCCTGAGAATCATGAGGTTACCAGTGACAAGGTTGAATATCAGGCAATGAAGGTAATAAATCCAAAGTTGAAGGAGTCATACAACTTTATGGTCCATAAGGCAACAGGCTTTCCTTGAATTTATGCATTGGTTCTCCTATTCATTATGCCCTTTGATAAGAGAATCACTATTTCATCTTTCTCATGCTCATAACCTATAATGTGTACTTACACCTACAACGCTTCCTTGTATTTTAGATTATTCTCCTTGAGAAGCCTCGGGAAAAGAATAAAACAGAAGGACAGGTGAAGACAGATAAATCCTGCAAGGAAGAGGAATATTTTTCAGACAAATAACAGTGTGTAATGAATAATGAAAACAGGTTGCAGCCATCAGCATCTGTTTGGCCTTGCTCTTTTGTGCTGGGAAATGGCACTGGTTCACCCTCCAAGGAGAAATAGTCACTAACGCCTCATGTGCAGAAATATGTTTGGAGTGATTGATTTGATTCCATTTCTAAGCTCACTTGCTCAACATCACCAAAGTATGTATGAAGACTATGCTCAATGGATGCATTTCATATTGAAATGACATCTGTAAATCCCTTCTTATTTTTTTAAACAGATGCAAATCTCCTGGGACTCACAAAATCCTGGCAATGATATATTTCTGTGCCTTTAGGATATATGACATGGTTTCTAAGTTCTTGTGGATAAAAAAGCTTTCAAATGTTATTCATCATTTACATTTTATGTAGGAAATGTTTTTGTTGCCCAGCTCTTCTTCTCCCCTCCCCCACCCCCCAAGGAAAAATGTTAGGAATAAGCACATTTCTCTCTGTTAGCTCTTAACCCTTTCCCAGGTTGACTTAATAAACTGATTTACATGGCATGATGAACTTTCACCTCTAAAATGTTACATTCTGCTGAATGTAGTAAATGGTATGAAAAATAGTAAATATGCATAATTATTCATTTTTCCCATTCTTCTGCCTTGATGGAGTTCTGCCAGAGGGAAAATGATATGGCCGTATGTTAAAAAATGAGCTACATCTAATTATCTTCTGGCAACAGGACAATGAATTATATTATTTCCACCTGTAATAATTTGAGCAGCCTATTATTTTTACTGAAATGCTAAATACAGACAGCAGTATCCATTCATGTATTTTCCCTCAGAATTTCATTTTGTTGCATGATTTTGATTTCTACTATAAAACAAGATAAATGGAAAACACAGCAATCCAGTATAGCGAAGTAGGGTGATCTGACGTTAACAGATTTCAAAGTATTCAAAGCCTCAGTAGTTTTTGGTCAGCAGATTGGACATGAAGAAGGAGTATCATTTGGTGCTTTTCTATTGGTTTCATTAAAAAAAACAACACAATTTCCTACCACTTCAAACTATGGGAAGGAGATGACCCCTGTAACTGAGCTGTGCTTAGTTACACAATGCTGAGGTTATTTAGAGAGTGTCAAAAATTTGATTAGAAAGATCCAAAGCCGCCTCAAACATACCATGCCATAACCCTGTTCCTCCCCTTCCTCCCTTCCAAATGTCAGAAGTCTGCTAGTAAAAAGATGAGGGCTTCAGGCCTCTATAGCATCTGGGACCATGTTTCTGAGGTTAGAGGTTATCTTCCAAGGTCAAACTATTCCCTTCGTCTCCACAAGATCTGAAGTATTATTTGATGCCTTAGATGCATCCACAGGAATACATGGAAAATGCATGGAATAATATACTTGCTCTTGTAAGAGTACTCTTTTCATACAAACGTATTTTTTGCTTCATGAAAAAAAAAGAACCCAAACTTTTTCAGTTGTAACCTAAATGAATGTGCAATAAAGCACTATTCATTAGGATCAGGAGTTTGCATCACTGATAAGTATGTGGCTGTCCAGGTTTTTGATTTTACTTTATGCAGAGCCCTTTAAAGACATTTGGATGTCTGACCCAGAAAAACCAAATGGCTGCCTTCCCACTAATTAGCGTGAATGATGACCAACTAAACATTATCTTGCCTGCTTAAGTAATGAAGAAATGCAAGCTCGCATTCACCAAGGTGTACATGGCAGGATGCTTTAAAATATTGCACCCCATCAGCTGGATATATGTGTCCCTCCCATTTTGTTATCCTTTTGCTCAAAGTGTTCTGCTTATATACCACCCCATAGCACTTCAAGCACTCTCTGGGCAGTTTACAATTTAATTATGCAGGCTACACATCCTCCCCCCAGCATCCTGGGGACTCATTTTGCTGACCTTGGAAGGATAGGGTTAACCATGAGCCAGCTACCTGGGATTAAGCACAGTTTTAGCTGCAGTACAGCACTTTAACCACTGCAGTGCACCATGAGGATCATATCAGCTTCTCTTAGACATCAGTTTATTTACAGAAAATGGGTTATCAGAATGTCTGTGAAGATTCTCAGTCATCCAGGTGAGTTTATCTGGACGTTGAGTCATGGCAACTGGACTTCTTTTTCTTGAGAGATTGAAACATTTTGCTGCTCATCAAAACAGCTTCATCAGTCTGAAGAAAGCTAGTTGCAGGTCCTTCATTTTATAGTTCACTTTGACGTTTTGTCACCCTGGTCTGAAATAGGCTCATAAGATGAACACAATGGCCATAGGTTCGTTAGGTAGACAACAGTCTCAATAGCCTTAGGGTATACAAAATGTTTTTATTTTATTTATTTATTAATTGATTGATCAAAAATACTTCATGCCTTCACCACCAAGACCATAGCTAACAACCCATACTTGATGGGTTTCAGCACCTTAGGCCATTGTTCACCTTAAAGCTATTGAGACTGTTGTCTACCTAATGTGCCTATTCAGGCAATTCTTCATCTTATGAGGGTATCAGAATCTATAGCTCTTGGAAAGTTCTTTATTGTTTGGGACTTGATTTAAATCTCCTGGATAAATTTAATCCTCCAATGTTCCAAAGATACGGTATTGTGCTTCTGTAGATAAATAAATGCTGCAGCCAGTTTTTAAGTGTGGCTGGCTTCAGGGAATTTATAACTCCTCCTGTTACATATGTTCCACTGGCTGCCGATCTGTTTCCAGGCACAATTCAAAGTGCTGGTTTTAACCTATTAAGCCCCCAACAGCTTTGGTCCAAGCTATCTAAAAGACTGCATTTCTATGTATCAGCTCTGCCTGGGCATTAAGATAATCGGGAGAAGCCTTTCTCTTGGAACCCACAATCCTCACAGGTACTCTTGGTGAGTACATGGGAGAGGACCTTCTCTGTCATTGCACCCAGAGTCTGAAACTCCCTCCCATGGAAATCTAGGCTGGATCTATCTCTGGTGTCTTTCTACAAGCAGGCAAAGACCTTTCTTTCCAAGCTGACTTTTGTTGCCTATAGCTGAGCCTTTTAGTCCGAATGAGCACAAAAAGATGAGACATGGCCACCACATTTTGGGATATATATATATAGGCCACAACTTTATTGGTTAAAACAACAGGCAGTACTCTGGCTAATCAATTGGGTCAGATCCAGCACATCAAAGGAGCCTGCCTACCCTTTGATGCTTCTGTATTCCTCCTGTTATTTTGAGAACTCCCTCTTTTTCTAGTTACCGGGTCCCTAGGGTGTCCACCCTATCAGTAACCCGTCTCTGACCTAAAATGGTATCATTCCAAGGGGTGTTGACCACATAAATCAGGCATGTCCAAACTTCAGCCCTCCTGATGTTTTGAACCACAACTCCCAGAATTCTAAACTTAGAATGCCAATGGCAAAGGACTGTGGGAGTTGTGGTCCAAAACATCTGGAGGGCCAACGTTTGGACATGCCTGACATAAATCATTGTCAGAAGGGTCCCCACTGCCACCCCTATGATTAACCCATGGTCCCCATCTATCAGATGTGACTCATCAGGTGTTAATTTGTACCTGCAGGTTCTTGCCTGCTACCTTGACAGCTTGGATCCATCCCAATGCCTGCAAAAGTGCCACCCCTTGAAATTTGTGACATGCATGCACATAATCATACACAAATTGCATATTCAAATCAACAACAATCCCTTATAAAGAGGGTGGATAGACCAGGGATACTCCACCTTCAGCTGAAAAGGGGGTTGCTTTCCTCACCCCCCCTTTTAAACCTCATTGATCCAGGCCCTTGATCCAGGCCCTTGTGAGCATGTCACACTGTGCCTCCCCTTCCAGCCAGCCTGTTGGTCAGACCTCTGCCCCAGCCCCAATTGCTTCCATGTGGGGATTGCCATTCTCTTTTGTTTTGACTGGCATTGTACCAGCAATAATCAGTGGACCCGGTAAGTTGTGTCCTTCTCTTTCCTTAGTGACTGTGATTTTGAGAGAGATTTTAAATAGACTGTTGTGGTCTGTTGTTTCAAATGTGTTTTAATAATGTTCCTTTCACACCAAAATATGACACGGGAGCAATTTGCCTACCCCCCCTCCCCAGGCGGTGCGAGGACAGAGAGAGACTGGGGATGGTGGCCAGGGAGGCTCAGGTGAAGCTTACCTTTTATAAGGGAGCTCACCCATTTTCCCAGTCCCCTTTGAACAAGTGCTGTTCAGTCAACGGTTGAGTAGCCTGTACAGGGTTGTAGAGGAGTTTTCATTTTCACTGCCTCTTGGCGTGGTTTGGTGGTGGTGGGGCAGCACGTTCACTCCCCGTAGGTTTGGGGTCACGTTAGCAAGGCTACTGCTGACTCAAGTTTTGCATTATAGACAGAGAGAGAGAGAGAGAGAGAGAGAGAGAGAGAGCAAAGAAAGGAAAATAGAAGGAACTTTTCAATTTAATCTGACAGCAGGATATGGGGGAATGAGGGGTGGGCACCTGCTGGTAATCTCTGGAGCAGGTAATCTCTGTGGTGGCTTTCCTAGTGTTAATTGAAGGAAGTTAAGGGGCTCTTTTAGTCAAGATCAGGCAGCCCCATTTCCTTCATTGGATCCTATTATATATATAATAGCAAGGGGAGATGGAGGGCAGGGAATTGCTTGTGAGTTTGAAATAATTGGGAGTTAGGTCTGTGGTGCACAACACTTTGTAAATTGGTTGTGAATAGTTTGGAGAATAGCACCCTCTATCTTGGTGGATTCATATTTAGCAATTATAATAAATAAATAAATAAATAAATAAATAAATAAATAAATAAATAAATAAATAAATAAATAAATAAATAAATGTTTGCATAAATATCATTTATAATAGTATAATTATAAAGGGGTAGAGAGAGTCAGAGCAAAAGGAGCTGGTAATTGCCTCCCTGGCCCTGGGTGGGGGGCTTTTAGGGACCATTAAGGATAGTTGTGGTGGAATTGTTTGCCTATTCTGAGGGTGATAATTATTAATGAGCAGTTTTCTCTGTCTTGTTCATTGCTTTGTTGGATAATTAAACTGACAGCTAGATAGATAGATAGATAGAGTGTGATATGTTGGCTGCTTTTGAATATTCTACGTTAGTTATGGGTACTAAGAAGGGCCAGAGGACCAAAAGAAAAAGAAAAAGGCAAGCAGCCAGTAAAATGTAATATTGCTCAGCAGTGTCAGCCATATCCTCAGTCATCTGGCCAGATTTTGGTTGGGTCATTTCTAAATTAAATGCCTTAGAATGGGAGCAGGCTTTTATTTATTTATTTAGAATATTATTTTACCCCACCTTTCTCCTTAGGAAAAGACCCAATGTGGCTCACAATAATGAGGGACAATATACAGCCCAGAACATTTAAGACAAATTTTAAGTTATGAACCGCGCCACCCCCATCCTGGCTCGCCTACACTGGTTACCCGTTGCCTCCCGAATAAGGTTCAAGGTGTTGGTTTTGGCTTACAAAACCCTCCATGGCTTGGCCCCGGCTTATTTGGCGGAGCGTCTCCCCCGACAATTAAATCCGGCCCGACCCTCCCGAGCTTCGGTGGCCTTATCACTGCGGACGGTCACTCCGAGGGATGCCCGTAAGGCTAGTACTCGTGGGCGGGCTTTCTCGGTAGTGGCCCCATCCATCTGGAACAAACTTCCCAGTGATTTACGGCTGGCTCCATCGCTGCAGGCATTTAAGAGGAACCTTAAGACCATCCTCTTTCGAGAAGCCTACGGCGATGTCTAAGGTCCCACTCTGTTTTTTTTTTTTCCCCGTTTATATATATGTTTGGATTTTATAACCCTGCCTAACTATTTTTGCTCATTGTAGCTCTGGTATTGCTGTTCTTATTTGATTCTCTTGTGTTGTTTTAATTGTGATGCTGTGAACCGCCCAGAGTCCCCATCGTGGGAATGGGGCGGTATACAAGTGTAAATAATAAATAAATAAATAAATAAATAAATAAGAGGCATCTTAGAACATTAAAAGGTAACATTAAAGCTACAATGAGCCTACAAAAATCCATTATGAGGGGTGAAAAGTAACATGAAAAGCACTGGTGTTCTTATGACATCAGTCAATGCAATTATGTATTGACCAGCGTTCCTGCGCTGGGAGACTCCAACAACATCTGCCACCCCACGCCTTTTGGGTGACAGCCAGAAGGGGCTGATTACAGCTTTTTCCTGTGGGTGCTGTTTGGCTTTGGAGTCCCTGCTGTCTCCTCAGGACCAGGACCCTGGGACTCAGCTGCCTGGATTCCCCACATTTCCCTGCTTAACATCTGCCACCTGGCCCACGGAGGAAAGGGCTTGAAAAGGCCGGGCTGCCAGGGACTGTCAGACCAGCGTTCCTGTGCCAGGATACTCCAACAACATCTGCCACCCCCACGCCTTTTGGGTGAGAGCCAGAAGGGGCTGCTTGCAGCTTTTCCTTGCGGGTGCTGTTTGGCCTTGGAGTCCCTGTTGCCATCAAGTATAAGAGATAGGACCCACAATAGAACTAAGGGAACAGGAAGGGGGGGCAATGGGTGGGGCAGCCATTGGAATTGTGCTGGGTAGGGGAAGGTATGGTGGTAGGAGTGGAACATGCCCGCCTAGGAGAAGAGAGTTTAGATACCTTACATGTATCCCCTCTTCTGGTTCCACCCCTAGCCAGAAGGAATCAGGTGACCATATCAGCGAGCCCACAAGCCACACGGTGCTGTTGTTGAATGTCAGGTCGGTACAAAATAAGACTGCCCTCATCCATGATGTCATTCTGGATGAGGGTGCCGACTTGGCATGTATTACCGAGACCTGGGTGGGAGAGGAGGGTGGTGTTCCCCTCTCCCAGCTATGCCCGCCTGGGTACTCGGTCCAGCACCAGTGTCGCTTGAAGGGTCGGGGAGGGGGAGTTGCTATAGTCTATCGGAGTTCTAACTCCTTGACCAGACTTCCTGTCCCCTTGGGAGGAGGCCTGGAGGGCCTGTACTGTGTGTTGGGCTCACGAGACAGATTGGGGATTCTGCTGGTGTACCGCCCACCCTGCTGCGTACCAACAGTCTCCCTGCCAGTACAAAATAAGACCAGAAAGTGGTCTGACCATGACAATGGAATTAGGACCAACCCCTCCACATCCAGACCACCATCCTCCAATCCCGTTGAGAATACTAGGTCTAAAGTATGGCCCTTCTCATGCGTTGGGCCGTTGACATATTGAGACAGCCCCATGGTTGTCATGGTGGCCATGAAGTCCTGAGCTGCCCCATTCAAGGCTGCCTCAGCATGGATGTTGAGGTCCCCCAGTACCAACAGCCTGGGGGTCCGCAACACCAGGTCCAAGACAACCTCCGTCAGCTCAGGCAGGGGAGACTGTTGGTACGCAGCAGGGTGGGCGGTACCCCAGCAGAATCCCCAATCTGTCTCGTGAGCCCAACACACAGTACAGGCCCTCCAGGCCTCCTCCCAAGGGGACAGGAAGTCTGGTCAAGGAGATAGAACTCTGATAGACTATAGTAACTCCCCCTCCCCGACCCTTCAAGCGACACTGGTGCTGGACCAAGTACCCAGGTGGGCATAGCTGGGAGAGGGGAACACCACCCTCCTCTCCCACCCAGGTCTCGGTAATACATGCCAAGTCGGCACTGTCATCCAGAATGACATCATGGATGAGGGCGGTCTTATTTTGTACTGGCATCTGCTGGTTGTTTCTCTCTCTCTCCACTGTCTGTCAGCCAAGGACATGTCTACGCATTACTACGCAGACCACATAGGTGCATAGGATAATCATACTTGCCCATAAATTTACAATGTAAAGAAACACAATACAAAAGAAAAAGCAGATCAGGAGTGAAAAGGAAAAGCAGAAATCTCAGGTACCAAACTTTGTGGTACTTCCATGAGCAGATGAAAATATTTCACTTCAGATAGGCTTTCCCTTAGACAGCGGTCTTTAAACTGAGTGTTATTCCTTGTTGCTTTGAATCTGGTTTTGGTGTTGCTTTTCTTTACCATTTATAGTTTACCATTTTCAGCCCACCCGCTCTGGTGGGCTGTACCACTATCTTGCATTTTTACCTTTGTTTATAAATTTGGGATACTTCCAGACTCATGATTAACCTCAATCATTATTCCGGTTTTCAAAAGAGGCAACCTGGAAATCCCCAGTTACTATTGTCCCATAAGTCTACTCTCAGAGATTGGGAAGTTGTACTCTAAACATCTTTTGCATCACCTATCTGACTGCATGTCCAATTCCAGCTCCCCAGGCAAAGAACAGGTGGGCTTCCATGCTGGGCACTCTACACTTGACCATGCTATAACTCTATCCTTTCTGGTAGAGAAATACTCCTAGCATCTCAAAGGCAAACTGTATGCAGCATTCATAGACCTGTGAGGAGCTTTTGATTCCATCAACAGATCTCTCTTGTGGGCCAAACTTACCAACATGGAAATTGATTCCCACCTGCTATTTTTGATTTGTCAGCTCCACTTAGCGAATAGCTGCCAAGTTCATTTAAACCATGAAGGACTTCAAACTACAAAGATCCCAGTCACTAAAGGGGTGAAACAGGGTTGCCTCCTTGCACTTGCCCTCTTCAATCTTTTCATGTCTGATTTATCACTTTACTTAGCCAAATTTGCCAGCCATGCTCCACATATGAATCAACTCCCTGTCCCTCTGTTACTCCACGCTGATGACACTGTTTCTATCACTAGGCCAGGTCTCCCACACCTTCTGTCTGCTTTCTCTGAGTTCTGCTCCAAGAACAACTTGACCATCAACACCGAGAAATCCAAATTTTTAATATTCTCCAAAAATTGGAAACCTAACTTATGGAAAGTTGATGGGAAACCTGTTGAACAAGTGAGATCCTTCAGATAATTGGGCCTCCCTTTTCACCATCAACTCAATTGGCCCCACCATCGGAAGGCAGCTATAACAGTCACTAAGAACCATCTCCCTGCTGTTTCTCAGGGCGCTTTTACACGACCCCTAAGATCCGCTGGCCACTTAAATTCAGACCAGAGATCTTAGGGGCTTGTCGCTCTTCCTGTGTCCCCACCCTGGCTGCTGGCTGCGTGAAGGGAGGGAGAAAAAAAAAGGAAGAAAAGATTGTGGCTCACCTCTGTTCTGCCTCCGCTCTTGTCGCGGCAACATTCCTGTCTCTGTAAAGTAGCTCTTAAAGGGGCGGGAGCCAAAAACAACAACAAACAAGCGAGGAGAGTCCTGCACTCACTATCGTTACACCGCATCAAGCAATTTTCACCCCCGAAGAGCAGGTACTTGAAAGGTGCGCTGGGACGCGCTAAAGTGGGTGTGGCCGCACTTAATTTCCTGTAAACTCCGGAGCTGGTGGGGAAACATTTTTAAGCTCTGGAGCTGGGAGCCATTTGTCCCGGAGTTTAGGGGTCGTGTATAAACACCCTCAGTTTCACTTCCACAGTGGGAACCAATATGTACCAGCTGCTCTCCAGATCTTCCAGACGAAGATTCTAAACCAGTTACTATATGGGATTCCAATTTGGATTGCAGCTGCTGACCTAGAAATAGATCGGACTGCAGCTGTCTTCCTTCGCCGTATCCTAGGTGTCTCAAACATGATTAAACTTTATACCAGTGGTGGTGAACCTTTGGCACTCCAGATGTTTTGGACCACAACTCCCAGAATTCCAAGCTTAGATTGCCAATGATAAAGGACTGTGGGAGTTGTGGTCCAAAACATCTGGAGTGCCAAAGGTTCACCACCACTGCTTTATACAATTGTCAATGAACTCGGCCTCCACCTGCCATTAACTACAGCTTGGACAGTAACTATTAAGTACTGGTTGCACCTCCATTTCCATGCTGACTCCAGCTCCATACTATATGATCTTTAAGGGACTCCTACGTCTCCAGATGGTACCAATATATCAAGCTTAAAATTGACCACACTGGAATCAATTTAGACTCTTTAACCAATTGTGAAGAACCCCAAATCTTTAAAATTGTGTACCTAAGAATTTGAGATATTGAGAGCCAGTCCATTGCAGCAGGGATCAACTCAACCTGTTCCCCTCACTTTTATGGTCTGATGCCAACTTCAGGACTAGGAGCGAACTATTTGGAATGCCTTATTAATCCTTGCCAGTGCAGGGATTTCATGCTTGCCAGATTGAACATCCTTCCTTTAGCTGTTCTCTCAGGAAGATATCATAATGTACCATTTGAGAACATACTATGTAAACATTGTCTACTAGAACCTGATTCAACCTCCCATATTCTTCTTTCCTTCCTTTGTTTTCTGGCCCCATTCATTTCTAACCTTTCTGGATAGAAACCTTCCCCAGAGAGCATAACCCAGTGCTTACCTGAGGACAATTCTTCTGAATTAATGGTCTCATTGGCTGAATACTTGGCCCCTGTATTATATACCAATAATAAGAGTAGGACCAAGGATAGCCACTAATTTGACCTCTTTCATCAATTCATTTATCTGTTTTTTTGTCTTTTATTCCACAGTTTGATGCCTTTGTTTTAATCTATTTTATGCCATTAAAGGTTTCTTGAATGAATCAATGATTTTTTTTAAAAAAATTTGTATACAAACTGGTTTTTTAAAACTTTTAACCTATTGTCTTTTAATTATGTTAGCTTCCTTTATCTCTATCTCTATCTCTATCTATCTATCTATCTATCTATCTATCTATCTATCTATCTATCTATCTATCTATCTATCTATCTAATCTTAGACATGGGCATGACTCGGCGAAATCCTCGTTTCCGTTTCCGTTCCTCGTTTCCGTTATGTAACAAAACGAAGAATGACAATTACTCCACCAGAACTCAAACTCGAACCGACTAAAGAAAAATTGAGTCTGATTTGTCGTGGTCGTTCCTGGCGGCATCGCAGTGATTGCGAGATGCCAAGCGGCACAGGAAAAAAGTTTTAAAAATAAAAAAAACTCGATTCCCGGCCAAAAAAGCAGGCGAAAATATGCCTGCCTGAGGACACCTACCAGAGGGGAGGTTTCTGGGGGGTTCCCCAACCTCCCCCCCTCCTCTCCTGGGCTGCGCATCCTCGTCGTCTCACCAACTCGCCAAGCGGCGCGGCACAGAAAAAAAGTTTTAAAAATAAAATAAAAACCCCATTCCCGGCCAAAAAAGCAGGCGAAAATATGCCTGCCTGATCTGGCTTAGGGTTAGGGTTAGCGCAGGGGCTAGGCTTAGGGTTATGGGTAAGGTTAGGGTGAGTTACTGGGGTGCACCTCTGGGTGCCTCTCTGACCCACTAAGAAGGACAGTGTACTGGCGTATGGGTTAGGGTTAGGGGTTAGGGTTCGGGTTCAGGCTAGGGTTAGTGGGCTTTTTATGCCCGACTGGCACATCCCAGAAGTCTCAGTCAAAACCTGGCCAAATGGCCATGCAATTGGTGGAATGGCTCCAAAAATTTGCATGGTCCACTCCCATGGCCAGCCCACCATTGCGCAGGTGTAAAAAAATAAAAATAAAATAAAATAAAATAAAACCAATGGAGACGTTTTGTTGCAAGAAAAACCCACTGCTGCTACTGTAAAAATTCAGGCAGTTTTAAAATAGCTATTTTCACATGTTTCTGTGGTGCTTTGGTGTGTTTTTGGACCACGATTTCAAAATAAATATTGTGGTCGCCCCATTTTGGATCCCCCGCCCACACCGCATGGCATGGCGAGCGAGTTGGTGAGACAACGAGGATGCCCCCCACCAGAGCAACCCAGGACAGGAGAGGGGGAGGCCGGGGACCCCCCCAGAAACCACCCCTCTGGTAGGTGCCCTCACTCAGGCAGACATATTTTCACCTGTTTTTTGGCCAGGAATTGGTTTTTTTTTAATTTTTAAAACTTTTTTTCTGTGCCGCGCCTCTTGGCGAGTTGGTGAGACGACGAGGATGCGCAGCCCAGGAGAGGGGGGGGAGGCCGGGGACCCCCCCCAGAAACCACCCCTCTGGTAGGTGCCCTCAGGCAGGCATATTTTCGCCTGCTTTTTTGGCCGGGAATCGGGTTTTTTAATTTTTAAAACTTTTTTTCTGTGCCGCTTGGCATTGCGCAATCGCTACAATGCCGCCAGGAATGACCACGACAAATCAGACCCAATTTTTCTTTAGTTGGTTCGAGTTCGAGTTCTGGCAGAGTGATTGTCGTTCTTCATTTCGTTACGTAACGGAAACGAGGAACGGAAACGGAAACGAGGATTTCGCCGAGTCGTGCCAATGTAAACTGTATTGATAATAGCTCAGGAGGACAAGTAGAGAAAAACATCCTATCAACTAAGCCAATAGGGTGGAAGTGATTCTTATTTTCCCTTTTCTACAGCTTGATGAAAATGACACTGGATAGCAGCTCGGGGTGGACAAACATAAGTAAAACTAGCTTCTCAGGGGAGCTGATGGTAACCTCCATTTTTTCCCTTTCAGTTTTTTTCTTGTAGAAGATGGAATGTTGGAAAAACTATAGTATTTTGCTCCAGTCATTCTAATGATCAGCTTCCTACAAGAACAGATTACTTTAGAGTGAGCCTGGAACTATCTATATTGAATGCTTACTGCTATGGCATAAGGAAAGTCCATTATTTTTATGAGACGTTGGTTGTAATTTATATTTTAATGTTGTATGAGGATATGCATACTGTTCCATATTGTCAGTCACAATGACAACCCCTACCTTTTATTAGCATTCCTTTTCCTTCATATATAAAAGTGCATTGAACTGGGTTAAGGTTCTCAGTGTTCTATTGCTTCCTCAACCACTGAGACAAATGATCTAATTTAATGGTATTGATGAATGAGCAGCCTCTCTCTGACTTAATCAAAGGCATCAGACCTAATCATAATTTGTTATTAGCCACCTGGAATTATTCTGAATAATTTTCTGTGACCTGTGTTGAAACAAGGCAAAGCTGTACCCTAAACTCCACTGGCAAGGAAGAGTTGCTAGTGTCCAAATAGATCCGTTTTTGCAGAAAAGAACAAAACAGTAAATATTGAATGTGGTAGAGAGTTGAAGATGAGATGGGAGTGACCTGCAATTATTGAAGACTGAACTTCAAAATAAAGATTTCTTCTCTGGGAGAAATATTAATCAAAGTAACGGTATAATGGCATTGCACAGTGATGATTGAAGCGGCTTCTTTTTGTTTTTGCTCCAAGCATGCTTAATTGCGCGAGACAAGAGCTAAAAGCCTTTCATCAAGCTGAAGATGAGGTGCCAAATCTACTTTTAAGAGCTGACCCAGAGATGAAAAATTCTCATTAATATGATGGCTGATAGCAGTAAGTGCGTGTGAGAGAGTAACTAACACATCTGCACGAATATGTACTTAATGGTACATAGTTGAACCACTGCTGACAGCTGTACTGTTTTTCCAGTCCATCTATTCACAAGTTTGGAGTCTGCTGCTGAGGGACAATTGTTTCAATATGCTCTTCTCATTTCTCCATAGCAGCCACCCACATTGCATTTTTTGCCATCCATCCTGTTTGCAAAGATGGTCATGTACAGGCACACAGTGCGCCTGGAACCCTGGGTGCATTTCGTATGATATTCAGGACATGACTGGCTGAACCCTCTCAGCAGTACTCAAGGAGAGTGTATGTCATGGTTGTGCAAGCTGTTGAGTCTGCACATGGCACTGAGGGCTCTAAGGCTGCCAGCAATGCACACAACACTGAGGACCATTATTCGTTCCTTTGTTCCTTTGTTCGTTCATTCATTCTTTCATTCTTTCCTTCAGTTTATATATTGCCCACCTCGGAATTACTATTCCAGGCAGTGTACAACAAATTAACGATGCGTATCATACAGTAATATAGATGATAGGTTTATTTATTTATTTATTTATTTATTTATTTATTTATTTATTTATTTATTTATTTCAGCGCTTATATACCGCCCGTCTTCCAAAGAACTCCAGGCAGCTTACAACAAATAAAGACAGAAATAAATCATATAGGCGGTGAAACAATTTCCAGAACATGCTACAAAATTACATCCAATGTCCCTGCTATTGGGGAGGGGGAATTCTCTTCAAAGACATCTATGTTTTAAAAGTTTTTTGAAAATGCAAAGGGAGGGCACCTGTTGTATTTCCAACAGAAGAACATTGAATAAATATGTTGCATCGGCAGAAAAAGTCCAGATTCTGGTCACCATTTTCCAGGCTTTTGTGGGAATTAACACCTGCATGTTTGAGATCTGCAAAGACTCAGTCAGATGGGCAGTCAATTTTTTCAGAAGAAATTCAGGCAACTAGTAAGGACCCAAACTGTCAGAGTGTTTGCCAGATTCCATTCCATGGGCAGTGATAAGAATCCATGATGGAGTCTTGAATAATTTTAATGCATTCATGCAGACACTGAGTCCTAACAGAGGCTGATGCCTTGGCAGCTAAAGTGACATTGATTCATTTTATTTTTTAAAAAAGTCTGTTGCTTTCTATCAGCATTTACTTTCATGGAACCTTAATCAGTACAAAGTACACTCAGAACTATTAAGCTAAGTATAGTATCACGGCTGGATTTTACAACAGAAACTATACAGAACAGGAGGTTTAAAGATCAGTTATCATAATAAACTGGTCTATTTTCTTAGCTATCAGGTCTTAGAAGAACATTATAGTTATATCTTACTGGCAAAGAAGTAACAAATAGGGAGAAGATTCCACAACTGGGTGCTGTCACAGAAAACGCCATGTCTCCCAAAGACTTCTAAATTCCAAAGGCAGAAGTCTTATGGACTTGCGTCTCTGGTTATGTTCTCAGGGGACATTAAAGTTCATTCTGAGGACAATTGTCTTTGAACATACAACACTCTGCATGTATAAACAGCCACCCTACATCTTTATTATCAGTCATCTCTGTTTTTGTGACACTAAAATGACCCACAAACGAATCATTAACATTTATCCACCTACAACCTCCCCGGCTGTTATCACGGAAACACCACTATATGGTATTGTGATGCCAACTTGTGAGATCAAATAATGTGAACTATGAAGATTTCAGAAAGCACTTAGGGGATCTTAAGGATGATTGATGCAGTTTTGAGCACACAAGATCTGCCCTCCCAATGCTTGCAATTCAAACAGTTTGTCTAAAACTTTTTGATAGTTTTCCACCTCATCAAGAAGCAGTAAAGGGGACAAACAAAGCATTTTATGGTACTTTGCCAGCACGCATGCCTGGAGGTAACTGTTCCATTGGAAGACCATTACCCATCTGCTGGCAGTTTCAAAAACAAATATAAGTGATGGTGGGACAGTTATTGGATTTGAACAGGACTGTGATATACCTGATGAAAGCATACACTGGAGTCCAGATTCCAGAATAATGGCTAATGGGCATAAAGAGAAGTTGTAATTATGAAAGTAACTAGTGAAGTGGAAGGAAATAATACTTAGAATTTAATAATCCTTCAAAAACTTTGCCAGCTGTTTCTTGGAAAAATAAAGCCACAAAACTTGTATCTCCAAACAATCTGCATTGCATCTCTATGGAATGCTTGAAGACAACCAAACACTTTCTGCTGTCTTATCCGCAGGAAATATTAACTGCCATGTGTTGACAGACAGATAGTTAGATTTTTATTTTGGTAACATTTATGAAAGAAGAGGTGATACCTAGGTGAATAGCACATTTCTAGAAAGCCATGTGGAGGAGTTGACCAAGTACTTCTTTGGTATATCTCAGGCTTAACAGAGTGCATCTCAGTCTTAACCAGGAGTATCCGTGGTAAGGCTAATTGCATTGATTGAAAAGGGTGATATGGTTGAGGATGATAAACATATAAAAAGATGATAATAATTTGATGAGAAAATAATCAATAAGGAAAGAAAATGGTGATTATACTCCCCTTTCTGTTTCAAAGCCAAGTACTGTCCTACTGTATACCCCTGACACAAGAAGAAGTTGTTAATTTTGTTTATATATTGCATGCCTATAAGAAACGTTGGGGCTGGACATGTAGGTGGATATAGGCAGGTATTCTCTGCACCTAATGGCAATGAACTGCAAAGAATGTCCGCATGTCGAAAGTATTGATTTGATTTGCAGACTCATTTTTAGCATTGACAAAGAACAAGTAGGTGGAAAGTTGTTTGTCTTGCACCGTAGACCATTTAGCTGACCTTAGAGATCATACTTAACTTATTGATAATGCAAATGTTACCCATGCCCACTTTCTTTCCTTCTTCTCTAGATAGTTCAAGGTAGTAATCGTTCATAAACAATCAGAAAAAAGTAAGACCTACTTCACGTAAATACATAGAAGATGCAAGTGATGGATTCTGGGGCTTTCTAATAACTGTTTTTTAATGCATGAAAGATCCAGGATGCGCTGCTCGTGGTGATGATGGATTGTGACTAGCCTTGAAATGTCATGTGAATTATTATAGGCAGTCAATAGGATCCATCATGAAACAAAAGCATTTGGAAAATATATATATATTAGTTCCTCTCTAGAGTTCACATCAGCTGCCTAGATGCCCTAAGCCAGTGGTTTCAACCTGTGGGTTCCCAGATGTTCCTGCACTGCAACTCCCAGAAGTCTTCATAACCACTGCCCTAAGCACATCTGATCTCACCTGATTTTAGAAGCTAAGCAGGGTCGGCCCTGGTAAGCCACTCCAGTATTCCTGTCAAGAAAACTCCATGGACATGGAGTCACGAAGAGTCAGTCATGACTCATGACTATAACGATGCAACATGCACAGAGAGAGAGAGAGAGAGAGCAGAATGGAGATTGACAGAGGGTCTGACTCCACCATAGAATCACTGTGGGTTAAACTACCAGGTCCAAGGAGTGATGTGATAGTTGGGGTATTCTATCATCTACCAGATCAAAAACTTGAGGGGGACCTTGAAATGAGGAGAGAAATCATGGAAGTGGCTAAGAGGGATAGGATAGTAATCATGGGGGACTTCAATTATCCCCACATTGACTGGGCCAAAGCGAGCTCTGGGCAAGAAAGAGAAACTGGGTTTCTCAACTTGCCGAATGACTATGCCTTAGAGCAACTTGTCATGGAGCCCACCCAAGAACAGGCAACTCTGGATCTAATACTGTGTAATACTCAGGACCTGGTCAGGGATGTGAATGTCACTGAGCCTCTTGGGAACAGTGACCATGCTGCAATTTCTTTTGCCATGCATGTTGAAGGAAGAGTGTCAAGAGCAAATCAGACATAAAAACCCTTGATTTCTGAAGGGCAAACTTCCCTCAGATGAGGAAACTAGTGAAAAAGAAATTGAAGAGGAAGGTTGGAAGAATCCAATCTCTTCAGAGTGCATGGAACCTGTTTAAAACAACAGTAACAGAGGCCCAGCACAAGTGCATACCACAAAGAAAGAAGAGCTCATTTAAGTCCAAGAGGACACCATCATGGTTAACGAGTGGAGTTAGAGAGGCTATAAAGTGCAAGGAGAGGTCTTTCTGTAAATGGAAATCCTCCCCAAACGAGGAAAATAAAAAGGAACACAAACTCTGGCAAAAGAAATGTAAGAAGATGATAAGAGAGTCAAAGAAAGATTTTGAGGAACGCATGGCTAGCAATATAAAGGGTAATAATAAAAGCTTCTTTAAATATGTTAGAAGTAGAAAACCTGCCAGAGAACCAATTGGCCCTCTGGATGGTGAGGGAGGAAAAGGGGAGATTAAGGAGGACTTTGACATTGCAGAGAAATTAAATGAGTTATTTGCATCTGTCTTCATGACAGAAGACCTTGAGCAGATTCCGCTGCCTGAATGGCCCCTCTTGACTAAAGAATTAAATCAAATACAGGTTAAAAGAGAGGATGTTTTAGGACTAATTGATAAATTGAAGATTAACAAGTCACCGGGCCCAGATGGCATCCACCCAAGGGTTATTAGGGAACTGAGAAATGAAATTGCAGATCTCTTAACGGTAATATGCAACTTGCCTCTTAAAACGGCCACAGTGCTGGGGAACTGAACAATAGCAGATGTCACACCAATTTTTAAAAAAGGAAGGTGGGGGGACCCAGGAAACTACAGGCCAGTTAGCCTTACATCTGTCCCAGGGAAGATGGTGGAAAGCCTGATCCAAGAGAAAATCTTAAAACACATAGAAGAACAAACCTTGCTGAGAGAAAATCAGCATGGCTTCTGCAAGGGTAAGTCTTGTCTGACAAATCTTTTAGAATTTTTTTGAAAAGGTCAACAGGCATGTAGATTTGGATGAACCGGTGGATATAGTCTATCTGGATTTTCAAAAGGCTTTTGAGACAGTCCCTCACCAAAGGCTGCTGAGAAAATTGCACAGTCAGGGGATAAGAGGGCAGGTCCTCTTATGGATTGATAACTGGTTGAGTTCCAGGAAGCAAAGAGTAGGTGTCAATGGGCAATTTTCACAATGGAGAAAGGTGAAAAGTGGTGTGCCCCAGGGATCTGTCTTGGGTCCGGTGCTTTTCAATCTGTTCATAAATGACCTGGAGACAGGGATAAGCAGTGAGGTGGCCAAGTTTGCAGATGACACAAAACTTTTCCGTGTGGTCAAAAGAGAAGATTGTGAAGAGCTCCAGAAGGATCTCTCCAAACTGGGGGAATGGGCTATGAAATGGCAAATGCGTTTTAATGTAGCCAAATGTAAAGTAATGCATATTGGGGCAAAAAATCAAAACTTTATCTATCAACTCATGGGCTCTGAGTTATCCGTGACGGATCAGGAAAGAGATCTTGGTGTGTTGGTGGACAGCTCCATGAAGGTGTCTCCCCAATGTGTGGCAGCGGTGAAGAGGCCAATTCCATGCTAGGGATTATCAAAAAGGGGATTGAAAATAAAACAGCCAACATTATAATGCCATTATACAAAACAATAGTAAGGCCACACCTGGAGTATTGTGCACAATTCTGGTCACTGCATCTCAAGAAAGACATAGTGGAACTGGAAAAGGTGCAGAAGAGAGCAACTAAAATGATTATTGGGCTGGGGCACTTTCCTTATAAGGAAAGGCTAAAACATTTGGGGCTCTTTAGTCTGGAAAAAAGGCGCCTGAGGGGGGATATGATTGAGACGTACAAAATAATGCAGGGCATGAGTAAAGTGGATAGAGGGAAGCTCTTCTCCCTCTCACAAAATACCAGACCTAGGGGACATACACTCAAATTGAGGGCTGGGAGAGTAAGAACAGATAAAAGAAAATATTTTTTTCACCCAGCATGTTGTTAGGCTGTGGAACTCCCTGCCACAGGATGTGGTGATGGCATCTGACGTGGATGCCTTCAAACGGGGATTGGACAGATTCCTGGAGGAAAAGTCCATCACAGGTTACAAACCATGATGGAGATGTGTAATCTCCATGCTTAAAACCAGGGTACTTCAAGGGCCAGATGCAGGGAAGTGGTATCAGGAAACAGGTATCTAGTTTCATGCGCTCCCAAACGCATATGGTGGGGCCACTGTGAGATACAGGAAGCTGGACTAGATGGGCCTTTGGCCTGATCCAGCATGGCTCTTCTTATGTTCTTATGTACATCTAAGAAAGAGGGAAATGAAACTTGAGGAAGTTCTGTGATCCAATAGCCCCACCAATTAGTACTGGAGCAATAAAAACATTCTGCAGAAGATGATCTGCATCTGGAAGAGAAGGCCTTGAGTCATGAAGGCATTCTCAGAGAGGTCAATGACAACACATTTTACCACTCCTTTGCATCATTTCCACAGATAGCCCAGAATTCTATGGTTCTATATTCAAATAGTATTTAAAAATGAGACCTGCCAAAATGTTGCCTCACTGTGTCTTACTATTTATGATATCCTGGTTCAAGGCCATGAAATATGTTTAAAATGAAACATTTAAACAGAGCAATCATGTTGACAGCTTTCATTCCTTTATTAGCTAATCTTATTCATAACACTAGCACATGTGTTAACATGTGCATCATCCTAAAATGAATTGTACAAATACATATGGATGGAAACCTGCTTCAAATTGATAGGAGAAGAAAGCAACTGTACGCCAAGGACATTAAAGAAAATATTCAAACCACCAACTGCTAACTCCTCAATATACAATTGGAAAGACGGAGCTGTTTTAGTCAGCTTATTTAGTCTTTGGGTAGACTTGTGTGAACCACGCTATAGAGAGATGAAAGCTCTATTGTTAAATCTATACTCAGATGAGATCACTGAACATTAAGGATACCCTGAAGCAGAACGGGAATGCACTTCATAGGTGCCATTGCTTTTGTAGTTTCCGAACATGCTGCTAGAGGGAACGTATTTTAAGCCTTTCTCTTCTTTTTAAAGCCACAAGCTATCAAAACTTGCCAATTCTAAGCGCTGTGATTTTCTTCTTCTATTGTTGTATAAAAGTATTTTAGAAGTGCATTGGGGGAAAAAGTTGTGGATGGGCAATTATGTTCAAACTTCATATACATTTATTTCCATACTACAAGGTATCAAGGAAACAACATGGGAAATGGGCAGAGCTATTGGAGCAACATTCAAAGTGCAGGGCATTTAGTGTAAACCTCTGATTTATATGTAAGAAATGATAATCCTTAAGAGACATTGTTCTAAGTTTTGGTTGGGATCAGGTAACAATGAACAACATATACAGCAAAAATGTTTCCCTGCATTTCTAAATTGCATATGCCAGGCCGGCCCAACAGGTAGTCCGTGGGCTATCGGTAGCCCGTGAAAGGTTCAAAAGTAGCCCACTGGCCATCAATTTAAAAAGTGAGGGGATAAGTTCTCCAACCCTCCCTCCCTAATCCCAAGGACCACCACTGCCCCAGCAAAGTTCTAGGTCAGCCAGACCACTGTCTCAATTGAGTGGAGCAGTTCAAGGCCATGGCACAGGCCTCTGTTCCCCTACCAGCTAGATGGGTGTGCCACTGTATTGTGACCAGCTGAGTTGCTGGTGCGGAGTGGAGGGAGGAGAGGGGAGGAGAGGAGAGGGGCGAGAGGTGGGGTTGCTGGTGTGCCCATCTCCTTTGTGCAGTGACATCTCCCTTCTCCCCCCCGACAATTACCTCCATAATGAATTGATTTTCTATGCATTCCTATGGGAAACTGCTGCTCTACTTACAATTTTTTTACTTATGACCATGCACTTGGAAGGAGTGGATAAAATTTGTAAGTAGAGGTTTTAGTGTAGTAGCCCTCAGGCACTTTGGGCTGGAAAAGTAGATCTCGGCCTGTTCAAAGTTGGACAGCCCTGGCGTATGCCTAGAACTTTGCCCAGCCAGCCCATAGTAACAAGACAGGACACAGTTTGTGGGTTGAAATAGGGCCACACTTGATATATGGGGGGCTACAGTAGTGAGGAAGCATAATCTGAATATTGGGTTGACCTTACCCCATACCTAAATCTACTTCAGGTGAATTCCCATAACTTTGGTATATTCCCATCTGAGACTCCTGGCTGTAGGTCAGTGATGGTGAACCTTTTAGAGACCGAGTGCCCAAATTGTGATTCAAAACCCACTAGTTTTTTTGCAAAGTGCCAGTACAGCAATTTAATCTGAATACAGGTGGCTGTGAAGGAGCGATGTCAGGTGCCCCCAGAAAGGGCTCCGAGTGCCACCTTTGGCACCCGTGCCATAGGTTCGCCATAATTGCTCTAGGTGCTCTGTGCTCTGTTGAGCCTCTTGCCCTTCTACCTCTCAGCACTGAAGCCCTTTGATCTTGAATGCTGGAAGTTGGGATGGCTTCCATGCCTCTTGGGTGCCCCTTAGAGCTCACCTCAAAAACTCATGCCTTATGCACTACCTGCCACAAAAGGGGTCCTGAACTATGGCCCACATGCTGGATCAGGCCTCCTAACAATTGCAGACCCCCCCACTTCCTGCCTTCCCTCCCTCGCTTGCAGAATGCTGAGCCGAGCCAGACGGGCTGGGCCAGTACATGCAGGCTCCAACTTGAAATTGTGTGGAGAGACAGGGGCATGGCATGCCGACCTCCTAGTTGGACCATGCCTGCATGGGTTTTAGAACCATTTCCCACCCCCTGTAAACCCACAGGTGCACCGGGGAGTGCAACCCACTCACCCCCGGCTGGCTCTGAAGAAAACCTCAGCCAGTGGAAAGGGACTGCTAGCTTGCCTTTTGGCTGCACAGCAGTGCCCTAGTCATACCAGGGTGGGGAGGAGGTGGAGATGAGCCGTGGAAAGGGCAGGGGAGGAGAAGGAGGAGGTGAGGCCATTCCAGCTTCACCGTGTCATTTTGGCTGTGGAGCTGCCACGGTGCACAATGGAGGCAGACTGGGTGAGCAAACCTGTGCCTGTGCAGAGCTGTTGCCTTCTTTGGCTGTTCACCAGTCACTCACCAGAAAAGACATGATGAGCTTTTTTGGGGTGGGGTGAGGTGAGGAGCTTCTTGTGGTGTACACACTGAAAGGGTGCTGGGGAGCATGGACACTCGCCATGTTGTTGTTTTTTTTTAATTATTTTTTTCTGCAAAAAGACCCAGGGAACACGTGGGCTCTTGCCTGGAGGGGAAAACTGAACCTGCCCCCTCCTCCTCAACAATGTTTCTCTAGAGGAGACCCAATTGAGTGGTGGGAGGCCCAAATGAGTTCACATGTCACTGGTTCGTGTGAAATACAGACTGGGAGAGAGCCCCCTTGGTGTCTTGCTTAGCTTGCATGCTTGTTCCATCAGACTGGCCTGGGGCATGGGGAGGGATTAGCAGGAGACGTGGCAGCTTTCCCTCTGGGGTGCAGTGACAGTGCAATGGCCAGGGCACATGGCTACTGCAGGAGTTGGAGGCACACTAGAGGGATCCCAGCAGCGGCACTTTGGGGCAGCGATCCAGAGCAGGAGGCATCACTGTGGCTCATGGGCTGATTGCAGGGGGGTACTCCTTCCTGGAGCGGAAGCACCTGCTGAGTTCAGGTCACTGTGGCTGGGCTGGGCTGGGCTAGGTGTTTGAGGGTGTTATCTTGGGGGAGCAAGAAGGCTCCCCATCTCTCCCCCAAAGTAGCAATTTTCAAGATTCTTGATTGTGTCCAGCACCCTCACCCCACCCCAGTGAGAGACTTAGAAGGCTGGACCCTGCTGGGATCCACCTGCTTGACATCCTTGGTTCCATACCCCAAAGCCACTGTAGTTGAAGCTGTTCCAATGCAGAACAAATGCATCCCAAATTTCCATCCAATTATATCTGCTTTCTGAAGAGCCCTCAATGTAACTTGCCAAAAATGGAATTTGGTCAACGGTGACCCATCCTGATGTTGAAACAACTCTCCTTGACTGTCACTCCAATGGGATAGGTACCCTTTCACAGTTTGCACTGGAGATAATGCTGCCAAGGAACTCCTCCCCAAAGTCACAAACACCACTTTTCCCTACTGGCTCATCTTGGACCTTCTGAGATGAAGGCCGACCAAAGCTTCAAATATCACCACATCCAACAGATGCAGTGTTGTCTTTGATACATCCCCACAAGTTGATGCCACCAATTCACTGATTCTAAAGAATGTCATGAACATTGCTGCTTTAAACATACATGCCTTTTAGGCATCACTGCAAGCCAATGACCAAGCTCCTGCTGGTTGTTATAGCATAGATGAAGACATTGGGTTTCACTTATCAGATACTGCACCCTACTCATTGCCCCAGACCTGCAGGCTAATTTATGTTTGTTTGCTTGTTTGTTTGATTGATTTACATATATTTAAATTATAGTGTCACTCTTATTTATTTATTTATTTATTTTGAATATTTTTACCCCAACTTTCTCCTTGGTAAAGGACCCAAGGTGGCTTACAATATTTAAGTCCAGAATATTTAAGACATATTTAAGAATCTTAGAACATTAAAAAGGTAACATTAGAGCAATAATGAGTATGCAAGAGGAAAAGAAAAATCCATTATGAGGGGTGAAAAGCAACATGGAGAACACTAGTGTATTTATGAAATCAGTCAATGTAATCATGTATGGTAATTGCATGGTAATCCATATAAAGTAACATAGTAGGTAGTCCCTCTTTCAAGTAAAGCTTGCCTGAAGAGGAAGGTATTTGCCTGCTTCCGGAAAGACAGCAGATATGGGGCAGTCCTGCCTTCCAGTGGGAGGGAGTTCCAAAGTCTGGGAACAGCAACGGAGAAGGCCCTTTCATGTGTTATTAAACACAACTATAAGCCAAATCTCCCCTATTGTTTGTTTGTTTGATTATGGAGGTGTGTGTTTTTGTAATCCATTTATTTTTCTCCCTTGCCCCATGTAATTCAGCACCCTTGCCACATCCCTTGACTGACAAAAGGTCCAGAATCTTGAAAAGGGCGAAAAACATCACTCCATTTTCTGCCTCTGATTTTTTTTTATAGAAAAGGGGAATAGGACTTAAAATTCCTTCCCCCAAATGGACTGGGAACTCTCCTCTCTTGAACCCCAATCCACCAAACTGTGAGTTGTGGCTCTGCACTAACCCAACTGCCTCCCTCTGCAGAGAAACTAACCAGCCATTAAAAAGGATGATGGCCCAACATCTGAGGGGCAACAGCATAGGACCAGAATCAGCAGTACACCTCCATTTGAAGGACAAAGGACACTCATTCAAAGAGGAAGCCAGAGAAGATAGGTGGTTTGAGAGAGGGGTCAGGGAAGCCACTCATGTGAGCCATGAGAACCCCTCTCTCAACAGAGATGGGGGGCTCAGGCACAGTTTGCCACACATCAGGCAGTGATTTCAACAATACAATGACAAATACTTCATGCCTCCACCACCAAGACCATAGTTAAGAACCCATGCTTTATGGGTTTCAGCACTTTAGGCTATTGTTCACCTAAAGGCCTATTGAGACTATTTTCTACCTAATGAGTATATTTAGGCAGGCCATTGCTCATATTAGGAGCCTATTTCAGACCAGAGTGACATGAGGTCAAAATGAACTATAAAATGGAGGACTCGCAACTAGATTTTTTCAGACTGACGAAGCTGTTTGGATGAGCAGTGAAGCATTTCAATCTCTCAATAAAAGAAGTCCAGTTGCCATGACTCAACTTTCAGACTTTTTCATTGCTGTTCAAATACTGCCAGACAGAAGGGCTGAATTTACACTGCCCTTTTCTAAAGATTAAGACCTGTTTTTGTGAAACACATAGAAACTTTGTTATTGTGGTGATACAACCTTTTAAATATGTTGATTAGTGTGATATAATGTATTGGGACTGCCATTTTTCTTAAAAAGATAATAATCAGTGTTTGGAAAAGCAAAATATCTTTTGAACAAGAAGGCTAAATATTACAAGTTGTTGAGTTCTTAAGCTCAGTTGAAATCTACTTTCCTTCATTTCTTTATATCTATAGGCTGTTTGGTGCAATCCTTGCATCAACATGCAAGAATTGTGTGTTTTTGAGGCAGGAAACCAAATCTCACCTCACACAACTCTAGTTTTTTTTTTTTTGTTCCTCCCTTTTACTTCTCCCTCTGTGGGGAAGTGGGAGGAAGCTTTCAATTAAAAATATTTTTTTAAGTTCAGTTGTGCTGAATTGGCTTTCTGAGCAGCCAGTTGAGTGGTGGATTATAACATCTTTTAAAAAACAAAACAAAACAAAAATGTTCTTGTCATCTTCTTTTTCCCCATCTGTAGGATAAGGTGGGAGTAATTATACACATGTCAGAATGGAACCAAAACAGAGTGACCCTATTGGCACCCCCCAACCCCCCGAAAAAAAAAAAAACCAAATCAGGAATCTTTGAGAACCAAAAACAGTGTTGTCAGGCAGAGTTAAGGGACAGGCCAATCCATGACAGCCAGTGAGTCATTTGATTGCCAGAAAACAGAGTGAATCAGTCCATTTCCAAACTGGCCCAAATGTGGGACAAAGCACAGTCTGATTGCACACTTAGTTCTTTATATATGTCTGAATAGATTTTTGCTTTTACACATTTTCCATTGGAAGCTTATTATATTTCCACAGCTTCTTCACAAAAAGACCTTTCTCTGTTCAACTAGCTACCTCACAGTTCTCACTCTTAGACTCAGACTTCACTTTAAGTCAGCACAAAACCCTCTCTCATCAAATTGACTGCTTCCAATGTAACTAAAAAAACTTTACTAAAACTGTACTGAATGACTAAACTAAACTGCTCTCCTTCTAACACACACTCCTTTAATGTATAATAGCATTTCCATTACCAAACAGCATACTAGCCTATCAGAACACTGTTCCACTTGCACACTTTACCCCCTTCCCCACTGGTTTTAACCTGCTCTCCAGGCACACACCCAACTTATCACTCCTAATCTTTTAAAAATGTATTTCTATTGCTGCCACTACCATGTCTGCCTAATCAGACTAGGAACTATAGTCAGTTCTTTCAAAATCTGGGCAATTTATTTGTCTCCCAGAGAAACGAAAAATGGTGAAAGTGTGTTTCTATGTTTTCAAGATGAACAGTAATATTTAATTTTATTGCTTTTGAAGTCTTTGAATTTTGCAAACAATTTTCATACTTGTTCAGAGACGCCATTCTGAAGAGGAATAGGCAAAAAGCAATGTAAGTGTGGTGTTGGAAATCTTTCAGATTCTGGTTTCTGTAATGAGTGTTCAAGTACCAGATGTGTCAGTTTCCATTCTTCCCAGGACCTGTAAGGCAAAAAAAAAAAAAAAAAAAAGAAAGAAAGAAAGAAAGAAAGAAAGAAAGAAAGAAAGAAGGAAGGAAGGAAGGAAGGAAGGAAGGAAGGAAGGAAGGAAGGAAGGAAGGAAAGATGTAATGTAACCCTTGAGGAAAATATGCAATTATATAATTACTCTTTCCTTTTCATTGGATTGACTATTTCAAGAGAAATACACTATTGATTATTCAAATCTTCAGCCTGGTTAGGAGAACTGAGGCAGATCCTCACAATGAGTCAGGTTTTTATATTCCAAGATGATTTATATCAGAAAATATATTTAGAAGCAAAATACAATCAGTAAACATCTACTAAAAATGAATCAAAGAAATGCCACACTAAAAGGGTGAGGAAAAGCAAGACCAACACCACATTCAAACCAACAAGGCATAAGCCCCTAACACTCCCCACCCCATAAGAAAATTTACATCTTCCCTCATGTGCCCCTGATTTGAATGAAGATAATCTTAGACCTAAATTTCTTCACTTTTTGTTCTTCTTTTCTTCAATTCTTTCCTTCTTCCTCAGGGAATATATTGCCTTGTGTCCTCTGATTTATGGCAACCCTAGTGAGTTCTGGGAATCTGGAGATTTTTAAAGAGTCATTTAAAACCTTGTGGTGCAGTGGATAAACTGCTGGACTGCAGCTATAATGGAGCTCACAACCTGGGGTTCAGTCCTAGTAGACAGCTCAAGGTTCACTCATCCTTCCATCCTTCCAAAGTTGGTAAAATGTGTACCGCACTTGTCTGGGTGGACGGGACAATGCATAGCCTGCATGAATAAACTCTCCCAGAGAGTGCTTTATGGACACTCCTCACTGGACATAGTTCCTGGATGGGGCTAATTTGCCTTCCAGCCTGGATTCACAGTGCCAAAGGATAAAGCGGCATTGGTCTCCCCAAGGAATCTGGGCATTTGGCATGAGAAATTTATGCTCCTTTTCCATTCTGGGGAAGTGCTGAAGCCTGGACTTTTTGGCTGAAAAAGCATCTCTTTGCCCCAGACCACAGGGTTTCACTTCAGGGCACGAGAGGCTACTTAAGCCTGCCACCCCAGCAATCATCCTCCTTTGCTTTTTTGATCTCCTCCCACTGTCCCTATATTCCTGCAAGCAAGGGTGAGATTGTTGGTCACATTATTGGGCTGGATGGGAATTTTTGGTTGTCAGTCAGATTGACCTTGATTGGCAGTGCTTTGTCACCCATCCCTTTCCTGAGGGTTGGTGGTAGTCTGTTCCTACCCACAAGTGGTGGGTGGTGCAAGAGGTAACGGATTAAAAGTCCCTTGGTAAAAGGCTTCAGGACCTTTTGGCAGCCCTCATTTAAAGCTGAATAGATTGGTAGGTTTAGAAAGGTAGCAGTTTTAAGGAATATAATCAGACTGGAGGGCTGCCTTGGATTACAAATATAGGGGTCGGAGGGTGCAGAACATGTAGGCAGCTCTCACTGACCATAATATTAACAAATCTGTTTTGGGCCGGATGTAAAGTGATTCCAGACCCTTACCTACTTGCACTACATTCAGTCCCCCTTGCTTTAAGGCAGGCATGTCCAAACTTTGGCCCTCCTGATGTTTTGGACCACAACTCCCAGAATTCTGAGCTCAGATTGCCAATGACAAAGGACTGTGGGAGTTGTGGTCCAAAACATCTGGAGGGCCGAAGTTTGGACATGCCTGCTTTAAGGGATATGATTTAATAATAACAGATTTATTAAAAAAACGGTGGCCCTTTTTAATCCATATATACTTGTGTTGTGTCTTTATTCCAGGATTAGGGAGGCAAAGTGCTATGGGAGAGTATATAAACAGAACATGTTGCTTTAGTATTGCCTCCCAACAGTGGGTTTCCAAGGCCAAGAAGGGATTTGAGTCCAGTCTTCTGAATCCTACTCTGGCACTCTATTCATTTTTTCCCACAATGTCCCTGCCTTTTGGAATTACAGTAGACCCTCGTATAACAAAAGGTTTGTATAACATAAAATCTGTACATCATAAAAAATTCCAGAGATCAGGGAAATTTGCTTAACAGAATCACCTATGGGGCAAATCCGTACAACATAAAAATGGTTGCAATTGGGGGTTACTCTGTTTTCAATGCATTCCTATGGGAAAATTGTATAAAGGAAAATTTGCTTAACATAATTTCATTTGGAACGAATTAATTCCTTTATACAAGGTACCACTGTACTTAGTAATACAGTAATTCAGGCCTTGACTCTCCCACTTTCTTTCTGAAAGCTCAGATAGCAGGTACAAAATAAATTGAAGGTAGATCTTGAACCATTCCTGGCATTTCTGATCCTGAATCTATATCTATATCTATATCTATATCTATACTATTAATTTTAACTTGATTCTGAGTAGTAATATTGGCTGCTTTAAGCAGTAGGTATTCTGCATGCTTTGGGTATCCTGGATGTCTCAAGTTGTGCATTTAAAAATGGGGCCATCTAATGCTGGCAAGTACAACAGCGTATTGGGACTGAGTAAATTGCTCAGGTTTTGATATCATGATTGCTTTTGAGTTGGAAACAAATCAGTTTTCTTTACTCTCCGATGCATGATGGGTAAAGATTAATACACCTTTTTCTCTCTGGAACACCCAGGCTGACCTGCCATGCAGTTAGAATACAAAGCCATCTGCAAAATGTTTCCTTTAGTCCTCTGGATTTTGGCTCAGGTTCCAGGCTAAATTTTAAGTGCAACCCCAGTTCTACCGTCTAATGACTGAATAATTAGGCTTTTAGCACTGTCAATGGATCGTCTGAAGAAATGTCTTTTTGTAAAAGGGCATTTCCTTCTGAACTATGCCTCTGTGTCTGTTGTGCCAAGTTATCTAAAAACTACAAAGAGAGAGAGAGAGAGAGAGAGATAAAGAAGCTAATTTGGAAACTAAAACAGAGCACCTGTTCTTTTCACATGGGGCTTTGAGGGGGTTGTTATCAAATGAGACAGATACTCCATCCTACTTAGGATTATTCTTTTGTATGTTAAAGAACTGGTCATGAAGCAACAGCACCTTTTCAGCATTTTACACAGACTGAAGTTCTCCCTGGATCAGTATACTCTCTGCATGTTGGCCATGCAGTTTCTTACAGAAATACTACAAGCAAGACATGAGTACAAAAGCACAAGAAATAAATTTGGAATGGATACACCCATAGGGACAATACATTGCATGTTCTAATACAATCTGTGTCTTGACTTGTGGTTGTCACCAGTGCAATGCAGTGGTTAGAGAGCGGCACTAGGATCTGGGAAGCTTGGTTTGAAGTCCCCACTTGGCTATGCATCTCATTATGTAATCCTGGGGTCACTCACAGTCCTGCCCTACTGATCTAGATCATTGGGAGGATAAAGTGAAGAAGAGTCATATATTGTTTAGTGCCTTAAGCACATTGAAGAAAAGGCAGAAAGTACATTTAATACATAAGTTGTTCCTATACTTTCACATGAAAGTTCAAGAGGCCTTTGCAAACATTTTTTTCAGGCCTTAATGGATGATGTTAGGTGCATGTGAGATTATAACTGTTAGCTGTCAACATATGTAAAAGTTGACAAAACATATGTTATGTATATTTAACAGAATGTGTAAAGTGAATTGTAAAATGGAGGCAGTTAGATTTCTGCAGTGTCATGATGTTAATCCACAAGTGTTAGAGACTAGTAATCACAGGCATGTTAAGTGATGAAGTGCAGGTGGAACTGATTGTAACATCATGATTTGTAATGGTTAGATCAGATTGCATCAGATTGTTAATTAGTGATTGCATCAGATCTTATGAGTGCTGAATAGTATAAAAGGCACTAGCTTGTCATTTGTAATTTGGGGACTGATGGTAAAAACAGTTTACCCCACACTCTGTTTGTCTGTTTGATATATTGTATATAATGCTTGGTTGTTATGCTGTGTATATTTTGATGTATATATGAATATATGAGTTTTTACTCTACTCATTGTTATTGTCTTTCTGATAGACTAACTCTGCAAACCCTTTATATCAATACTAACATTTTATCTACGTTACTGCTGCACTGCTTTGTGTCAGGCACAAGTATATATTATTATTATTATATTTTGTCTGCTGCCCCATTAAATCTGCTGACAGGGTTATGGGCCCAGCTGGGTCAGCAGCCTGATGGGTTTTGTTGTACCTGTATAGATAAAGTGTGTGTTGTGTAAAGTTGTGTTTTTGCAGAGGAAACAGATTGAAGTTGGAACGGAGACAAAGCAGAGCTGCAAAGGATTTCTCTCAGAGGCTTGGAATGAGAGCGGAGGAGAAAAGCAGCTGATAAGGACAAGCCAAGCAAAACAGAGTGTGATTTAAACTGGAAGCTGTGGAGGCTAGAGGAAATATTTGCCAAAAAAGAAGCTGAAAAAAGTGTTGCAGATAACAGCAGATAAGGAGCCGGCACATATCAGCGAGAATGGCAAGTATAAATTTAAATTCAATGCCTCTTGTAAAGCTCTCTGACAATAATTACCTTAATTGGTGTCTGCAAATGAAGCATTTCTTGATCTTCCATGAGCTCTATCAGTATGTAGATAAGCAGCTTGATGAGGAAGCTGATGAGGAAGATTTGAAGAAGGATAAAAAAGCCTTGGCAATTATAATGTTATCCTTGGAAGAAACGCAGTTCGTTTATGTGAAGGAAGCAAAAACAGCTCATGAGGCTTGGTCCTTTCTCAGAGCAGCTCACATCAGAGACACAGCTGGGAGTAAAGTATCTCTAATGAAAAAACTGTTCCAGTCAAAGCAGAGCCCAGGTGAAACTATTTCTGATTATATAAGGAAAGTAAATAGTATATTTCAGCAATTGTCTGAGGTGGGCATAAATCATGAAGAGGAGTATAAATGTCTAGTTATATTATCAAGTTTGGATGAGTCATATGACAATTTAGTAATGGGATTAGAAGCTATGAAGAGTGATGAATTGTCTATATCATATATACAGTCAAGACTCCTGCAGGAAGAATCAAGGAGGAATGATTCTAAAGTTAATAAAAAGCCTGCTCAAGTGTCTGGAGAAACAATACAAGTAATTAGAAGATGCTATAATTGTGGGAGTAACCAACATGTTTTTCGTTACTGTGATAAAGTAAACAAGCGGCAAAAGCAAAATAGAGTTGCCGGCACAAGATGGAAGAGTGAAGGTCAACAGCTGTCTGTAATTAATGATAAGGAACAAAAGTGCTCAAGACAGGAATTATTTATTGTAGATTCAGGAGCCAGTATTCATTGTGTAAACAAGAAATGTTTGTTTGAGAAACTAACTTTGTTTAATTGTAGAAATGTAACCTTGGCAGACGGGACTCAGGCAAAAGTCTGTGGTGAAGGTAATATATTTTTCAAACCTCTAAAATGTGTATTTGATAAGGTCCTGTATATACCGTCTTTAAAGAATAATTTATTGAGTGTGCCTATGCTTGTAAAACAAGGTTATCATGTACAGTTTAGTAAGAATAGTTGCAAGATTGTAAAGAATGGGAAAACAATAGCAACTGGAAGGCTCCAAAACAGTTTGTTTATGATAAGCACTTCTGAGAAAGTTTTGAACATGATTGAAAATAAGCCTCTACATGACAAATGCATACATTTGATGCATAGAAGATTAGGGCACCTAAGTTTTGAAAGTATTAGGAAAACTTTGCAACATGTGGAACATGGGTCTGTGCAAAGCTGTAAAATTTTTTTAGACTGCCATGTTTGTAAAGGCACAAAGGTGAAGTCTGCACCCATATCAAAAAAGAGTTTGAGAAAGTCACATCAACCATTACAGCTGGTACATATTGATGTGATTGGACCCATGGCTAATTCATTTGGTGGTGCCAGGTTTTGTCTTGTGATAACAGATGATTATTCACGTTATTCTTGGGTTTACATAATAAAGCACAAAAGTGAAGTGAGTGCTGTATTTAGGAAATGGTTTGTGATGGCAGAAAGACAGTACAGGCAGAAAATTTTAGCTGTACAAAGTGACAGAGGTGGTGAATTTTTAGCAAAGCAGTTTGTTGATTATTTAGAAAAGAAAGGGGTGAAACATAGATTGACAAACCCTGCTGCTTCTGCTGAGCATGGATTATCTGAGAGGAAGAATGGGATTCTTCAGAATATCATGAATGCAATGTTGGCAGATGCAAAACTTCCCAAAGGTTACTGGGCTGAGGCAATGAAATATGCAAATTATGTGTCTAATAGAGTGTGGAGTTCAGCTGTGAATGAAGTTCCATATACTCTAATGCATGGGAAAAAAGCTACAATCAAATATCTCCATTTATTTGGCTCTGAAGCCTGGGTATTAATTCCAAAGAGGTATAGACACAAGAACAGTCCAAAGTCTAGAAAGCTTATGTTTATTGGTGTTCAGCCTGCAGCAAAATCCTGGCGTTTTTGTGACAGTCATGGAAATGTTTATATAAGCAGGTCAGCAACATTTTGTGAAAAAAAATTGGGAAGCTCTACATGCTAATAATGAAGTATTTTTGCCAAGTATTTGTCCTCACACTGAGGTTGAAGAAGTTGCCAGTGATGGAGGGGAGTCTACAGCATTACATGATGGAAAAGTGAAAGATGAGATTGCCAGTGATGGAGGGGAGTCTACATCATTTCATGATGAAAAAGTGGAAGATGAGGAGCCAGTGTTGATCAGAAAATCTACAAGATTCAATAAAGGAGTGCCACCTGAAAGGTTTGTTGTAAATAATGTATTCCATGAGCCACAGAATTTTGAAGATGTGCTGCTGATGCCTGGAGAAGAAAGGAAGCAGTGGATGATGGCCATGAAAAAAGAATATGAATCTCTGAAGGAACATCAGGTATTTACTCCAGTCATGTTACCAGAAGGACAAAAACCTGTTGGATGTAGATGGATATATAAAATCAAGAAGTCAAGTGATAATAATGTTACCTGCAAAGCAAGGCTTGTGGCACAAGGATTCTCACAAGAGAAATATGTGAATTTTACAGATGTTTATTCCCCTACTGTAAAGGCTGAAACATTCAGAATGGTCTTAGCAATTGCAGTGTCAAAGAAATGCCAAGTGCATCATTTTGATGTGGAGACAGCATATTTGAATGCAAGTTTAAAGGAAGAAGTCTACATGAAACAAGTCCCTGGATATGAACTTAAAAATCCACAACTTGTTCTGAAATTAAACAAAGCCCTGTATGGTCTCAAGCAATCAGGACTAGCATGGAATAGACATTTGCATGAGAAATTGAGTAAAATAGGTTTTTCTCAAAGTAGGGCAGATCCTTGTTTATATACAAAGGGTTCTTTGATATTGATAGTGTTTGTAGATGATTTATGTTTAATGGTGCAAGATATCTCACATGTGAAGTGGTTTATGTCTTCATTAGGCAAAGAAGTAAAAATGAAGCATCTTGGTGAGATACAACATTATTTAGGGGTAGATGTCACAAGAGACCCTGAAGGTAGTTTCTATCTATGTCAAAGTGACAAGATAGAACAGCTAATACAGAAGTGTAAGATGGGAGACTGCAATATAGTCTCTACACCTATGGAGGTGGGATTCAACAGAGAACCTGATGATGGGGATTTTGGAAATGTTGAATTATACCAATCTGTATTAGGCTCATTAATGTATTTGTGTTCATGGTCTAGGCCTGATATTGCAGCAACTATCAACATATTGTCTCAACATGCTGCAAAACCATTGATGAAGCATTGGAAAGGTATAAAGCGAGTTTTAAGATATCTTAAGGGAACAATGCATGAAAAGTTGAAGATATCCATATGTGATAATCTTGATTTAATTAGCTATGCAGATGCTGACTGGGGTTCAAGTCCAGAAAGGAGGTCAATGTCTGGATATGCCATATTTTTAGGTAACTCACTAATTATCTGGAAAGCCCGAAGACAAAGGTACATTTCGTGTTCTTCTACAGAAGCTGAGTATGGGGCTGTGAGTGATTTGTGTTGTGAGTTGACCTGGGTAGTACAGTTGTTAAAGGATGTGAATGTAAATGTAAAACTACCAGTCAAAGTATATAATGATTCTTTTTCGTGTATCCAATTAACACAGAATCAGAAAGTTGGATCCAGAAGCAAGCACATTGGGATCCGTTACCAGAATGTCAAGGACTGCATAGAACAACATTTGATTGTATTGGAATATTGTACAAGTGTTGATAATTATGCTGACATATTTACAAAGCCTTTGTGTAAAGATAAACATGTATGTTTTAAGAAAAGGCTAGGAGTTGAAATCTGTTAAATATAGGAGGGGTGTCAACATATGTAAAAGTTGACAAAACATATGTTATGTATATTTAACAGAATGTGTAAAGTGAATTGTAAAATGGAGGCAGTTAGATTTCTGCAGTGTCATGATGTTAATCCACAAGTGTTAGAGACTAGTAATCACAGGCATGTTAAGTGATGAAGTGCAGGTGGAACTGATTGTAACATCATGATTTGTAATGGTTAGATCAGATTGCATCAGATTGTTAATTAGTGATTGCATCAGATCTTATGAGTGCTGAATAGTATAAAAGGCACTAGCTTGTCATTTGTAATTTGGGGACTGTTATGGTAAAAACAGTTTACCCCACACTCTGTTTGTCTGTTTGATATATTGTATATAATGCTTGGTTGTTATGCTGTGTATATTTTGATGTATATATGAATATATGAGTTTTTACTCTACTCATTGTTATTGTCTTTCTGATAGACTAACTCTGCAAACCCTTTATATCAATACTAACATTTTATCTACGTTACTGCTGCACTGCTTTGTGTCAGGCACAAGTATATATTATTATTATTATATTTTGTCTGCTGCCCCATTAAATCTGCTGACACATTCTTCTGAGGTGAAATGTACACTGGCCACATCCTGCACAGGTTGGATGCCTTCCAGACACTGAAAGTAAAGGGACCTTAAACACATACAGAGGTTTATAATTAGGATTATTACACAAAACTGGTATTCAGGCCCAATTGAGTGTTCCTCTCACATGAACAATCATTATTCACAGCCTATGCTTCACAATGTGTAACTTCAGAATAGACCTGTGGAAAAATACTGCAGGGGGAAAATCCCTTTTAGCTACTCTGAACTCCATGAGATGCCTCCACAAGAAATGAGGAATTTGAACACCGCACAAGATTCCTTACTTCCTGCTGAGGCTAAGACAAGGGGGCTATGTTTACAGTATGTTAATATAAGGTCCCCATAACTTGTGGTATGCACATCTGAACTAACTAGTGTTTTATCTCCATGGAATGCAGTGGAAACACATACAAGAAGACAAGGATAGCTGATTGCTTGTAAGAGATACAGACAACTTAATCATGTTATGAAAACATCAATTGTCCCTAGAACCAGCATCCCAGTTTATGCACAGGATGCCTAGTTTCTTTATGAAAACCATCATCCTTATAGCTGTGAGGACAATTTGAGAGAATCAAGTGTTTGGTCCTTACAGATGAGGACCATTCTGCATTCTCACCTGCAGAGAAGATGCATGCGATGATTATTTAACATGATCACAAGGCCAACAGCATCCAATGGGATTGGCTAGACTTCCCTTAGCTCCCTCAAATGTTTATGGAAGAAGTGAGACGCAGTCATCTGAACATGCTTGACACTGTAAACTCATGTTTGTTTTTGTTAATGAAAAGTGATTCCACCAACTTTCAGTTTATTAGACCATTATTCAATCAGGTGCAAAACTAAAAGCACAAAGATGGATGGTAATTTGCATTGTCTCTTGATAACCCTTCATTAAAAATTTCAGATACTGCTACTGTTAATATTCCTAGCCCTTCTAGCAGGTTAACAAACTAAGCAAATTTAGTATAAGTCTAAATCTGTGTTGCACCCAGGTTTAGTTACACATAGAAACCATATTCAAGATTCAGTCTTATCCTCTGAACTGAAAAAAAAACCAGACCAGTATCTCCATTCTAACTCTTGCATTTGAAGAGCTAAGTTATCTTCTTTTTCCCAGACAATCAGAAAAATCAGGGATCCCAGATAAGTGAGAACACGCCACATGTAGAGACTGCTTTTGTCTTCAGATTTAGCTCTCCACTTGTGAGAACTAGGATGGAGATAGCCTGCTCACCTCTGCTCATGGACTAAGACAGTGGATTCTGACATTGGGTTCCTGAACATTCTTGCACTAAACACTAGTCAGAAGCCTTCACCACTACATGTAATGACCAGGATTTCTGGGAGCTTCAGTCCAAGAGTATCTGGGAAGCCAAGATTAGGAACGACTAGACTAGGATATTGACATTTTCAATGATATTTGGAATGGAGATGAAGGTGACTTATGGGGATCAAGTTAATCACACTATTGATTTAAATAGGTTTACTCTAAGTATGGCTTAAAGTAACTATGGCTTAGAGGGATATCATTAAAAGTAGTAAGGATACAACCGGGGGGGGGGGGAGCAAATACATACCTACAGAAGCCATGAAAGGCCTAGGAGAAGAGATACTTTCCAGCATTGTTTGTAGCCCTGAAGAAAACCAATGGTGAAAAAATGAGGATATGAAAGAAAAGAATTCCTCTATGACCTAACCAGGAGGAAAGCACCATAGTAGATTGCAAGAATACAAACAAATAGAGGAAATAAAAGAAAAAGTCTTCACTTATTGATAGAATGCACACTCTGCATGCATAATTTTGCTTGTTTAGTCAATCTCTAGTTGAATACAGTCACTTAAATGGCCAGAATCAGGAAAGGCTCTCTCTTAACTCTTATAGAGCTACTTCAAGATGGAAAAGGATTAAGCCTATTTGATGGGTCACTCATCCCATTCTGTAGAAGGCAATTCCATATGTACATATGAGGGAGGCCAATAAGGCAGGCTTGGGCAAAACTCTATACTTTTCATGTTCCCAAAGACCAGGGACATGGAAGGAGAGGAATGGAGCCAACAGAAGGTGTAGTATGACCAAAACCAATGGGTCAAACCCCCAGGGTCAAAAGTCTGTGAGACGTCCATCACAATGACAACTCTCAGGGGCAGGAGAATGTACCCAAGAGGATGTGCAGTCAGAATGGGTGAACCATCTGGAAGCTTTGGTAAGCCCTGGGACAGGAGATATAAAGAGTGAGCAGGGAAGGATGAACAGAAAGAGGTTTTGGAAATGACTAGTGATCTGAACCTTTGCCAACATAGCTAATCCAGGTATCATTGACATAAAACAGGACCACTTTACATATAGGAAGAAGGAGATGAACATATTGTGTTCATGAAAGTTTAGACCTTTCCAGGTTGTTTACTTTCCCAGACTACAGGCAATTCTTGTTGTACAAAACCAAAACAAGGTGATCCAGTTGACATGGCCTCTGCAGAACAGGTGTCTTCTGAGATTACTCTTTTTCTAAGATTTTCATCTCTTCTATATTTATTTATTTATTTATTTATTTTTACAGCTTATATGCCGCCCACTACCCAAAGTCTCTGGGCGGCTTACAATCAAAGAATTAAAACAGTAAAACATCATATCAATAAATAATTAAAACAATGATAAAAACCTTACACTAAAATCATTACTAAAATTGCCATCAAAGGACCCACAGTCTATGTTGTATCAATTAAAAAATTTCTGGAACAGGGAGGCTTTTACCTGGCGCTGAAATGTCATCAATGTTGGCACCAGGGTGGATCTCACTTGGGAGGGCATTCCATAGCTTGGTGGCAGCTGCCGAGAAGGCCCTATGTCTACAAGCCATCCCTCTCACCTCCTTGAGGGATGGCTCTTTCAAAAGCCCCCCCTGGCTTGATCTTAATTGCCAGGTAGTTTCATATGGAAGGAGGCGGTCCTTCAGGTATCTAGGCCCTAAGCCATTTAGGGCTTTATATGTCAAAACAAGCACTTTGAATTAGGCTCTGGCAGCAACTGGTAACCAATGGAGATTATGTAGAATCAGTGTGATGTGATCCCTGGCGGCCCCACCGCTTACCAGCCGTGCCGCACAATTCTGAACCAGTTGCAATCGCCAGACTGTCTTCAAAGGCAGCCCCACATAAAGCGCATTGCAGTAATCAATACGGGATGTTACCAGTGCATGCGTAACTGTCATGAGGCTCTGCTCGTCTAGGTAGGGGTGGAGCTGGTATATTTTCCGCAGCTGAAGGAAGGCACCCCTGGCTGCCGAGTCCACCTGGGCTTCCAGAGTTAGACCGGGGTCTAGGAGCACTCCCAAGCTGCGGACCTTGTCCCTTAGGGGGAGTGCAACCCCATCCAAGACAGGAAGATGGCCCTCTAACCTGTCCGGCAAAGCACCCATTAACACCACTTCCGTCTTGTCTGGATTGAGTTTCAATTTATTAACCCTCATCCAGTCCATTATCTGGCTGAGACATGAGTTCAGAACAGAAACCGCCTCACCTGGATTGGTGGAGAATGAAAGGTAGAGCTGAGTATCATCAGCATATTGCTGACTCCTCAGGCCAAACCTCCTGATGACCTCTCCCAGCGTTTCCATGTAGATGTTGAACAGCATGGGAGACAATATAGAGCCCTGTGGAACCATGTGACATAAACGCCACGGGGCAGAGCAACTGTCCCCCAGCACCACCTTCTGGACACGGTCAGCCAGGAAGGATTGGAACCACAGCAAAGCAGTGCCTCCAACCCCCAACCTGGCCAGCCTATCCAGAAGGACACCATGGTCAATGGTGTCGAAAGCCGCTGAGAGGTCCAGGAGTATGAACAGGGTTGCACTCCCATGTCTCTCTCCCGGCAAAGGTCATCATACAGGGTGACCAAGGCAGTTTCTGTACCAAAACCCAGCCTGAAACCCGATTGAAATGGATCCAGAAAATCAGTTTCATCCAGCAGCGCCTGGAGTTGCCCAGCCACCACCTGCTCCAACACCTTGCCCAAATAAGGGAGGTTCGCTACTGGTCGGTAGTTAACCACCAGCCCTGGGTCCAGGTTTGGTTTTTTAAAGAGTGGTCTAATCACCACCTCTTTCAAGGAGGTGGGGACCACTCCCTCTCTTAAGGAGGTGTTAACAATCTCCTGGACCCAGGTGCGAACCCCCCTGGCAGATTTTTCGATTAGCCGAGAATGGCAAGGGTCGAGTGGCGTACTTGAGACCAGTGGTTATTTTGCCATAGCTACTGTTTTTAATCTATATGTTTCCTTGTCTGATGAGGTTTTGGTTAAAACAGCCTCTCTTATACACATTCATGTATTTGCAAAAAATGAGAATTTGCAGGGGTGTTGTCCTCCCTCAAGAGGCAAGAGGTGATGGGGAAGATGTTTAGCCTTTCCTTGCTGTATCAAAATAAACTAAAGGATTTAACTTTCTAAAAGTAGAAAGTTAAACCAGAGGGTGGAGAGAAAAATCTATGGAATGGGGGTATGACTTTTGTGCTGATTCTTCTTCTATGTCATAGTCATCTAGCACTAAATTAGTAGTGCTAATGCAATTACTTAATGCAATTGACTCCTTGCTAAACTCATCTGTAAAATAAAAATAAAAAGTTTTGAGACTTAGTCCCTGGTCTGCTTGCTTTCAGTCTTCCAATAGAGCTAACTCCCAATAATTATTTGTAGTCTCTAGGCTCCACGTGGGTTTACTTTTTCCTCTTACATGATTCACATGGATCAAAGGGAAATGCTAGAGACATGATCACATACTTGGTGGCCCCTCTATCTTTTGTCTTAGTTACCACTTGGAACTGAATAGTAGAATTGCAAAGAATTGCAAAGAAAATGGGAAGGGAAAAATAAAAAAGGAGATGCCATACTTGTAGTTGCATCAGATAATCTCTTGTATTTAGTATTGATTCCCTCCATGTCAGTAGTGTTTTAATACTGTTCATAAATAAAATGATTGAGAATTCTTAGTCATAATTAAATTAAAAGCTGAATTTATTTCAATTGGTTTATAATGGCTTGTACTAATGTTGGATTTAGCCCCCAAACCATAAAGGTTTTGAAAGTACACAATGTCTTCTACATTACATTTTCAAAATGTTTTGGGTACAGCCAAGGTTACCTTAACTGCACTTTATTTTTTTTTAATTTGTATTGGCTGGCCCTCTGAGATCAAATTGGCCTTCCACTGGTCTCTGAACATGACCATTTCTTGTATCTGTCTTCTATCTCTTTGTTCATTGATATAACAACCAATGTGTTTCTCTTAAAGAAAATAACGTCGTCACCAGAGTGGACATGCAGTCAGAGCAGGTATCTGGGTCTGCCCCAGAGTCTGGCTTTAGATGGCACATTCTGGAATGGTAAATTTAACATTGTTAGGTGGACACCTGACCTAAACATGTTATCTATAGAGTTGGAGACTCATGCATCTGCACATCTTCCAGTGTGAGATATGCCATCAATTGCCTCCCCCTCCAAGTCCTACATGGAATAAAGCGGGTGGGTACTGCTACAAAAGCCTGAGATCAGAAATGACATTTCAAAACTGCTGGAGAAGAATTTAAGCCTCTGTGGATACTTTATCACTGAACTTATGATGGCCGCTCTTGAACAAACAGACGTGCTAGATAGCTCAGTCGTTTCAAGATCTGGTGGCATAGTCTGAGGTTGGGAGTTTGATTCTCCACTCTACTTCTTTGGCAGGAGCTGGACTCAATAATCCATAGGCTTCCTTCCAGCTCTGCAGTTCTAAGAAAATAATGAAACTTTTACAATAGATTCAAAGATGAAACAGATGAACAAGTATCGAACAAGATGCTCCACTCTATGTGCTGGTGCTTGAATAGGGACAAATATTTTTATTATGCTGCTTGTGTTAGCTGATCAATGCAATGTTTTTGTTGCTGCTCAACTACTATTCTGTCAGTGATCACTGCTAACACAATTTAAATTTGTCTGTACCTTTTTATGCTTCAATAACCTGCAACAATCCCCAGAGAGAGAGAGAGAGAGAGAGAGAGAGAGAGAGAGAGAGAGAGAGAGAGAGAGAGAGAGAGAGAGAGAGAGAGAGAGAGAGAGAGAGAGAGAGAGAGAGAGAGAGAGAGAGATTGTTTCCATGATCCAGCAGATGGCAGTAGAATACCATTGCCAGGAAAGCTTAGGTTGCAGCAATCATAAATTATTTTGTGTTCTCACTCTAGCAATAAAGCTTGAAAATACTGTAAAATTCATGCTTTTAAAATCTTCTCTACAGTAGACTATTTGTCTGTTTTAACCCCCAATGTATAAATTCATTTAACTATTTTCATTTAGCAGGCAATAAATAGTGTTGCCTAAAATTCCACAGTCCTCGTGTGGATTTTAGTTTGCTTCCCAATACAGTATTCAAGTGGAATTTCATTTTCTCTCTCTGAGAAACATGGAGTAATTAGGCTTTTCTATATTGAAGGGATTATCTAATAAATGACCTTCTACACAGTGCTGTATTAAAACATGCACAATGTGTTCTCAGTCTGCATGGTGGCTGTACAAGAAGATTCAGCAACAAGATGAGGGCTTTGAATAAGCAATACGAGTTTCTAGCTTTCGAGACAATGAAAGCACTCACAAATACAATGGATCTACGTTATGCTGACAATTTGGATGTCATATGTAAAGCCTGGAGTACCTTGCAGTGGCTTTGTAGAATTCTGATGACATCAGTAAATGAGGAAAATAGGATTGTGAGAAAGCTGGAACAACTCATGGACTGGGATATTGGAGGGTGCTTCACTTCAACATTTCAGGGAAGTCTGCAACCATATTTCCCATGGAATTAAAATCCCATGAAACCAAGAGGCTTCACACCAGGAGACTCCCAGCAATTCAGTCCAATGTGATGTGCAAGAAATGATCTTATAGGATTCTATCCTAAACAAGTCTAACAAATCCATAAGTACAGTATCTCTATCTATCTATCTATCTATCTATCTATCTATCTATCTATCTATCTATCTATCTATCTATCTATCTATCTATCTATAAAACCTGCAATAAATAGTGCCGCCTAATATATATATATATATATATATATATATATATATATATATATATATATATATATATATATATATATATATATATATATATATATATATATATATATATATATATATATATATATATATATATATATGCATGTTAGGGTGGATTCGGGTTTCTTCCCGTGTAGAAATCTGGTTGTTTTGGCGACGTTTCGACGAGGTCTCACTCGTCATCTTCAGGCTGGTGTTCTGGCTTCTTTCTTCTTGAAGCAAAGTGTGGTCTCAGTTGAAGTCCTTCTATAAATACTGCTGGGGGTGTGGTTTGCTTGCTCTGTTGCTGATTGTAGGTTCCTTTGTTCCTTTGTTCTTTTGTGATCTGCTGTGTGGCTGAGGCGATCGTTAAGGGATTAACTGCTGATGGCTGTTTAGATGGCTGTTTACATGCTGGTGGGTTAGATGGCTGGTAGGTTCTGGCAGTATCCTGGGCTTTGGTGGAGTGGGGTCCTGTGTCTTGTGAATTCATTTTGGTCTGGCTACGTGTCTGTGGTCTCCCAATGTTTTTTTGGGGTGTGTGAGTGTGCTCCATGTGGTGACTGGAGTGGGGTGCCGCAGTAGATGGTGCAGTCGTGGTTTTGTTATTGGATGGTGGTTTCGTTTCATCTGTGGGAAGGGTCTGGGTTTGTGTTTGGTGTGGATGGAAGGTGGTGGCATCTTGTGTCCTTTTGGACCTGGTGTCAGTCTTTGTGACAGAGGCTCGTCTGTTGACCAGGGCTAGTTTCCAGATGTCAGGCAAGCGGGAGGTGTCATCACGTTTATTCATGTTGTTTGGGTGTTTCTCTATTTCAATGGCTTCCATGATTATTCGACTGTTGAAGTGTTCAGTTTTGGAGATGAGTTTGGTTCTTTCAAAATCAATTTCATGACCTGTTGTTTTTATGTGCTGGAAGAGAGAGGAAGATTTTTCTTCTTTTTTGACTGCGTTCTTGTGTTCTGCGATGCGTGCGCTTATTCTCCTGTTTGTCTGTCCGATGTATGTGGCTGGGCAGACTTTGCATGGTATTTCGTAGACTCCTTGGTTTTCTAGCTCAATCTTGTCTTTGGGGTTTCTTAAGATGTTGGCTATTTTTTGGTCGGTGCAAAAGGCTGTCTTGATATTGTGTTTGTGGAGAATTTTGCTGATTTTGTCTGTGGTGCCTTTGATGTAAGGGAGGAGGGCGGTGCCGTTGTTCTCTTCTGTTTCTTGGTTCTTGGGGGTGTTTCCTTTTGGATTAGTTTGGTGATGGTGTTTTTTGGAATCCGTTCGCAATTAAAACATTCGAGAGAGTGTGTAATTCAGTTTTTAGGTGGTCTTTGTCAGCGAGGCGTTTGGTTCTGGAGATGAGGGTTTTGCTACGGAGTTGATCTGTGCAGGGTGGTGGTGTGATTGTGCATTTAAGTAGCGGTTTGTATGTGTTTTTTCTGGTAGATGGTATGTCCTAAGGAGCCGTCGGGTTTTTTTGTAGATTAGGACGTCCAGGAAGGGAAGTTGGTTGTTGGCTTCTATTTCCATGGTGAATTGTATTTTGGGGTGTAGGCTGTTGAGATGTGTGAGGAAGTTGTTCAGTTTATCTTTCCCGTGTGGCCAGATAACAAAGGTGTAAATCAACATATCTGAGCCAGAGTTTGGGTTTATGTTCGGACTTCTGTAACGCGTTGGTTTCAAAGTGTTCCATATATAGGTTTGCGATGACCGGTGAGAGGGGTGATCCCATGGGTGCTCCTTCTATCTGTTTGTATCTTTGTCCATTGTGGATGAAGTATGTGTTGGTTAGGCAGTGGTTGGTCAGATCTAGGATGTGTTTGGGGGGGTTGTATTTGTTGTGGATAGCTGTCAAGGCTTCTTGAATGGGCACTTGTGTGAAGAGCGAAACAACATCGAAGCTCACGAGTAGGTCATTGGGTTGTAGGTCTTGTTTCTTTATAATTTCTATGAAGTGGAACGAGTTTTGTACGTATGAAGTGATGGATTCTGCATAGGGCTGGAGTTGTTTGGCAAGAAATTTGGCGAGGTTTTGTAGAGGTGAGCCTATGGATTGCGAACGGATTCCAAAAAAACACCATGACCAAACTAATCCAAAAGGAAACACCCCCCAAGAACCAAGAAACAGAAGAGAACAACGGCACCGCCCTCCTCCCTTACATCAAAGGCACCACAGACAAAATCAGCAAAATTTTCCACAAACACAATATCAAAACAGCCTTTTGCACCGACCAAAAAATAGCCAACATTTTAAGAAACCCCAAAGACAAGATTGAGCTAGAAAACCAAGGAGTCTACGAAATACCATGCAAAGTCTGCCCAGCCACATACATCGGACAGACAAACAGGAGAATAAGCGCACGCATCGCAGAACACAAGAACGCAGTCAAAAAAGAAGAAAAATCTTCCTCTCTCTTCCAGCACATAAAAACAACAGGTCATGAAATTGATTTTGAAAGAACCAAACTCATCTCCAAAACTGAACACTTCAACAGTCGAATAATCATGGAAGCCATTGAAATAGAGAAACACCCAAACAACATGAATAAACGTGATGACACCTCCCGCTTGCCTGACATCTGGAAACTAGCCCTGGTCAACAGATGAGCCTCTGTCACAAAGACTGACACCAGGTCCAAAAGGACACAAGATGCCACCACCTTCCATCCACACCAAACACAAACCCAGACCCTTCCCACAGATGAAACGAAACCACCATCCAATAACAAAACCACGACTGCACCATCTACTGCGGCACCCCACTCCAGTCACCACATGGAGCACACTTACACACGCCAAAAAAACATTGGGAGACCACAGACACGTAGCCAGACCAAAATGAATTCACAAGACACAGGACCCCACTCCACCAAAGCCCAGGATGCTGCCAGAACGCCCATCACCAAGGTCGTTAAGAAACAAAAGGCTGATAGACACACATCCAGCACCTCACCCACACAGGATGCCTCTAAACAGCCATCTAACCCACCAGCAGTTAATCCCTTAACGATCGCCTCAGCCACACAGCAGATCACAAAAGAACAAAGGAACCTACAATCAGCAACAGAGCAAGCAAACCACACCCCCCCAGCAGTATTTATAGAAGGACTTCAACTGAGATCACGCTTTGCTTCAAGAAGAAAGAAGCCAGAACACCAGCCTGAAGATGACGAGTGAGACCTCGTCGAAACGTCGCCAAAACAACCAGATTTCTACACGGGAAGAAACCCGAATCCACCCTAACATGCATACCTATACCCGTGAAAATATACGAAAACAAATATCCGACCTCTACGGGGAGGAAACCTTCCAGCTGACCAGAACCTACGAGAAACTAGAAGTCCGAAGAGCCACCATCTTATGTGACATTGCATTCCTACGCAACTGCCGAGACAAAAATGTGATCCCCACAAGCTTCCAACTGAAATTCCACTCAAAAACCCCATCCAGCGAAAGGATCCTGAAAAGAACAGAACTAGCCCTAATCAGAAGCGAACTACACAGGAAAAGATACCTACTAGATCAAACCAACAGAGACCTACTCACTCTCCACCTCAAACTCAGCAACAAAATCCACCCAACACTCTGGAACAAATCCAAGCAACTCGCCGCCTGGAGAGCTGAAACAGAGACCTCCCACAAGACAGACACACACACCAACAAACTCCACAAACTGGAAAAACGCCAGAAGCCCCCCCCCCCACAACAGCCCATGAAACAAACAGTTCACAACATATCAGACAGGACACTCACCATCGCAGAGACCAAAGTCCTTTCCAAAGGATTCAACTTTGCAGTCGCCCCCAGACACATCCCCACTGAAAACATCATATGCGGAGTGGAAACCAGCCTAACCAAAATCAACCCAGATGAAGCCAACAAAATCAGACTCGAAGTCACCAATGTCCTCTGCTCCAGCAAACCACCCAGAAGCAATTTACACAAAGAAGAACAAAAAGCCCTCACCAACCTGAGGAAAGACAACAACATAATCATTCTCCCAGCAGACAAAGGCAATGCCACAGTGGTGATGAACACATCCGACTACCAAGCCAAACTATCCAACCTACTACAAGACCCTGCTTACATACCTTTGAACACAGACCCCACCACCTACCTGGAAAAAACCACCAAAGCCAAAATAAAAGCCTCTCCCTTAAGTGAAGAAATCAAGCCAAGCATCATCCCCAGAGAGAAATCATCCAGATGCCCCAAGCTCTACAGCCTCCCCAAGATTCACAAAGAAGGAACACCTCTCAGACCCATAGTCAGCTCCATAGGCTCACCTCTACAAAACCTCGCCAAATTTCTTGCCAAACAACTCCAGCCCTATGCAGAATCCATCACTTCATATGTACAAAACTCGTTCCACTTCATAGAAATTATAAAGAAACAAGACCTACAACCCAATGACCTACTCGTGAGCTTCGATGTTGTTTCGCTCTTCACACAAGTGCCCATTCAAGAAGCCTTGACAGCTATCCACAACAAATACAACCCCCCCAAGCACATCCTAGATCTGACCAACCACTGCCTATCCAACACATACTTCATCCACAATGGACAAAGATACAAACAGATAGAAGGAGCACCCATGGGATCACCCCTCTCACCGGTCATCGCAAACCTATATATGGAACACTTTGAAACCAACGCGTTACAGAAGTCCGAACATAAACCCAAACTCTGGCTCAGATATGTTGACGACACCTTTGTTATCTGGCCATACGGGAAAGATAAACTGAACAACTTCCTCACACATCTCAACAGCCTACACCCCAAAATACAATTCACTATGGAAATAGAAGCCAACAACCAACTTCCCTTCCTGGACGTCCTAATCTACAAAAAAACCCGACGGCTCCTTAGGACATACCATCTACCAGAAAAAAACACATACAAACCGCTACTTAAATGCACAATCACACCACCACCCTGCACAGATCAACTCCGTAGCAAAAACCCTCATCTCCAGAACCAAACGCCTCGCTGACAAAGACCACCTAAAAACTGAATTACACACTCTCTCGAATGTTTTAATTGCGAACGGATTCCAAAAAAACACCATCAACAAACTAATCCAAAAGGAAACACCCCCAAGAACCAAGAAACAGAAGAGAACAACGGCACCGCCCTCCTCCCTTACATCAAAGGCACCACAGACAAAATCAGCAAAATTCTCCACAAACACAATATCAAGACAGCCTTTTGCACCGACCAAAAAATAGCCAACATTTTAAGAAACCCCAAAGACAAGATTGAGCTAGAAAACCAAGGAGTCTACGAAATACCATGCAAAGTCTGTCCAGCCACATACATCGGACAGACAAACAGGAGAATAAGCGCACGCATCGCAGAACACAAGAACGCAGTCAAAAAGAAGAAAAATCTTCCTCTCTCTTCCAGCACATAAAAACAACAGGTCATGAAATTGATTTTGAAAGAACCAAACTCATCTCCAAAACTGAACACTTCAACAGTCGAATAATCATGGAAGCCATTGAAATAGAGAAACACCCAAACAACATGAATAAACGTGATGACACCTCCCGCTTGCCTGACATCTGAAACTAGCCTGGTCAACAGACGAGCCTCTGTCACAAAGACTGACACCAGGTCCAAAAGGACACAAGATGCCACCACCTTCCATCCACACCAAACATAAACCCAGACCCTTCCCACAGATGAAATGAAACCACCATCCAATAACAAAACCACGACTGCACCATCTACTGCGGCACCCCCCTCCAGTCACCACATGGAGCACACTTACACACGCCAAAAAAACATTGGGAGACCACAGACACGTAGCCAGACCAAAATGAATTCACAAGACACAGGACCCCACTCCACCAAAGCCCAGGATGCTGCCAGAACGCCCATCACCAAGGTCGTTAAGAAACAAAAGGCTGATAGACACACATCCAGCACCTCACCCACACAGGATGCCTCTAAACAGCCATCTAACCCACCAGCAGTTAATCCCTTAACGATCGCCTCAGCCACACAGCAGATCACAAAAGAACAAAGGAACCTACAATCAGCAACAGAGCAAGCAAACCACACCCCCCAGCAGTATTTATAGAAGGACTTCAACTGAGATCACGCTTTGCTTCAAGAAGAAAGAAGCCAGAACACCAGCCTGAAGATGACGAGTGAGACCTCGTCGAAACGTCGCCAAAACAACCAGATTTCTACACGGGAAGAAACCCGAATCCACCCTAACATGCATATATATATATATATATATATATATATATATATATATATATATATATATATATATATATATATATATATATATATATATATATATATATATATATATATATATATATATGTTTTCGTAGATTTTCACGGGTATAGGTATGCATGTTAGGGTGGATTCGGGTTTCTTCCCGTGTAGAAATCTGGTTGTTTTGGCGACGTTTCGACGAGGTCTCACTCGTCATCTTCAGGCTGGTGTTCTGGCTTCTTTCTTCTTGAAGCAAAGCGTGGTCTCAGTTGAAGTCTGAGTGAATCGCTTTCCTCAGGTTGGAGAGGGCTTTTTGTTCTTCTTTGTGTAAATTGCTTCTGGGTGGTTTGCTGGAGCAGAGGACATTGGTGACTTCGAGTCTGATTTTGTTGGCTTCATCTGGGTTGATTTTGGTTAGGCTGGCTTCCACTCCGCATATGATGTTTTCGGTGGGGATGTGTCTGGGGGCGACTGCAAAGTTGAATCCTTTGGAAAGGACTTTGGTCTCTGCGATGGTGAGTGTCCTGTCTGATATGTTGTGAACTGTTTGTTTCATGGGCTGTTGTGGGGGGGGGGTTGGGCTTCTGGCGTTTTTCCAGTTTGTGGAGTTTGTTGGTGTGTGTGTCTGTCTTGTGGGAGGTCTCTGTTTCAGCTCTCCAGGCGGCAAGTTGCTTGGATTTGTTCCAGAGTGTTGGGTGGATTTTGTTGCTGAGTTTGAGGTGGAGAGTGAGTAGGTCTCTGTTAGTTTGATCTAGTAGGTATCTTTTCCTGTGTAGTTCGCTTCTGATTAGGGCTAGTTCTGTTCTTTTCAGGATCCTTTCGCTGGATGGGGTTTTGAGTGGAATTTCAGTTGGAAGCTTGTGGGGATCACATTTTTGTCTCGGCAGTTGCGTAGGAATGCAATGTCACATAAGATGGTGGCTCTTCGGACTTCTAGTTTCTCGTAGGTTCTGGTCAGCTGGAAGGTTTCCTCCCCGTAGAGGTCGGATATTTGTTTTCATAGATTTTCACGGGTATAGGTATGCATGTTAGGGTGGATTCGGGTTTCTTCCCGTGTAGAAATCTGGTTGTTTTGGCGACGTTTCGACGAGGTCTCACTCGTCATCTTCAGGCTGGTGTTCTGGCTTCTTTCTTCTTGAAGCAAAGCGTGGTCTCAGTTGAAGTCCTTCTATAAATACTGCTGGGGGGTGTGGTTTGCTTGCTCTGTTGCTGATTGTAGGTTCCTTTGTTCCTTTGTTCTTTTGTGATCTGCTGTGTGGCTGAGGCGATCGTTAAGGGATTAACTGCTGGTGGCTGTTTAGATGGCTGTTTAGATGCTGGTGGGTTAGATGGCTGGTGGGTTCTGGCAGTATCCTGGGCTTTGGTGGAGTGGGGTCCTGTGTCTTGTGAATTCATTTTGGTCTGGCTACGTGTCTGTGGTCTCCCAATGTTTTTTGGGGGTGTGTGAGTGTGCTCCATGTGGTGACTGGAGTGGGGTGCCGCAGTAGATGGTGCAGTCGTGGTTTTGTTAGTGGATGGTGGTTTCGTTTCATCTGTGGGAAGGGTCTGGGTTTGTGTTTGGTGTGGATGGAAGGTGGTGGCATCTTGTGTCCTTTTGGACCTGGTGTCAGTCTTTGTGACAGAGGCTCGTCTGTTGACCAGGGCTAGTTTCCAGTTGTCAGGCAAGCGGGAGGTGTCATCACGTTTATTCATGTTGTTTGGGTGTTTCTCTATTTCAATGGCTTCCATGATTATTCGACTGTTGAAGTGTTCAGTTTTGGAGATGAGTTTGGTTCTTTCAAAGTCAATTTCATGACCTGTTGTTTTTATGTGCTGGAAGAGAGAGGAAGATTTTTCTTCTTTTTTGACTGCGTTCTTGTGTTCTGCGATGCGTGCGCTTATTCTCCTGTTTGTCTGTCCGATGTATGTGGCTGGACAGACTTTGCATGGTATTTCGTAGACTCCTTGGTTTTCTAGCTCAATCTTGTCTTTGGGGTTTCTTAAAATGTTGGCTATTTTTTGGTCGGTGCAAAAGGCTGTCTTGATATTGTGTTTGTGGAGAATTTTGCTGATTTTGTCTGTGGTGCCTTTGATGTAAGGGAGGAGGGCGGTGCCGTTGTTCTCTTCTGTTTCTTGGTTCTTGGGGGGTGTTTCCTTTTGGATTAGTTTGGTGATGGTGTTTTTTTGGAATCCGTTCGCAGTTAAAACATTCGAGAGAGTGTGTAATTCAGTTTTTAGGTGGTCTTTGTCAGCGAGGCGTTTGGTTCTGGAGATGAGGGTTTTTGCTACGGAGTTGATCTGTGCAGGGTGGTGGTGTGATTGTGCATTTAAGTAGCGGTTTGTATGTGTTTTTTTCTGGTAGATGGTATGTCCTAAGGAGCCGTCGGGTTTTTGTAGATTAGGACGTCCAGGAAGGGAAGTTGGTTGTTGGCTTCTATTTCCACAGTGAATTGTATTTTGGGGTGTAGGCTGTTGAGATGTGTGAGGAAGTTGTTCAGTTTATCTTTCCCGTGTGGCCAGATAACAAAGGTGTCGTCAACATATCTGAGCCAGAGTTTGGGTTTATGTTCGGACTTCTGTAACGCGTTGGTTTCAAAGTGTTCCATATATAGGTTTGCGATGACCGGTAAGAGGGTGATCCCATGGGTGCTCCTTCTATCTGTTTGTATCTTTGTCCATTGTGGATGAAGTATGTGTTGGTTAGGCAGTGGTTGGTCAGATCTAGGATGTGCTTGGGGGTTGTATTTGTTGTGGATAGCTGTCAAGGCTTCTTGAATGGGCACTTGTGTGAAGAGCGAAACAACATCGAAGCTCACGAGTAGGTCATTGGGTTGTAGGTCTTGTTTCTTTATAATTTCTATGAAGTGGAACGAGTTTTGTACATATGAAGTGATGGATTCTGCATAGGGCTGGAGTTGTTTGGCAAGAAATTTGGCGAGGTTTTGTAGAGGTGAGCCTTTGGAGCTGACTATGGGTCTGAGAGGTGTTCCTTCTTTGTGGATCTTGGGGAGGCCGTAGAGCTTGGGGCATCTGGATGATTTCTCTCTGGGGATGATGCTTGGCTTGATTTCTTCACTTAAGGGAGAGGCTTTTATTTTGGCTTTGGTGGTTTTTTCTAGGTAGGTGGTGGGGTCTGTGTTCAAAGGTATGTAAGCAGGGTCTTGTAGTAGGTTGGATAGTTTGGCTTGGTAGTCGGATGTGTTCATCACCACTGTGGCATTGCCTTTGTCTGCTGGGAGAATGCCATCTAAAGCCATCTAAACAGCCACCAGCAGTTAATCCCTTAACAATCACCTCAGCCACACAGCAGATCACAAAAGAACAAAGGAACAAAGGAACCTACAATCAGCAACAGAGCAAGCAAACCACACCCCCCCAGCAGTATTTATAGAAGGACTTCAACTGAGATCACGCTTTGCTTCAAGAAGAAAGAAGCCAGAACACCAGCCTGAAGATGACGAGTGAGACCTCGTCGAAACGTCGCCAAAACAACCAGATTTCTACACGGGAAGAAACCCGAATCCACCCTAACATGCATACCTATACCCGTGAAAATCTACGAAAACATATATATATATTCTCCCAGCAGACAAAGGCAATGCCACAGTGGTGATGAACACATCCGACTACCAAGCCAAACTATCCAACCTACTACAAGACCCTGCTTACATACCTTTGAACACAGACCCCACCACCTACCTGGAAAAAACCACCAAAGCCAAAATAAAAGCCTCTCCCTTAAGTGAAGAAATCAAGCCAAGCATCATCCCCAGAGAGAAATCATCCAGATGCCCCAAGCTCTACGGCCTCCCCAAGATTCACAAAGAAGGAACACCTCTCAGACCCATAGTCAGCTCCATAGGCTCACCTCTACAAAACCTCGCCAAATTTCTTGCCAAACAACTCCAGCCCTATGCAGAATCCATCACTTCATACGTACAAAACTCATTCCACTTCATAGAAATTATAAAGAAACAAGACCTACAACCCAATGACCTACTCGTGAGCTTCGATGTTGTTTCGCTCTTCACACAAGTGCCCATTCAAGAAGCCTTGACAGCTATCCACAACAAATACAACCCCCCCAAACACATCCTAGATCTGACCAACCACTGCCTAACCAACACATACTTCATCCACAATGGACAAAGATACAAACAGATAGAAGGAGCACCCATGGGATCACCCCTCTCACCGGTCATCGCAAACCTATTTATGGAACACTTTGAAACCAACGCGTTACAGAAGTCCGAACATAAACCCAAACTCTGGCTCAGATATGTTGACGACACCTTTGTTATCTGGCCACACGGGAAAGATAAACTGAACAACTTCCTCACACATCTCAACAGCCTACACCCCAAAATACAATTCACTATGGAAATAGAAGCCAACAACCAACTTCCCTTCCTGGACGTCCTAATCTACAAAAACCCGACGGCTCCTTAGGACATACCATCTACCAGAAAAAACACATACAAACCGCTACTTAAATGCACAATCACACCACCACCCTGCACAGATCAACTCCGTAGCAAAAACCCTCATCTCCAGAACCAAACGCCTCGCTGACAAAGACCACCTAAAAACTGAATTACACACTCTCTCGAATGTTTTAATTGCGAACGGATTCCAAAAAAACACCATCACCAAACTAATCCAAAAGGAAACACCCCCCAAGAACCAAGAAACAGAAGAGAACAACGGCACCGCCCTTCTCCCTTACATCAAAGGCACCACAGACAAAATCAGCAAAATTCTCCACAAACACAATATCAAGACAGCCTTTTGCACCGACCAAAAAATAGCCAACATTTTAAGAAACCCCAAAGACAAGATTGAGCTAGAAAACCAAGGAGTCTACGAAATACCATGCAAAGTCTGTCCAGCCACATACATCGGACAAACAAACAGGAGAATAAGCGCACGCATCGCAGAACACAAGAACGCAGTCAAAAAAGAAGAAAAATCTTCCTCTCTCTTCCAGCACATAAAAACAACAGGTCATGAAATTGACTTTGAAAGAACCAAACTCATCTCCAAAACTGAACACTTCAACAGTCGAATAATCATGGAAGCCATTGAAATAGAGAAACACCCAAACAACATGAATAAACGTGATGACACCTCCCGCTTGCCTGACATCTGGAAACTAGCCCTGGTCAACAGACGAGCCTCTGTCACAAAGACTGACACCAGGTCCAAAAGGACACAAGATGCCACCACCTTCCATCCACACCAAACACAAACCCAGACCCTTCCCACAGATGAAACGAAACCACCACCCAATAACAAAACCACGACTGCACCATCTACTGCGGCACCCCACTCCAGTCACCACATGGAGCACACTCACACACCCCAAAAAAAACATTGGGAGACCACAGACACGTAGCCAGACCAAAATGAATTCACAAGACACAGGACCCCACTCCACCAAAGCCCAGGATACTGCCAGAACCCACCAGCCATCTAACCCACCAGCATCTAAACAGCCATCTAAACAGCCACCAGCAGTTAATCCCTTAACGATCGCCTCAGCCACACAGCAGATCACAAAAGAACAAAGGAACAAAGGAACCTGCAATCAGCAACAAAGCAAGCAAACCACACACCCCCAGCAGTATTTATAGAAGGACTTCAACTGAGACCACGCTTTGCTTCAAGAAGAAAGAAGCCAGAACACCAGCCTGAAGATGACGAGTGAGACCTCGTCGAAACGTCGCCAAAACAACCAGATTTCTACACGGAAGAAACCCGAATCCACACCTAACATGCATATATATATATATATATATATATATATATATATATATATATATATATATATATATATATATATATATATATATATATATATATATATATATATATATATATATATATATATATATATATATATATATATATATATATATAAAACCTGCAGATTCCTTACGATTTTGTTGATGTTTTTCAAAATACCCTTTAATACAGTTCCTCATGTTGTGGTGTCCCCCAACCATAACATGATTTTTGTTGCTACTTTGTAACTGGTTGTTCACTGCCCAGAGTTCCTCTGGGAAAGTAGGGCAGTATATAAATGGAAGTAATAAATAAATAAATAAATAAATAAATAAATAAATAAATAAATAAATAAATAAATAAATAGTACTGACACAATCAAATATTTGAGTTCCTCCATAATCTAAGCCTCACAATGTTCTAGTTCCTGTTTTACAACCACTTGCCCACCCCACAAGTGGCCATTGTATTTAAGAAAAGGCACATGTGCGCATCTATCCCTGGAGTTGCACTGGCACATACTGGGCACATCCTCTCTCTCTCTCTCTCTCTCTCTCTCTCTCTCTCTCTCTCTCTCTCTCTCTAATGACTTGCCTTAGAGCAACTTGTCATGGAGCCAACCTGAGAACAGGCAACTCTGGATCTAATACTGTGTGATACTCAGGACCTGGTCATGAATGTGAATGTTACTGAGCCTCTGGTAAACAGTGATCATGCTGCAATCTCCTTTGCCATGCATGTTGGTGGAAGAGTGTCAAGCAAATTTTGTGTACAAACTCTTGACTTCCGAAGGGCAGATTTCTGAAGATTTCCGATGGGCCAGATGCAGGGGAGTGGTATTGAGACAGATATCTAGTCTCGTGCACTCCCAGACACATTTGGCGGAGCCACTGTGAGATACCGGAAGCTGGATTATATGGGCCTTTGGACTGATCTGACATGGCTCTTCTTATGTTCTTATGTTCTTATGTAAAACTTGGTAAATCTGTAAATTGGCAAACCAAGCAAATATATCTAATTCTGTCATACCCAGAATAAAAACCTCTCAACTTTACCTAGGGGATAAGATTTTTCCCATGATGTACTAGCACAAGAGTGAAGAATTTATCTTTGCTGTAGAATCTACCAAAAGAAGTGGAACTGAGTAGGAGAAAAGGCACTAGTGTTAAGCTGCAGAATGAATCATCGCTGTGGATTGCAACAGCTTAAAAAGAATGCCTTTCCCCCAGCGAGTATTCCCAACTATAAGTATTCCATAGTGGCATTGGTTTAGTTGAACTTTCAGAGAGTGTGACTACACAGAGAAGAGAATGCATCTGTCATCTGTAAAGTCACACTGGGGCATTTGGTTCTCGTTGTGATATGTGACCACACAAGAGGTGGAGGGGGAAAAACATCCTAACTGGAGTTCTATTTGAAGTGCCTATAGGGGGTACAGTTTGGACAACTGCCTTAAGAAGGTTTTCTGCTCTAAATTTCTCCATCTTGTCTTGCACACTGAATAGCTAGTTAGATTGTAAATAAATAAATAAATAAATAAATAAATAAATAAATAAATAAATAAATTAAATAAAAATAAAAATTCAGGAATTGCACTTAGGAAAGTTGTTTGAATAAGAGAAAGGAAACTGTTTTTGTGGAGAGAGGGAAGTGCTGGTGTGTGGTACTTGCATGTGTGTGCACATCCACAGTGTCTTCGTCCTCCCTCATGTGGCAGGAGGTGATGAGTAAAGTGTTTTCCCAATCCATCACTTTGGGTGTGTCTGTGTGTATGGATGTTCAGATGGTCTTTCCTTTCTTCATCCGAATAAGCAAAAGGCTTTGATTTTTTTTTAAAGAGGAAGGTCTCTGGTGGGAAGAAAAATCTATGAGTTGGTGATATGGTGATTATTTTTTTAATGGCAAGCTAATCTAGCATTAAACTGGTATATCAATGGAATTACTTAGTGCTAAACTTATTTTAAAAAAAGACCTGGGACACTCAGACGCCAGATCTACAGGGAAAGTGTTCCTGCAGTCCCTGCACATCATGCCCTGATGGCCTGTGTTGTCACAACAACACCCAGAGACATGTACGCATGCATGCGTGTGTGCGCGCGCACACACACACACACACACACACACACACACACACACACACACACACAGAGAGAGAGAGAGAGAGAGAGAGAGAGAGAGAGAGAGAGAGAGAGAGAGAGAGAGAGAGAGAGCAAGCACTATTTTGCTGAACAACTGCTCACAAGGATATGACCTTTTGAATTGTTCCATCTGGAAAAACATAGGAGGCACCAGAGAAAAAAGGGCCAGATCAATTTGAATTGGCCTTGGTGTCATGGAATCAGCTGATAAATTTTTAAAACCATCTGCTTTATTGTCACACCAAATCCCACAATAATTGACTGTGTAGTCACAGCCAGAGGTATGGAGGATCTGAACTGGTGGCACTCACCAGTTCAAATGATAACATTTACATATTTATTCTCCCATTTCTCATTGGTTGTTCAATGAAGTGTTTCTCACTCCATCTTGCTTTCTTCTGTTTTTTTTTTAAAATTCTTATTAATGAAAAGACAAATTAAGACAGAGGAAATCCATTATGTTGATGCGCAATTTGTGGTTCTCCAGATGCTGTTGGATTCCAATTCCCGTCATTCTTAACTTCCAGCTGTGTTGTTCATGGGACATTAAGGTATATCCTCTTCTAAACTAACATGAAAGTGCATTATGAGGTACTTTGAAGTAACTCTTCATGTGTGTTGTAAAAGCTTGGCATGTAAGATTTGTTTGCAAATGAGGTCTGTAAAGTGTGGGCACTCAGGGTATTTTTCTGCTGAGATCTTGGACCAGAGATCAGCATCATGTTTAAAAGTGAGTCCAGGAGACCATCATAAGGTACCATCATTAGTTACAGTAAAGCTGAGAGAGAGAAAATGATCCAATTTGCTAAAGTTTTCAGGGCAGAAAATGTCATTGAGGCAGGACATTGGCAGAAGAAGAAAGAATAGGTCAGTGGGGAACAGCCACTGAAGACAGAAAGAATTTAATGACTTCAGATCAGATGTTGAAGGGTAAGACATAATAAGACAAGGCTAAAATCACTCATGGAGACAGGTGGGAAAAGGTATGCATATGTGGAGAGGGAAACTCAGAAGACAGCAAAGGTGAGGAAACAGCAGTCACTGGACCCAAAGGAAGATTGCAGAAACAGTCAAGGGAGAAGTTTATTGAACATCCCAGCATTCGGTAACAAAATTAGAAAAGCAAATGTCATCTAAGGCCATGGTCACACCTGGGTTTCGATCCTGATCTTCTGAAGGTCCAGCTTTTCCTCTTTGTCCCATCACGTGATTGAATAAGTGGAACAGGAGTTCACACGTCAAAAGCTGTTTTTTTAAAAATTTAAAGTGCAGTTCAGCCCCCTTGGCCAGCAGGTGGCGCTAGCATTTGAAAATACGGACCATTTGGCTGGGGGAAATGAAAACTTGTAGGACCGGATAGAGCTTCCTGTTTCTCCAAAGGTGAAAAGCAATAAAAAAACAAAACAGTGCTGATCGGTCTCAGGAACAGCCGGTCGGTGCTATGAAAAAAGAAAGAAAAAGAAACCCGGATCATCTGCATGGTCCCATGGCATCTGCCTCCTTAAAAGCTGGATTTTCAAAGTGAGGCAAAAATTTCCCTACCTCCTGGGTGAGTCATAGAAACCTCGCTTAAGGGAGCATTACCGGGTTTTTTTTTTTTTTTTTCAAAAAGCCTGGTGGCCGTGGGGATGGCATTTTTAGAGACAGTTTATCTGGTAATTTAAACTGCTTTTAAAGGGACGTGGGACCAGGGCCTAAGTCCTTCTAGACAGTCATCATACAGTTTAATGGGTAATAAGTCAAAGGCAGACTATGGAGAGGATCTGACAAATACAGGACAAATTTAATGTTATGTGATGTCACCATTCTGTGTCTATGTTAAAAGTAAAGAATGAAAGCCTCCTCTTATGACAAGTTTCTAACTGTTAATCTGTTTGTCTGTTTACAGTATTGATTGGGTACTTTTCTGCTCCCTGTGGCTCCCAAAGCATTGCACCATGATAGAAATTAAAATATTATTTTAAAAAAACAGATTAAAAACTATTTTTAAAATCCAATTTTAATATTGTTTTTTTAAGGCTATATGGGATAGTACAGCTTTAGGCACCTTACAGAAACTAACCTGTCTGACTCCATTTCTCAATGACTCAAGTTAGAGCTGTTCTGAACTGTGCAAACTGGTGGTGGGATATCTTCTCCACATAGTGGTCATTAATCAGAGAGGATTCAAATTCTTCACTGGGTGAAAAGCACTGTGGGATTCAATGATGCATCACCAATAAATGTATAAGATTTTGAAATGCACATAAGCAGCACACGTAACTAGAACTAAAGTTGAATTAAGGTTATGATTTGGAACCTTGATTAACGTTACTCAGCCTTCCATCCTTCCGAGGTTGGTAAAATGAATACCCAGCTTGTGTGTGTGTGTGGGGGGGCAATGTGTAGCCTGCATACTGTCATTAAAACTGTAAACCGCCCAGAGACTACTTGAAGTGGTATGGGGTGGTATATAAGCAGAACACTTTCTTAATTAAGGTTATGATCCAGGACCTTGTTATCTGTCAGATTGGCTCCTGCTGCAGAGTACTGTCTATTGCACCCAATCAACTCAGACTGGGCATTTGAGGGTGCCAAAGGAGGCCCATAAGTCATTGACGAAGAATCAGGTTTTCTTAGTGGCAGCCCCTCGTCTTTGGAACCAAATTCTCCCTGATTTTTTGGCCCCCTTCACTTCCTGTCTTCAAGAAACATCTAAAGTAGAGGTGGGTGGGCACGAAACAGAAAACCCATGGTTCAGGTTCATCTGTTTCGAGCCCACCCTTGGATCAGCTTGGTTCAGGTTCATACATTTTTTTTAAAAAATTGTATGAACCCAAACTGAACCGAACTGGTTCGGGTCCGACTTACCGGGAGATGGCAGCGGTGGTGTGTGTGTGGGGGGGGTGATCCTGGCCCCAGCAGTGGCAGGGTGCGATCCCGGCCCCAGCAGCAGGGGCTTTTTGAGGCACTGGCTTGGGGCCAGCACCTCGTTGTTGCTTTTGGGGATTTTTTTGTTTGTTTTTTCTTCAAGCGCCAACTGCGTGGCCCCGGGTGGCTGAGTCAGTGCTGGTTGTTGTCGTTGTTGTTTTAATTTTAGAGTGCTCCTTTTTTTATTTTATTTCATGGGGGGGGTTGAAAGTCCCCAGGTCTACCTTCTCCACCAGGACCAGGAGGACTGCGGCGAGTGAAAAAATGAAGCGAATGAAACAGAAATTTCCATTTCATTTCATTTCATTTTTGTTTGATGGGTTGGTTCGTTATTCATTTCATTAGCTAACAAAATGAATAACAAATAACAGAACAAATTAAAAGTTTGTTTCATGCCCATCTCTAATCTGAAGACGTGGCTTTAATAAAAGCTCTCCCTGAGTATTGATTCTATCTATTCTCAATTATCTTTTCTTGCTTCATGTTGAAGCCATCTTTTTCTCTGTTTTGATCTCATTTGATCTGTCATGTGACTACATTTTATTATGTTATATTGTATACTTACAGTAAAGTTTATTATTCATGATTTGTATTTTGATATTTCTTTGTTACTTGTAATCTGCCCAGAGTAGCAGTGTTGCTAGATGGTGTGGTATATAAATAAAATAAATTAAAATAAATAAATAAATAATCCATACATTGACTGGGCCAATGCAAGCTCAGGGCAAGAGAGAGAGGCAGGGTGGTGGCGGGGCTTCCGCTGCCAAGCACAGGAACTGCTCACCCCTTGCCCTACTTGGAAGAGGCCACAAGCCCCCTTTGGTGGCCTCCTTTTGCCAAAGACATGAGCTGGGGGCAGAAGAGAGAAAGAGAGGGAAATGAGGCTATTTATAATGGGACAGGCAGCAGGAGGGCAACTTACCACAGTGGAGCGAACTGGGCAAATGGGAGGACCAGGAGTGGAGGAGGGAGGAAGAAAGTTAGTCATCTTTGTTCAGCGTCAATACAACTCACCAGTATCTATCTCATTTATGTCTTAGAACATGTTCAGGAAACAAATGTGAAGCCCTGACCCAAGAAAAGGATTAAAAGATGGCTATTATTGAGTCACAAGAAAAATTATTGTAAGAAGTAGCTTCTAAGGAAGGAAAATGTTCTAAGGATGAGATGGCATTTCTGTAACCTTTCATGGCCCAGTCGTTTGTACATTAATACATTCTAATAATGAGTCAAGGGTAGGGGCACAGAAGGAAGGAAATTTAAAGTTTGCACAGAAAAGTGGTCTGAAATTAGAGAACTTTAAACAAAATGAAGGATGGTTTAGGTGCATACTTGATAAGAAGACTGCTGTCAGTTAAGCCTGGTACCTTATTTTTAGTCTGTTCCCTAACAAACATACATAAAATGTGCCTAATTTTTAACATGGTATGTAACTGCAGTTGTTGATCAGAAACTTTCTGCTCATGCCAAATTAAAAGTAGACTCCTGTGACTCTCTGACAGATTAGCATTCACAGAATTTACTTCCCAAGGCAACTTTACAAATGAAATCAAATTAATTTTATAAGAGGAAAAAATATTATTTCCATTAACTTGACAATTATTTCTTAAAATTGATTCTTGGCTGTCTTTTTCTCCATTTCTAATTTTCATTTGCCTGGGTTGCATCCAAATAAAGTAAATATGGGCTTTGGTATTATCTTCCCCTAACTAATTAGGATATTTGTTGCATTTGTCACTTTTGCTCCTAGGCGAATGTGTCGGAAGAAAAGAGGAAGGCAAAGAGATGAAGTGTTTATGCAGTACATACATGTATGATGTCAAATCCCAACACACAACCCTAAACTGTAAGATTACCCCCTTTGGGCTGTATATTGACTTGGGAGTGGAAACTGCTATAACTGATATTTGAAGATGGATGGTAGTAGAAGAGCTACATGATATGGATCCAGCATTTTAACAAAGAGAAATGATTCATCTAACCAAGTTAGATAAATCATGTCTCTTTGTTAAAATGCTATATCCATGTCATGTAGCTCTTCTACTAACCAAGTTAAATAAATCATTATATGAAGGATTTTTAAATAAAGTCCATCATCAGTAAGGAAGCTTGATTAAGTCAAAGGGAATCCAACAGAATAATCAAAGCTCTTCTTCCTTTTCTTGTCCCACCTGGTGGTTGGGGGGGGGTAGTCTGCTATTGGTGGATTAATTCATGCTCTATGCTTTTTAAACAAGTGTCCCCATCTGAGCTCCTTATGAGTTCTCAGTATCTATGTTGTCCTCCAGAACACCCTGATCATGATATTGCTATTCCTTGTTTTCTTAATTTGACCATCTTCCTACTCAGAACAAGGAAGCCACGAGGAAACAGAGCAATAGTATGACTCTCTTCAGGCAGGTAGGTCTATAAAAAGAGGCAAAGGAAATGAATAGTGGAAAAGGTGATGACAGAAGCTATCTTGACAGTGGAAGCACCACTGTCTTGTACTGTATAGTATAAGAATGAAAAAGTGCAGTCAAATCATTATTAGCCTCATTGTCATTCAGAAAAATACATTGTTGACATTTGCCAACAATGTTCTTTGGCATTGCTTCTCCAACTAGGGGTTGGGACCCCTTTGGGGGTTGAACGACCATTTCACCATGGTCGGCATGAGCCAGCGAAGAAAAAAGCATGAACTGCTTGGGTCCAGAGGAAGAGACGGTGAAGGGGGGAAGAATGAGTTACAGCTTGATAGGCTGGAGGGGATGTTGGTCAATGGCACTGGAAGCTGCGATTGGCTGAGAGTGATTGAAGAAGGCAGTTCTCTATGGTACCTGTGGCGGCAGCAGCAGCAGCAGCAGAAAGAGCTGGAGCCACTGTTTAGGTTCATTCCCCCTCATGTATGAAGTCCCCTTAGTGACCCGGCCTTACCATTGTCTCCTTTCCCCCTTTCTTCTTCCCTCCTCCACCCCTGGTCCTCCCATTTGCCCAGTTCGCTCCACGGTGGTAAGTTGCCCTCCTGCTGCCTGTCCCATTATAAACAGCCTCATTTCCCTCTCTTTCTCTCTTCTGCCCCCAGCTCATGTCTTTGGCAAAAAGGTGGGAATCCCCAGGAGGCCGCCAAAGGGGGCTTGTGGCCTCTTCCAAGTAGGGCAAGGGGTGAGCGGAAATGGGGAGTTCCTGTGCTTGGCAGCAGAAGCGCTGCCACCACCCTGCCCCTCTTTCTTGCCCTGAGCTTGCATTGGCCCAGTCAATGTATGGATAATTGAAGTCCCCCATGATTACTATCCTGTCCCTCTTAGACACCTCCATGATTTGTCTCCTCATTTTAAAGTCCCCCTCAATTTTTGATCGATAGCATACCCCACTATCACATCGCTCCTTAGACCTGGTAGTTTAACTTACAGTGATTCTATGGAGTCAGACCCACCGTCAATCTCCATTTTGCTGGAGCTTACCCCTTCTTTGACATAGATGGCCACTCCACCTCAACCCGTCCCTCTCTATCCCTTCTTCAGAGTTTATAGTCTGGGATTGCTGTATCCCACTGCTTCTCCACATTCCACCAGGTGTCTGTTATGTCTAGTATATCAATGTTATCCCCAGCTACCAAATGTTCAAGCTCTCCCATATTTGCTTGGAGGCTTCAAGCATTTGTGTAAAATACCTGTACAGTTTTACGCCCAAGAATGGATGCTTCTTTTTCTTTCCCCCTGCAGTGTGTAGTCAAGTACACACTTTCCTGAACCGGATGCTGCCCAGCACCTGTCGTCTTTCCCCCAATTATCAGTTTAAAAGCTGCTCTGCCGTCTTTTTGATGTTGAGTGCCAGCAACTTGGTCCCATAATGGTTCAAGGCAACCCATCTCTCCTGAACAAGTTTGACTTTTCCCAACATGTTCTCTAGTTCCTGACAAATCTGAAGCCCTCCTCTTGACACCATCACCTCATCCACACATTGAGGCTTCTGAGCTCTGCTTGCCTGGTAGGTCCTGCATGAGAAACAGGCAGCACTTCTGAAAATGCTACCTTGGAAGTCCAGGACTTCAATCTTCTTCCTAACAACCTGACAATCTCTCTGTATTTCTAATAATTGAATACCTAGTACAAGGAGACTCTCTCCTGCAGCCTGTTCATCTACATGCACCTCATCAACTATATTAAGGGAGAGGTCTTCATTTTGTTCCTGTTGTTTGTCTTCCTTTATCTCATAAACATAAGAACATAAGAACATAAGAAGAGCCATGCTGGATCAGGCCAAAGGCCCATCTAGTCCAGCTTCCTGTATCTCACAGCGGCCCCACCAGATGCGTTTGGGAGCGCATGAGACTAGATATCTCTCTCCTGATACCACTCCCCTGCATCTGGAGCTTGAAGTACTCTGGTTTAAAGCCTAGAGATTACACATCTCCATCATGGTTTGTAACCCGTGATGGACTTTTCCTCTAGGAATCTGTCCAATCCCCTTTTGAAGGCATCCAGGCCAGATGCCATCACCACATCCTGTGGCAGGGAGTTCCACAGACTTACAACGCGCTGGGTGAAAAAATATTTTCTTTTGTCAGTTCTTACTCTCCCAGCACTCAATTTGAGTGTATGTCCCCTAGTTCTGGTATTTTGAGAGAGGGAGAAGAGCTTCCCTCTATCCACTTTACTCATACCCTGCATTATTTTGTATGTCTCAATCATATCCCCCCTCAAGCGCCTTTTTTCCAGACTAAAGAGGCCCAATTGTTTTAGCCTTTCTTCATAAGGGAGGTGCCCCAGCCCAGTAATCATTTTAGTCGCTCTCTTCTGCACCTTTTCCAGTTCCACTATGTCTTTCTTGAGATGCGGTGACCAGAATTGTACACAATACTCCAGGTGGGGCCTTACTATTGTTTTGTATAACGGCATTATAATGTTGGCTGTTTTATTTTCAATCCCCTTTTTGATAATCCCTAGCATGGAATTGGCCTTCTTCACTGCTGCCACACATTGGGGAGACACCTTCATGGAGCTGTCCACCAACACACCAAGATCTCATTCCTGATCCATCACAGATAACTCAGAGCCCATGAGTTGATAGATGAAGTTTGGATTTTTTGCCCCAATATGCATTACTTTACATTTGGTTACATTAAAACGCATTTGCCATTTCTCAGCCCACTCCCCCAGTTTGGAGAGATCCTTCTGGAGCTCTTCACAATCTTCTCTGGTTTTTACCACATGGAAAAGTTTTGTGTCATCTGCAAACTTGGCCACCACACTGTTTATCCCTGTCTCCAGGTCATTTATGAACAGATTGAAAAGCACCGGTCCCAGGACCGAGCCCTGGGGCACACCGCTTTTCACTTCTCTCCATTGTGAAAATTTCCCATTGACACCTACTCTTTGTTTCCGGGATCTCAACCAGTTCTCAATCCATAAGAGGACCTGCCCTCTTATCCCCTGACTATGCAATTTTCTCAGCAGCCTTTGGTGAGGGACTGTGTCAAAAGCCTTTTGAAAATCCAGATAGACTATATCCACCGGTTCACCCAAATCCACGTGACTGTTGACCTTTTCAAAAAATTCTAAAAGGTTTGTAAGACAAGATTTACCCTTACAGAAGCCATGCTGATTTTCTCTCGGCAAGGTTTGTTCTTTTATGTGTTTTAAGATTTTCTCTTGGATGAGGCCTTCCACCATCTTCCCTGGGACAGATGTAAGGCTAACCGGCCTGTAGTTTCCTGGGTCCCCCTCCTTCCTTTTTAAAAAATTGGTGTGACATCCGCTATCCTCCAGTCCTCCGGCACTGTGGCCGTTTGAAGAGACAAGTTGCATATTACCGTTAAGAGATCTGCAATTTCATTTCTCAGTTCCCTAATAACCCTTGGGTGGATGCCATCTGGGCCCGGTGACTTGTTAATCCTCAATTTATCAATTAGTCCTAAAACCTCCTCTCTTTTAACCTGTATTTGACTTAATTCTTTAGTCAAGAGGGGCGGCTCAGGCAGCGGAATCCGCTCAAGGTCCTCTGTCGTGAAGACAGACGCAAATAACTCATTTAATTTCTCTGCAATGTCCAAGTCCTCCTTAATCTCCCCTTTTCCTCCCTCACCATCCAGAGGGCCAATTGGTTCTCTGGCAGGTTTTCTACTTCTAACATATTTAAAGAAGCTTTTATTATTACCCTTTATATTGCTAGCCATGCGTTCCTCAAAGTCTTTCTTTGCCTCCCTTATCATCTTTTTACATTTCTTTTGCCAGAGTTTGTGTTCCTTTTTATTTTCCTCATTTGGGGAGGATTTCCATTTACAGAAGGACCTCTCCTTGTGCTTTAGAGCCTCTCTAACTCCACTCGTTAACCATGCCGGTGTCCTCTTGGACTTAAATGAGCTCTTCTTTCTTTGTGGTATGCACTTGTGCTGGGCCTCTATTATTGTTGTTTTAAACAGGCTCCATGCACTCTGAAGAGATTGGATTCTTCTAACCCTCCCCTTCAGTTTCTCTCTAACTAGTTTCCTCATCTGAGGGAAGTTTGCCCTTCGAAAATCAAGGGTTTTTATGTCTGATTTGGTTGACACTCTTCCTCCGACATGCATGGCAAAGGTAATTGCAGCATGGTCACTGTTCCCCAGAGGCTCAGTGACATTCACATCCCTGACGAAGTCCTGAGTATCACACAATATTAGATCTAGAGTTGCCTGTTCTCGGGTGGGCTCCATGACAAGTTGCTCTAAGGCACAGTCATTCAGCAAGTCGAGAAACCCAGTTTCTCTTTCTTGCCTGGAGCTCGCATCGCATTGGCCCAGTCAATGTGGGGATAATTAAAGTCCCCCATGATTACTATCCTATAAAGTGTGATGAGGGAGAGATCCTCAGGTGGAACCAGTTGTTCCTCTGTGCATTTCTCATGAGGTGTGATGAGGGAAAGAGCCCCAAATTGTTTCTGCAGTTTCAGACTCTCAGAACAATCCCTTGCCCTTCTACTTCTTTGAGTCACATTCCTTCATGCATCTTCATCCTGAGTTAGTGAAATGATTTGTTCAGAGCTGTGCCCTGTCTCTTCTTTGTCCAAGATAGTCTGCACCGCTCTGTCCAAAAACAGCTCAAGCTCCTTAATTTGTTGCTGGCCTCTAGCTACTGAATCTTCTCTTCTAGTAGTGCAACCAGCTTGCACTTGCTGCAAGTGTAGTTCTCCATGTGCTTTGGCAAGTTGACAAACAAGGCACAAGTCTTGCAGATAACTACAGCTGCTCCCTCAGACTCAATTTTAACAAGTACAATATTCTGGGACTCAAAAATTTACACTTTTACTTGGCATTGTGGCCAGGTAAGCATTTTGACTTGGAGTAGAGTTTTAAAAACACTTACTTTTTGGGAATATGCTTAGGTATATAGAATTTTAGAAGATTTAATGCAAATAAGGTTTTTCTGTACTCTAAGACTTCTTATCTTTTTATCCTGCTCTTAGGTTTAAAGACTTGATCAACTACATCTGTTTAATATTCTGGGCTGCTGTGAGTCAACAAGATACATAGATCAGTTCTTATCTGGATTTCAGGCAGAGGATAGTGTCAAATTTGATCAGCAGCCAACCTTGTTGAAATTATGCAGACATTATAATCACTTTGAGCAACTTTACATAAGTAGGAACAGGTGCAATGCACTCACATTTCAAAAATTTGTGGAACTGCACAATACAATAATCTTACATTCTCTGTGGAACCAATTCAGAATCATTTCATTATGACAGAAATCAGATAAGAGAAAACTATAATCGTCACCAGTCTCTGATTGTATGACTAAGAAATAGAAGTGTTGCCTTTAATTCCATTCTTATTGGAAAGAGTGTGTATATGATACACCTTAGTAATTTGTCAAAGTCCTTTTGCCTGTCTGACATTGCATTATTGGAGTTATAAACAGAACCACCCAACCTTCTGGTCATTCTTCTCTCCCTGCTTGATGATTTGGCTTGTTTGCTGGTCCTTATCAAGGGCATGAGGAGAGATAAGATCTGAGGTAAAAGGCAAAAGGCATTCACATGGCTTATTTTTTCCTACATGGTCATAGTGCAGGAAGGGCCAAGGAAGAAGGAAAATAAATGATAAGTAGCAATAGAGGGATCACACAAAGGCCAAATAAATCTGGACCTGGTACTCTGTCATGAAAACTTGATAAAAACATTAACATTTGATAGGAAAGGATGTGCTGAGTAAGAATAGGCACAAAGGAGAAATTATTTCATTCCAAAATTATATCTAGAAATGCAGACTGGTTTGATTCAAAGTATACCTTCTCAGTACTGTATATCAGACATACCTGAATACCAAAATCCATTGTTTCTGAACTGTAAAATGTTGTTTGCAGCTTTAAAATATGGTAGTCACAAAATTGCATGTACTAAAGGAAATTTTAAGAAAATACTAATGTATAGAGCAGAAAACTGTAAATGAACCCACATTATATGAAGTGGGGAGGGTGGGGACCCTGCAAAGAGATCAAGAATGTCTGGCATGAATCCAAACCAAACCACACCATTTGTTAAAAATAACTGATTCATCAAAATTCATCACTTCATATTTGTTGGACGTGATAACCCTGACAAATATGAACTAATAAATCTTTAACAATTTTTGATTCATTGATTTGTTTTTCTTTTTCTTTTTTTGGCCCAATTTCTTTAGCTTTTGGCCCAATGTTCCTTCTTTTTTGTGTATACATTTTTGTGTAGTGTTTTCTTGCTGTCATTGGCCAATACACAAACAGATATGGAAATGTTTTTAGAGCTAGATATATAAGAAACTGGGTGCAATGGAAACTGAAACTTCCCTCTTTTCATAAGCAAGTCCACAACCCTTTTCAGGCTTCCGAAAAAATAAGGCAGAGAAAAAGGATGAAGAAAGGGGAGGCAATTTCTTCCATGCCCTTGCATACAACTTGCTTGCCCACTGTCACCCTAGGGCAGGCATGGCCAAACTTCGGCCCTCCAGATGTTTTGGAGTGCAACCCCCACAGTGCTTTGCCATTTAAGCTTATAATTCTGGAAGCGGTGGTCCAACATATCAGGAGGGCCGAAGTTTGGCCATGCCTGCCCTAGGGAATCTGCTTCAGGTTGTCTCCACAACTGTGTTTTAAAGAATGGCTTTATCACCCATTCTTTAAAAAGCTTTAATAACAACATCAGCAACCTTTGAACTGCCGAGCTGGAAGGGATCCTATGGATCACTGAGTCCATCTTCTTGCATACATGCAACTACTTTCTTTTGTTAATTTGCAAGGCAGACAAAATGGCTGCCTATCATACATCTGCTGCTTTGGGGTCTCTTTTCTGAATGTCAATTCGTCTCCCTGCCGTTCAATCTGGATCACTTTAAAGGCAATTATCTTGGTCTTGCATGGTGATACATGATAATATGTAATAATTAATGGGGATGGATTGAGAGGGCTCAGTGAGCTTTTTTGTAGCCTGCAGTATCTTGAATATACTATATAATAAAGTCATGTTATAAAGCTACTATAGATAAGAGGCTTTTGTTCCTTGTTCCTTAATGTGGTATTACACTGATACATTTTAAGCTCATTGCACTTAATGAAAGCTATATATCCTGTTTTATTAATCAAAGGCAACAAAGTTTGCTAAGAAACTTCACAGTGAATGTTTTAATGGTGAGTTGGAAAGCACTAATAAGGCTTTTTCATGAGAGATTATAAAGTCTTCTGGCAGATTTTCCAGCCTGTGTTTTCTCCTTGCTTCCCTCTACTTTTGCCTTTATTTGTTTGTCCCTTTTGCTTTTGTACTTTATCCTTGACTTATATCCATGCTCTTTGAAAACTAGGTCATGATACTGCTTATTTGCACCAGAATTACTGATTCTATAAAGTCTCCTTCCTTCCTTAATCCAATCTGAGAGTTGCCTGGCACACATTGGATGCCTTCTTAATGATCTAATCTGAAATCTATAAGCTCTTGCACTACCTGCCAAATTGTGATTGTAATGTTGTTAACAATTAAACCCTCCCGTGAGAATGGGATGGGTGAAAACTCACTGATATCACAAGCCAATTAGGTACCAGCCAAAACTTCTCATCTGGCCCAATAAAACTGTGACCAGCTAATCTCATTCTCACCATACATAGTGTAGGAAGGAGAGATGCTCACCACAAAGAGAAAGAGGCCAAGCACAGCAAACACATCTCTAAAATGGATGCCTCACCCTTGCTTTGCTGGCCCTGTATCTGGGTTGCTTCTTCACTGCCTTTCCATGGAGGTAGTAAAGAAGCTACACCCAGGAGTAGGTCTGGCACAGAGCCTCTATTGCCTTGGTGTCATACTGCCTCTTTGAGAAACAATGATAATATTTTTCTCATGGAAACTGCAACAGAAGCAATTCACATGACCAGTTCCAACTTTAAATGGGCCATAGAAGACACCTGTGTGGCTTAACAGTACAAGATGCTAGATGCTAGTAAAAGAGGACCTCAGTATCCACTGGGGATTGGTTCTAGGCCTTCCTGTGGATAATGAAAACCATGTATAAAGGCGTTTATACACGACCCCTAAACGCCGCAAATTGCTCCCAGCTCCGGAGCTTAAAAATGTTTCCCCACCAGCTCCAGAGTTTACAGGCAATTAAGTGCGACCCCGCCCACTTTAGCGCGACCCAGCGCACTTTTCTTGTACCTTCTTTCTGGAGGTGAAAATTCTTTGATGCGGTGCAACGATAGTGAGTGCGGGGCTCTCCTTGCTTCTGTTTGCTGTTTTTTGGCTCCCGCCCCTTTAAGAGCTACTTAAGAGTTACTTAAGAGCTACTGGAATGTTGCCGGGGCAAGAGCCGGCAAGAGCGAGAGGCAGAATGGGAGGTGAGCCACGGTCTTTCTTCTTTTTTTTGTCCCTCCCCTCACGCAGCCAGCAGCCAGGGTGGGAACACAGGAAGAGCGACAAGCCCCTAAGATCTCTGGTCCGAATTTAAGGGACCAGAGGATCTTAGGGGTCGTGTAAAAGCGCCCTAAGAGAGAACACCAAAATCCCCCAAAACTTCTGTTTTGTGACAGTAGCTTTCTTTATGGCTGCTGTTTCATGACAGTAGCTTGCTTTACAGCTTCTGTTTGTGACAGTAGCTTGCTTTATAGTTTCTGTTTTATGACAGTATCTTGCTTTACAGCTGCTGTTTGTGACAGTAGCTTGCTTTGCAGTGTGGATAACTGATTCAGTGGATAATGAATCAGTGGATACAGGGGTCCTATTGTACAATCTGCATTTTATTCTGACCTCTAGGAGTCAATTCATACTTGTTGCTGCTAAATGGTGAACTGCATATCTGGTTTTAATACATATCTCTCTAGGGATCAATATGATCTACTCATTAAAAGACTTTAAAATTGTTTTCACATTTCACTTCAGAACTTTGAAATGCCTTTCAAAAGATGAGAGACCGCTCACCAGTGGAGTATATCTCAGTAGTTTATAACTTTTAAGAATCTGTTTAAAATTGTTGCTAAATTTAGCTAGATTTAGAATATGTTCTTGCAACTTTCTTTCATCTTGCTTGGTATGCAGTCTATAGATAATGTATGCAGAACACTTTTGAAGAAGCTCTGAGCTCATCTTTATTGGACACCATAATTGCCTTCATTCAACTTAATGAGCCTCTTTAGTTTTGGAAAGGAGATACAAATACACACACATTTCGGGTTCTATTCTGTTTCCAAATGTTAACTGAAATAGTCAAGTGTACTTGCAATTAAAAATAGTTCAACTTTTAAGAAAGTTATGAAACTTCAGTGACTGTTTATACTTCATAGTAAAAATATGTTCCACATCTCAGTAAAGTCACATCAAAACAATAACAATAAGACTCATAATCCCAAATTATGCTCAGTAACTAACTTCCATGCTATAGTATTGCTCTTTCCATAATCAAACCTCCCAAATTTAGTTTTTCACACTGTTTCAGTGATATGTTGATGAAGAAAACACTGTTACATCACAGCTAGAGTTCCTGGACATTATGACTGCAGGTAGTACATGTTTTCAAAAGTTTATTCGGGATGGGTACAAAATGGGAAAATAGTTTTGTTTTATTTTATTTTATTTCCCCTTGCATTTCATTTTTTTCATTTTAAAATGATTTTTTGTAAAAAAAACTGTAACAAAACAAAACAGTAATGAAACAATTTGTTACTCTATAAAATGGCTCCCCTGGGTCCTAGAGGCACCAAATTTGGGGTCTCTAGGACTCAGGAGAGCTGTTTTATAGAGTAACAAAATGGTTCATTTTAAAGTTGAAAAACAGTGTTTCATTTCATGCTGCCTGTCATTTTGTTTCATTACAAAACAATTCATAAGCTTACAAAACGTCAAAATAGTGTTTCACTTTTTGTAAGGTGTCCATTTCCACTGTTTATCAAAAACATTTGAATCACATAATTTGGTGGGAATTGGAATGGAATGTAAATTCAGCTCAAAACAATATACATGTTTTCAAGATGAAATGTAGTTACCATTTAAAAGAACAAGAAACCTAGGAAATATGTTACAAAGTGAATTTAAAGACAGAACACCACCCCAAATCCCAAGCATCCTACCTGGCTCTTCCCCTCCCAAAGGAAACCATCCCTGTGGACATTATGCCTATTGCAGAAACATGATTTATTTTATTTTATTTTATTTTCAATATTTTTACTCCACCTTTCTCCTTGGAAAGGACTCAAGGCGGCTTACAATATTGAAGGACAATATGCAGCCAAATAACATTAAAGAAACTGATTCAAAGTTAATAATAATGAACTCGAATGGGCATCTTAACATCACTGAAAAGGCAGTATTAAAACTAATAACATTAAGAGAACAATAAAAGAAAAATGTCACTCTGAGAGATGGAAAACTAAAAATGGGAAACGCAATAAGAACTACAAATTCAGCCAAGCAGCAATGCATAAAAATCTGCATAAAGGTTCACAGAAAGGCAAGATTTATAGATTAACGAATTCACTAATGGCAGTACCAAGGAATTGATAAATGCTACAACTTGCACTTGTAGCAAACTGTATACAGGGAAGGCCTCCAGACCTTTTAAGATATGGATAGGAGAACATGTAACTAATTTAAGAAACATGAGACAGGATAGTCACCTTGGCAGCCACACTATAAGATATTTAACATTCTGGGCCTTAAATGTGGTTCCCACAAAGTCTGAGATATCCTTATTGAGAATAGAAATCGACAGAATACTCAGGCTAAACACTATATGATTTTTGGTCTAACTGAGGAAATACCGTATTTATTGGCGTATAACACGCACTTTCCCCCCCTGAAAATAGGGGGCAAATGATGTATGCGTGTTATACCCCGATATGCAGTCTGGGACCTAGGGAGGGAGGGAGGCAGGCAGGCAGAGCCAACCCCCCCCAATTCCCGGTGTGGGGCGAGGGGGTGGGGGAAGTCCAAGCGGCGGAGGTGGCGCTGGTGCTGGAGGTGGCGCGGGTGGGGGAAAGCGCTGAGGGAGGGAGGCAGGCAGGAAGGGCGGCGGCGGCGGCGCCTTCCCTTCCTTAACCACCTCAGTCGGGGAGAGTGGAGGCGACTCCCGCTCCCCCCCCAGCGGCCGCTCGAGAACAGGGGGAAGGCAGGCCTCTCTCACAGGGAGCGGCTGCCGCCGCCTTGCCAGACCCAGAAGCGAGGACACCCTTTTTCCTTCCCCCCGCCCTTCCCGGTCGGGGTGGGGGAGTCTCTTTCCCTCCCTCTCTCTCCCCGTCCCTCCCTCTTGAGCCCCGTGCGCCTTCCCGGCCCAGGCTGTGCTTCTACTACCTGAGGAGGGGGGTGGGTGGGGGAGGCTCCCCGGCTCCTTTCCCGATCCTGTGACGGGGCCCAAAACTCCGGCGGCGGGGCGGGTCTTAGAAGGAGGCGCGTCCATGCTTCCCTTTCCTCCCCTCCCACCTCCGATGCGCCCGACGGCACCCCCCCTCCGCGCGCCCCGCAATCTATTTGCGAACAGGGTGAAAACTTTCCCGGCAGCCAGGGTGGGAGCCTCTTGGGCGTTGGCTCAGGGTGCGGGCAGGCAGGCAGGCAGGCAGGCAGGCATGGGACCGGAGGCACGGGAGGCACTGGGGCCAGTCGCTTGCCACCTGTCGCCTAGCTGTACTTTTAGAGGCCCCTTCCTTCCGTTTTTTTTTCCCGTGGGAGAGGCACCCACCACGGGGTTGCCTTCAAAGGCACAAAGGAATCCGCGAGGAGGACTCGGCGGCGAGGTGGAGGAGGTGTTAAAAAACGAGTTTAAAAATTGGATGCATCGCAGGTAGATGCGGGTTGGGTTGGGTTGGGTTGGGTGGGGAGGGGAAGGGAGGGGTCGGGTGGGGTGGGGTGGAGAGTCAGGGGGAAAATATACAATATTTGTGCAGTATCCTCAGGAAACCTCCCAGTTAAACGATCAAAGGAAATGCAGTCTGTCCGGTGAAAAGAATGAGACATTAATAAAAAAAAGTTCTGAGCTACCCTTATTTTGCTTCAAAGTTCTTTATTTGAAATTTAATTTTTTTCCTGAAATTTCCCTCTTAAAATGAGGGTGCGTGTTATATGCCTGTGCGTGTTATACGCCGATAAATACGGTAGATATATCTTTGAACGAACAACAATTTCTTTCCCTTGGCATAAAGCAAAGCAAAGCAAAAGGTTCTGCTTATATACTGCTCCATACAACTTCAAGTAGTCTCTGGGCAATTTATAGTTTTTAATTACAGTATGCAGGCTACACATTGCCCCCCCCGAATTGGGTACTCATTTTACCAACCTTGGAAGGATGGAAGGCTGAGTCAACCATGAGCCTGCTACCTGGGATTGAACCCCAGGTCGTGAGCTCAGTTTTACCTGCAGTACAGCATTTAACCACTGCACCATGAGTCCCCCACTGCTTAGCTGCTTATCTAACTGTCCTTGACTCATCCGCCAGTTGAGAATAAGTAGTTACCATCCCTCCTTTGTATTTACATTCTAAATTTATGCTGGATCAGGCACAGACTGAGCAAGAAACTAAAATTCTAAAAGCTTGGTATGTATTTGAGATGCTACCATTCACCTCTGCTAGGAGTTTGTTGAGCTTCTTTACTTAATAATTAATAATTTATACTGTTTATTATATAGGTAAGAAAAAAATGAACGGTAACCCTCCCTAGCAAGTTGTTTTTAAATGCTCAGACTGATGAAGCTGCTTGGATGAGTAATGAAACTTTTTGATATCTCAAGAAAGAAGGCCAGTTGCCATGACTCAGCTTCCAGATAAACTCACCTGGATGGCTTAGAATTTTCACAGATACTGTATGTTATTAAATGATTTTAAATGAATATATCTTGAGCCTATTAATAAAGCTGTCTCCCTTACCTGCATTGTATTAATTTATGAGTTTCAGATCCTACTGCCTGAGGGGGATCTGAGATGAGGCCACCATATGTCTGTTGGACCCCTGCCCTTCCTGGCTCATAAAAGCTGCCAGATTTGGTCTGGCAGACTGGTTAGGAAGAGTAGTGAATGCTTCCTTGCAACAGGGAAGGATTTCTACATGCTTGAAGGAGGCAATAGTAAAACCAATGTTTAAAAAGCCCTCTTTAGATCCAACAATACTGAACAATGACCGACTGGTATCTAACACCCCATTCTTGGGTAAAGTGCTAGAGTGGCTTCAGCATGGAGTAAGGTTACCACTAGAGATGGGCACGAATGCAAAAATGGTGTTTCATTTCATAATTCGTTACCCCGCCCCATTTCCTTTCATTTAATACAAAACATTTTTTAAAAAACATTTTTTAAATTTTAATTTTCTAAATTTCATTTTTATGTTTAATTATTTTTATTTTTTGCTCCAGCGCTGGTGGGGTCTGCCTCTTTTATTTAAAATTTATGCATGCGCCCATCAGGTGGCCTGAAGGCTGGATCGGCACATTTTTTTTAAAAAAATTACTTTTAATTTTGAATTTTAATAATTTTAATTTTTTTCTCATGCCCCTGGCCATTTTGGTGCATCCCCCCCCCTTAGTTTCTCTTTTGTTTTACTCTTGCCAACCATGCAGCTCCCGGGCCGGGTCAGCGTGTTTATTTGTTTTTTCTAATTTCTATTTTTATGTTTAATTATTTTTATGTTTTGTTTTTGCACTGGTGGGGTCTGACATTTTTTTAAATTTATGAACGTGCTCACCAGCTGGCCTGTGGGCCAGTTGGCATGTTTTGTAATTTTTGTTTTTTATTTTTTATTTTTTATTTTTAATTATTTATTTTTTCATGCCCCTGGCCATTTCAGTGCAGGTTTTTCCCCCTCTCTTTTTTTCTTTTGTTTTACTCTTGCTGACCATGTAGCCCCTGGGCTGGGTCGGTGTTTTCTTTATTTTTTTTCTAATTTTTATTTTTATGTTTAATTATTTTAATTTTTGCTCCCATGCTGGTGGGGTCTGCCTGGGCTTTTAAAAACTTTCCCCCTCTTCCCCATGCCCGGGCTCCAGCTGATTGGCGCTGGAGTGGGGAACTACAGGTTTTTCTCCGCCACCCCAGAACCAATGAACTGGAGCCAGGGGCATGGGGAAGGGAAAATAGGTATTAAAATCCTGAACCTTTTTTCCCCTTCCCCAAGCCCTGGGCTCCAGCTTGGTGGTGGGTCAGATCCACCACCGCTGCTTGCACAGGCTGCTGGAAGGCTTTTTTAAAAGTCTTCCAGCAGCCTGTGCAAGCAGGAGTGACGAGTCAGATCTGCCACTACTGCTTGCACGGCCTGCTTGAAGACTTCTTTAAGTAGCCTGTGCAAGCAGCGGTGATGAATCTGACCCACCACTGCCCCTTGCACAGGCTTCTGGAAGATTTTTTAGTCTTCTAGCAGCCCATGCAAGTGGCGGTGGTGGGTCAGATCCATTACCGCCACTTGCATTGCCTGCTCAGCTGGGCTTTTAAAACCTTTTTTTCCCTTACCCAAGCCCCGGGCTCCAGCTCGGTAGTGGGTCAGATCCACCACCACTGCTTGCATGGGTTGCTAGAAGGCTTTTTAAAAAGCCTTCCAGCAGCCTGGGCAAGCGGCGGTGGCAGGTCAGAATAATCACCGCTGCTTGCATGGGCTGCTTGAAGAAGTCTTCGAGCAGCCCATGCAAGCGGTGGTGGTGGATTAGATCCACCACCACCACTTGCACAGGCTTCTGAAATGTTTAAAATGCCTTTAAGAAATGAAGCCAAAAGCTCTGTTGCTTTAAGGCATTTTAAACTTTGCGTGCTGTCCCCCCAGGTCCCCGGACTTGCATTTGCACGTTGCGGATTTTCAGTCATCGCGGGTAAGGTGGGTCCCTAATCCCCGCGATAGGTGGCAGATTACTGTATATATATTGTGGATCATTTTGATCACAATATAGTTTACAGGTCCAGCAAATCAATATTTGCAGGCTTGGTTTCCCCCCATTATTCCTCCTTAACCCTGAAATTAATTGACACAGATGTCTCCTGCAGCAGTTATATAGCACCAGTCCAACAGAAGTTAATTGCACTTAAGTCCTGTTTGTATCAATGAAACTCAGGTTAATTAACTAATGATTCATTTATTCCAATAAGTATGGAGATAGCTGATTTTAGATGTCAGTAACTAGAAGCAGAAAATTGTCCATCACTGAATGTATTATTATTGTATTTTTGCTGCCAGGAAAGTGTGGGCTGTGGTGCTGGCTTGGCCTCACGTGCCAAACTAAATAGGCTGTGACCTTGATCATGAAGAAGGGGTATTTGCTACTCTACCTCAGGCAGCCAGGTATTTTGGAACAACATTGAATATGACTTTCAGTCCTCATATACAGGAATAATGCTACAGCATATTTATAACCTTCATTCTTGCAAATGAAATCCATGCCCATTCATATCAGAAATGACTCTCTTGGATCACAACACTCAGAAATCTACTGCCGGTATGGCTACCAATATACTGTAGGAGACCAGGAGATGGGCACACATGTAAGCCCTGGCCCTGAATGTTTCCATATATCTTGACACCATCCCTCATTCAGTACCATGGTCCTTGTAGGCGTCTATAACCAAATTCAATTCCGTTTGCTTACAGAACTTGTGTGATTGGGAACTGTGCCTTATCTGTCTACACTTGAGTATCAGTGTATAATGTCTGTTCCCCATAACAGTCAAATGTAAAAGTAGAAAGCCCATAAACATCAAGCTATATCACAGCATGCTGGTTACGTTGAAATACCACACAGATATTGAAACCTTGCTTCAAGTGAAGAACTTATATTGAGTGGCTTTCTGCCAGATCGGTGGTATATACACTGAATGAATGAATGAATGAATGAATGAATGAATGAATGAATATTTTCCTTTCAATTTTCTTTTGAAGCAGATGCCATATCTAATGCTTTTGAGGCTACAAAGCTCAGAGAAAGCTTTCTGCCCCCCCCCCCCCCGGTATCAGGTACAACCCTAGTACTACTCTATTGGGAGTGCCTGACATTGGAGGAGGATAATAATTTTGGTGTGGATTTTTTTGTTTATTTTGTTTTATTTTTTTGCTTTTGTTTGTTTGCTTTTTTTGGGGGGGGGAGAAAGATTTTCTGGAAAATGAGAAACTGGAGGGCATTTTAGGTTTTAGAGAGTTGATTCTTCTTTTATTCCTTATTCAAGAGATAGGCTGGGATATTTGGGCTGTCCCAGGGCCCACAAACTCTAAGGACCACATGTAGCCTCTCTTCTTCTTCAAGTGCCATGTCCTTGTAGAATGTTGGGGATCATTAGCACAATCTGTTTTTTTCTCCAAAACTATTCTAAACAGATAAGCTGTGTCCACTGCACACCATTGACTTAAATTCTTAAGGCAGAATGTTCTTCTATGACCCGGGCCATGCTTCATGCCACTCAGCCTTTAGACCATGTTTTTACCACCACCCCATATATATATTTACTTACTACCAGGTGCCACTAAGTTCAATAGGACTTACAGTATATCACAGAAGTGAGTACACACCCTCACATTTTGTAAAAAATTAGTATATCTTTTCATGTGACAGCACCGAAGAAATGACACTTGGCTACAATGAGTATACAGCTTGTATAGCTATGTAAATGTGCTGTTCACTCAAAATAACACAACACAGATAAGAACATGAACATAAGAAGAGCCATGCTGGATCAGGCCAAAGGCCCGTCTAGTCCAGCTTCCTGTATCTCACAGTGGCATCTGGGAGTGCACGAGACCAGATATCTGTCTCCTGATACCACTCCCCTGCATCTGGCCCTTGAAGTACCCTGGTTTTAAGCCTGGTCTCCATCATGGTCTGTAATCTGTGATGGACTTTTCCTCCAGGAATCTGTCCAATCCCCTTTGAAGGCATCCAGGTCACATGCCATCACCACATCCTGTGGCAGGGAGTTCCACAGACTAACAACACACTGGGTTAAAAAAATTCTTTTGTCTGTTCTCACTCTTCCAACCCTCAGTTTGAGTGTATGTCCCCTAGTTCTGGTATTTTGTTAGAGGGAGAAGAGCTTCCCTCTATCCACATTACTCATGCCCTGCATTATTTTGTACATCTCAATCATATCCCCCCTCAGGCACCTTTTTTCCAGACTACAGAGCCCCAAATGCTGTAGCCTTTCCTCATAAAGGAGGTGTTTTTAATACCTATCTCCTTTCTGCGGGCTTGGGTGCAGTCAGCAAGTGTCTGTGAGTCTGAAGCATTTTTTCTCATTATTTATTGGGCTTTTTACTGCTTTAACAACATTTTTCGGCTGACCTTGTTGATAACATTATTAGCAGCAGAAAACTGACCTTGGGAGCTGTGCTTGGAGGCTGCTTGCAACTAAGGTGATGGCTGCTTTGTTTACTTACTTAATTGTGATAAAGCTCCGGTGATTTTGAACTGCCCTCTCTGTGAATTCTGCAGCTCACTGAGAGCTTTCTTATGAGGAACTCAAATACAACTCTAACATCTGCTGAAGTATTGTTTTAACAAACCTGAGTGAATACTTCATATTTATTTACACTGTATGATATGGAAATCTTCGATCTCACCCTATCACCTCCAGTGTTAAGGCAACTGCAGTGCGATACTCCGATTTCAATTACGCCCATTTCTGATCTGGGAACCAGCAGAATACACAGCAGTAATCAGTTTTCCAAGCCTATGCAGTCTTCAGAGTGTGACCATAGTGATTTGTCTTTCCCATTTAATTTTAACATGCATTCTGCTAAACATGGCAGTAAAGCTGGACTCTACCCTGTGCATCCAAGGAAACTGAGGCAAGTTAAGATGACTGACTATATTACCTCCCAGAAAGTCTTAACAATTGGCAAAGAGAATCCTATTTCTCCTCACATTGACTTATCTGATAGCCTTTTGATGAATGATCAGCTACTGGAAGGACATCAGTCAATTGGTAGCCTGCTAAGCAGCACAGTGAATGCAGACTTTGGCAAGTTAAAAATGTCAGATTTTGTGTCTGATCCAGTTTTGGGCTTAGAGGGTCCGATGCAATCGAATGAGCCAATCTTTGGTCCAAGGGAGGTAAACTGTACAAATGTTAAGAAGCCGGAAATTATAGATACCACATTTATAACAGGGAACCATGATTCTTTTCATTCCTGCACACTAGTCTCCTTGGCCTCTGCTAAATTAACCACACCAAAGGTATCAGACAGTTGCAGAATACAGTGCTTTTTAACAGAAATTAGAGATATATTAAAGGAAGTAAAGCAGTCCGTGTCTACCATAGAAGGTTACCTGAAAGAAAATAAGATGTGCCCCGTAGGAAATCCAGAAGACCTGTTGAACCAGAGACAGACTGTACATCCACACTGTCCATCCGATAAGATGAATTATTATAGTCTGTCACCCAAAACCATTGACAAAATTGACAAACTTTCACTGGAAGAACTACTTCTATGTGTAGGCCCTCAGACAGGGGCGCAGGGGAACCCTAATGTCTCTGTACCAAACACAGTTGACTTTTTCAAGCCTCCACTTGTAACTGTCTCTCCAAGCATAAAGCACAAACCTTCGGGGAAGGCCCCCTCAAAGATCTGTGAGAAGGCTCCTGCCCATCCCCCAGTGGAAGACAAGTTGAAACATGTGAAGACAAAGAAGACAAAGGGGATCCGGAAACAAACATCCAAGAAAAGAAGGAGCATGAACTTCAAACCCTTATTTAAATTATTAGAATCTTCTGAGCATACAGTGAAAGGGAAGTCCTCTGGGGCTAATGTTCAGCAAGCTGATAGTCAAATTCCAGCATCATCAAAGGACAATTCTAGAACCAAGAAGGCAAGGTTCCCTATGGATAGTGGTATCAAACAGCTCACGGACCCCACCATTTCAACTCCCATCCAATCCTCCTCTGCTCAGGGGTCCCAAACCTCTGACTGGAGTTCATTACAGCCAAAATTCACAAGGAAATTATCCACCATTCAATCCAGTTCGATTTCCAACTCGACAGTAGGGAACCCAATTCCAGTCATCATAAGGAAAAGGAGTACGAATGTAAGATTTAACAAGAGGAGAAGTAGGTGGAACAATGAATTTCCAGGTCGAGTTAACTCCTGTGGACGTCAGACCCACATCCCTGGCATGGGATATGATTACAGTTCAGTTTGACATGGAGATGGGAGATGCTCTCAGGGGAAGGATGTTCCAGTGGTCCCTGTGTGCGAAGGTGCTGGAGAGAGACTCTGTGATGCTGAGCTTTGTGATGCTGAGCTCATTGCAACTAATGACACAGGAAATGATGTTAACATGCAGAGTTATTTTAAAATAGATAGATTGTTATCTCCCACTCAGTTAGATCCCACTTCATTCCATGGCTTTGGTAATGTTTCTCCTCTTACTCAATTAACAGCTCTGCCACACCCTACTTTTCATCATAAGAGATCTGTAATTAAATGTTTGTCCTGGAACAATTCCAAAGCAGAACAATTAAACATACCAGTCGGTATTGTTTCATGGAACATAGCTGGGTGGAAGGCAAGTGGAAATAATATGAGGGTAAAGTCTTTTTTATCCAACTACTCAATATTAGCACTTCAAGAAACATGGCTCCTTGAAACTGAAAACCTAGTAGTGCCAGGTTTCAAAGCATGGGTAAATCCAGCACAGAAAATAAATGGGAAAGGAAGAGCCATAGGGGGGGTTAGCTGTTCTTGTGAAGCAAGATTTAGGTTGGGAGAGTAGTATGGTTGAGTCACTTACCTCTGACAAAAATGTGTTGACAGTTAAGATGCAGACTCAAGATCTGATATTATTCTGGTAAATGTGTATATACCACCTGTCTCATCCCAGTATTATGCTCCTGATATTTGGAACTTTTGTTAGAAGATCTTAGAATAAGATTCCCAAATGCGTTGCCTATAATATTGGGTGATTTCAATGCAAGAATTGGAAATGACCTGTCAAAAATTGCAGAGAAATGTGGAATTTTTGATGAAGCTACTTTAGATTTAGATTTAAAATATTGGAATTCCCAGGATGAGAAGATAAATTATGCTGGTGTAAACCTGTTTAAGCGGTTATATATGTTTGATATGCAAATATTAGGAAATAACAATAGCAATTCCCCATATCCATATACTTATTTTTCCCAAAGGGCAGGGAGTGTGCTAGATTATGTATGTGTTCCAAGAATAAAGGTTCATTTATTCTCTGGCATAACTGTACACCCTATGTCGGACAGTGATCATCAGCCTATAATAGTGGAAGTAAAAGCTAAATCAGACCAGAGGAAAGTAAGTCCACATGATAAATGGCTAGCTCAAAACTTAACTATACAAGGGGAGAGGAGACTGAAATGGCAAAAAGTGGAAGTAAACAAAATTTCAGAATTTCAAAATTCAAGCTACTACTTAAAATTAAGAAATATAATTCTAACCCCAGATGATAACATAAACACAGTTATGGAAGCATATTATCAAATCTGTGAGAACATAAGACCTTTTTTAACAGCAGATTCACATCTAAAGCCACCAGAAGATACAAGGTCCCCATGGTTTGACAGGGAATGCAGATTGCGGAGAAAGGTATTGAGGAGACAGATGAGGAAAACTCAAACAATGTATGATCAGGAGACACATAATAATATGTTAAAACTCAGACGTGAATATAAACAATTGATTAAATAAAAGAAAAAGCAGTATCAGGAAAATATGTGGGCAGAGCTAGAAGTAGCCGCAGCAGGGATAAATGTAACACATTTTTGGCACTTAGTGGCTGATAGAATCAATGAGGCAAAGTCTGTCATGGATATTCCTATCCCAGCTGCCACATGGGAATTATATTATAGAGAACTATTTAAGGAAGTGAAAGATGTAAAGCAGACTGACAAACTTTTAGAAAATGAAGAGCCAAGTCTAATTCCTCAGTGGTCACCTGTAACAATGCTTGAGATTAAAACGCTTATCCAGACACTGAGAACCAATAAAGCCCCAGGAGAGGATTTCCTACCCCCTGAATTATTTAAGAACTATTTAGACTGGTGGGCCCCTATATTGTCTGGATTGTTTACTCATATAAATAAGACAGGCTGTATACCTATAGGCTGGAAAATGAGTATCATCATCCCACTATTTAAGAAAGGCAATCAATATGATCCCAGTAATTACAGGCCTATTAGCCTAATTGATATTCCAGCAAAAATTTATGCAAGACATCTCTTGAACAAATTAGAGGACTGGGAAGAAGAAAATTCCATCTTTGTTGAGGAACAGTCAGGTTTTAGGAAGGGAAGCTCAACCCTAGACAATTGCTTTATATTACAACACCTAATAAATAAATATACCTTTAAGGGGGGGCAGCTTTTTGCAGGCTTTATTGATCTAAGTGGAACATTTGATTCGATAAATAGAGGACGCCTCTGGGAAAAATTGGCAATGAGAAATATAGATCCAAGATTATTGCTATTGCTCAAAGCACTGTATACAGAAACCACACTGAAGGTGAGAACAGGTTTAAATTTTGCATTGACAGACTCTGTTCCAACATATAAGGGTGTCTGCCAAGGATGCATCCTATCTCCATTTTTATGTAATTTTTATATAAATGATGTGGTGCCATTTATACACAATCAGAGTTATCATATGCCTAAGATTCTAAACAGAGAAGTAAATATATTATTATATGCTGATGATATGATATTGCTATCAACAACCCAAGTGGGTATGAGAAGACTTTTGAAAAGGTTTAATATCTATTGCCAAGAAAATGATTTATGCATTAATAATGATAAATCCAAAGTGGTGGTATTCGCAAAAAAGAAAACGCATAAGTGGTCTATAAATTCTAAAGACTTACAGCAGGTTAAATGTTACTGCTATCTGGGCATTAACTTTGAGGCATCAGGATCCTGAGCATCGCAAATAAAGAAAAATACATTAAAAGTACGGGCCAGTTTACAATCGGTTAACAAATTCTTAAACTACAGTTACCCAGGAACTTTAATCCCAATTTTAAAAATTTTTAAAGCTAAGATAATTCCAATGTTAATTTATGGTGCTGAAATATGGGGTTTTGCAAACCTTAAGAAAATTGAACAGATTCAAACACAATTTTACAGGGCTATTATGGGAGTTTCATGTTCTACCCCTGCACATGTAATAAGAGCAGAACTTGGTGCAAAAACAATTTCAGGTCTGATTCTTGTAAGAATGGTAAAGTATTGGTGCAGAATAAGTAGCTTAAGTGAAGAAAGATTGCCCAAGATTTGTTTGGAGGAGCAGTGTGTTTCTAGGTATGAAAATTCATGGTTAAATAACCTGTTTAAGCTCTTTCCAAAATTTGGTTTTTCAGCTCAGGCTTTAAATCCTTCACCTGAAGATACAATTCATATTTTTAAGCAAAGAGTTTTTGATGTTTAGGCACAGATGGCTATATCTGCTGTTGCATCTACAA